>CM060887.1:25512500-26712500 GCA_030762935.1 Hymenopus coronatus | reverse complement strand
CTAATTATTGACTGAAGTGTATAAGACGTTTGAAGAGGTGAATATGTAATTTTTTTTTGGTAGTGTATTACACCCACTTTTACTTCTTGCGGCAACGCAGGCATGACACTGATGAGGCGTGGGATGAAGATGGAGCACCATTGGAATGCGATGGCATTCCGGGGAAACCGGAGAAAGCCGGCCCCTGCGCCGCTTTCTGCATCAAGAGTCTCACTTGGGATCAAACCAGGACCGCCTAAGTAAGAGGCGAGTGATCTAACCACTCGACCACGATGTGCCACGAAAGAATACATACAGATAAAAATAGAAAAAAATAAAAGTATCTGGCTTCGAACACTTTAGCCAGGAAATTGCTTAGTTCGTCCTTCTTATGGTCAGCCAGTAGATCCCAACATGCCAGTCTCATTTTTGCAGTTAAAGAACTTTGTGTTAATTTAATTTTTCGTTATACCAAGTCATATTTTACCATGTGATAGGGGAATAATACAGGACAGGAAACACATATGTTATTTAAAACAATGACGAATAGGAAAAGTATAAAGCACTTGAGAGAGGTGAATAGTTAATCGGATATGAATAGAAAATAAATAGACAATCAATAACTTCTTGTAAGGATTCAAATATGTACTTCCTAGTAGCTGTAGGTATTTTATACTTGCCCGAAATGACTAGCACTATATTTTCGAAACACTTGAGAGAGGTGAACAGGTAATCAAATGTGAATAGAGAATAAATAGACAATATATAACTTCTCGTAAGGATTCAAATAAGTAGACATTCCTAGAAGATGTAGGTATTTTATACTTGCCCGAAATGACTAGCACATATTCTCGAAACACTTGAGAGAGGTGAATAGGTAATCGGGTGTGAATAGAGAATAAATAACTTCTCGTAAGGATTCAAATATTTAGTCTTTCCTAGAAGATTCAGGTACTCTATACTTGCCCCAAATGACTAGCACTATATTTTCAAAACACTTGAGAAAGGTGAATAGAGAATAAATAGACAGTAAATAACTTTTCCTGAGGATTCATAAATATACGTCCTTCCTAGAAGATGTAGGTATTCTAAAGTTGCCCGAAATGACTAGCACATATTTTCGAAACACTTGAGGGAGGTAAATAGGTAATCGGATGTGAATAGAGAATAAATAGACAAGAATTAACTTCTCGTAAGGATTCTCGTACGTCCTTCTTAGAAGCTGTAGGTATTTCATACGTGCCCGAAATGACTAGCACTATATTTTCGAAACACTGCATCAGGAAAGACAATCTGAGGCCCGGGCGTTTGCCTTTTACCTGGAGTTTTGTGTATTTTGGATAAAAATATGATTCCGGCCGAGCTGTGAGGCGGGTGGTAGGTATAACTCACAAAGGAGACCGGAGGGAGGAAAACTGTATGCAAATCTGACGTGAGTGCTTGCACAAGATTTGCATTAATAATCATCTGTGGCTGCGGGCGGGGTGTGGTTTGTCGCGCCAGAGGGTAGCGGAAAGGGGGAAGCCAAGAAAATGTATTCACGTACTTGGTGGGGAGGGGGAGGATGTATGATGGCGGGCGCTGAGCAGCAGTTGAGCGCAAGAGGGGAATAGTAGGGGATACACGCGAGCTTCCAAAACACCTCATTTCAAAACTCTATTTGCTATTCTGATTTTATTAACTTGGGGGCGACACCTGGTGGCTGTAATACAAACTGTTATTGTTATTGTCGCTACGTCATTGAATATGTTTACATTGCAGAGTTAACGTTAATTTAATCAACTATACACAGCAACTTTCGATATGCCATTGTTACACTGAACTGACAAAAAATATTAATGCTTTTTATAGGCGAGAATATTTTCAATACTTTCTTGCAGAGCACAAGTTTTAATTTGATTATAGGCTCTGTAATGCTTTTACTTTATCTACCATGTATACGGTAGGTAGAAAAAGTATTGCATTCCATCTAAAAATTTGATATACAGGATTTATCAGGAATACCGTTATGGAGTCTCCTTAATCCAAAAGACGGCATCTTTAATCTCTCCACCATGTACATAGTAGGCAGAAAAAGTGTTGCATTTCATCCAAAATTTTCATACCGAGATTTCATTGAAAACACACGTTCTTCGGTCTCCTGAATAAAAAAAATAACTTCCTCTACTACGTGCATGTTAATCAGAGAAATTATTTGATTATATAAAAAAATTCACTGGAAATACACGTTTGAAAGTTTCCTGTATCCAAAATAAACTATTTAAAAACTCCATGTTAGTTTATGTGTATGTGTATGTGTGTGTGTGTGTGTGTGTGTGTGTGTGTGTGTGTGTGTGTACAGCAAAAACGAAGTGTAGGGTAAATTCCAAATCAGGACAATGGTATTTAAGAAACTCTACCCATCTCAAATTACTTTTACATGGAAAATATTTTCGAAAATGTTTATTTTCTCAAAAATAGCTGTATGATTTTGGTTCAAATGTCATAATTTTAAGATATTTTTACTACATCTTGTTTCTACAAGGAAACGATGCAAAATGTAATTAAAGAAGGTATCAATATCAAAAATTGATGAAAATTAAAGAAACCCTTTATTCAGTATGTCAACCGTACAATAACTTCGCTAACAATTTCTTCAGTAACTCCAAGAAATCCATCTCGTATTTATTTATTTGGCTACTATTGTATAAAACGTTTCATAGTGTCATTCATAGAAACTAATAAAATTTTTCAAAAGGTGTACATAAAGAATAACAAGTTGTCATTCAAAATTGTTTCCGATGACGCCACAATGCGCAATAAAGATATAAAGAATTGTTTGCTTCTGTAAAAAGTTCTTTTACATACACCTTTTGACCTGTCTAACATATTTTAAAGGGGTGAAATAATTAAAATTTAGTTGCTTCCCCTTGATATTGGCTCTACACTCATTAAATATCGTACAATATATATGTTTCTGGCATTCTGTTTTATAAGTAGCGTATTTCTCAAAACTACCTTTTCAAGCCTTTAGAATGTTCTACACGTCTCAGTATCTATTTAAATACAATTAAAATTTCCCAGAATGTGCAGAAGTATCTGTTTTTATATTACAAGTGGCAAAATTATTCTTAACACCAATAGTAATTATTCAAAAAAGTTAGAAAATGTTAATTTTGGGATTTATATAGCTAATCTTTTACAACAATTGCATAATTCAGTAACCAGAGTTAATGGTAATCACGATATAAGGTTTTTGTATGTGCTTCAAAGCTGCAATTCAAAAAATGCCTACCAATATTCTCAAATTTTGAGGTGCGTGGAAAAGTTTGATTCTGCAATATATTTACATAATAAAATTTGATAAGTACTTTAAATCTATCAAATTTGAATGAATTTATATTAATATAATATCAATACAATTCATAGTAAACGTTTCAAAAATATTATACAAAAATATACAAATTTTAAACGTTATTCATAATATCCTTTAAAAATATTTCCATTTAACTGTAGCAGAAAATAACCGGGACTTATGAAAAATACAGTTTGTTATTTCAAGTTTATATCTACTTCGTTTCGTGAACTGTTTCACATTTGTAGGAATAGGGGAAAGGAGGGAGTGAGAGAGAATGTGGATGTAATGTCAATTTCGAGCGTTTTAGTTCATGCTTTGGACGCTAGATGGCACTGTAATACTAGGTATGCAGTTCTGAGAGCTGCCCTAGGCGATAAGTAACGTGACTGAATTAAATGCTCTCATTGATCCTTGATCTAGAGTAGAAAATAATCTAATTGTTTTATATTTTTAGTTTTAAAATGCGCTATTGGACTAGTTTAGTACTTTCTTTGCAATATACTGTATTTTCACTGATATTTGGATAAAGAATCCAATCACTTTTTTTTTAATTGCAGTTATTATATGCTGAATGCTTATACATTACATATACACATATACATGTTTCTTAGAGGCATGCTGTATAGGTTTATGTGTGGACGCCGTTCACATGTACTTCTATCAAGTATGTGCCCAGGCTTGGCTGTTAGGATCAAGTCCCAGCATGCTGCCCTCCGTCTGCTTGGAGTTACAAATACCTGAGTTCATAATTTTTCTAGCGGTCTCCATCTGCACGCAAACTTCCAAAATATACGTTCACTCTTCCTGATTCCCGCATAAAGGGCAAATCCTCCTACCAGCATCGTCAACAACCTTACGAGCTTTTAACTCTTCCAGCCTAAGCTACACTGTTGTGTTCTCTGCTTCTACCCAATTCATATATGTTTCTTTACACCACCCAATTTTTATTTGTTTTTATATCTCTAATAATGATATTTTTACATTCAAATTCTATTTGCTACCTGTTTATGTCTTTTACATTTTTTACGACGTTATATCATGTTTATTATCCCTTTATCAATATTGTTTAAGCCTTGTAAGGCTTATTGTTATTGTTTGTCTATTTTTATAATCCATTGTAGCCCCGCCGCCCACCATTTTGGATGTTCAGTGTTATTCGTTTGATGCCGTTTGCAGCATGTATCTAATTATTTTAGCATACTATCTCACAAAGAGCACTATAATCTGAAGTGCCGCTTCCCATACTCAGAATAAGTTTACATAAGCTACGCTGCAGAAATTATACCATACCCATACCTCACTTCAATGTGTAATACAGATCTAACCATTGCCTTATAAAAGGTTTGTAATGTTTTTAGTGGCACATCTAGTTCCTGATTCAATATTCTCAGTATTTTAGAAAGTTGTCCAATCCCTTTGTTTTTTTATAAGCTCAGTCTCCCTGTTCCAATTTCCACCCATGTCAAATCTTACTCTTAAATAATGGAAATAGAAAAGTATAGGATATAGTGATGTAGAGGATGATAGGAAAATTAGCAGATGCATTATACAACCCAGCATTCAGCTAACGACCAAGGAAAAGTGCGAAAATATTTTCCGTCAGTTTTCCTGCCCCGGGGATTTGAACCAGACACTTCTCGAATGTGAGGTGCACACATTACCACCTCGTTCGTTCGTTCGTTCGTTATAGTAAAATCAAAAGTAATGAAAAAAATCTTATGTGTTCCATTCACATGACTTTCTCTATAGCTCTGCAACAAATTGTTGTTAAAAAGCTTATGCTTCTGTTTACTTCATGCTAATTGAGAAAATATTAGCAGAAATAGTCTTATTACTTGCTTCCTTGTAAGTAGAAGCGAAACAAGGGAGTACCAAAGGTTAAAGTGATAGTCAAAAGCTGGTTGCTATGTGACTGAGGCTCCTTTATTTGTATGGACTGGGGTTGACAAATTCCTGTGAGAAAAGCATAAGCTTTTTAAAGGTGAAATCAAAAACAAGGAATAACTCAAAAACGATCAATTCCACGGGAAAATTGTATTTAACATAAATTGTGTGTTTTAACGTGCTGTACATCTTTTGTGTGGTAAGTTTTTGTCTCTCTCTTACGGTTTAGCAGTTATGCAAAATTTCGTAAAATTCATCCATAATAAAGTAGCCTTCAGAGGCTATTCCCAGAAAAGTAAAGATATACATTTTATTTGTCAGGTTAATATCTTCAGTATACGACATTTTAATCAAAATCGTTAGACACAATTTTTATAAAATCAACATTTTCGAAAAAAGTTCCATGTGAAGGGTAACTTGGGGTGGGGGATTTTTCTCAAAAGCTTCGTGTTGCATCCCTGGAAGATACTAAACTTAAATACCAAGTATGGTACTTTACCGACTATTTGTTTCCGAGTTATCGTGTGCACAGACACACACACGGACGGACCTTTTTCTGAAAATGCTTTTCTTGGATACAGGGGACCCTAAAACATATATTTCCGGTGAAATCTCGATATCGTATTTTTTGGGTGCAATACAATACATTCTTTACACACTATGTACATAGTGCGTATAGAGAAAGTAGAAATGAAGAAAGATAAATATACACTATCTAGGTGAAATTCTCTGCATTGCTCTCTATAGCCATCAGCCGTTTTAAGTCTTACATTTAGCTGGAAAGATGATACAATATGTATCTCGCCTTTTCAATATAATGCTGTTTAAAACTTCAGTTTATAAACAAAGTTTAATAAACAAATTATTTTCAGATACAAGGTTACATACAGTTTTACGCTTTAACATTTTGCTGTTTGAGAGTATGACATTTTTTTTAATAAAAAATACAGTTCCAGAGGCATGTCAGGACTCCGGCGCTGTATTCCTTTTTTCTCCATTTTTTCCAGTTTTCTATATTTCCTTAGTAGACCTTATTATTCTTAACGTTTTCCTTTTACATATACATACACAAACATAGACACGTTTACAAACACAGAAACAGCCATGCCCAAGGCGGGACTCGAACCCACGATCCCATGCACCACGTTAATAACATTAATTAAAATTGGATATTAAATTCAGTTTTATTTTTACTTTCTCAAAAACACCGTATGCAGTTTACATAGTAACTAGACAAAGTATTATATTACACCCAATAATTTGATACCAAAATTTCACCCGATTCCAAAAAAAAATTATAAAAAGGTCCATGTATGTGTCAGTCTGAGTATGCTAAGTATATGTATTTCCTGGGCACCATAACTCAAAAACGAAAAGTCGATTAAAAAGCAAATTTGGTATCTAAGATACCTTCATAATAAAAAAATGTAAATCCTAAATTTCTTGGGAATTGCTCCTGAAATCCCCTTCAATCTGAAAGACTTTTGAATAACTGGTAAACTGTCAGGGGTAGAAAAAAGCATACTGAAAATCTAAATCTCGTTAAAAACACAACTAATGGCGTTAGCTGTTTTTGTAGAGCTAACTATTTCCAATATGTACCTTTTTATTGGTTTTAAAATTCCCAATACGTAAAACATTTCTCAAAGTGGAAATCCTTATTGACTTTTTTTTTATCTTCATGCACAGAAAACTGAATTTTAATCTCATTATTTAGCGAACACCTTTCAAAAGATTTAAATATCGCTTTAGCCTAGTGTATTCCCTTATTTCACTCCTACTTAAAAGAAACTAAGTGATAAAAGCCTTTCTTTTAATTTAATTGTTTTTTCTTACAAGCCGTATTCATGATAGGAGTTGAATAGGCAGAGACAGACTGAAAAATTCAATGCAATAGCCGGGATTTGAACCACGTTATCTCCGGTTTCAAGTCTGTCGCTCTAACCACTGACTACCATGGCTTAAATTAACACTAATTGACCATAATAGTTGGCTATACTATGAATCCCGGCACTTAGAGTGCTTACGACAGGTTGTAAATTGCCATTAGGGTAATTAATTTTTACCTGGAAACATGCGAGACAGTTGCGGAATTTAATGCCGTGCCGACATGTTGCCATGGTAACTCTGGCATTGAATTTTTCACTCTCACTCAGCCTATCCAAAAGCATCTCTGCTAATATAGGGTTATTCAAAAGTAAAGAACAGATTTCAAATATTTATGGCTTCCAAATTACAAAAGATAGAAACATGATTCCAACGTTCATGGAGATAGAAAAGCCTACATTTTTATAATATGCATTCAATATGAGCCCCGTGTATTACACGACATATGTCAAAACTGTGGCTCATTTCTTGCCACACACGGAGCAGCTGGTCTCCAGTTATCAAATTTACAGCTTCAACAATTCGATCTCTTAGATCTTCAAGAGTGCCAGGCATAGGATGGATAAAAACACGGGCTTTACGTGACCCCATAGATAAAAATCACATGGAGTGAGATCTGGAGACCTGGGAGGCCACCAGCGATAAAGTTGATCTGCTCCTCCTCTCGCAATCCAACGTCCTGCAAATGTGTTATTCAAGTAACGTCGGACGTGGTAAGAGAAATGAGGCGGGGCACCATCTCGCATGAAAAAAATTCATTGGAAAACATTAATCGTTGAGTAAAATTGTCTTCTTCCACATCTTCTAATATGCCAATGTACAATTCCTAACTTTTGTTGTGATCGTCAGGATTCAATGCTTGCAATAACTGCAGTTTGTATGGCTTCAGGTGCAGACGATGTTTAGAACTATCCATACCGTTGGTTGATTGCTCGTGATGCGGATTTCTTTGGGATCCTTTCGTATAGTGTACGAATATGCTCGACATTCGCATCCAACGTGCGAGGACGTCCCGTACTTTTCTTTTTGCACATGCAATCATTTTCTATGAACTTTCGATGCCACTCGTAAATTTGCTTGTGACGCGACGATTGTTTATTAAATTGATGGCGAAAAGCTCGTTGAACTGCAACAATGGACTCTAGTTTTGCTAATTGCAGCACACAAAATGATTTCTCTTGAGGTGTCGCCGCCATTTCACTACAGACATACAACAAACAGCAGCGCCAATACGACCGTGATTGGAACTTCTACCCCCCTACCCATGCATTATGTCAATTGTAAATATTTCTCTCTCCATAAACGTTGGAATCATGCTTCTATCTTTTGTAGTTTGGAAGCAATAAAAGTTGAAATCTGTTCTTTCTTTTTGAATAACCCTGTACTTATCTCAATTAGCGTGAGGAAGATAAAAACATGGTCTTTTATAAGAATGATTTGATGCAGATTAGATCGAGAAAGCCATTGGAATGTAACAGATTAGATTTTTTATGTCTAGACAAAAGCATCTTTCAGGATTTTCGGAATGCAAATATATGCTTAAGTAAATTACTTCAGTACTTCTTCGTAAACCCTATAATAATTTTATTTAATGTGATTTTATTTGCCTTTTATCTCAGAATCTACTCTTTAAATAACTGTTAAAAAAATAATTTCTACCTAGAAGACAATATTCTACTAGTAGTACGCCTTTTCGTAGACTAATATTAGTAATGGCTAAGTTGGGGACTTAGCGTTCAGCTTAATTTGCTCGTTGTCAATACAAGCACGCGCTGCAGGCCATCTGCCGTCAAAATGATGAACATCTGTTATAATATGACGCTGACACTCATTGTCTATGTTTGTTTTGACAGGTACTGGTTGGACCATTATGAGGCTGGATGAAGGGCGGGTGTCACGTCACTTCCAGAAAACGGCGCCATTTTTCACATTTCGTGTATTAATTATAATCCTCTGTACGCATAACAAAAATGACATTGCCGAACAAACCATGATGAATACGACACGTTTGGTTGTGTTAGTTTCAGCGCCATATGGCCATAAGTTTGGTTAATATTGCCATGGCATTCTCTAATACACAACAAGCAATATTCTCTTGTTTTTATGAACACGAATAAGCGTTCATTCTGTGTGTGGCTTATGATTAACACCTGGCAAATTCAAAAGCTTTCAATCAAGTTTACGACGACATTAATATTTTCGCTAATCATAATTATGCTTTATGTATACAGCATTTACGTGGCGTTCAATCATACAGTTCATTTATTTATTTGATAGCTTAAAGCCCTTCTATCTGGTTGGTCATATCGGAAGACGATTGAAATCGGTGAAATGATACTCAAAAGACCTCGGTGTCCATTGAGCTTAACTTTACTTCATATTCGGGTAACTCACCATAAGCGAGATTGGAACTCACGACTGTTGAATGTGGGGCAGATACTCTACCACCACACTACTCAGACGGTCCATTTTTGTTATTTTTATTTATGTATTTATTTTTTAAAAAAATTTACTCCATACATAACAGACGCAGAAGGTATTTCATTCAACCGAAAATAATTCAATTATCCATTCAATAAAGATATTTCATCAGAAATTCACAATTTGAGATAAAATGAATAAAAAAGGACATTTTGGGGAAAAAATATCTGTACGTGTGTGTATATGTGTATGTGCGTGTGTCTGTGATAGTACAACTCGGTGTATGTGCGTGTGTTTGTGATAGTATATTTTACAAGATCAATATTTTTGTTTAGTAAGCTTTTGATCTTGTAAAATATAAATTTATGTTATATACATATATTTTTTTTTTGTAGAACTAACCGTTTTATAACTTAGTTTTAGTTTCAATTTTAAACTGCTTAACGTTTCTGGAAAGCGAAGTCATCTTTCGTCTCATACCTCTTTGTTTTACTTTTAGCCACTCAAAGAGACCCGAATTCTAATTGTTGGCTTTTTGACAGATTTGAATATCGACGCGATGGTGTAGATATTCCCTTATTTTCCTTCTACTTAAAATGAAGCAAGTAACAAGACAATTTCTACTAACGCTTATCTCAATTAGCAAGATGTAAATAAATTATTACAATTTTTAAAGAATAGTTTGTTTATAAAGCAGGTAGAGAAAGCCATATGAAGGGAACATATTTTTACTTTGTGTTCTTAGTAAATAGTACATAGGTATAGAGATTACACCCAAAAATTCGATACCTAAATTTCACCGGAAATACAAATTTTAGTGTCCCCTGTAACAAAAAAACAATTTTAGAAAAATACCCTTGTCTGTATATTGGGTGTTAGTGTATCCATGTTCAAAACCCAAAAGTTGGTGAAATATATAACTTGGTATTTAAGTTCAGTATTTTCCAAAGACGCGACATGAAGATTTTGAAGAAAATCGCCCCTCCCCCTCAAATTACATTGAAAAATCTGTTTGGAAAATTTTCAAATATCTTTGTGTTTTCAAAAAGGCTCTAATGATTTTGATGAAGTTGTTACATACTCAAGAAAATCACTCACATTTAAAATATATACAGGGTGAATCGCCTAAAACTTTCGCCGCAAATATGGAAAGTGCTATTTGTTGTGCAAAACTGCAACATTGATTGGTAGTTAGGGGCTTGTACTTTTAGCCAATAAACAGATTTTAATAATACTAGAAAGTGTAATTTTTGAACAAACATACAATTTTAAACGGAACAATGCCTATGTAAGTCAACAAAATAAACGTAGAGTAACTCAATGTCAAAGGTGTTTGTCACAGAATTCTAGTGCAAAAATTTACGAGAAATTTTATTCTGTAGCTTTTACACACTGATTCTTGTACAACCTGTGGTGGTGAAAACTTAATAAAAACCAGAGGGACTACACTATTTCTTTGGGTTACCATAGTAAAAAGAAAATTGGCCTTCAAAGGTTCTGTTCAAAATGACCACCAGTAGTTTCAATACACGCTTCCAGTCTGCTATGAAAAGACTGCTGCACACGATCTTGCATTTCAGCGGAAATTTCAGAGCTGGCAGCAGTAATACATCGCTTCATATCAGTTCTTTCAGCTTTCCTCGCAGAAAAGAAATCTAAAAGAGTCAAATCTGGTAAACGGGCCGGCCAAGATATAGGTCCTCTTCGTCCAATCCAGCGATTTGGAAACAATCCGTGAAGACAATCTGTAGCAATTAGTGCACTATTTTTATAGTGTTTCATACTGCATATGGCACCGCAGGCGAAGACTGATTATACATGGAATGAAGATGGATAACCGGAGGAATGCGATGACGGCGGAAACTGGAGAACGCGGAAAATACCCGTCCATGCGCCGCTTTGTCCACCACAAATTCCACATGCTGTCACCTGGGATCGTGCACTATGAGCTCGATAGCCATCGTGTTGATACCATAGGTTCCTCCTAGTCTGCAAAGGAACGTCTTGTAGTCTGGCCATGATCATCACTAAATAAGATACATGATGAATCTGGGGTATCATGACTTAATCTCACGAAAAAAAGTTTGTATGATTACCGAATCATTATCATGCAGCTCTTGATGGAGTAAGAAATGGAACCTATGTTGGTGGAGATTGCAAAGAACACTAAACTGACACATGTGCGATTGCACAGGCTCTAACTTGCGGATTTATTTTATCAATTTCAGCCGAAATGATTGCCTTACACTGCTGTGCGTGAAGTGAGTTGCTCTCATAGAGCAACAGTTTCCACGTTGGCCCTCAGTGGTCGAGGTCCCAGGTTCAAAAAATACCACTTGGAGGTAGTTTTTATGTTTAGTAAATTTAACGAGAACTGGTATTTTGCTGTGAGAGTATCGTTCCACTTAATTAGTTTAATTATGTGAATTTTATTAAAACACATATTACTACGTGTTAGGATGAACATTATAAATAAATGCATATAGCATTGTAATTATAACTTGCAAACATAAGATGTCATTAAACAATATTTTACTATTTAAAGCTATTCTTAGAAACAAAACAAGCCAAAAAATTTGTTCTAAGAGTCTACAAAATGCAAAACGTACAAGAAATTAGATAACATTTACAAATAAGCTTTTGGGTCAATATGTAATAGACTTGATACTTATTAATTCTCTGAACAATTTTATTAATACAAAAATTAATAAAAATATTTAATGTATCAACGATTGTGAACCTCTCTGGTTCCCAAGGTAGTGCATTTAATAATGACTATGGCATAATGTTGGACCATCACATAGATAAACCGTTACAACTTACCCGTCTCCACCATGTGGTTCTAATAGGTGTTCCAGCATCACGTAGCCCTATTTTTTTTTTTTTATTTAAATTTATGGAGTCTTGTCGGGACTCCAGCACTATATTTCTTTTTCCTCTTTTTCCTACTTTTATCTATTCTCACATTTCCTTTTATGTTTCTATTTGATTACTGTATTTACTCTTTGTTTCTAATACACATACATATACAGGTGTTAATGAACTATACCGAAATATTTTCACAGAATATATAGATAACTTAAATAAGTAATTTGAAATAGGAGACTTATGGCCTCTTTATTGAAATGTCGAAGTAACGGCTATAAGTTTCTGAAGTGTCGGTACCCCACTGGCTAATTTATCAACCCTTCGAGAGCATAACACGAAGAACGAAGGAACGTATTAAAGCGTATCTCTATAGCGTAGTGGTTATGATACTGGCTTTCAAGTGCAAAATAGTTTCCGAGTTCGGGTCTCTTCACGTATCGCTGTACTTCGTCTGGAATGAGAAAATAATAATAAAAAACATTTACTCCGTGACAAGAATCGAACTCATGACCTTTGGGATAGCAGCTTCCCGCGTTACGCATTAAGCCACCAAAGCAGTTGTAAAAACGCCTCCAGGGTAGGCTATATAACTCAAGAACGTAGTTAATGCTCAGTTAGAGATTTTACAGATTTTTGCGACATTAAATCTTGAGAACGCTAATAGAGAGCTGCTAAACATCGATATTTCTATACTCGGGCAGCAGTTTTAAAGACATTCTAAGCCATTTTCCCAACCTTCTTTGCTTTAACACCGACTTATCAGCACCTGATACCCACACGTTTAACGCTATGTAGTTGCGATATGTTTATCCGGGGACCACGCATCGCCGATCTCAAATGACTTATATCAGTCACGTGCACAATCTCCCAAATTATTTCGGTGTATTTCATTAACATCCTGTATACAAACACTCACTCATTTCCAAGACGGGACTCAAACCCACGATCCCCTGCGCCACGAAGCACCAAAGCGAGACATTTTAGCGAGCGCGGCCACAGGGACCAGCAGCATCAGTGGGCTAGTGGGTGCGGTGTTTGCAGCTGTATTTCGTGTCACTAAAATAAAGAGTTGTGTAGTTACCAATCCACAGGGTGGGAAGACTCACCCCGTAGGTATATATTACAATTTTACTGACACATGTCATTGACAATTACCCCTAAAACCTCTGCAACACACAACACACACACAACCGACACGTCATGCACAAATACGACATAAAACTTCAAGAATCTCATGTGTTACTTTGTCTACCTATTTTGAAACAATTATATTTAAAAGTGTGTATTCCTAACTTCACGCTAAGGTAATCGTTTGCATAGCTGTCTATACTACACGTTTCTTTGTAAATACCAACAAATACGGGGATGTATTAACTAAAATGTTCCGAGAGCTGATCGCTATATGATGAGACTCATCCTTTACGTAAACAAGAGGAAAATTCGAATAATGAGATCCCATTTGAGGAATGTATGCGTTTTAAAATTGAGGGGGTCAGTGCAACAGTGGTCTAACCCACCTTTTTAAAAATGGAGCACAACTCACTTAAACACAGCTAGTTTCTTTGAGAATAACAAAACCTAATTTTAACCGAACTGATTGTTCACTGACACTTTTCCAGATTATTACACAACACCACATTGAGTACTGTTAACATAACGTTGAGATATACCTAACAATTTTTATTAGTGTAATATAAATATTTTTCTGGGTTAGACCACTGTTGCGCTGACCCCCTCAATTAAAAATCAACTATAGGTGTACGGCTCTCTCCACAAAAGTATGTATTTTACATTATGTGTCTTAACTGGATTTTTATGGCGTACCGGCTATGCAAAAGACATTCAGGATAAAGAGAGCTTCAATGTTCAATCCCAGAAAATTTTCAGATATACATTTTATCATCTCAATACCTTTAATACATTGTAAATAAAATTTCGAAAAATGTCCATGTAAGTTGCAGTTTAGTTTGGTTATTTCCTGTAGCTCCGAAGTGGAGTACCTATAGGACATCGTTACGTTTCTGTGATGGAAAACGTTGTTCGTCAGTTCGCCGCTATGCGCTATAGTGACGAGGGATCAGCTCGTCGCCCACAGATGGCACTGTAGAACGAAATGACTTGCGGACGTGAAATTGTGGAATTTTGTCCAGGAGGCTTCTTCCTAAAGGTATGGGGTTCTTTTACATTCATATAAACGTTACACTGGACCACCGGATTTACTTCTCTTTCGAAGAAAGGCATGCTTGGATTTCTCCGTCCGAAAAAATCCATCCCCTCCACCAAGTTTGAACCGGCCATCTTGGCATGATAAACACCACACCATGAAGTTGTGGTGGGGTATTATCCCGCAAAACCTCGTGTCGCTTCCTTATACTCGGGGGCCTTCAAAACATATATTTCCTGTGAAAACTGTGCATCGAATTTGTCGGTATTATAGCATATCATCTCTACCTTCGTGTAGGTACGTATTGACATTGCATGTGATAGAAAAAGTAAAATTTGCTTTAATACAATCGTATTCATGTTTTCTTTTTAAAAGCTCACAGCATTAAAATATATAATATGTCGTTTGTACGTGCATACTACACAAAGTAAAAATCTGATATGGTCTGTTCACATAACTTTCTGTAACTGCTCTGTAAACAAACTATTTGTACATACAAAACATTATTCTGTTATCTACATGATGCTAATGGAGATAATCATTAGCAAAAATGGTCTTATTACTTGGCTGCTTGTAAGTAGAAAATAAGGGAAAACACTAGGCTAAAGCGATTGTCAAATATTTTAAAAAATTGCATTATGTGACTGACTTTGAAATTCGCACTCTTTCCATGCCTAAGAGTAAAACAAAACATATGAAACCGATGAGGACTATTCGTTTAAGAATAGTAAGAATATTAAAATTCTAACTAACAAAAGGGAATATCTCGGAAATCTTTTACTCCACATAAAATGTATATGACATAAAATTTGCGTTTTAAAGAGATCTACATTTTTTGTAGTAATATTTCATATATATCATGTAATTTTCTTCAATATAGGGTACTTTAACCCTTTCAGTCCCGGTGTCCATTGGAATGGACATGACTTTCTACAATCTATGTAATAAATTTAAAAGCTGTAATGACTATTTTTTTTTATATATATAAAAATACAGTTCCGGAGGCTTGTCTGGACTCCTGTGCTGTATTCCTTTTTCCTCCATGTTTTCCAATTTCCTATATTTCCTTAGTAGACCTTATTATTCTTAACTTTTCCTTTTACAAATACATACACAAACATAGACACATTTACAAACACAGAAACATCCATGCCCAAGGCGGGACTCGAACCCACGATCCTATGCACCACAAAGCGCCAAAGCGAGACACTTTAGCGAGCGCGGCCACCGGGATCGGCAATATTTAAATCACTTGGGGGTGTGGCTTATGTTTTTCAAGATTTCCAGTTTTGTGCTGCTATGTGTGGCCAAGTTTATAACTACTTTGGAGCTTTTGTTACAATATGGATGCATAAAAAGTCAGGTCTGAAAGGGTTAATCAAAATCGTTAGAGCTATTTTTGAGAAACTCAAAAGTTTTCGAAACTTTTTCCATGTAAAGTGGTTTGGAGTGGGGAAAATGTTCTTGAAATCTTCACATCTTTGAAAAATATTGAACTTAAATATCAAGTGTGGTAATTAATCATTTTGGGTTATCGTGTTCAAACACAGGCACACCGACCAGACAGACAGGCCTTTTCTAGAGCTATATTTCCAGTTGAATCTCTGTATTGATTTTTGAGCGGAAAGCAATACCTTTTCTTCCTATGTACTAGGTAGAGAACGTGAAAAGAGAAGGGACATTTTAAGCTACAGCTCTTTAGTGAAGTGATAACTAACAAATTGCCTTTGAAAATTGAACTAGATCGCATTACTAAAGTGGCTGAAAACTGAACAAAGTCATCACAAATTGCATATTCTTAACGAAACTTTAAGTAGAACTTTCAAATCTAATAAAGTTTAACTAAAGAAGTATATGCAAACAGTTGGTCGACGTAGCAAATAAAAGTTTAAACAACGAGGTTCCCCTGAAGAACCAAAATGTCAAAAGATATCCCATAATAAAATATGTAAAATAGTAACACTATGCGTTGTAGAAGACAAGAAAATACAGAGAAGTAGATGTGCATGTACGTTACGGAGCGGTAGTCCACACTGCAGCCGTGGGCTTAATGTACGTCAGACTCTTTCAGGAAGGATGAGATGAGTACAATTTCACAAGGGACCTAGGGGGCACAGGCGCAGAGCCGTCGTGAACGGTCTCTACACTTCACAAGCAATTTATCTCGACCCGGGGAGTGCCAGGAGTCCGAATAGATCACCTAAGTTCGCAGACAACCACTACCGCCATCCCGACGCAGAGAGATGTATGTCCAGATCGCAGTCACCTCCACGAAATGGCGCCTCTGAAAGATACCGGTAAGGATGAAATGAAGGGACAGGAAGTTCGGGTGAATGAAAAATCCTCTCCAGCATTCTCCTAGTGACCCTAGAAACCCCCTCGAAAATCCCATGGATCAAAGAGGTCGGCCGCAGAGAACCAATCCCATGCCATTCCCAAGCGAAACGCTTGGTGAGAAGTAAATGTACTATGTTCTACGAGAAAAGGAAGAACGATAGTACTCGAACAATGTAGGCACATTTCTAGGTTAATTATTGAGTTAAGTTGGGAAAGATTCCGTGGGAGGCAGCACAAATAGTATTATCAGCAGAAGTAAATTGAACTCAACAGATAGGCGTAGAGTAATAGGCACAATAAAAGCACTTGAACTTAATTATCGAACAGAATACTATTTACGCTCCATGCATATAAATAACCCCAGCGTTTTTAATTACAGAAGAAGTTAATAAATTATACTCGAGTTCGAATTCTAACAAGTTACCTGGTGTGCGTTTTGCACGTAGAATGTTGTAGGGTACCTGATATGATCCCTTTGAATAAATTATATTTCATTTAGCAGTTTCAGCATTCGATATTGGTGTCAATGCTGACATAGTGGTGTCTCCAAAAAGCAATGCTGGCCTAAGCATGGATTTAACTATAAAAGACCTAATAACTAATTCACAGAAACCCCTCACATCTGAGCTGCTGATAATGTCGAAAGAACTCCGGACCAACGTCGACAAAAGGGCATAAAGTTTACAATGTAAAGTGCTCATTTAAAGGACGATAAAATACACCATTTGGGTAACCCCTTAGGTTTTCTACCCTTTTGCTCCCTAACCACGTATACTTGAAATTCACCGACATGATAGCAAAAACACCGAGCTCCAACACCCTTATTTATAGCTATCAATTTCTCTCCAAATGCACACGCTCTGCATCTTATATACTGAGGCCGCCTGCTTCCCTCTCGCAGCTTCACCCCTGATCTTACTACCCCTGATGATGCACAGATAGAAGATTCTTCTACTCCAAATTGGGTATCCTACAATATGGCGCTGTTGTCATGGCAACCAGATTATGAATAGCTTCAATATCATTGATGTCCAATAGTTTTTAGTGTTAATGTCGGTTTAGAAGTTTCGTCAATTAGATGGATGAACAGTTTAACCACCCCTTTCAGCAGGTTTTGCTCATGAAGTTTTGCTGAGTAGACTTAACTATTTTGTATTTACACCTTGCAGGATTATCCTTGAGGTAGCCAATCGATTTTTAGCTCCTCCGCTCCCTTATATTAAGCCAGAGGTAGCGTTGCCATACCACAGACGGCCGCTTGACAATATTTGTTTTTCCGGAAGCAACGTTAATTCAAGTATTTCAAACAAATTTTGATAAAAGCATACAAATTTTAAAAATTATAGAAGAGTCTCCAATGAATAGAAATATAAGAAATGTTACATAAATTATCGTTATTTTATTACTGCATAAGACTTCCTTTATAGATAATCCTACTTTAAAATTCAATCTGCATTACTCCTTTCGAGCATTATGTTGCGCAGCATGAAAGTAAACATAGAATTAATCCCGGACAAATTTATTAAAACATGAGATGATATTCAAAAATAGAAATTCGCTGCCGACATCTTTACTTCGCTTTGAAATTATTAAATAAAATTAACATCGTCATTTGTGTGTTGCTAATTATTAACATGCGTATTAACAGAATTAGGTTACATGCATTAGTTTAGAAAAAAGTTTTGAGACATATCCTTTAAATAATAATCCTTCATAGCATAAATAATTGTGGTATCTTTAGTTTTGAAAAGGCGACAGCTCTAATAAGTATCACGAGGGAAAACAATCTACAGAAGAATGTTCCAACTCGATCATCTGAGTCAGAGTACTTGGTCGTACTCGACCTCGTAATTGTCTGGAGAGGCAACGTGATAGCAATACGTCACTGGGCATAGGTCATAGCACAATGCTTGCGCTTCCTGCCAGTTCATTCCAACAGCCGTGACGCTAACTTGCCCCCAATCCCCAGATGTATTGCATATTGCAGATTGTAAGTTGGAGTCACTCGCTGCTCTTTTGGCGCGCTGCTACAACCTGTTCCAAAGAACGTTCCTAACGTAAAGTTCTGTCATGGGTGGAATTTCTTAACTGGAGTAAACGTTATAAGAATACCTACCTACTTACTAAATATGACACCAGCAAACAGTTTTTTCGTCACTATGATCAGCAACATTGGAGTATAAAGTGAATAAAAGAAAGGAAATTCAAAGTTGAGGAATGTACAAGTATGTTTAAACATAATACCATATTCTAGGATTTTTATTTCTTTTCATTTACCTACATGCAATAACTACATACATCATAACAGGAAATGGCCTTAAGGAAAGATTTAATGACATCCCTTTTTGTATGAACACGTAAATACACAGAAAAAAAAAACAGAAAGCGAGATATACATTTTTTAAATTCCAAATGGCTGTCTCCTCATGAACACAAGCGTCTTTTTTTTTTAAGGTAATATAGATGGAAAATTGAAATTATGTTCACAAATGGTATATTCAAATTTTGTATTACATTCGTTTCTAATTTAAAACATAATTGGCAATAAATAAAGTATTTTAAACAATGAACTAAATAAGAATGAATTTACATGTACTATACTGATACCAAGGTTCAAATAGTTAAATTCATGACCAGTCGTAATATATTTGTATTAAATTTTGTATATACGTTGATCTTGTAGGCATATTGTGGTCGCTGATGACCTTTGTTGTTATAAAGTGACTTTAAATAAATAAATTAAAAAAGTAAAAAATGAAATTACAGTGTAGTGAACTATATTATTATAAGTATTATTATTATTATTATTATTATTATTATTAATCGGAAGGTGAAAACGAGAGAGGAAGATCCAGTTAAAAGGTGAGACCAAGGGGGGATTATTGGTACTTTTTGTTTACTACATTTCATTTTCTTTTGTTTATTTCGCCATTCTTGTCGTTCCTATTCACGTCTTGGGGAATGTTGTTCTTTTCTTTGGTTGTGTTTTTTATTTTTTTACTTTCTCTATACGCACTATGTACATAGTGTATAGAGAAGGTATTGCACTCCACCCAAAAATTCGATACCGAGATTTCACCGGAAATATATGTTTTAGGGTCCCCAATATCCAAAAAAAGCATTTTCACAAAAAGGTCCATGTGTGTGTGTGTGTGTGTGTGTGTGTGTGTGTGTGTGCGTGCGTGAACACGATAACTCAAAATTGAAAAGTTGGTAAAATACCAAAGTATTTAAGTTTAGTATCTTCCAGGGATGCGGCACGAAGATTTTGAGAAAAATCCCTCCACCCAAAACTACCCTTTACATGGAACTTTTTTCGAAAATTTTGAGTTTCTAAAGAATGGCTAACGATTTTGATTAAATTATCGTATATTAAAGATATTAACCTGAAAAATAAAATGTATATTTTAAATTTTCTGGGAATAGCTTCTGAAGATTACTTTATTCTGAGTCAATTTTACGGAAGTTTGAATAACTGCTAAACCGTAAGAGATGGACAAAAACTTACTACACAAAAAATGTAGAGCACATTAAAACACACAATTTATGTTATATACATTTTTTCGTGGAGTTCGTCGTTTTTGAGACATTCCTTATTTTTGGTTTCTGTTATGAAAAACATATACTTTTCTCATACAGGATCTTGTCAACTCCTATCCTAATAAACAAAGGAATTTCATTGACATAGCAACCAGCTTTTGACTATCACTTTAACCTATGGTTGTCCCTTATTTCGCTTTTACTTACAAGGAAGCGAGTAATAAGACTATTTCTGATTAGCACAAAGTAAGAATGATTTGTTGCAGGGATATAGAGAAAGTCATGTGAATGGTACACATCAGATCTTTCTAGAATGAGTCCACCTCATAGCAGCGGGAACCTTACGTTAATAACATTGTCAGTGATGCTTAACTTATTAAAATAGTGCTTACACATCAAGACTATAAGATGGTTATTATGAAACGACGATTGCGAATTCAATAATTTTCATACAAGCGGCTTAATTACTATTTTAATCAATTTGTATACGACTGTTTTTTGTTTATGATACAATAATTTGTAAACGTTATGTTTTAACAAAAATATCTTACCCCCTTAAGAGTGAGAGGTTAAATGCTTACTGGATGGCAGCACTAAAGGCAGGTGTTGAGTGTGTTTGTAAGTAGTGCAATAGATGGTGAAACTGTTGATTTCATCCGTATTTATTGAATTTTTAGACAAAATAAAATAGTTTCAATTTCTCATAATATTTTTACTTTCTCTAGCCGTATGTAAATACGATGCACATAGTAGTTAGAGAAGATATGGTATTCCGCCGAAAATTGGATGTCGATATTTCACCATGAAGTCCCCTAGCCCTTGATATTGAGAAAAGATTGTCAAGTAACAAACTTGGTATATATTTAGTATCTTCAAAGAACACTTATAGATAATCATGATCAGATAAAATAATAATTCCAGCTTGATAGTATAGTGGTAGCGTGTTTGCCTCATATTTAACAGGGCGCCAGTTCGAATCTTGCTTTGGGTGAGTTATCCAGAGTTTTTTTTTTTGGGAGGTTTTCCAATATCCTGAGAAGACACATGTCTAGTAACTTTAAGCTGCATGGATTCCCTGATCATTTGTGCATTATTTCACCAATTTCATTCATCGTCCGGTATGACCAACAAAGTTAAAGGATGTTAAGCCACGCCACTCCTCAAAAAAGAATAATCTCTTGCAAGAACAGTTTCAGAAAAGGTAGAGAATGGAACACATCAGATTTTTTGCCATTTAATCTCCCCTTTTACGAAAGACAGATAAATGTGTACCACTTGATTACTCCTTTCTTGAATCGTGCCATTTACTGATGATTTTGTTAAGATATATGAAATTTAGCTTTGAGCCCTATCTGCGCCTCAAGAATGAAGTGCGCAGTTGCTTCCCAATCTGATTCTTGTTAAAACTCTCCCTCTCTCATTCTCTTCTTTGTTGGCTAGGGTTAACAATTTTGTAATATGCTTTACATTTTTCCCCTCACCTTCTTTTCTTTGTTGGCGTGTTTTCTTTCTTGATGTTTCACGTCTTCCCTTATTTTTGCATTTCTCTCGGCCATTAGCTCATTCCTTATTTCCCTGGGTTTATCTAAAACCTGCGTTCTCTAACTTCCTCTCTCAGAAAGGTTTGTTATTTTGCGGATGATAACGTTCGTTTGGAATTCATGGCGTAAGTACACAGTTGACTGGAATGCAAGGAGCAAATCAGTGTTTGTATCTTACGCACAAGCAGAATGAGCTATTACTTGAACTTCGATGAACTAATAGGAAAGTTTTGTGCTCGAGGTTACTTATTGACGTCATAATCTTCTTATAGGGGAAGACTGGATAAGGAAGTCCTATCTTTGCTGTATTTTTTACTTTTAACGTACAATGTAATGCAATACCGTCTCTACTACCACATAAAAACAAAAATTACCGTAAATATACTTATCGAAAACCCCAGAATAAAGACAAAAACATTTTTACAGAAATATGTGTACCCGCGTGTGTGGTATGTGTGAACAAAATAAGGGGACAAGAAAGTGTTTTACTTTCTCTAACTCGTATGTACAATGTACATAGTGGATAGAGACGGTAATGGATTGCATCCAAATATACAATGTCAGATTTTACCGGAAACATAATTTGAGCTCACCTGAGTCCAAAAACAGGTTTTTTGTGTGTTTGTGGACAGCATAACAAAAAAAAAAGAGAAGATTGTTAAATATCAAATTAAGTACTTAAATTTAGTGTCTGCCAAGAATTTGACACGAAGATTTTCAAAAAAAAAATACCCACCCCCAAATATTCCTTGCATAAAAAAATTTCGAACATTTTGATTTTCTCAAAAATGGCTCCAACGATTTTGAGTAAAATAACTTATGTTTAAGATATTTTTATGCCAAACGAAATGTATATCTTGAATTTTCTGGGAATAGTCTCTGAATACCTCTTTATTCTGGATGAATTTTGCTGCATTTAGCATCACTGGTGAACCATAAGAGACATAGAAAAATTTACCACACAAAAAATGTAGAACACGTTAAAACTCAGAATTTATGTTATATAAATTTTTTGGTGGAGTTGATCGTTTTTGAGATATTCCTTGTTATTGGTTTCATTTTTAAAAAAATGTATACTTTTCTCATGCAGGAATTTGTCACCTCCTCCATAGAACAAAAGTAACTTCATTCACATAGCAACCAGCTTTAGATTATCACTTTAACCTATAGTGCTCCCTTTTTTCGCTTCTACTTACAAGCAAGCAAGTAATAACTATTTCTGCTAATTTTTTCTCGATTAGCGAGAAGTAAATAGAAATATAAGTTTTCTAATAATAATTTGTTGCAGGGATGTAGAGAAATTCATGTGAATGGAACATTAAATTTTGTTTTTACTTTCCCTACATATACAACTTACATGGTAGATAAAGAAGGTCTTGCATTCCATCCAAAATTCACCTGAAGACCCAGGAATAAAAAAGAACAGTGGATAAAGAGGGTACTGTATTCCACCTAAATATATGAAATCGAGATTTCACCGGAAATGTAGATTAAGAGGTCCCCTGAGTTCAAAGAAATTAGAAAAGGATATGTGTGTGTGTCTGTGGACACCATGGCCCAAAAATGAAGTCCGTTAAATATAAAACTAAGTAGTTAAGTTTAGTGTCTCCCAAGGATGCGATGCGAAGATTTTCAAAAAAAAAAAAACTCCCCAACCCTAAACTACCAATTAAAAGATTTTTTTCTTAAATTTGGATTTCTCAAAATTGTTTCTAACGATTGTGATTAAAATACCGTATATATAAGATATTTGCAACTATATATTTTGGAATAACTTCTGAAGATCTCTTTACTATGGACGAATTTGGCAGAATTTTGCATAGCGGTTAAAGCGTAAGATATAGATAAAAACTTACTACAAACAATTTTGGATCTCGTTAAAACACATACTTTGTCATATACGTTTTTTTATGTAGAGCTGGCTGTTTCTGAGATATTCCTTGTTGTTGCGACCCAACCTTCACTGAAGATGTTCACTGCAGTCGTGAACGAAACGTTTGGAACTGAAAACTCCAGCAGACCATGGCTTCTCAACCCGGAAAATTCTTCTAGTTACTATTGTCAGTACCAGTTTGCTGGTTGGCCTTTCCGGTTACTGTTTCACAAACAATTGGGGTACTTCCACCATTTGGGGGTCCATTTGGCGGGCTACGTCGAGATGTAGGACATTTCTGCAAATAAGAGGAATGAGCAGGATACAAAAAAAGGATTAACTCCTTCCCTTAGTCTCCTAGTTTGCCCTGTTATGTCCAAATCGTCGGATGTAAAGTGTTCTGAGCACACAGCAGAAGCCGGAGTAAGTTGCAAATTTTGCATTCACCCACGCTTCTCTATGGTCTTTCCGAGTTGGAAACCTACAATAAACAAACAATAGAGAATCGTTCTGTTAATAATGTATAACATATTTCACTAAGTATACCACCGAAAAATCACTTAAATAAGTATACAAACCTGTGTATTAAAACACTTCCTTTTCCTTTTTACTTTCTCTACACGCACTATGTACATAGTGTATAGAGAAGGTATTGCATTCCACCCAAAAATTCGATACCGAGATTTCAGCGGAAATATATGTTTTAGGGTCCCCTGTATAAAAAAAAAAGTGTTTTCAGAAAAAGGTCAGTGTGTGTGTCCGTGTGTCTGTGAACACGATAACTCAAAAATGAAAAGTCGGTAAAAACACCAAACTTGGTATTTAAATTTAGTATCTTCCAGGGATGTGACACGAAGATTTTGAGAAAAATTCCCCCTCCTCAAACTACCCTGTACGTAGAATTTTTTTCTAACATTTTGATTTCTCAAAAATGGCTGTAACGATTTTGATTAAAATATCATATACTAAAGATATTTACCTGATAAATAAAATGTATATCTTGAATTTTCTGGGAATAGCTTCTGAAGACTACTTTATTCTGGATGAATTTTACGGAATTTTGCATAACTGCTAAACTGTAAGAGATGGACAAAAACTTGCCACACAAAACATGTAGAGCGCGTTAAAACACCAATTTATGTTATGTACATTTTTTTCGTGGAGTTGATTGTTTTTGAGACATTCCTTGTTTTTGATTTCAGCTTTGAAAAGCTTATACTTTTATCATACAGGAATTTGTCTACTCCTGTCCATACTAACAAAGAAACTTCGGTCACATGGAAACCAGCTTTTGACTATCACTTTAACTTATGGCATTCCCTTATTTCGCGTCTACTTACAAGGAAGCAAGTAATAAGACTATTTCTGCTATTTTTTTTCGATTAGCATGAAGTAAATAAAAGCATAGGCTTTTTAACAATAGTTTATTGTCGAGATATAGAGAAAGTCATGTGAATGGAACACATAAGATATTTTGCTTCTATTCCAGAAATTATATGGTAACATCACACACGTATTGATCGTCATATTCATTTAAAACTGACAATCCAAACGTCCTGCTTAATTGACATTTAACACCACAAAATATTATTTTTGGGTATCCATTTAACCTATACAAGGCATACTGATCTCAAAAGTGTAGTGTCTAAATATGACGACTTGGCAAAAACGTGCTTCATCAACCATAATGCACAAGAATAGAGCATTTGCGATCTAATAAACCAATATCTGTGCTTCGGGTTGCAGCGTCATTTCTGGGGCAGAATTGAATTTCACTAAGTTTGCGTTTTACAGTTTAGTTAGTGACAAGACCATTGTAACTCACACAGTCCACACACGGTTTGCAGGAGATGTTGACATTCAATTGGAATGCCAAATTGACCAAGTTACGGGTTGTTTTAGCAGCTGACACAGACCTTAAAAATCTGATGTGCTACTCACATGACTTTCTCTAGCTGTTCCACAAACTTCTTACATAAGATTCTTCTTCTTTCTGCATCTTGCTAATCGAGGTACTCATTAGCACAAAGTACTTACAAATGTTTTAAAAACTGTCGTTACGCGATTGTCATTACAAATCACTTCTTTTCTTGGCCAGGAGTAGAACAAAAGAAAAACGGACACTCCCGTCAGAGAAAAATAGAAGTACTTCACAACAAACTAATGACAATGAATACCTCGAAAACGGCAAGCTCCACGAAAAAAAATGTACATGACGTAAGTTGTGTATTTTAACAAGGCCTACAGTTTTTGTATAGTAAGTTTTTGTCTCTCTCTTACGGTTTACTAGTTATGCCAAATTAAGTAAAATTCATCCGAACGAACAGGTCTTCAGAAGCTATTCCTAGAAAATTCAAGATATACATTTTGTCAGATAAATATCTTTAATATACGATATTTTAATCAAAATTGTACAGCCATTTTTAAGAAAATCAAAATTTTCGAAAAAAGTTCCATGTAAAGGGTAGTTTGGGGTGGGGGGATTTTTCTCAAAATCTTTGTGTCGCATCCCTGGAAGATACTAAACTTAAATACCAAGTTTGGCATTTTAGCTACTATTCATTTTTGAGTTATCGTGTTCATAGACACACGGACACACACACACACACACACACGGACCTTTTTATGAAAACAGGGGATCCTAAAACATGTATTTCCGGTGAAATATCGGTACCAAATTTATGGGTGGAATACAATACTTCTCTATCTCTATGTACATTGTACATATGAGGCTAGAGAAAGTAAAAAATGGCATGTTATATATGGAGGCTCTTTAACTGCTGTGGTTCTCTGCTTCCCATTCTAAATTGGACGTGTAAAACCTCTTTAATTTTTCTCAGAGGTCTCTCTATCAGGCTTGAGGTTATTTTACGTACCGTAAATCTACGACACGGGACCAACGGCTTTACTTTCCTTCCGAAAGAAGCCATGCTAAGAATTTTTTTATCAAAAATATCCATCATCCTCCGCCGGGTTTAAACCCGCGAGCTTGGGTATATGAAGTTACCATGGTAACCACTACACTACGGAGGCGACGACACACAGACCTTGAACCTTTCTCAACGTGCATGTATGTGCATACTTATGTACTCAGTAGGATTTTGGTACATTTCCAAGATGTTGCCAATTATTAAATATGTTTCTCTAAGGATTGAATGTCTTGTTTGACATTCTATGTTGTCTGGAACTACATATCGGATTTCCATGAAACAACAAGTGGTTGTGGATTGTTACAGTGGGTACGAAATGTTTGGTACTCTTTGGGAAAACGCTAGTGCGTCTGGATAGTAGGATCCCAGTTCAGCAATCTCTTTGGGCAGAACAGCTTCGCTTTTCCAGCTAAATGGATACCCGAACTTCATAGCTGGTGTCAGACCTGTCCCTAACAGATTCTCAAAGGCTTTGGCAGTGTGCCGACTTCTATAAACCCCTCAGGACTACCAGCAGTATTCTACCCCGCAGCGGTGATGAAGTACCGTTTGGACTAAATTTATGAAGACGAAGGTCCCCACCAACGGGTAGACTGTAGAATACTTTGCTATCAATGAGATTGTTTTCACAGTGGGCAAACTGTGGTGGCATGGCAAATCAACATGTAATCTCTGCTCTTGTTGTCATGAGGGGAAACACTGTCATGAGTAGGGATAGCGTCTTGGGGACCGATAGCAGGAGAGAATCGAACTTAGCACAGCATAGTATATAGTTGTGATGTGTTGACAATGCAGTGTTTACTTAGTGGTACTAATAGAAGGAAAATGGGGCACTGGTTGCGTGGTAAACTAATGTTTTCACTAGCAGGGGAGGGCAATTAAGGTTGGGTGAGTCGAAAATATAAATATCACTGATTTACGGGTTCTAACAATTTTAATATTTACGTAAATTCAATTGCTGTTGTGCAACAAGTCATCAGCATTATTATCCGTTTCTCTCAAGATACAATGCATTCGTAACGTCTCAAATGTGAAGCGTTTCCGATTGGCACTAAACAAGCATTATATTGTGAAAAACTTCGCTTCACACCACAAGATGTGATTGGAGCAAAACGGAAACGACTCTTTGGTAAGATACTCCAAAGATACTCCATCAGCAGTTATTTCCGTAGCACATTTCACGAATATTTGAAAATCCGACATTTTTCACACGGTCTAAAACAGGTACCATGGGTTTCTGATCAATTGCTTGAACAAGTTCATCGACAGCTCTCATGGCTCGAGTCATATTTCCATGTTTCCAAATGTGTGTTATTGTCGTATATATATTTGCAGAGTTCTTCTGTATGCATTGCAAATCTTCATGCAATCCATTTGAAGCAGAGACGGTACAAACTCATCAAAGGCATTAGTTGCCTGTAAAACAGCATTGTAAATTGGAGCCACGTTCACCAACGCGTCTACAGTATGTTTACATGCGACGCATGCGGTCGCCAAAGCAGATCGGTCTCTACTCGGTAGATATGCACCTGGTGTCCACGTGTGTCCCTCTATCGGTCACTAAGATGCTACCCCTAGTCATAAGATAGCGTCGCCGTGCGCTATTTGGGACTGGATATATGACAGAAACTATGTCTTCTGTCGTGGGGCACTGTCTCCACTGAAACACTGCTTGATCTTGGAGTTCCAATATGAAAATAAGCACCTAAACCGGATCATGTATTATTTGCCACAGTTTTTGGATAGTGCCAGTTGAAGACGAGGCAAATCTACCTGATATTCATTCCGAAAGAACGCTGAGAATCAAGAAAATCTCCCTACCACAAACTACCCTTTACATGGAATATTTTTGTAAGAAAAGTGTTTTTCTCAAAAGCAGCTGCAACGATTTTAACTAAGCTACCGTATATTAAAGATATTTATACGACAAAATGCACATTTTGAATTTTCTGTATATAGGCTCCGAATACTTCATTCTGGATACGTTTTGCATAACTGTTAAACCATAATATATAGATCAAGTAACTTACTATCCAAAGATGTAGATCTCATCAAAAGACACAGTTTGTGTCACATACAAACCGTAATAGTGGCAGTTTTCTAAACATTTGACTATCGATGTCGATCATTCTGAAGTAGACAGAAGAATATTCTTTTATAAGAAATTTGTTTACGAATAGTAGAATAAGTCCTCTGAATGGCACTCATGAACTTTATTACCTTTTTTTTAATTTTATTTTTGCCACTGCGTGCTCGCAATCATGGGCTCTGTAATACGATAAGACGCCTGCACTGTTGAGCAGCTATTATCCAAATCAAAACAAAAACCGGTGGTCAACTCCTCTTTATAATATTTATAATATGAATGCCGTCTTATAAAAGGTTGCCAAGAGTACTATAATTTTGTTACACCTTCTACAGTTTCGTTTTTGGTAGAATTAGTATAATATTTCTATTCTGCAACTTAAAATCAGCATACTTTATTTAATTTTTCTGTTTTTCTATCACATAAGAATAATGTAATAGATAAAGATATTTATTTCACCCAAAAATTCGATAACGATTGGATTTCGAGGTCCCCCGAGTAAAAAAAAAAAAAAAACATTGTGATGTGTCTTTAAGCATAGCTCAAAAATGAACTGTCGGTTAAATACCTAACTTGGTATTTAAGTTCAGTATCTGTCAAGGATGCGATACAAAGATTTTCAAGAAAAATCTCCCACCCCCACTTACCCATTACATGGAACATTTTTAGAAAATTTTGAGTTTCAAAAGGGACTAACATATTGATTAAAATTCCATACATTTAAATTTTTTAAATGACAAATTACATATATATATATATATATATATACACACACACACACACACACACATTCTGGGCATAGCCTTTCTGGATGACATGTATAACATGTAAACCGTAAGAGATAAGGAAACATTTACTACACAAAGTATAGATCTCATTAAAACACACAATTTATGTCATATCCCTTTGTAGGGTTAACCGTTTATGAGGTTTTCCTGTTATTGGCTTAACCTTTTAGCTACTAAATCTGTTCGACGTTACGTCAGAACAGTATAAGTAACGTGTTAATTAGTTGCACCATGTGTGCAAATTACCCGAGGTTCTGTGATCCGCAAGAAAAGATTATCCTAATTTTGTATCACCCGGTGAGAGGGATGGGTATTGAGCAACCAAAAAGTTTAGAGCTCACCAGTTTGCAACTCAGGACTTTATTTGTCTTAAGTTAAGTTTTATGTCCAACTCCCTTCCTTCGATAACGTAGTCTGTCCGATATGCTTTTAAGAGCATAGCAAACGGGTGAAAGACATGGGTGGGGTCAGTAAAAAGACCCGACTTATCTCATGTATTCCCAGGCGTATTTTTAATGTCTTTGAGTGTACATGTAAAAAATTACAACATAAATTAAAATAATGCTACAATTTATTATCTTTAACAACGTATATTAACCTGATGGCCGTAGCAACTGATGGGTTTGCTCTGTAACAGTGACTCCCACAGACATCCTGATACAGTCTGGCACTGACTGTGGCTATGGAGGAGGCTACGATCGTTTCAGTTGCTCCGGTGCGCGTGCTGCGGACCCCGAGCACCAGTAGTACTTCTGATGTGACCACAAGTAGTCGGGTCGATCATCTGAGCCGCTCCCTCAAGGGAGTTGTTCGGATTGGGTTGGACTCGATGTGGCAATAGTCGCGATACCCATGGTAGATTGGGTACATCTTGTCCTCCGGTACCCGCCTCGATAGCTTGTGCTTGAGTGCTAGATTTCTGTCGGGCTCACCGAGGTTATCGATAGTCTTCCCTTCGGGGTTGACGCGCGCAATTTACGTAGCTACTTCCGTCCGGGTACTCCCCATGCCTGGGGGGGGGGGGTGCTTATTAGGCTCCATGTATTACCCTAACGGAAAGCCCAACAGAGATTAATTTCTTCCTTGTTGAACAGTAGAGGTTTCGACCTCGGGTAGACCATCGCGCTGAACTGAACTGCAACTAGCTTTCTTCTATCGCCGCGGTCGCTACTTTTGCACATTATTGGGAATTTTAGTTGCATTTAAAATAAAACTGAGACGCGTGGTTTTGAGAAAAACGCTGGCTAATGTATAGTATACCAGGAAACGGGTATTGTACTGTCTTTAAATGCTGTAGATCCTGAAGTAACGGGAGATGAGATAAATGTTGATTCTCTATAATAGATACTCAAAAGTTTCTACAACTATTTGTGATAAAAAAAAACAATTTTCGACTTTCAGGCCGATTATAATCAAAAGTTAGTTCCATTATCCCTAAATAGGGCGTGATGCGTTATGTGTCGTATCTAAAACAAATGATGGCTCCCAATCTCTGATGTTTACTTCTGATGCGTTTCTTTTTTTGCCTGAATAGTGACGGAAGCAAATTGTTATGGGTTTCTGCCGTCAAGAAGTGAATAACAAATCTAATCTATCCAGCATCTAGGAAAGAAGTTAAGGTCCTCTTGGGTCATCATGAATAACATGATGATGTATTGAAGGCAACTGATGGACAGAGTTGCCGTGCTTGGACAACTGTGAAATCAACTTTCCTCTCGAAACGCCAAGTTTGCGCATACATTGAAGAAGCAAATCAAATTGGAAACCCCGCGAGATGTCCGACGTTTGGCTGCCTATAAAGTCTTGTAAATACGAAACAAGCTGATGGGATGCAGGCGATATAAAAACATGAGAGCGATTTTGTTTTTAAAGTGACTTTCGAAAGACGAATGCCTTCTTTCAAGGCACACAGAAAGGCTACTCAATAGGTGTTTTGTGCAAACGTCTAAAAGCTTCACTTGTCAACTGTCACATCGCATAGGTGTTGTTTATATCAAATTTAATAGCATCTTATGATCAGTATAAATATTTTGTGCTCTCAGGTTTCAGTTTGCATGAAGTTGGTAGAAGAATAACTTTAGGAAAAAAGTAATGTTTTTTCCTATCTATTCTGCAACACAATTGATTTGCTTCTTACTTAATGTCAACTGCATAAGGATAATTATTTATCGAAAGAACCTGTCAAGGATGACATCTAGTTTTAGGCCTATATTACCTATCACATACCGCATTAACCGACTGAGACGCTGACCACGTCTCTCTCTCCAATACTGCATCCCATCCATGACGTCTGTAGTGGACCGAGATGGGGAACGCAGCGGCCGGGCGGTAGGCCAAGGTTCACCATGAGCTGTTGTGCCATGGAGTTAGTATTATTGTTATTACCTATCACGTAAATGTTATCAAACAGACATAAAACATTTTACATTGCAATATAGCTAGCATCTTTGAACAGATGTAGCTGAAACCATACTTCTGTGATAAAGCTTATACCCACCATCAAACCATTGATGATATCTGTGATTAGAAACGAAAATGGCAGACACTACACATGTTCAGTGGCTACAGCCAAATTGCTCATTTCCTATTATGAATCGCATGAAATGCTGTGTAATTAAAAACATATTATAAAAACAGAAAGTACTGGAAATATAGAAAAGGCATTAGGGAAGTACTTGAATGATATATGGCAATTAATGCGAGGAAATAATTAATGGACTGGGCAGCCAATATTAGAAGAACAAAATGAAAGAACAAATGAACAACCATTCATTACTATTTTCGTTGCTGTCTTTATAATTAATACTCGTATATGTAGTATTCGTTAGGATTCGTTAAGAAACTGTCTTATTTAAATTCAGGATTAGGTTAGGTATGTTGCGGATAAATGTAATAGGAAGTTAAAATAAATGTATTTCTAAATATTTATTATCATGACAACTCGCATCCTAATCAGAACAAAATAGAATCCATTGGTATGGCTCAAGCTACTATATTTTGTTGTCCTTTTTAAAACTCTGAGAAAAGGTGTAAGATACTGGACAGCAATTTTTATTCCGGGTCTTCAGAGCACGTATTTCCAAATTTTTTGGTTAGATGCAATAGATTTTCTACCAACTATACACATTACGTGTGGTGGAGAAAGTAAAAATCGTTATGCTTCATTTGTTTTTCTATTTTACAGTAGTTTAAAATATTTGTATTGCAATACACAAGAAATCATTGTACCTTCCAAAGATAAGGATCGGGTACATTTCGGTTGAACAACGCACATAGGCTCTTGGGGATCTTTACGACTTGCGTGTCCCCTGGGAGAGAGGGAGGGATGAGGGGAGATACCCGAAGGACGCCTAGGACCGAATTGTGATGGATGCAGAGTAGCACAGGATCCTTAGACAGATTTAGCGCAACTCCCAAAGGATTCGAAGGTTGTCCCACAACGATGCCAGAAAGAAGCCTTTAACGAGTGCAATACCGCCCAGCCGCAGCAATACCGAAAACCGTCGCTGGTCCTTTAACCATGAAACTCATGGTACACCGAATGAACAGGAAATGAATCTAAGTATTAGCATGTCAAGTAAATCCAGAAACATAGATCGAACCCAGGATCTCCTGCATCTGAGGCCCACGCGTTACCACAGTGGCATATCGCATGGTTTCTCCTGCTAAGCTAAATAAAGTAGTTTTTTTTTTCGCAAGGGATTCTAGTTTTAGTTTATTGTGATATGAGGTAGTATTTCCACTTTTAAATATCTAGCGTGTTCCATTCACATGACTTTCTCTACCTGTTCTGAAAACTATTAATCTGTATAATACTGAGATAAACAATAAAAGAAATTGTGCAATTACTCGCTCCCCTGTAAGTAGGAGGGAAAAAAGGGAGTACACTACACTAAAGCAATAGTCATTTTTTTAAAAGCTGGTTGCTATATGAAAAAATTGAAATTTGGTTTTCTTTGAATGGCCAGGAGTGAGATGAAACGAAAGATGATTACCCGTTTGAGAAGAGTTTAAGCATTTAAATTTGAAGCGAAAGAGGAAAATCTCGTGAACGGTTAACTCTATAACAAGAAATCTCCGAAACGGTTAATTCTAAAATACATATATATATATATAACGAAATCTACATGCTTTGAGCATTAGATATTCATTTATCTGTTACGGTTTAAAATTAGTAAACGCCATCCAAAATGAAGCAGGCTTCAGAGAATATTTCCAGAATATTAAGATACATATTTCATTTTACATAAATATATCTTAACCATGTGGTATTTTAACCAAAATGGTTAGAGCCATTTTTGGAAAAAAATTAAAATTCAAAGTTCTATGTAAAGAATACTTTAGGTTAGGGGAATTTTCTTGAAAACATTCATGTTGCATCCTTAGAAGATTCTAAACTTGACACACACTTCCCTAATTTTTTTTTATTAAAGTAAAAAAAAAAAATATTGTTTCATCACGCCAATGCTCCAGGCCCATCGTTCAGTCATTGCAATGGGAAAAATGTGTAAATTAAATTTGGAATTGCTTGAACATCCACCCTATTCGCCAGATCTAGCACCCAGTGACTACCACCTGTTCCCAAACCTTAAACATTTCTTGAAGGACGAAGATTTCACAGCAACGAGAAGGTGATATGACAAATGTATTAGCCTTTCTGGAGATTATATTGAGGAATAAAGCAAAAAAAAAAAAAGTTTTTAAATTCTGTTTTCATTGAGAGGCCAGGGACTTATCAATTATGAGGATATGTGTACACCATACATAAAAACGCAAATTTAAGAGACATGGTAATAGAAGAATGTGTTCTACCAATCGTGTACCTACAGTAGATATACTCAGCTATGAAAGATGGACTACGTATTTCAAACGCAAAATATTGTACGCTGCCTTCGCACTAAAGAAATTAACTGTTCCTGCTTTCAGCGCAAAGTTGATCTCTCTGCTTTAATTAGAGATCAATCAATTGGCAATGCTTATGCTAGACGAAATTAGCAATGAATCTGGTAACGAAGAAGATAGAAGAGGACCATTCAAACAAAAAAATTGCCGTTTTTTTTTTTTTTTTAGAAATTTTAAACAAAATAAAACCTAGCAAACTTGGCTCTGCAATAACGTGTAAGGCTTGCATTCGGGAGGTTTCTGGTTTACTTGCACTCGATCGCCCACTTGACAGTTTTATGCGTGGCGGCCGGATAAATAGGACGGATGCTTATTCCAAGGAGGGAATATTCCCTGTGGACGTCAGAGGACTTGCTGGTGCGTGGGTCGTTCATCATGTTTTTCTTTGAAGATTTCCCGGCTCTTCTTGTTAGAACATATGAGACCCCTATGCGTCTTTGTGATCTGTCCGCTTGCGACATGTAGCCTCTTAGGTTACAGTAGCCAATCTGGATTTCATTACGCTTAGTCGTTTTTCTGTGGTAAAATAATATGTGGATTTTAAATTTTTTGGATACCAAATTGGGGGTCTGCAATAAACCGCTGCTTGGGTCTGAAGATGTCGGTTGATAGATCTCACACTTTTTGCTCAAATCCTCAGCTGATCATTGCAGTGGTAACTGGAAGCTGGGGAGACATTGCTTGAATGTGAAGTCCAAGGTCCACTCCTCAACACCTGGAAAGGTATTAGAAAGAAAAACATCATATTGCAAATCTGAATAAAAGTATCTAAATATTTTTACAGGATTCTTAAAGCTACCCTAATAATGTAGTCCGTCTTAATTGAAGCAATAAGCTAAATCTTACATTTGCGTCTCTTACAGTGTCATCTGGTGGTCAGCAATAAAGACTGATGAAGTCTCAAGTGCAGCAAGTACCTTGGAACCTGATGTAGACGTTAAAAGCTTCTGTTGTTCATACATGTGGTGTTTGAAGTTGGCAGGTCTTCTTTCAGCTTACCTAGAATCAGAAAAAATTAATAAAAGAACTATTTCTCGTTGCATCGACAAGCGTCGCTTGTACATTTCAGCTGTCGACTGGTTTGGTTGTCTTTTTAATCCAACGGCACTCTCCGAAGTCTATCACAACTAACATGGTTGAAGCCCGGAAGCTTTCCTTATATAAACCCCAAATACACAGCAAAGAGATCTCCAGAACTAAAAAATGGCGCAGACAATTCTGTTTTTCTTTTGTGGCATTATCCTACGTGTCCATTTGCTAAGGTGCAGACACCTGCAACAATCTAGGGGGCTATGTAAAATGGCCGCTCGCGCACGGGTTTGACTTTCCAACTGGCATATAGCATGCACTCTTTCCACACATCGTCCATATTGGCAACAATTCAGGTGGGTGCAAGGTACAGGCGCAACCCGCATGTGTATTTAGTACCTAGTCACACTGCCCGTCCTCAAGTTGGTAGTCCTAAACAGCAAAGTCGTAGTGGACTACATATTATAAGTATACCATCAACTCTTTCGTCGAAGCACACTCTGGATGGGTAGACTACATCATAAATCGATCTTCAGTACGATCTTTGCCATGATTTTAAAGCTTGAGGCAACGCCCCTACATCTGGATAGGGCGGTACATCCACACCAAATCAATTCTGTTGGAAAACTCGATGGTTGGCCTGCCCTTCGTAATGGATGATCATCCTGGATGTTTTGATGAGCCATCTCATGCACGTCGTGAAGACAGTATAACAATTTCTCCATGTAGTCGATGCTGACTCTTCTGCCAAGGGAGAACTCCCATACATCAGGTTGCATGGTAGACGCAGCTTCCTGTCAAGAACCACGCTGAGGTGTCAATCCAGTGATGTTCGTTTAAGTCGATTGATCAATAAGAAAAACGGCACCTTGATGCCCCAGTTTCTCTGCTGATTTGCCACAACCTTCCTCGAGTGGTGTTCTACAGTCTTGATATATCGCTTAGACATGACATCTGACAGCGGATAGAAACGTGCACTTCAAAACTTTCCTGCACTTTCCTCATCAGCTTCGAATTGAAGTTGGTGTGTTGATGGTTAAGCTGCTCCAACGGTACCCCAAAAAAGGCAAAACAGTTGCTCTGCAAGGTAGTTCGCGATCGCACTGGCCTCCTGGTTAGGAATGGCGAACAACTCCAACCCCTTGGAAGTAATCTATTGCATGCGACCCCAGTTTCCGGCCTGTGAGCGATGACATAACGCTTCCATGACATACTGAGATACCAACTTTCATGTCTGTTCATCACCTCAACCAGTAGTACCTATGCTTTGGTTAGGTCTTCCCAAAGTACCCTACCCCATTGCATTTCCTTTAGGCTTCTATTACCTTACGCCGGGGAGGATCAACCAGCTCTCTGCTTCTTTCCGCTAGGTGACTTTCAAATTCTAAACTTCACACTCATCATGGTCTTCAGCAAGTCCCATTGGACACAGCAGATTTGTACACACTACTTCTCTCTTCTTAGCTCACCTTGGTCTCAGCTTCCACTTCTCTCAGAAGCGGCCTCCTCAGAATTGCGCAATCCCATTCCTCTGGAGGCACCACCTGGTTGCGGCAGACTTCTTATTCACCAGCTTAGTGCGGTCATCTGGACATGGAGTTCTTGGCGAAAAATCAGCATTGGGGTGGCTCTTCCTATCCAACACCTAATGTGAAGATGTATTCCTGTATACTGTATTCAACAGGTTGTCTATCTCCTAGGTTCTTCAATCAAGTGAGAGCGGAGTGGTCAGTCCTCAGGTGGGATGTCAGACCGTACAGCTTCTTATGGAAGTGTTCAAGCGGCTTCACTCCTACCAGGACAGCAGACGGGTAATTAGTTTTCTCCCTCGGAGGACATCTTGCTATAGTAGACTATTAACCGCTGCTGACTTCCTGTACCTGGATAATAGGCCTTCAATACCGCTGCCGTACCCTAGGGGGTCATTACAAAATCCTCGCCCAGTTGTAGAAATTCTAAGTCAGATGTACTGTTAAGCACTTGGAACGGGACCTCTTTTGCTCACATGTAAGGCCGATGTTCTTCCGTCAGACGAGAGAGGGGTTTCGTAATGATGGCAAAACCTACGACGAACTGGTGGTGCTACAGTTGCCTCTATTTCGCATTCAACTTCAATTTACCCACCTGTAGTCTCTGCAATATATTGGCCAGGTTCACGGGCAACTTTTCGACGTTGCTGCAAATGGCATTGATGTCCAGATATAACAAGCAGGCATTGTAGGTAAACCCTCCCATTACTGATTCCAAGAGGTGCTGGAACATGGCTAGCCCGGTGCTGAAAACAAAAGGCATAACTGATCTGCCAAAACCCTTGGTATCGAGAATTCAGTCTTATTATTGTCTGTTGGATCAAGGGGTCACTTGCCAGTATCCTAATTTGTTGTCCAAAAACAAGAACCACTGGGTATGAGCCAGAGTTATAGGGTGTCGTGCCTTTCGCCACACTGCTCCTTACTTACTACCCACCCCTGCCGCCCTACTCGTGTGTTTTGTGAGGAGGTCCTTCACAGCATAAACCACTTGAAGATCGTCCTCGTCTCCTGGTTGACACTCTGTTTCCATTAATTCCAGTTTTTCATGCCCGAGGTGGGGAAGATGTTGACTCGGCCACTTCAATAATTAATACTTCCGGTAGAGCGTGGTAGAATGTCTTACCCCTATGCATTAGTGTCTGTAGTATGTTGGTGTCATAAACCCCGTTGACGAAGGAGTAAATAACATTCTTGAAACCCCAAACACTATGGATTTGTTCACCAACAGTTCATTCGCCAGCTGCTTCTCTGAGTTTTGCAGCTTTTGAACTGGTCCTGACAACGATAGGCTGCGGCAGCGGCTCCGAACTGGTTCCTAAAGTCTTACCAGGTGTCTCCGGACCCCATCGGGGTAAGGATCACTGTTATTGTTATTTCTATTATTATTGTTAGTATTATTATTACAACAACATGCCTTTTTTAAATTCTAGCTCAAATCTTACATGCCATGATCTTTTAGGTTAATATTTCAATCCTCTAGTATGGTCAATTATTGGCTATACTATGAATCATGGGACTTAAAACACTTACGACATTGTAAGTCGCCATTGGGGGTTTTCAAAACATTTGAGGTCACCTTGTGGTATGCCGGGAAACATGAAAAATTTAATGTCATACAGCATATTGTCATGGTCGCTCAGTGGTAGAGCAACCGGCTAGAGACCCGGAGATCCATGGTTCAAATCCAGGCTACAGCAATGAATTTTTCAGTCTGGCTCCACCTATCCAAATACTGTCCTACATACAGCTTGTGTGAAAAAGCAATTAAACCAATACAAGTTTGTTATTTATTCTCACCCACAATGCATGCACACAAGGAACGTGTTCTATATTTTTACTTTCTCTAGCTGTATGTTCAATATAAATACCTGCTAGACAAGGTATTAAACTCTACGAAAGAATTTGATGTCGAGATTACACCGGAAATATATGTTTTGACGTCCCCTGTGTCCGAAAAATGCATTTTTGGAAAAAAGATCCACGTGGGTGTGTCTGTGGCCAGCATATCTTAAAAACTACAATATCTTAAAACACCAACTTGGTATTCAAGCTTATTATCTTCCAAGGACGAAACACAAGATTCTCAAGACAAATCTCCTATCCCAAACTACCCTTTACATGGCAAAAATGTCATATTTTGATGTTATCAAAATTGCTCAACGATTATTATTAATGTACCATGTATTAAAGATATTTACATGGCAAAAAATGTATATCTTCAGTTTTCTGTGAATGGTTTCTGAAGATCTGTTCATTCTGCTTGAATTTGCGTAACTGGTAAACCGTAAGAGAAAGACAAAAAGTTACTGCACAAAAATGTCATACAATTTTGTTTTAGACTTTTCTGTTTTCGAGATATTCCATGTTACTGGTTTCGATTATTAGTTACTTAAATTTTTCCCAAACGCTAGGTCACCTTTCTTTCGTGTATCTTCAATTGTCTCACATAGCGACCGGCTTTAAAGGAATTGACTATCGCTTTAGCCTAATGTATTATCTCCCTTCTACTTACAAGTAAGCAGATAATAAGATCAATTCTGCTAATAAGTATCTCGATTAACAAGAAGATAAAATAATGATCTTTGGCAAGAAAAATCTGATTTGTTCCATTTACATGACCTTCTCTCCCTCTCTGCAACAAAGTATTGTTAAAAACCTTATTCAATTTCTTTCATACTAATCGAGTAAAAATTAGCAGAAATGGTCTGTTTGCTTGCTTCCTTATAAGTATAAGCGAAATACGGGAATACACTAGGCTAAAGTGACAGTCAAATCTTTTAAAAGCTGGGTACCAGCATTTTAAAGCTGAAACCATTAACAAGGTATATCTCAGAAACGGTCAACTCCACGAAAAAAAATTATAGCATAAATTGTATGTTTTGACGAGTGCTAGAAGTTTTGTACAGTAAGTTTTTGTCCAATTCTCATGGTTTACCAGTTATGCAAAATTCCGCTACATTCTTCTAGAATAAAGATGTCTTCAGAACCTATTCTCAGAAAATTCAAGATATTAATTTTATTTATCAGGTAAATATCTATAATGTACAATATTTTAATCAAAATCGTTACAGCCATTTTTTAGAAAATCAAAATTTTCGAAAATGTTTCTATGTAAAGGGTAGTTGGGATGGGAGGGATTTTCTTGAAAATCCCCGTGTTGCATTCCTAGAAGATACCAAATTTAAATGCCAAGCTTGGTATTTAACGGACTTTTTGATTTATGCTGACCACAGAGACACACACACATACGGATTTTTTTCCAAAAATGCTTTTTTTGGATTCAGGAAGACCCAAAACGCGTATTTCCGGTGAAATCTCGGTATCGAATTTTTGGGTGGAATAAAATACTTCTCTATACACTATGTATATAGTACGTGTAGAGAAAGTAAACATTTGTTCAGCTAGGGAAAGTAATGTGAATGGAACACATCAGGTTTTTTTTCAGGTATCTCAAACATGTATTTTCTATAAATAAGTAATTCACAGCTTTCCTACTTAAAGACTTATTCACTTATTAGTTTGAACATCATGTTTCCAGGGTAACACGGCAATTACAAAAGGAAACGATTGCTTGGCTATGGTGAAACAATACAGGGCTTGTCACGGGGCTAAGAGTGATTTAAGAGGGGAATATAAATTATAGCAAATAATATAAATTATACCAAGAGGGGGAAAATGCAGACATTTAAAATGAGCAGGGAACATAGATTTCAAACACGTCTAAGTAGCCGAGTTGTCACGAGCTGATAGGAAAGTACCGTTAGGGGTAGAACATTGACCCGAAAGGGGTGAGAGTACACCCCCCGAGGGGAACATAACAGGAAAAGAGAAAACAATGCTATCGCTGGTCAGGCGACACTTTCTGGGGCACTTGGCGTAGAACATCGGCAGAACAAATGTGTGATATTTAGGGTCCGTGGTGAAGCAGAACAGGCTACCTTTAGTTGTGAGGGAAATAGTTATTTTATTACTGACCAGAGTACGGAATAAATCACAGCATCAAAACAGTAGAAAATTTAGGAGGAATGAGTGTGTGTGTTCGACGGCGGAAAAACTCCGAACTATATGAATAAATCACTTGTGTCTCCATGCTAGCAAAATCCTGAGATCGGGCACCCATAAATCCACACCATTCCTAACAGCCAAAACCTGCACCCGGGATACGAACCGTAACCCCGTTACCACCCAATGGTCAAGAGGTTTTGGGAAGTCTTATGTTCTTGCCTACTTCTAAATTCATCTTTTTATTAAATATTTTTATTTTAAAAGCTAAATTCAAGAGATATGTGCTTAATTTACGAATATCTATTTGTTAGAGTACTCGAAAAATTAGTATCTTAACTATATTTCCAATGATTTGTATGGATCATATTACTTTCCCTCTAAAATTAGACACTCATATTTTACCGGAAATACAAGTTTTGAAATCACTTAAATCCAAAAAAAGTATTGTTAGAGAAATGGCTATGTATGTGAGTGTCCGAACAGCACAACTCAAAAAGTTATGTATCAAACTTTTGTAAATAAATGTCTTTCAAGAATGAGACACAAAGGTTTTCTACACAAGCATTTCATCCTTCACTTGGAAGATTCTTCCAAATTGTCACATTTCTCAGAAGCGGCTCTAACGACTATCATTAAAATTCGAAAGATGTTTATTTCGCAAATAAAGTGTTTATTTTGAATTTTTTCAGAGTAGCCTCTGAACCCCTGTTCATTCTGCATAAGCGTAAGAGATAGACAAAATGTTACTTCACAAAAATTGCCGATCTGGTTAAGAGACAATAATTTATGTCAGGTACTTGGTAACCATTTCCGAAATATTCCTTGCTTATGGTTTCAGTTTTAAAATACTTATACATTTCTCAAACAGGAAGATTTAATTCGACTCGTATATGTTTTGTTTTGCTATCGGCCACGCAAATAGAATTGCACTTCAATGTTTAAGGGGACAAGGTATTCTGAAGCGGTACAAAATAGCATTTTTTGTTATCGACACTAATAAAACGTCTATTATTTCTAGTTTCAGAAAATATATACTTTTGGGGGTGTTAAGAAAAGTTTAATCAATTTAAATATAATTTAAATGCTAGTGTGCATTTATTTAAATCTGATATGCAATTCCCCTTTTTGGAAAATTTGTGTATTTAAATTCAGTTTCCTCAAAACATCATTTTTGGATACTTGTATAGCTTTTTCTCTGAAAGTATGAGAGCTGGAAAGCCGAAATTTTCAGCATATATATATATATATACATATACAACACATAGTTGAACTTTCTGAACTACATCGTTATGTTATAGTATATATTGATCATATTAAGAAAACAACAACATTGTAAATTTTCCACATTTTTACTATTTTAAATAATTGAGGTTCAGAAGATAACTGACTATACTAAGAACAATCGTACAAAAGTGTGATTATGTATTGCAAGTAGTATCAGAGAACAATGTACATGAATTCACATGTTTTAAGACCAAGTTTTATTACATTCCTGCTGATGAAATACTTTTATAGACTCAACCACATAAGCTATTAATTCAAACAACCACTTGAAATGATTGTCATGATTTTTAGAATAATTCATACAAATTTCTGTAAAAACAACTGAATACTTTAAGATCAGTGATAATTAAACTTCCTTAAGAGTCAGACTACCTTGTCCCCTTAAAATAACAACCAGATTTTAAAGGATTTGAGTCGCCTTATCCAAGTGTATTCCTTTATTTTCCTTCTACTCGTATTTACAAGGTATTAATGAAACTCTGCTCTAGTTTGTGTGTATTCCCATAACTAGATAAATAATGTTTTGTAACAATTTATTTGCAGAATGGAGCACATCAGGTTCTTTTAATGCACATAGGTGTGTGAATGAGTATACCAAGAAATATATATATGTAGTTTGCTTCAATCTTTGGTACTCAGAAGTGATCAAAGCTCCCTCAGCCTGGTATCCAAATGACCACTTGGGAGTTTCCTTTCTTAGCTACTCTCTACGGGTCTGTAGGCGATGTCGCATAGTGTCATTAAAAAGTGACGCGCTAGAAGCCCCAGCGTCGGCTGCCTTTGGTCTTCTCTTTTGGGGAGGGAGGCTGAGAGTGGTGTAGGATGAATTACTTCAATACGACATCCTCAGTCATGTATTGAAGAATTGCCTAAAACCATTGGCAAGCAGAAACCATTATATATTTGGTATTAAACGGGACAGAAGTGCTTTTTAGCGATGTCGAATTTTGGATTTTAGTTGCAAAAAGTGTAGCGTAATTTAAAGTACATACTTACAATATATGATTTTCGTAGAGCGGATATAACACGTGTTACCTCTCCAGCCCAATGACGTCATGGAATCATCATGTACATTTGTTGTTCAAGGTGGATAAAGGTTAACGTTTAATAATTCTTAACTTTAACTCTGTATATTTCAGTATTTTCCCGGCGGAGGGAAGTAAAGCCGTTGGTCCCGTGTCGTAGATTTACGGCACGTAAAAGAACCTCAAGACTGATAGAGAGACCTCTGAGCAAAATTAAGCGGTCTTTCACGCCCAGTATAGAGTGGGACGCTGAGAACCACGAATCCCACATGTGGGCGCTTGGGATCGAACCTGGGAGGCGAGCTGTCTAACCACTCGTTTAAATCAGAGAGAAACTGCAAGCACAACCGGCATTACACAAGAACGTGTGGGTTACATTATTGCTTTGCTTGGCTATCGGAAGTTTTGTGCAGCACGATGGGTGCCCCGGATGCTGACTCCTGAAATGAAAGCGCACAAATTTGAAAGACGATCTGCGGGGACATCATTATGTTTCTTATGAAGACATTGAGAGAACTGTGAGACTGTGGTTTCGGAAACAGAGTGTCGACTTCTTCCGTGACGGCTTCAAAAAATGTGTTTATCGTTAGCAGAAACGTATCCTATTGGCTGGTGATTATGATATATTGGTAATTCAAGATCATATTCTAAGGATCATTTCTGCGTTTGATTTATTAAAGCATTCCCATCCAAACCCAATTAACCAAGGTGGATGCATTACTTTTCATTCAAGCACCCCCCTGAATCAAAAATGAATTTTAGTGAAGGCCAGTAAATGTATGGACATACTGATCTTCGGAAACAAAAAAGTCCATTATATACCAAACTTGGTACTTAAATTTAGTTTCTCCTAAGGATGAAGCACCAGATTTTCAAAACATTTCCTACAATTCTAAACTATCCTTTAAATGAGTTTTTCTTTTTGAAAATGTTGATTCTCTAAATATTTTGATTAAAATACCTTATATTAAAGATATTTACAAGAAAAGTAAAATTCATATATTAAATACAAAAGATTTTAGTCAAACTCCTTACAAATATTTTTGAGAAAACCAAAATGTTCAACATTTTATTCATGAAAACTTTAGTTGAGGGTGGAAGGATTTTCATGAAAATCCTCGAGTTGAATCATAGGAGGATACTGACTTAACTTAAATATCGTATGGTATTTAACGGACTTTTAGTTCTTAAGTTATGCTGCCCACAGACAGACAACACGCACAGACAGACAGAACACGTGGCCATTTTTCTAAAAATGCTTTTTTGGATACAGTGGACCCTAAAACATATTTCCAGTAAAATCTCGGTATCGAAATTTTGGGTGGAGTGCAATACCTTCTCTATATATTTCTACATAATACGAGTAGAGAAATTAAAAATCTGATATGCTCCATTCACATATCTTTCTCTAGATATTCCATATAAAACATTCTTACAATAGATGATTCTTCTATCTACTTCATGCTAATCGAGATAAACATTAGCAGAAATGGTGTTATTACTTCCTTTCTTCGAAGCAGAAGGGAAATAAGGGAGTGCCATAAGTTAAAGCGATAGTCAAATATGTTTAAAGCTGGTCAGTATGTGAAACGATTGAGGTTCGGCTCGCTTTGCATAGTTTCGTTTGAGAAAAGTTAGGTAATAATAATAATAATAATAATAATAATGAAAACCTCGAAAACGGCCAAATCTACAGGAAAAAACGTACATGAAGGAAATCATGTGTTTTAACGAGATCCAGCTTTTTTGTGCAGCAAGTTTTTGTCTATCTCTCATGGTTTACTTCTAATGCAAAATTCTGTAAAACTCATCAAGAATAAAGAGGCTATTCCTATAAAGTTCAAAATATACATTATATTTGTAATGTAACTATATATAATACTCAGAATTTTAATCAAAACATGAGACATTTTTGAGAAAAAGTTTTTTAAACAATTTTTCATATAACGGGTAGTTTGTGTTGGGGGACTTTTTGAAAATATTTTTGTCATATTCTTGTAAGATAAAAACAGAAATGCCAGGTTTGGTTTTTAACCGTCTTCTCGTTTCTGGGCCATTTCGTCCGAAACTTTTTCTAAAAATGCTTTTTTCGGACTCAAAACATATATTTTCGGTGAAATCTCGACATGGAATTTCAGGTGGATACAATACTTTTTCTAGCTACTATATACATACTGCTAGAAAAAATAATAAAAGCAAACTTGTAGCAAGTGAAATGAGATTCTTAACATCATTTGCTATATAATCTGAATGAATAAAATTGATGTGTTGCATTCACATGACTTTCTCTACATCACTGTTACAAATTATTGTTAAAATGCAGATTCTTGTGTCTACTTTATGATAATCGAGATAAACATTAGCAGAAGTTTTCTTAATTACTTGCTTCCTTGTAAGTAGGAGGAGAATAAGGGAATACACTAAGCTAAAATCTTTTAAAAGCTGGTTGCCATGTGGTTGAAATCCGTTTATATGCAGGGCCAGGAGTTTACAACTTTCCATGCGAAAAAGTATTTTAAATCTGAAGCAAATAACAAGGAATATCACATAAATTGTGAATTACACGAAAAAAACGTATATGACAAATTGTATACTTTAACTTGACCAAAATTTTTGTGTAGTAAGTTTTTGCCTATCTCTTAAGGTTTATCAGTTACGCAAAATTTAGCAAAATTCATTCAGAATAACGAGGTCTTGAGGGCCTATTCCCAAAAAAAATCAAGATACACCTTTTATTTTCCGTATAGATAGCTTTAATGTATGGATTTAATTAAAATTGTTAAGAGCCATTTTTGAGAAAATCGAAATTTCCGAAATTGTTTTCATGTAAAAGGTACTGTGGGGTGGGGGAATTTTCTAAACATCTTCGTGTCATATCCCTGGAAGATATATTTCGACTTTTCGTTTTTGAGTTATCGTGTTCACAGACACACGGACACACACACACACACATACATGGACCTTTTTCTGCAAATGCTTTTATTTGGATACAGTGGACCCTAAAACACTTATTTCCGGCGAAATCTCGGTATCGAATTTTTGGGTGCAAAACGATACCTTCTATATACACTATGCATATGTACGTGTAGAGAACGTAAAAACTAAAGAACATAAAACCTAGTAGGTCACTTTATAACAACAAAGGTCATCAGCGACCACAATATTCTTACAAGATCAATGTATATATAAAATTTAATACAAATATATTACGACAGGTCATGAACTTAACTATTTGAACTTTGGTAACAGTAAAGTATAGTACATGTAAATTGGTAAATAATTATAATAGTATCAAACTGTGGTTATAGCAATTAAATCACATTATATAAAAGACAACACTTTTAAATAAATAAATTTAAAAAACTAGTAGATAAATCATTACAAAGAATGGATATAGAGGAACTACCAATTCATTTTAGGGAAGAAAAATATTAGAAGACCCAGGAAAAGATGGTATGAAAAGATTGTAAATTGCTATAGATAATAATGTATAAGAAAATGATTTACACCGTGTTTTATACACCAACTATAATTTGAGATTGATTATCTGTTAAAAACCTCTAAGAGGTAAAAGAGTCTGTTATGCCATTCAGGCAACTGAAACCCAAGAGCACTCCTACAGAAAGCTGACGAAGACGGCATACAGCTTAAGCGTAATCTTCTGAGAGGAGTTTAAACCTACTCGAGCCCTAAAGAAGACCAAAGAGAGGGTTAAATTGCTTCTTTAGGTAAGTGCTTTGTTTAAGCACCCATCATCCGAAGGTAAGGGCCATCCTTGGACTTAGAACACTGTTGCTTCAACAGTAGCTGGTGTAATTATGGCGATGAAAGCACGGGACTGGGACTGTACAGCACAGTAGCCGTGGTTTTGTGTAATCTGTCCATTGTTGCACTGGATCCCCCAGGGGAATAATGATGGAGGCCTCTTAAGAATGTATATACAGTTTTCTTTTGTTTTACGCCATAGAAAGAGAAGGGAAAAAACCTGAAACGTTTTGTTTTAGGGGGTAGGGTAGGAGAAATGTTACGCTTTGTTCACATTGGTCAACTTACTACAGGGCTGCAGGGAGATTGCGCTGGAAATGATTAGGGAACAAGACTGGAGGGTCGAAGTTTGTGATGAATAAGTACTTATGACGTGATTTTTACTCGTGTTCATTTCAGGTTTACGAGCACCGTCCCGCAGAGTGGCAACACACCATCTTCTCAATGGTGTCAAAGCACAAATTGAAATTTCCAGTGGCGACTTCACCACTGATACAATTACTCAAACTTATCATTCCGAACTCTCGTTACTCGTTTCTGATAATTCGCAAGCCACACGTTTGAATTCTTTTCTTTATGGTGATGCATATGATAGCTTTGGCCATTTTTACTTTCTCTACACTATACTGTATACACAAGGTATTGTAGTGCGTCCAAAAATTCGTTAACGACATTTCAGTGGAAATACATGTTTTGAGACCTCCTGAATCCAAAAAAAAAGCATTTTAGAAATATGTCCGTGTATATATGTGTGTGTGTCTTTGGGCAGCATAGCTCAACTTGGTATTTAGGTTTAGTCTTCCCAGGATGCGACACGAAGATTTTTAAGAAAATCCCCCCCACCCCCAACTACCCTTTACATGGAACGTTTTTCGAAAATTTTCGTTTTCTCAAAAATGACTAACGATTTTGATTAAAATATCGTGTATTAAAGATATTTACCTGACAAAATGTATATCTTTAATTTTTTTTTGGAATAGCCTCTGAAGACTACTTTATTCCGTATGAATTTTACTGAATTTTGCACAACTGCTGAAACGTAAGAGATGGACAAAAAATTACCACACAACAAATATAGACTACGTTTAAAAGCTCAATTTACGTAACATACTTTTTTTTTTTTTTGGTGTTGATCGTTTTAGACATATTCCTTGTTATTGGTTTCAGCTTCGAAAAACTTATTCTTTTCTCATACAGGAATTTATCAAATCGTGTCCATACAAACAAAGGAACTGCAGTCACATAGCAACCAGAGTTTGACTATTACTTTAACCTATGGTACTCCCATATTTCGCTTCTACTTACACGCACTATTTCTGCTAATTTTTCTCGACTAACATTAAGTAAATAGAAGCATAAGCTTTCTAACAATAATTTGTTGCGGAGATGTAGAGAAAGTCATGTGAATGGAACACAACAGATTTTTTTTTAATTCAAACATTACATTTTATAATAAAATAATGAATTTTTAAACCTTAAGAAATTATATTGTTTTTCCCGACTTAGTGCACTTTAAATGCCGATTAACTGAAACTTTAAACGTGCAGGTGCAAACTTATTAACACGCAGTCCGAACCTTCCACAACGCTTTTTCAACACCTTTCCATTTAAATTCCTACACACTAAAATGTGTTTATAATTTGTTTCACAAATTTTATGCAGTCTCTCAAATGGTCATAATAATGATCCAGTGTTGAGAAATAAATTATTACATCTTGAAAAGTCGTGAAGTGCTATGAAGAGTATGAAAAGAAAGTTTTTCTACAATAATAACGGCTGATAAAAACAACGATATAACAAATTTTTTGTATAGTGTTTAACGCCCGCTTTCACTACTATGGCAGGTGATAGCACTGATGATGCATGTAATGAAGATGGAGCTCCGGTGGAAAGCAATGGTAGGGGAAATCCAAGAACCCGCAAAACACTCGTTCCTGCGCCGCTTTGTCCCAGTCATCTGGGATCGAACCAGGTCTGCCAAGGTGAGAGGCGAGTGGTGTAACCACTCGACCACGGCACTGTCTTTAACAGAGTTATTCTCATTTACTATTTAACTTGAACTTTTTATGCAAACTGTTTTAAAAATAAATCACATGACTCATTTTTTATAACAAATTTAGACAGTAAAAAGTATTATTTAATTACCAAACAGGCTATAAGTTTGATACTTGTTAAATATATCACTGTTATTGTTTGCAATAACTGATATAAATGTCAATAAGATGTCTGTGGATTAATACAAATTTCACATGTAAATCTGCTTCACCAAAAAGGAGAAAACATTTTAAAAAGTATAGGTTTTTGTAGTTAAATATGAATTCTACCAACTAACCGAAGCTATTAACAGAAATACGCGTGCTTATTAATACACACGTTCATTTAGGTAACCCTATAATGCACAGTGCTGTCATTTGATAAAGTTTGGTCAAAGTCTTAATATACTCGTTTCTTATTAATATGCATGTTATACTTTAATTTAACTATAGAATAATTTTTATTCGTTTTATCATAAATATAATAATTTCAGTGTTATTGTAGTGTGTTTTAAGAACAAATGCATACAACTGCAGTCAAATGTAACATCATCCACGCATGCCATCACACCATTTATTTTAAGTGGGCGCTCCCCGTCCTTCACCAAAGACCATTTGACAGACACATACCATGTTGCTAGGATTCGATGTTTGGCTTGGAATGGACGGTGAGCCCATTACACACACCTTAACGTATCATGAACAATTCGAAGTATTGGAGTAGAAATATCAATCTCTCATAAGTAGAGATAGGCAATACATAAAATATCCAGTGGTAAATTTACTTTTGATACAATTAATCGTAAGAATAGGACGTCTTCTTTTGTTTAGGGTATTGTATCTGCATAATGCAATCAAGAATTGAAAAATCTTTTCCACACTCTAAATCAGCCAGCATAACTTGCCCTGTGACGTAATCGCGCAGAGCAAGTTTGCTCGGGAACAAGGACAGGTGTAACGCGGGTTACTGTTTACTCAGCACAACTGACGATACAGTAGCGAGACCAAACTGTCTCTATTTATGAACGTGTGTTATGAATCAAACTATTGGCGATAGCTACATAGTATAAAGACAAATGAGGGTGTTGAATATTATTAATTTTAGATAAAATAACTGTAAACAAAAATTGACTTTATTGCACAAGAAACGAAAAACTACTACTTATCGAATAACGTTAGTGCACATACAGAGCATGAAAACTTTTTAAAGAATAACAGTTTCTATTATGTTAGAAATTATTATTAAATCCTGATGATATTTAAACAAATAATTCCTGACTGCCTCCGTGGTCGAGTGGTCAGCGAGCTGACTTCTCACCCGGGGGTCCCGTGTTCGATTCCCGGCTGGGGTGGGGAATTTTTCTCTAGCGAGAATTATTCCCTATCTGGAAGTTTGTATGTGAGTGTGAATGTGTGCGTGTTTGAGTAAAACAAAATGATTTAAACCAACAAGCCCCCGATATGACCTTAGATGCTAAAGGGGGCTATATAAATGAAACAATTAAAAAAAACAATATTCCTTTGACCCTGTGATAATGGGTTACTGCTTTTACAATGCACGCACTGTTGATGTCAACCAGAGTATAAATGTATTGTGAGCTTTACTATTTTAATTTACACCCCAATACACACACACACACACACACACACACACACACACACACACACAAAATTCAAGAATACATTTTAAGTTTTTGTCTGATAGCTGTTTTCTGTGACGTGATTTACAAGGACATTAGAATTCCACACACGAAAAAATGACAACTGCATCCGCGTTATCGCCACTACACTACACCTACCTACACCTTTCCTCTTTGGCCTGACCGTATTGCCCGCACAGTCAATGCCTGCCCTAAAGTCATTCCGTTTTATAATATCGGCCGCCGGTCTAAATGCTCAACACTATACAATTTATATTTTCTCTACCCGTATTATACACTAGTAGGTACAGAAAGTATTGCACTGCACCCAAAATTTAATGTCGAGATTTCATCTAAAATGTATTTTAAGATCCCCTGATCCAAAACAAGCGTTTAAAAAAGGCACGTGTGCATGTGTCTGTGAACACGATAACTCGTCAACCAGAAGTTTATTAAATACCAAACTTGGTATTTAAATTCGGCATCTTCCAAGGATACAGCACGAAAACTCTCAAGATAATCTCCCAAAGCAAAATAACCTTTACATATTTGCCTAAAAATATCTTAAACTATTTTAATTAAGATACCATATATTAAAGATAATGTATATCTTGAATTATGGGAATAACCTCTGAAGTTTTCTTTTCATTCTAAATGGCATTTGCATAACAGGTAAACCGTAAGAGATGCCATAAAATCTTATTATAATGTAGCAGAAACAATTAACACCAATTTACCTAATAAATTAAGAAGACCGGGACTTAAAAGTAGGTACTAGAGTGTAAGTTGACATTAGGTTATATCATCTAAAAAATATGAGATTTCCTTGCGGTTTACCGGGAAACATACGAGTCAGTTGGGCAATGGGCATGTTGTTATAGTAGCTCAGCGGTTAAAGAAACTGTACGGAGACCAGGAGATCCGTGGTTCAAATCCCGGCTTTGGTATTGAATTTCAGTCTGACTCTACGTTCCCAATTTTATGGACTACTTCAATCTCGTTGTCACTCCGCATATTTCTGTTTCTCAAAGCATATTTGGCTCAACTGCTGCTTCGTAAGGTCTTTTCAGCCAATACTTGTTAATGTGAGTCTTCCGTATAAATATTCTAACAGCTTCCATAGCTACTTTTTCTTTCAATTCTGTATATTTGGACTATATATATACACACACCATTGCTTGCTAATCTATCCTCAAATAAGATCTTAAAGATCTTCGTTGGTTTGAAAGTGCTGCCCTCCTAGCCATACCTTTAATTCAGGGAAAAGGTGAAAGTCGCTTGGTGCCAGATCAGGAGTGTAAGGCGGATGATCGAAAATGTCCCATTGAAATTGTTTAAGGAGCCGATGGTTAAGGTTGTGCCAGCAGTGTGTGGACGAGCGTTGTCATGGATCAACGCAATTCCTGAAGTCAGCATTCCTCTTCGTTTGTTTTGAATGGCTCTCCGCAAACGTCGTAAAGTACGAAGATCTTCAAAATAACGTCAATGCTCATTTGAAATCATTGGTGGCAACATTTTTTGAAGCGGGTATTGCAAAAATTGTGCACAGATACGATAAATGTCTCAATCTTTTCGGTGATTATGTTGAAAACTAACATTAAGTGTACACAATTTTAGTAATAAAATAATTGTTTTCTATGAATTTGTCTTGTATTTATAGCCTATCAGAGCATAACAATGCATTTTTTCGTGTAGTTGACCATTTTTGAGATATTATTTGTATTTGGTTTCACTTTAAAAACACCTAAAACTTTTCTCATACGTTAATTTGTCAACTCCTTGACATACAAACCAAGGAACTTCAGTCACAAAGCAACCAGCTTTAAAAACATTTGACTATTACTTTTACTGTCCTTCTACTTACAAAAAAGGAAGTAATAAGACAATTTCTACTATTTTTTTCGATTATTTTGAAGTAAAAGGAAGAATAAGCTTCTAACAATACTTTGTTGCAGAGATGTAGAGATAGTCATGTGAATGGAACACAAACAATATTTATTCTATAATTGGACTATACTTATTTTTGTCTAGAATTACATTGATAAATATATTAAATAATATTGGACTCAGTTTAGAATCAGGGGACCTCAAAACATCCAAAAATGCGATAACAAAATTTTACCGGAAATGTATGTTTTGAGACCCCTTTAATTAAAAATTTCATACAATTCCATTGTAATTTGTCAATTCCATACAAGCAGAAGAACCTCAATCACTTAGCAATCAGCTTTTAAAACATTTGGCTCTCGGTTTAGCCTGTGGTACTCTCTATTTCTCTTCTGCAATAATACCTTTTTTTTCTTGGTTAGCATGAAGTAAATAAAAGAGTAAGCTTTTAAACAATAATTTGTTGCAGAGATGTGTTGAAATGTGAATGGAACACATCAAATTTTTTTCCTATAATTTTACAGCACTTATTTTTGTCTGGAATGACATCTATAAATAGATTAAATAATGCTGAACTCAGTTTGTATTCTTGTCTAAAATCTAATTAAATAAATAAAATAATAAGTCCATGCATACTCTTCTAGGAGAATAAGAAATAAGCAACCCAAGTTTAAAAGCAACCGAAAACAACGAAACCAGATCATGGCCCTACCTTACCGCATTTATACGGCAGATATTGTTCAAATAAGCTTTGCATCTAAAATCAACCCTCAGCAAGAAGTAGCTGTGCAAGCGAATATTATATTTCCTACCGATTTTGGTTTTTCTCGTCCTCTCAGCTGAAATTGAAAGGTGAAGTGGTCGAGCCAAAAACGCACTGCCTGCAGAAGGGAGAACGAGAAAAATCACTTCCTTATGGAAATTTTATTTTAAGAAGTTCCCCTCCAGTTGGCTGAGTTAGCGATTTAGATACGACCTTATCATGCCACAGCACAAGGCGGCGCTTGTGTAAATAAACGAAAAGTTCTTAAAGCCATCTCACTCTTTCTGCGTTCTTTCCGCGCGGCACTCTTGTCTCCTTAAACTTCACAATGTAGGTATTAACAAATGTTGCTTTCCTTATCACGTACTTAAGTGACGGTAACATGTCAAAAATTTTCAACACTAGCATTTTTAGTGTTTTATTTTCTCTACACGTATTATGTACATATTGTACAGAGAAGGTATTGTATTGCACCGAAAATTCGATACCGAGATTTCAACGGAAATATATGCTTTGAGGTGCCCTGAGTCCGAAAAAAGCATTTTCAGAAAAATGTCCATGTGTGGACAGCAAAGTTCAAAAACGAAAAAGTTTTTTTTTTTTAATTGAGTATCTTCCAAGGATACGACACGAAGATTTTCAAGAAAATTCCAAACTATCCTTTCCATGGAACATTTTTCGAAAATTTTTATTTTCTCAAAAATGGTAGACGATTTTGTTTAAAATACCTTATGTTACAGATATTTTTATAACAAACAAAATGTATATCATAAATTTTCTTCTTTTTTTTTTGGTAGTGTTTAACGCCCGCTTTAACTACTTATGGCACCGCAGGCGGTGATGATACATGAATGAAGATGAGGTACCGGTGGAATGCGATGGCGGGGGAAACCGGAGAACCCGAAGAAAACCCGCTCAGCTCCACTTTATCCACCACAAATCTCGCATACGGTCACTTGGTATCGAACCCGGGCCGTCTAGGTGAGAGGCGAGTGGTCTAACCACTCGGCCACGGCGCGGCCTAACTATACATTTTCTGGTAATAGCTTCTGAAGACCTCTTCATTTTGGATGACTTTTGTATTACTGGCAACCATAAGAGGCTTACGTACTCTTAATTGTAAATTCTATATATTTTGATATTTATTTTATCAATGTATTTTATCAATGTATTCATAAAATTTTAATACGTATATTTATTTTCTGTAACACACATGTCAATGTGTATAGTAGTAGATAGAGAAGATATCGTATTCCACCCAAAAATTCACCAGAAATACATATATCGAGATTTCCTGACCCCCCTCCCCCCCTCGCTCTCAAATATAAAGAGAAGTCAATGTGTCTATGTGTAACACCATAACTCAAAAACGAAGATTCCATCAAATACCAAACTTTGTAGAATGCTACACGAAGATTTTCAAGAAAACCCTCCCCCTATCCAAACTATCCTTTACTTGAAAAATGTTTCAATAATTATCACAAATTACATCTAAAATGCTTCTGGCAATTTTGATTAAAATACATTATATTAAATATATTTACATGAAAAATAAAATACATATTTTTAATTTTCTAGGAATACCCTCTGAAGAGCTCTTCATTTTAGATGCATCTTGCTTAATTGGTAAGCCGTAAGAGATGAACAAAAACTTACTACACAAAAATGTATATCTCGACAAAACACACAACCTAGGCCCTTCATATTTTTTGCTGTGGAGGTAACCGTTTCCGAGATATTCTTTGCTATTGGTATAAATGTTAAAATAGTTATATTTTTCTCAAACAGGAAGTCATCAGTGTTTCTTTTGTTCCTGGCTAAGCAAAGAAGTGAGTTTCAATGACAATCGCATACCGGCAGCTTGTCAAAGATTTCACCGTCACTTTAGCCTAGTGCATTCCCTTAGTTCCCTTCTACTTGTAATGAACTAAGTGATACGAATTTTCTCTAATGTTTATCTCGATTAGTATTGTATAGAAAGAAAATTAATCTTTGTTTGGAAGACGTGTTACATTCACCCTTCCCTAACTATTTTGGAACAAACTAAGCTTAAAACAGTTTACTTTTTGTCCACTTAATGCTAATCAGATAAACATTAGCAGAAATTGTCTTATTTCCTTGTAGACTCAGGGGGAATAAGGAAATTAGATTACGCTAAAGCGAAATTCAAATATTTTAAACCAAGCGCCTTAGCACAGGCAGCAACGTCTATGGCTCGCGTACGGAAGATCTTGGGTTCAAATTCCGTGAGCCAATCAATGTGGCTGGATTTTTTTGTGGTTTCCCCTCAGTCTCCAGAACATATACCCGATCGAATAGACAATACCAAGACCAAAGTTTTACCTTGAGTATTAGAGATTGCGCTGCCATCTATCCATTCGATAGATAAAGCAGCTAGACTGGATGGCATTATAACGTCATCTGCTTGGGATAGAACGAAAGTGTTCACATGCCATCAACGAGCTATTTTACAAAACTAATTCATCCCTACATGACCAAGAAATTAGAGTGACGTAAAACAAAATATATTTTAAAAAAGATGTTTAAGATCCAGTTGCTGGTAACGTATTGGAATCATTTTTTGCCATGGACAAGAGTAAAGATCAAAAGAAAACAAATAAAGAAAAGAAAAGCGAATTACGTTTTCATTTGTGAAAAGTATAAGTATTAGAAAATTTAAAGCAATAAAAAAGAATATCTCAGAAATTAACTTCACAAAAAATGTAAGTGATATAAATTGTGTGTCCTGAGATCTAAATTTTTTCGCAGTAAGATTTTTTTCTACCTCTTACAGAGAACAGTTATGCAAAACCCATCTTAAATATTTTAAATCATTCGGTATGAAAATTAATCGATAGAGAAATTTTTGAAAAACTCTAAATTTTCGAAAACTGTTCAATTTAAAGGGTAGTTTGGAATGTGGGGATTCTCTTGAACATTTTCTACATACGTAAAAGCTGCAGAACTTAAATATCATGTTAGTAATTAAGAACTTTTGGATTTTGAGTTACGCTGCACATCACCCTCCCACTCCTCTTCCCCACCACAAACACTTTCCTAAATCATGCATTTTCTGGATTTAGCGCACCTCAAGACATACAATTCTGTGAAATCTAATCATCATATTTTTGGGTATATAAATACCTGCCCTAGATTCTATACGTAGTACAGACAGTAAAAGTATGATGTGTTCCATTTACATTACCTTCTCTAGTGGTTCCACAAACAAAATTTCCTTGCAAAAGAGTATTTTTTTAACTACGTCATGCTGACTAAGATAAACATTGCCAACATTGGTATTATTACTCGCTTCTTTGTAAGTAGAAGCGAAATAAGGGAATACACTAGACTAAAGCGACAGTCAGATATTTTAAAACAATTAAAACAATTGAAATTCGGTTTTCAATGCTTGCAAGCAATAAACACAAAAGAGACGAAAACAAACATGGCTGAAATATGAGAAAAGTTTACGTGCCTTAAAACTGAAACCAATAATTAGAAATATCTTGAAAATAATTAACTCTATTAAAAATGTATGAAATAAATGTAATGTTTTCCATCTCTCCAATTAAATGACATTTACAAAAGTCATCCAATATGAGCAGAGGCTATTCACAGGAAAGCTAAAATATATCTGTATTTCGTTTATCATGAAAATGTATTAAACGTATGATATTTTAGTAAAAACCGTTACAGCCATTTTGAGACAGTCAAAATGTTCGTAAAATGTTCCATGTAAAGGATAGTTAGGATTTTTTTGAAAACCTTCGTGTCACAGCCCTGGAAGCTACTGAACTTAAATACAATGTTTGGTATTTAACGGACTTTTTGTGTTTTAACTATGCTGCCTCTCCCCACCCACCCACACCCACATGCGCGCGCGGGAGGATATTTGTTTTATAAACATTAGTTTTTGGATTCAGGGGGTTTTCAAAACTTGTATTCTCTGTGAAATAACGTTACCGAATGTTTGGTTGGGATACAATACCTTTTCTGCCTACTAGAGAGTTAAAAAACGTTTTGTAATGCAATTAATTGCAATAGTATTTCTCCATATGTCTTAATTCTCGAGTCATTAGCTGCATTTTATACAAGAAATATCAAATTCTGAACCAAATAGAAATCTTAATCTTGCTGAGTTGTCATATTGTATTATAAATAACGAGAATTATGACTTTCTTCACCCGTCAGTTAGGAGCATTGCATTTTCCAATTTAATTTATACATTTGCAAGGTAGTGTGCACTTCGTAACATTTGTAGTGATACAAGCAGCTGATGTATGTTCTTCTGTGTGGAATTTGTGAGATATTTCGCGACTGTTTAGGCTTCTAAAAATTCTTAATTGAGTCTGTGAACAAAACTGTTTTTCTAACTTAGAGAATCACATATTTGAATAATTATTATTGCTCCTGAGGCTCAGACAAGCTTGAGAACCTCATCACCCCACCGCAAAAGTATGGACGTATTACTACTGAATTTCCAAATCTTCACGAAAGATGTCCAGAGTTCAGATACCCAAGTACGAGACAAAGCAACGCCAAACGAAGATAACAGTCGATAGCTTACACTTTGACTTGTCCGAAGCTTGATGTCGCAGCTTTCAAACTCTTCAATTTAAAGTTCTGTGTGTGTTTAAAAATTGCACACATTAGGGATTAGGCAGCGAAGGAACAACGGTTCTCTTACGCCACGTAAACAACTTCAGAACGTGTTATACGAAACACATAACAAAGCCTATATGCTACGTTTTCCTTTACTAAGGTAGTCTGTGCCGCGCCGGCGTGTCTGTCAAACCACGCAACTGGGACCTTCACTACCAACTGACATCTCTCTTGGAGTGGGCCAGTCACGTGCCATTTGGTTATGTAAGACTGCCTTATCCATGGTGATTTTATGGCAGTTTATGTATGTGCCGAATTTAGAGCTGAAAATTATATTCACGTATCACGTACGGTTTGATCAACAAGGTCCACATCTTCGTTTGGTGTCGTTTTGAAACATCCCGTATATATATTTTTACTTGTTTTTACATGTTGTTCCCAATAAAAATGGATTATAAAGATCCTTTAGAGATTTTCATGCACTTAATGCACTTAGTATTTGTTATCGTTATCCTGCGGCTAATTTAGAGGATTTCAACTGGACGATGAAAAGATTTCCAACAAAATTGACTTTGTAAGAGCGCTTCATCACATTACATTTGCAAAAGACGACATTCTGTTTGGACTGTTTGAATTTTTAAAATTGCTTTTGGTTTCCGTAACACCGCCAAACTTGTCTGAGGTTTACATTTTTCTCTGACGGTATGGATATTGTATTCGCATATTTAGACGTTGACTTCTAGTTTCTTTCAAGGCCGAAGAATATGAACTACACTTAAAGACATTATTGTGTTAGTCAACAATACTTGAATACGAACATGTCTAAATGTATTCTGGAAACATGGTTTCCAGAAAAGGGATTAACCATTACCCACAGATTAACCAGAGCTTATCCTTATTATCCCTTGCCACAGACAGTAGAGCAAGTAATTGTTTTTTGGGAATGATTATCATTGTTTAATGCTCCCAGGTAGTCAACAAACCATTCCTCAATAAACTTAAAGCAAAGACAAGACAGAACTAGAGAGTTAAGAAGAAGAATTATAAGCTTTCGAGAATCTGAATGAGAAAATGATCGAACGCAAATCTTTTGGCGCATCCTGCTCATAGCTTACAGCTAATCTTAATGGCTGAAATTTCAAACTTTACCTTGGGTTTTTCGTGATTTGCTATGGTCGGTAAGGTAACAGCTGGGTAGTTTGTCTACCAACCTTTTCTATCTCTCATTTTCCCCTCATTTTGCCTTCTCTAGCAGAATGTGCAACGTACGTAGTGGATAGAGAAGGTATTGTATTCTTCCCAAAAATTCGAAACACAGATTTCACCGGAAATACATGTTTTGAGACTTCTTGAATCCAAAAAACGATATTTTAAGAAGCATGTCCGTCAATGTGCGCGCGCACTCGTGTGTGTGCGTGAGTGTGTAGGTAGCATAACTCAAAAACGGATGAATACCAAAATTGGTATTTAGTTGAGGGTCTTCCAAGGATGTGGCACCCCAACAAAAGCTTACATGGAACTTTTTAGAAATTTTGATTTTCTCATAAATGGCTGTAATGATTTTGATTACAATGCTATTATGTTTAAAATATTTTCATGACAAACGAAATGTAGGTATATTTTGAATTTTCTGGCAGACTCCTTCATTCTATATGACTTCTATATAACTTTGGTTGACTTGTAAACCGTAAGAGATACAAAAAACTTCCTATACAAAAATGTAGATCTCGTTAAAAAAAAGCTCATAACATATATTTTTCATTTAGTTAATCGTTCTTGAGATACATTGAGTTTTTGGTTACCGTTTTAAGGCACTTCAACATTTCTCAAACCGGAAGTGTCATTTCGTCTTTTGTTTATACCTAGTAAGGAAATACAACTTAATTTCAATGTTTCCCTTAGCGACTGGCTTTTAAAAGTTTTGACTATCGGTTTAGCATAGTGGATACCTTTATTTCACTTCTAGTTACAAAGAAGCAAGTAATAAAATAATTCTGTTAATGTTTATCATGATATAAATCAAAGTTTCTTTTGCAACAGCTAGAGAAAGTCATGTGAATGTCACGCATCAGATGTCTTTCTGAATTTTTACGTGCTTGCAAGTTTCGTGGCGTAAGGCGGTACCAAAAGCGAATCTTTCTGCAAAGAAAGTCGGTTCTCCTTGGACTCCAGAGGAAAGCATAATTGTAGTATCGTTCTGTCTTGGAGGCTGCAGTAGTCAGCCGACATTTTTAGTTAGGAAATATTACAGACTTCTTCGCGTCTTTTGGTCTGACCACCTGCGACCTGTAGCGTCATCTTATTGTTTCACTTCCTCCCTTCCTTCTGGTGTTTTAGATCTATGCAGAGAGCGGTGCACGCGGTATCATCTTTTGCTGTATCAGGTGGCCCAATTGTCCAATATTTGACGTGTGTAGATATCCTTTGTGCGTTAAGAGTTGCAAAATTCAACGGGGATATTTCAAGTTAAAACTGGTCTGTGGCAAACTGGTGTGAGCGATCTTCGTTTTACCCATCTTGTTTGTCAGGAGAACCGAGAAGCGGATCGTGTTCACTAATAGGGGTAAAACGAAGATCGCACACGCCAGTTCCTCACTGACTTGTTTTAAGTTGAGATCTGCAATTCTTATAACGCACGAAGGGATGTCCTCACACCTCATATACGGGACAGTTGGGCCACCTTTTACTCAGCTGTCTTACTAACCCGTGCTAAAGAACCCACCTTTAGTTCTTTGTTTATTCTTCCAGCATATTTTATTGTAACAGGCAAGGAATGAAAGGAAATTAGAGGAAATATGCTGGGATGCATATGCCGCTAATACCGTTTCACAGGAAATTTAATAGACATGCGTATGGAAAATACCTTTCAAAGTTGCACATTTTAATGGATTCTTTTAAAATGTTCACTGTGATTGTATTGTCATTTATTTAAAACCTATAAGAATTGCTTTCATATTTGATTACCACTCTTAGAACAATAAATTAGTTTATAAAGTTTATTATGCAAATGTTTCGCAAAATCAAAATGTGTTACGCGTATCATAATTTCTGAAAAGCTGGTTGCAATTTTTGCAAGCGTTTTGTATCACAGGCAAAATATGAAAATATAGTTTAATAAATATATACGAATTGTAAAACTGTTTACAAATTTGTTAGAAAATTTTTGTCTTAAATTTACCACAGTTACAAAGAAATATTATAATTGGTATTACAATGCATTTTGTAAACAGAACCTGTAAGATTTTGAATGTGTGAAAATGTAGTTTTGAAGAACGCTTTTTTATAAAACAATATGATAAACAGGTATCTTGTACGATGTTTAAATGCCTGTAGAGCCTAACGGAAGGAGGTTACATGTAACTTTAGATTCTCTATGAATTCCTAAAGGTTCTAACATTAATTTACTATAACTGATATGTTGCATACTTTGATTGTGGTCATAGATTCACTTCGTGTCCGTTAACCTTAATTATATTATGAATGGAGGCAAAGACTCCTAAAGACAACAGAGGCAAAAATACTATCAGAATACTACCTAAAGACAACAGAGGCAAAAATACTATCAGAATACTAACTTAAGACAACAGAGGCAAAAATACTATCAGAATACTAACTTAAGACAACAGAGGCAAAAATACTATCAGAATACTACCTAAAGACAACAGAGGCAAAAATACTATCAGAATACTACCTAAAGACAACAGAGGCAAAAATACTATCAGAATACTAACTTAAGACAACAGAGGCAAAAATACTATCAGAATACTACCTAAAGACAACAGATGCAAAAATACTATCAGAATACTAACTTAAGACAACAGAGGCAAAAATACTATCAGAATACTACCTAAAGACAACAGAGGCAAAAATACTATCAGAATACTACCTAAAGACAACAGAGGCAAAAATACTATCAGAATACTACCTAAAGACAACAGAGGCAAAAATACTATCAGAATACTAACTTAAGACAACAGAGGCAAAAATACTATCAGAATACTACCTAAAGACAACAGAGGCAAAAATACTATCAGAATACTAACTTAAGACAACAGAGGCAAAAATACTATCAGAATACTAACTTAAGACAACAGAGGCAAAAATACTATCAGAATACTAACTTAAGACAACAGAGGCAAAAATACTATCAGAATACTAACTTAAGACAACAGAGGCAAAAATACTATCAGAATACTACCTAAAGACAACAGAGGCAAAAATACTATCGGAATACTAACTTAAGGATTGTAGTTAAAGATATATAAAATTAAATCTCTCTTTCAGTGAGAGACGAAGTTTAATTAATTGTATTTAACTGTAAATATTAAATAAAACATTTCTACATATAAAAGCAAGTTCCTTTTGCTTACTGTAGTTATGAGCTCACCATTACGGTAATGTTTGATAGTAGTGGTTGGGGCGAAATAATTATGCTTCGCAATTTACAAAATCGAAACTGTCCGACCATAATGCTTGAATAGGGAACTGCCCTTTTACGTTTGACCTGAAGGTTAGGGCATGTTTACTGAGAGGAACCCATTTGCTTTCATGACAAACCCTCTGAGGAATGAGTTCTTTCTGAGCTATCTAATCTCAAAATATGTGAGTTTTAGTGTTACATAAAAACATACCTAAAAGAGTTTCGGATTTGCGATATTAAAATTCGGACTAGTTGGAGTATCAGCTATAACACTGCCTGCCGTTTCGAAACAACCTGTATACATCGATAACAATTCAACGAAGAAACTGACCGAACTTCAAGATTTCTTTAAATCTCGAGAACACAAAGAATCAGAAATACCACAGCTCAGAAAAGATGTACATGATAATCCAACTGTAACTCCTCATTTTGGTCAAACATTCCCGAAATATGAGAGCCCATTAAATATCATCTTTGAAGTGCAATGAGAACCGTGGTGCATACCTTCAAGAGGTTTCTAGACATTGGATAGACCAACGAGCCAAGGATCGCGATGAGAAAATGCTTTAAGGAACTGTCAGAAAAAGAAGTTATCTTCCATAGTAAATTTCGTAGTGCCTTCTCAACAGACTGTGTACTTGTACAGGGTTACTACAAAAGAAATAGACAACTTCAACTGCCTGTAAAACAAAAACTATCAGAGATAGCAACCTAATTATTTTGGAGGTATGTTGAGAAACTCTCAAAGTTTTGTTTTTTACTATTGGTAACGCTGTAGTGTTTTGTTTGTTGTTGCAGAAGCTGAAATGGCGGAAAATCCCGTAGAAAAGGCATATTGCGTGTTGGAATTTGCTAGAACGCAATCAGCAACTGTTGTCCAACGACATTTTAGAACACGTTACCACAAAAATGAAATGATGCGCTCACAAAAACCAGCATCGTCTTCATCATGTCGCAACATATCGATGCAAAAGTCATGCCGTATGACCTTATCTTCTTCACTCAGAAACTGCAACATCTGTAATCTGTAAGGCATCATGTGCAGTCGCTTCCGCAAGATTTTCCATGCAGTTTGCTGTGGAATTTGTAATTGCATGCTTGCCCTAGATGTAGATTTCTGTGGGCTTCTTATGTAGGCAGAACGAACACGTTCAACGTTTTCTTCCGAAACTCTTGGTCTTCCCGAGCTCTTCCCTTTGCACAAACATCCCGCTGTCTCGAATTTTCTATACCAGTCGTAGATTGACTGTCTAGTCGGTGGCGTTTTGTGGTAACGTGCTCTAAAATGTCGTTGGACAACAGTTGCTGATTGCGTTCTAGCAAATTCCAACACGCAATACGCCTTTTCCACTGGATTTTCCGCCATTTCAGCTTCTGCAACAACAAACAAAACAGTACAGCGTTACCAATAGTAACAAACAAAACTTTGAGAGTTTCTCAACATACCTCCAAAATAATTAGGTTGCTATCTCTAATAGTTTTTGTTTTACAGGCAGTTTAAGTTGTCTATTTCTTTTGTAGTAACCCTGTATATCTAACTAGACCAATGACAGCTTTTAAAAACCTTGTTTCTGGATTTTCATTCGCAAAATACTCACCATTCACTGTTTTTCCATTCACGATGAACCAGTTCCTTGCACTAATGTAAACTACAGAGGGCGCCTAAAATATATATAGACTTCAGGTAAAGAAAAAAAAAAACAGTTAACAAAGAATTCACACAAACAGAAATATTGATGAACACGAATCATCGAAGTCTGTTTCAGTTACGACAGATGTTCAAAGTGCTCATCATCGGCGTCGATACACTTCTGAATACATTGAACTATAACGTTTGCAAAAATATCCTCAGCGATTGCAGCACATGTAAGGACTGCTAGTATAGCTGGTTTTCTATGATGATAAATGGGGTTTAAGGACGCAACTCCTTGGGCATAAGCGCCCTCATAAAACCAAGCGTGCCGACAGCCATAGCAAAAAGGATAAAAGCAAGGTAAAATAAAACTATCAATTTCTAAAACAAAGAAAGGAATCTAAAAAAACTAGGCCGAAAAATGGAGCGAAACGGCAATAAAAATAACAAAAGCTAAAAGAGCGCCATACGATAAAAGTTTAAAATGTTAAAAGCAAACTAACGCATCATCTACCCGTAAGAGAAATAAAATGATCTAAAAGCGCAAAGTAAATGACACTTTAGATAAAAAATTAAAAACTTTACGTAATGCTCTGCCATTCTCAGGCAGGACCTCCGCTCGGCAGCCCAGAAGGTTTGAAAGTGAGCAAATGCTGGTTTTCCATGATATACCTATAGCATAATTATGAGTTCTTCCATGGCAGAAGTGCAACGAAGTTAAATCTAGAGAATGTGGTGGAAACTCAATCGGACCACTTCGTTCTATCCAATGTATTGGAAAATTGTAATCAACGTACACACGTATATCTCGGTGGTAATGTGGAAGCGCACCATCCTGTTTCTAGTAAAATTCCTCATTTCCATACGAGTGTACGAATGGCGATTATATGGATGTGCGTACCATATTCACTTACACTTAGCCAGTAACTGTTCCTTCAAAAAAATTGTCCATACAAAACATTAGTTCCAGGAAAATTAACATCCTTTTCCAAAAAAAGGAACAAAAAAAACTGATGTGTTCCATTCACATGACTTTCTCTACATCTCTGCAACAAACTCTTGTTAGAAAGACTGTGCATCTATTTCCTTCATGCTAATTGAGAAAAAATAGTCTTATTACTTGCTTCCTTGTAAGTAGAAGCGCAATAAGGGAGTACCATAGGTTAGAGTGATAGTCAAAAGTTGGTTGCTAAGTGATTGAAGTTCCTTTGTTTGTATGTATGGGCAGGAGTTAACAACTTCCTGTATGATGTTTTTCAAAGCTGAAAGCAAAAATAAGGAATATCTAAAAATGATCTACTCCACGAAAAATAGGTATATAATATAAATTGTGTGTTTTAACGTGCTCTATATGTTTTGTGTGGTAAGTTTTTGTTCAAGTCTTACGGTTTAGCAGCTATGCAAAATTTCATAGAATTCTTCCAGAATAAACTAGTCTTCAGGGGCTATTCCCGGAAATTTAAGATATAAATTTTATTTGTCAGGTATATATCTTTAATATACGATATTTTAATCAAAATCGTTAGCCATTTTTAAGAAAATCAAAATTTTCGAAAAAAGTTCCATGTAAAGGTAGTTCAGGGTGGGGAGATTTTCTTGAAAATCTTCGTTTCGCATCCTCGGAAGATACCAAACTTAAATACCAAGTTCGGTATTCAACGGTCTTTACGTTTTTGAGCTATGCTGTCTACAAACACACACATACACACAGATAGAAAGACAGACAGACACACACAAGGAAATTTTTCTAAAAATGTTTTTTTTTTTTTGGATTCAGGGAGTCTCAAAACAAGTATTTCCGTTGAAATCTCGGTATTTTGGGTGCATTACAAAACCTTCTCTACTCGATGCACATAGTGCGTATAAAGAAAGTAAATATGGATTGTTTGCTCACCAGTATGTCGTTAACAGTTCCGTTCAACTTAAACTTGGACTCATCAGACCACGATTTTCCCTACGACGACTTCCTCTTACACTAAGTTCCGAAACTACTCACAGTATTGCATTCTCCGATTAGAGTCCTCCTATTTAACACAGGCGAAACTCAGCATGACATCCTTTAACTGTGTTGTTTTAATAATAAGATGTACGCTAGCTCTAATTCCAGTCCCACGTGCACATTGTCCAATTGTAGGTTTCTGCAGTGAGTGCTCAAAACGTTCCAAACACAGCCGATCTGCCCTTGTGAACATCACATACGGTAGCGTAAGTCTCAAATCTGTATCGAATACGGTTCTATTCTGAGCTTGTAATTGAGCTTCAAAAATATTCTGTTTTCCAATACCATTTCAAAATAGCTTTTCGCTGTTCAAACGATAAGTTTGGCTTTGTTAATAAGTTTAAAGATTAATATTGATTGACTGCCTCCGTGGTCGAGTGACCAGCGAGCTGATTTCTCACCCGGAGGTCCCGGGTTCGATTCCCGGCTGGGGCGGGGAATTTTATTTTAACCAGATTTATTCCCTATCCCCCACAGAGTCTGGAAGTATGAATGAGAGAGTGAACGTGATGATATAAACAAGATTAACCTAATGTAAGTAATACGAGTTGTTTCACAAGTCAAAGCCCCCGATATGACCATTGAAGTTAAAAATACATACGATAATCCAGGCTTCATTTGTTCAATGTTGATTTATCTGTTGCGTAGCAACACTACCATAACTTAATGTTAGTCATACATGTTTACAGAACATCATCTTGACTTCATTTCTTCATTGCTGATTTACCTATTACGTGGCAACGCTAGCATAACGTAACTGTGGACCAACTGTGAAATATATTGAATAGATATTTCCAGCCAAACAATTACATTTTGACACCTTCTCTTATAATTCCTACAGAACTGTTTTCGCTGCCTGAAACGTTCTGGAAAAATCGTTTTGGAGATTCTCCCTTGCATTCTCAAAAATACTTCTTTCTTCTATTCGTCGCATTTGGGTTACTCAAGTTTTGCGCTGAATCATGCTGTCTTCATTAGAGTAAAGCCATCTCCTTATTTTAAATTGGGCTTAGATAAATAATATTTAAAACTGAAGAAAGACTACCAGGTTTATTCATGCATTTATAATTTTGTAGTTTTATTCAAGGAAAAGTATCAACTTGCCTGTGCTGAATGACAATAGTTGTCCAATTGAAGAAACGTTGCAACAAATCATACAATAACAACTGCTTAGGTTAACTAGCCACTGTATTATTGAATTTTACTGTTGTATCTGCCGGTCCCTATGTTTCGCCAATCAATATTAGGCTCGTTTGTCCGCCCGTCCATCTCTGAGGATACGTATTCATTTTCACTTACACTTCATCTGTCTTGTTTTATCTGTTGATCATCCAGGCTACCACACAGTCGAAATCAGTAGAGCATGGACTTGTTCAACAAGAGGTTTGCTCGCTAAAGTGTCTCGCTTTGATGCTTCGTGGCGCAGAGGATCGTGGGTTCAAATCCTGACTTGGGCATGGGTGTTTATATGTTTGTAAAATACATATAGGTGTGTGTATTAGAAGCAAAAAGCAAGCGGTAATCAAACAGGAAAACAAGGTAAATGTTAGGAAATGAAAACAGAGGAAAAGGGAATGTAGTGCCGGAGACCCGATAAGACTCCGGAACTGTATTTAAAAAAAAATGATGTGTTCCATTCACATGACTTTCTCTACATCTCTGTAACAAATTATTTTTAAAAAGCTAATGCTTCTGTTTGCTTCATACAAATCGGGGGGAAAAAAATAGCAGAAACAATCTTATTACTTACTTCCTTGTAAATAGAAGCGAATTAAGGGAGTACCATATGTTAAAGTGATAGTCAAATGCTGATTCCTTTGTATGGACGTATGCGGACGCCGTCACGATTTTGTTGCGAACAGCAGAACACCTGCAGATGCTGAGAGACGCACTACATTTGTATGAACAAGCCTCAACAGGGAAAGTAAATTTTCAAAAATCGACGTTGATGCCTCTTGGATCGTGGAAAGGACATGTGCTGTATGGTATACAGAAGAAAGATCAAATGAAAGTGTTAGGCCTGCAGGTCTGTCAGACACTCCCTAGGATGATTGAAGTAAACTGGAATGTTTTGGTGACGCGCGTTAAATACGTACTTGTGCGGCAAATCAGTAGGAGACTGAATTTAATCCAGAAGAGCTGGTACGTTAACACTTATGCTTTGTCGAAAATCTGGTATCTGGCACAAGCTCTACCAATGCCTGAGAACAGTTAATTGAACGAGCTATAGGCTATTATATTTGGCATGGTTACCTTTATAGGGTGGCCAGAGATCAAATTCGACAACCACTCGGGAAAGGAGGGTTGGGTTTAATTGCTGTCCATTTGAAAAGTAAAGCACTTCTTATGAAAGGAATACTGGAAGCTCTGGCTGGGAGTGGAGATGAACAGGATATTGCGTATGGGGCTGATTTGCAACGGTCACCGCAGAGGCTTGAAGCTGTTCCAGTAAGTTTCCGGCCCCTGTGGAAATTGCTGAGAGAGTTGCCTGCTTCCCTGAGAGATGTGGTAGCGGGAATACGGACGAAGATACTGTATAAATATTTACTCACAAAAAAGGTGAAATTATCTGGAATTCAAGTAAAGTATCCGAATAACAATTGGAGTGCAATTTGGAAGGCGTTCAGGATCCCGTACATACCAACAGAATGGAAGGTGCAAGCATACTCCCTGATACATGAAATTATACCAACAGAAGAAAAGAAGTATCGGCATAATCTGGTTCAGAGTCCCTTATGCCAAATGTGTGGAAGGCTTGACACACCGAGGCATCGACTCACACAATGTGTGGAAGTCCAACAGCTATGGAACTGGACAACAACAGAATTTGCAAAACTGTTCCCAACGCAGATACGTACAGAACTATATGGCCTCTTTCTCCAGTTGCAATATAGTGGCGCAAAAGATGAATTTCTATAAATATGGTTTGCCATGGGGTACCAGTATTTTGTGTTCACAGAGACCAATAAGAACGGCTGTTGAGAAAAGGCTGTTGAGAAAAGAGCGACTACACTTAGCCAAATTAACGTCGCCCATGGCGAAACGGTGTGCGGCACAGATTGCATGTCTCGATGTGTGACAAGGATCGAGATGTATTGACTTCCTTACAGGTAACTTGCGATTAATGTTTTCTGCTTCTATTCTGTACAGAAAAGGAGAATCCAGATCATCTAGCTCTAACGGTAATATAATCACCAGACTCCCAGGGCCGTTGTTTCTACCACTAGGATGGAGCATCCAAACCAGGGAAAGATGAAGGGAAAGTGACTATTTAGCACCAGTGTCACCAGTGTAACGCAGTGAAATTATCATGGTTGTCTAAGTCAATTTATTGTTAAAGTTTATATCCTTGTTTTTATACTAAAAATGTTGTAATTTTATCTATAAATGGAAATAAAAAAAAAAAAGTTGACAAATTCCTGTATGAGATAAGTATAAGTTTTTCACAGCGGAAACTAATAACAAGGAATATCTTAAAAACGACCAACCCCAAGAAAAAAATGTATATAAAGTATATTGTGAGTTTTAATGTGCTCTACAGTTTTTGTGTGGTTAAGTTATTGTCCATTTCTTACGGTTTAGCAGTAATGCAAAATTCAGAATAAAGAGGCCTTCAGAAGTTATTCCCAAAAAATTCAAGGGATTATGGCAGGATTTGGAAGGATAAGAAGGGCCTAAAAGTAGGATCTCTTTTAGGGATTTTCTCAGGGCATGTGTGAAGAAAAAAAATCACTGTACTTTTTTCGGACTACCCCAGTTTATCCATTTCGCACACATTAAATTATTTGTCCCCTCTGACTTCCGTTTTCTCATTTACAATGTTATTCCCCCACACAGAATAAGTTTCTTGCAATTAAACATTTGCAAATTTATCCAGATTATTTCCAACAATTCCCTGTTCTAATTCCCATGTGAACTCGGAGAAATAACTCTTTGTCCACCACTCACTTTCCTAAAATAAAGACACACACTTTATATCGCAGCACTGAAGTTAATATATACAACACGTCTGCTCAGCACCATTGATAATTTATAAGTAACTTCTTCCCTTCTACAATTCGTGACCGTAACCTCCCTTCGGGCTTAGACAAATTTCTTATGGCCCCTCCTATTTTCTATGATCGGACACGAATGGATCCGAAGTTAAACATTTCTTAATTTCTATTGGTTAGTATTTTCTGTCAAAGGTTTTTCCAAATCGGTCTCCTCTTATCGTATAAGTTTGGCACCGCAGCAAAAGCATTAGACTCCAGTTTGCTACCTTCAGGTCCAAAGTTCCCTTGGTCATTTATGTTTCTTCTTTGTAACACTCGGAACACAAACTTTCCACAATTCTATTGTATATACGTTCTGCTGATGATTTTCTGACCCACATTACCAAATAAACCTTGCAGCTAATATTCCTAAATCTCTGGTTTTTCCTTTCAGCAGTAACTTCCTTTCGTATACAGAATAAATACTCTTTACAATTTTTTAACATTTATTGTTTATTCTAATGTGTTTCCTTTTAATATCTTTAATCATTTATTTATTTGTTACTGCAATCTCTTTCCCCCCGTTCTTTCATATTCATTTACATATTAGGTTTATTTTCTTTATTATATCGAAATGTTTCTTATGCCTAAGAAATTAGTATTCTACATTAAAATACAAATATCACTGTGCTCGGTTAGCTTGTTGAAAGTAACTGGAATTCGGATATAATAGTTACATAAGTCAAGATCAGGAGTTGTGCGGTTTGTCGTCATATTGCGTGACGGCTTGTGCATAGACGTCATACAGCTATATGACCAGTGTAGGTTTCCGACGTAAACAAACAACACGAAAAGTAAAGTCAATGAGAAATACAATACTGCGTTATTTCTGTAACATAGTATTTTATTGCAGATTCTTTGTTTGTTTAGTGTCCATTATTGTAGGTAAATAGTCACTAGCGTTGCATTTCATAATGAGGATTTTAAAACGCAGCAATGGAAAGTCGCGAAATTTGGCATACACTTCTTTAGTTCGACCAATATTAGAATATAGTGCTGCATGCTGGGATCCGTATCGGGTGGTGGCAAAAACTGGCACTAGAGAGAGTTAAAAAAAGGAGCAGCACTGCTACTTCCTGGGAAACACTAGAAAAACGTAGGAGACGAGCAAGGCTATGTGCAATTTTTAGAGCCTATAAGGGGGAACCTGCATGGAAAGATATATCCAAACGATTATTAAGGCCATTATACTGTGGGAGGAATGATCACTCGGAAAAAATAAGAAATAGGGAACAGAAAACAGACATAGGTAAATTTTCCTTCGTAAATAGAACAATAAACGAATGGAACAAACCTGCAGATTTACTGGAGACTTTGCCTCAAAGTGTAAATAGTTTTAAAAAGAGACTAAGGAGTGATTTATAGTCAGGATAGTAAATAAAAATATTGCATTATTATTACTGTTGTTACAATTATGTGTATATTAGTATACTATGCTGTCATTGGCTTTTAACAGGGTATTACTCACATTATTGTTTGTTTAACTCAATTGTATTGTACATTGCATTATTACATTGACAGCGCTGCCAACGGGCCACGCCCTAGGCAGTGAAATAAACTATCTACACGTCTGTTCACTACTGAAGTATATTTGAGTCTGGAGATCTGTACACATTCGTGTTTTGATAGGACGGAAGATAGGCAAATGGATGCGTTCCTAGTTGCATTTCGTTTGGGTGCACCGTCCTTAATTGTTTGTATGTCCATCCATGCTCGCTATTGTCAAGTCAACTCTTATATTATGCTTCCACAAACCACTGATTTTTACTTATAAAAGATAGGTACTCTAAATTTAGAAGGTGTTCTGCCCTGAATGGTTCATTATTATCTATATAAACTATTCCTATAAATGCTTGTTTCTCTATTTACTTCATTTGAATCAGATAAATCTTTGTGCAAATAGCCACATTTCTCATTTGTTTATAGAAATATTGAGTTCAGTACAAAATATTGGTTTTAAAACTACACACTTTTCCCATGCAATCGCAAGAAATAACTGAAAATTTATAGAATTTTAAAATAATTACAAGAATATTGATCATTTACAGTCATTAATAACGGATGTCTAGGCGTATGTCACAGAAAGGTTAATAGGAAAAAATTGCAGAGTTTTAAAAACATATACATTTTTAGCGGAATCTACGTCTTCTGTGTCGCTTAACCTGTACCAGTTACCTACACAAGATTATAAAAATCTCTAGTGTTCCATCCACGTGACTTTCTCTACATCTCTGTCATAAATTATTGCTAAAAAGCTTATGGTTCTATTTACTTAATGGTAATCGAAAAAAAAATTGCAGAAAAGGTATTATTACTTGCTTCCTTGTAAATAGAAGCGAAAGAAGGGAGTACCATAGGTTAAAGTGATAGTCAAAAGTTGGTTGCTATGTGGCTTATGTTCCTTTGTTTGTATGGACAGGAGATGACAAATTCCTGTATGAGAAAATTATGTTTTTTAAAGCTGAAACCAAAAACAAGCAACATCTAAAAAAACATTAGACTCATTGGAAAAAAAATTCATATAACATAAATTCTGTGTTTTCAAGTGCTCTGTATTTTTTGTGTGCTCTGAATTTTTTCAATCTCTTACGGTTTAGCAGTTATGCAAAATTCCGTAAAATTCGTCCAGAATAAAGTAGTTTTCAGAAACGATTCCCAGAAAATTCAAGATATACATTTTATTTGTCAGGTAAATATCTTTAATGAATTATATTTTATTCAAAATCTTTAGAGCCATTTTTGAGAAAATCAAATTTTCGAAGAAATTTCTATGCAAAGGGTAGTTTAGGGTGAGGGGATTTTCTCAAACTCTTCGTGTTGCTTCCCTTGAAGATACGAAACTTAAATGCCAAGTTTGGTATTTTACCGACTTTTCGTTTTTTGAGTTATCGTGTTCACAGGCTCACGGACTCACACATGGACCTTTTTCTGAAAATGCTTTTTTTTTTTGGATACAGGGGACCCTAAAACATATATTTCCGGTGAAATCTCGGTATCGAATTTTGGGTGGAGTGCAATACCTTCTCTATACACTATTTATAGCACGTGTAGAGAAAGTAAAAAATGTTTTCTAAAAGAACAGAATTTCAAAGAATGCCTAACTTCTATTTATCCTTAAACATCTTAAATTTATATTCCATTTTTCAAAATCACTGGAACCATTTACAAGAACATAAATTTCAAAAAATGATCCAAGTAAAGGGTAATTGGTCTAGTGTTTTCTACTACTTCTTTTTTTAATTTCTCTATTATGTATAGTAAGTGGTATAAAATTCGTTAGCGAGATTTCACTGCAAATTCACTCCCTCTGTGTATTCTTTTATCTCTGGACAGATTAATTAAAATACGAAAGGCCGATTAAATAAACTTGATATTAGTATTCAGCATTTTCCAAAATGCGATACAACGATCGGTCAGAAAAACAGAACCACACAAACAACACTTTTACAAGGAAAAACATTTAAAAAATGTTGATTTTCACAAAAATAGCTCAAACTATTTTATTAAAATATCTTATTTAAGACATTTTTTAAATCAAATTGTCAAATGCATTTTCACCTTCTCCACCAACTACTATGTATGCACATAGGAGTAGTGGATAGAGAAAGAAGATATCACATTCCACCTAAAATTCAATATCGAGATTTCATCGGAAATACATAATTAGAAGACTCCTGAATAAAATAACAAATAACAAAAAATAACAAATAAAATTCGGTTAAATACCAACATGGTATTTAAGCTCATTATCTTTTAAGTAGCAACATGAAGATATTTAGAACCCCCCCCCCCCAACTACGCTTTACATGGACAAAATTTTGATTTGTCAAAAATGACAAGATTTTGATTAAAATATCATATGTTTAAGATAGTTTATGACAAACGATATGTATATTTTGAGTGTTTTGAGAATAATCTCCGAAGACCTCTTCGCTCTGAATGACTTTTGCATAACAGGTAAACCATAACAAGTAGACAAAAACTTGGTACACAAACATTTAGATCTTTTAAAATACACATTGTATGCCATATGCATTTTTGTAGAGGTAAAATTTCTAAGGTATTCCCTATTTTTGGGTTTAATATGTTCAATAATTATTTTTCTCAAATGGGAAGGTGCTGTTATTCACTTTTTTCTCCTGATCATACAAAGAGAAGGGAATTTCAACCTCATCACTTACCGACAGTTTTTAAAAGATTTGACCATTGTTTTAGTCCAGTGCATTCCCTAACTTTCCTTCTGCTAATACAGAAATTAAGTAATAAAACCATTTATGCTAACGTTTATCTCGTTTAGCATGTAGCAGATAGAAAAATAAATTTTGTAAAAATATTTTATTGCAGAATTGGTAGAAAATCTCGTGTGGATGGAACACAGACTTTTTGAGCCAGCTATTTTACAAATATTCCTTGTTATTGGTATCAATTTTCAAATATTTATTACCGAGATCTATTTTCTTAGCTTATAGTTAGTAGTTTTTTTATGTTTTTGAATTATATAACCCCCTTTAACATTTAAGGTCATATTGGGGGTGGGTTTGCTTTAAAAACAACTGGTTGACTTTAGCTTCTTTAACATAGTTTTTTTTTATTATATCCTTCTCTTCACACATACACACACGCATTCACTCACGCATACAATTTCCCGACTTCTTGAGGGATAGGGAATGATTCTGGTCCAGCCAGGAATCGAACCCGGGACCTGAAGTCAGCTCGCTAAGCTAGTGGAATCGTTATTATTTCATACTTCATTATACATTTCCGGGCGTAACTGTGGTAAGAGCATTACCTGCTAGTTTTTCAATTTGTCGAAATTTGTGTTTCAATTGTTAGTAGAGAATGCCTAGCTAGTTTTTCTCAAACGGGAGCCACTATTAGCATTTCTTACTCCTGGTCAATTTAAGTAATCGGAATTTCAAATTACCCAAATAGCCAGCTACTCTTAAAAGGTTTTATTATCGCTAAGTCTAGTGTATTCACTTATTCTATTTTCCTACAACGAAATATGAAATAAAATCATATATGCAATTGTTTATTTGGATTAACGTGAAATAAATGAAAGAATAAGGCTTTTAGAATATTTTTTAAGAATATATAGAGAAAATCGTGTAAGTATAACACATTACAATTTAATTTGTTTTCTAAACTTCCGAAAACGTTTTCCTTGACTTGTGGCATGCTATTAAACTTTTCATAACAAATTTGGAAAATGAAAGCCTTATCAGCCCATGTAAATTTGTAGGTTTAAAAATGCTATAGTATGTTTGCTCGGTCCTATGACAATTCCATAAGTTTACTTTCTCACTTAATACATGGTAACAAAAAGCATTGCATTCCACCCAAAAATTCGACACCGCGATTTCATGAAAATACATTTTAAAATCCTCTGCATATAAAATTTTTGATGTGTTGCATTCACAAGACTTATTCTACAAACGATGATTTAAAAATATTTTTATTTTATCCACACCATTCTAATAGAAATAGACATTAGCAGAGGTTGTTTATTACTTGCTCCCTTGTAAGTAGAAGGAAAATAAGGGAATACACTAGGCTAAAGACATAGTCAAAATTTTTAAAAACTGTCGCTAGGGGAAATAATTGAAATCGGTTCTTTGTTGAACACCCGGAAGTAAAACAAAAGAGATATGAAACGAAAGTTGAATTACCGCTTGAGAAAAGATTAAGTACTTTAAAATTGAAACCAATATGGAACATCTCGGAAACAGTTAATTCTATAAGAAAAAAAAAAAAAGATACATAATTGTGTACTTTAATAGAGATCTATATTTTTCTGTACAAAGATTTTATTTCTTAAAGTTTAACGTTATAAAAAAGTCATTCAGAATGAAGAGCTCTTCAAAATAATATTTTCATAAAACTTCGTTTATCCTGAAAATCTCTTAAACATGTATTTTAATCAAAGTCCTTAGAGCCATTCCTGTGAAAACCAAAACTTTCTAAAACTGTTCCATTTAAAGGATAGCTGCGTATAGGAGACTTTCCTGACCATCTGCGTTCCACCCTTGATAGATACTGAAGATGTGTTTCGTCCCTAGTTATGCTGCACACACACGGACTTTCTTCTAAGGCGTTTTAAACTTTCTCTATACGCACTATGTCCATAGTTTATAGAGAAGGTATTGCACTCCACCAAAATATTCGATACCAACATTTCAACCTAAATATATGCTTTAGGGTCCCCTGTATCCAAAAAAAGTATTTTCAGAAAAAGGTCCGTGTGTGTGTGTCCGTGTACCGATAACTCAAAAACGAAAAGTCGGTAAAGTACCAAACTTGGTATTTAAGTTTAGTATCCTCCAGGGATGCAACACGAAGATTTTGAGAAAAATCCCCCAAACCCAAACTACCCGTTACATGGAAATTTTTTCGAAAATTTTGATTTTCTAAAAAATGGCTAACGATTTTGATTAAAATTTCGTATATTAAAGATATTTAACCGACAAATAAAATGTATATTTTGAATTTTCTGGGAATATCCTCTGAACACTACTTTATTCTGAGTTAATTTTCCCGAATTTTGTATAACTGCTAAACTGTAAGAGATAGCCAAAAACTTGCCCCATAAATAATGTAGAGCACATTAAAACACACAATTTATGTTGTATACATTTTTCTTGGAGTTGATCGTTTTTTAGATATTCCTTGTTTTTGTTTTCAGGGTCGAAAATCTTAACTTTTCTCATACTGGAATTTGTCAACTCATGTCCATATAAACAAAGTAAGTTCAGTCACATAGTAACCAGCTTTTGACTATCGCTTTAACCTATGCTACTCCCTTATTTCCTTTCTACTTACAAGGAAGAAAATAATAAGACTATTTCTCCTACTTTTTCTAGATTAGCATGAAGTAAATAGAAGCATAAGCCTTTTAAGAATAATTTGTTGCAGGGATATAGAGAAAGTCATGTGAATGGTACCCATCAGATTTTTTTATTATTCGGTGGATCTCAAAACAAATGTATTCCGGTGAAATCTTGGAATCGAGGTTTTGGGTTATCCTACACAAATAAAACGTGCATATTATTAAAACACGCATTTGATTATTACTATGTCACTTTAACTGAAACCATTTTTACTTTCTTTATGTACATAGTGCATAGAGAAAGTATTGTAATATATCCAAAATTTCAATACCGAGATTTCACCAGAAATACATGTTTTGGATCCCCTAAATAAAAAAAAAGAATTTTTAGAAAGAAGTCGAGTGTATGCGTGTCTGTGTTTATGTAGAACAGCGTAACTCGAAACGAAAAGTCCATAAAATACCAAATTCGGTATCCCAGTCTAATGTTTTCCAAAGATGCGACATGTGTGTGTGTGTGTGTGTGAGAGAGACAGAGAGAGAGAGAGAGAAAGAGTGAGAGAGAGAGAGGACAGCATAGCTGAAAAACGAAAAGATTTTAAATAACAAATTTGGTATTTAAGTTTGGTATCTTCTAAGGATGCAACACGAAGGTTTTCTTATATTTAAGATATCTACATGCTAAATAAATGTACATCTTCAATTTTCTGGGAATAGCCTCTGAAGACTACTTTATTCTGGATGAATTTTACGAAATTTTGCATAACTGCTAAACCGTAAAAGATGGAGGAAAACTTACCACACAGAAAATGTAGAGCACGTTAAAACACCATTTATGTTATATACAGTTTTTACGTGGGGTTGATCATTTTTGAGATGTCCCTTGTTTATGGTTTAGCTTTAAAAAACATACATTTCTCTGTCCATGTAAACAAAGGAACTTCAGTTACAAAGCAACCAGCTTTTGACTATCACCTTAACCTATGGTACTCCCTTATTTTGCTTCTATTTACAAGGAAGCAAGTGGTAAGACTATTTCTGCTATTTTTTCTCGATTAGCATGAAGTAAATAGAAGCATAAGCTTTTTAACAATAATGGTGTAGAGAAGGTCATATGAATGGTACACATCAGACTTTTGTTGCTATGGATCTCTATGTTAAACTATTTTTAAGATACCTATTACTTTGCTTTAAAATGTACAGTAGTTAAACTATACTCAAATGGGAAGTCCTACCATCTGTCATCCTAATCATGCCTACGACTGGCGACAGAATCATAATAGTACCATCATGGTTCTTCAAACAATCTCTGGTTCAGCAATTACCAGACCGTTTAACCACAAAACATCTTCAAAATTATCCTTTAATAAGAGCCTGAAAATATGTGTCTTGTTTTGCAATTTTTACTTTTTTTTCACATAATATATAAATACATAGTATAGAGAAGGTATGCATTCCACCCAAAAATTCGATACGGAGATTTCACCGGAAATATACGTTTGAGATCCTCCGAGTCTAAAAAAAAAAAGCATTTATAGAGAAAGGTTCGTGTTCTGCTCAGGATAAGGGAAACCCCGAAAAAAACCTTACCCGGGTAAGTCACCCTAAGCGACCTTTTGAATGTGAGGCAGATACGCTACCACAACACTGCCCAGGTGGGCACATATTTTGTGTACTAAGGTTTTGTCTAACTCTTACCGTTTACTACTTACGCGGTTATGGATTATTACGGGAGTTTGAATATTTTATAGGAATTGGCAAATTAATAAATGTATTTTGGTTACCATGCAATATCCAGCTACATTCATCGAGAATAAAGAGTTCTTCAGAGGCTATTCCCAGAAAATTCATGATCTACATTTTATTTGTAGAGTAAATATCTTTAATATATGTATTTTAAACAAAATCGTGAGTACTAATTTTGAGAAACTCAAAATGTTCAAAGTTCTTTCATGTAAATAGGGTAGTTTTGGGTGGGGGTGTTCCTCAAAACGTTTGTGTGGCATCCTTCGAAGATAGTAACTTGCGCACCAAGTTTGGTATTTTATCGACTTTTGGTTTTTGAGTTATCGTGTTCACAGACACTCAGGCACACAGAGCTTTTCCCAAAAATGCATTTTTACTTTCTCTATACGTGCTATGTATATAGTGTATAGAGAAGGTATTGCACTCCACCAAAAATTCGATACCGAGATTTCACCGGAAATATATGTTTTAGGGTCCCCTGTATTAAAAAAAAAGTATTTTCAGAAAAAGGTCCGTGTGTGTGTCTGTGTGGCTGTGTGTGTCTGTGACACGATAACTCAAAAACGAAAAGTCGGTAAAATACCAAACTTGGTATTTAAGTTTAGTATCTTCAAGGGATGCGACACGAAGATTTTCAGAAAAATCCCCCCACCCAAAACTACCCTTTACATGGAACATTTTTCGAAAATTTAGATTTTCTAAAAAATATCTCTACAATTTTGATTAAAATAGCGTATATCAAATATATCTACCTGAGAAAATGTATATTTTGAATTTTCTGGGAACAGCCTCTCAAGACTACTTTATTTTCGGTCAATTTTACGGAATTTTGCATATCTGCTTAACCGTAAGAGATTGACAAAAACTTACCACACGACAAATGTAGAGCACCTTAAATCACACAATTCATGTTATATACATTTTTTTTCGTGGAGTTGATATTTTTTTTTAGATATTCCTTGTTTTTTTTCAGCTATAAAGACGTATACTTTTCTCATACAGGATTTTGTGAACTCGTGTCAATACAAGCAAAGGAACTTCAGTCGCAGAGCAACCAGTTTTTGACTATTACTTTAACCTATGGTACCCCCTTATTTCGCTTCTACTAACAAGGAAGGAAGTAATAAGACTATTTCTGCTAATTTTTGCTCCATTAGACGAAGTAAATAGAATAATTTGTTGCAGTGATATAGAGAAAGTCATGTGAATGGAACACATCAGATTTTTTATACAGGGGACCATAAAACGACTATTTCCGGTGAAATTTGTATTGAATTTTTGGGTGCAATACAACACCATCTCTATACACTATGTACATAGTACGTGTAGAAAAAGTAAAAATGCATATACTTTTTGTGCACCTAGTAGACATACAAACTAGACTGTCAACCTAACTCGTGTGTGCATAGCAACCGATACAAGGTAATTTTGTTTAATAGAACTGATTGTAGCAGTAGTATCAATAATAACAGCAACTGAAGTAGTAAAGTAGTGGTAGCGATGGTTGTATTTGGAGTGGTAATGTGCTCCATCTCACCCTTTGCACAGTGCTGATCGTAGTAGCGTATACAAACTGTATTTAACGTTAATAAATGCATTTTCCAGAATTATTAGCAAGATGTACCTTACTCGAGGGCCATCCAGCATAAAATAGTAACCAAAGATATTAACACAAAATTTTATTTATAAAGTTACAGTGCCTTACTCTATATATCAACGTAATCTTCATTGATATCAAGGTACTTATTGTCACGTGGTACCAGTTTTCAATGCAGATGTACTTTTTCACCCAAAGAGTCACCGATTTCTTTCAAGCCCTTTATCAACATTTACTTTCAATTCCTTCACAACGACTAATAAACTTCCACTCTGGTCTTTGTCGTACACACTGGTTAATCCTTGATTACTCGTAAATTATGCCCCATTTCCTCACTGAAGACTTGTTCATTGCATTATCACCATACACTTGCGCTATCTGCCTATAAAATTCCATCGGTCGAACATTTTGTGCATTTAAAAAAAACGAACAAGGCTTTCGGGATTAGAAAAGTATAACATCGGCATTGAAAAACTGGCATCATGTAAAAATAAATGTTTTGACACAATTGAGATGAAAAATAGAGTAAGATATTGTAACTTTGTAAATAAATTGTTGTGTTAATATGTTTCGTTATATTTAGTTATGCCAAATCGTTCGTTACTATCTGGAGACCCTCGTATAATAATACAGCTTAATAAAGCTCGTTTAACTTCTTTAGAATTAAGATAAAATTTTAAAAAATTAGTGTTATGTTCTATTCACAAGACTTTCTCTACCTATTCAGCAAACTACGAGCTATTATAAAACCTTACTCTTCTATTTACTTCATGTTAATCGTGATAGCCGTAAGCAGAAATTGCTTTTTAATTGTTTGCTTGTAGAAATGAGGCAACACATTAGGCTAAAGCGAAAGTCAAATCTTTTACAAGCTGGTCGTTATGTGGCGACTTTGAAACTAATTTTCTTTGCCTGGCCAGATGTGAGACAGTCATAATTATTGGAAAATTCAAGCACTAAGAAGAAATTATCTCTACAAAAATGCATACACATCCTGAAAAAAAAAAATCCGAGGAGTTCCATTAACATAAATTTCTTTACCTGTACTATTCTTACAAAATATTCTTTTGTATTTTTGTTTGCTTCCTTGAGGTAGATAAAATACAGTGGACTAAAACAATAGTGACATTCTTGGACGCTGATCACTATGTGAAAAAATTGAAATTTGGTTCGCTATGCATGACCTGGACTAAAACAAAAAGAGATTATAAGACTTGAAGCTTTCACGGCGAATGTTATTCATTATGGCTTCACCTGACACGGCTGATCACCCGTGAAGCCATAATAAAAAGAGATTAGCAAAGAAAGTTGACCTTTCGTTTGAGAATAGTTCAATTAGCTTAATAACCAAATATATTTCGAAAACGGATAACTCCAAAATAAAAAATCTGATGTGTTCCATTCACATGACTTTCTCTACTTCTGTGTAACAAATTATTGTTAGTAAACTTATTCTTCTATTTACTTCATGCTAATCGAGAAAAAATTAGCAGAATTAGTCTTATTACTTGCTTCTTTGTAAGTAGAAGCGAAATATGGGAGTATCATAGGTTAAAGTGATGTCAAAAGCTGGTTACTAGGTGACTGAAGTTACTTTGTTTGTATGGACACGAGTTGACAACTTCCTGTATGAGAAAAGTACAAGCTTTTCAAAGCTGAAACCAAAAGCATGGAATATCTCAAAAACGATCAACTCCTCGAAAACAATTTATATAACATAAATTGTCTATTTTAATGTGCTTTACGTTTTTGGTGTGTTAAGTTTTTGTCCATCTCTTACGGTTTAGCAGTTATGCAAAATTCTTCCAGAATGAAGTAGTCTTCAGAGGCTATTCCCAGAAAATTCAAGATATACATATTATATATCAGGTAAATATCTTTAATATACAATATTTTAATCAAATTCGTTAGATCCATTTTTGAGAAAATTAAGATTTTCTAAAAAAGTTCCATGTAAAGGGTAGTTGGGGTTGGGGGGATTTTCTTGAAAACCTTCGTGTCGCATCCTTGGAAGATAAACTTAAATATCAAGTTTTGGTATTCAACGCTGTTTTCGTTTTTGAGCTATGCTGTCCACAGGCACTTACAGACACACGCACATACACGGACCTTTTTCCAAAAATGTTTTTTTTTTTATTCAGGGGGACCCAAAACATATACTTCCGGTGAAATCTCGGTATCGAGTTTTTGGGTGCATTACAATACCTTCTCTATACACTATGTACATAGTACGTGTAGAGAAAGTAAAAATCCATATGACATGAATTGCGCATTTTAACGAGAACTATATTTTTTGTCTCTCTTACAGTTTACAAACTTCTTCCTGAATACAGAGATCTTGAGAGCCTATTTTCAAAAATGCAATATATACATTTCGTTTACATGAATATCTTAAACTTGTGGAATTTTAATCATTCACTATTGCAGAAATGAACTTTTTTGAAAATGTTGCATACAAAGTGTTGCTGTATGTGGGGGATTTTCCTGAAAATCACGTTGCATCCTTGGAAGATGCCCAACCAAAATACCAAGTTTGCTTGGGTTCAGGGGTCTCAAAAAATTATATTTACGGTGAAAGTTTAGTATCGAAATTTTGATTTGCACTTATGATCTAGAACAAGTATGTAATATTCCATAATAAATAAATTAAAATAGTTCAATATATATTTAAATAAAATTCTTGCTAGTCATAATCTTATTAATATTGCTATTGTGTGTTTTAACGAGACAATTCTTTTAGTAGCTTTTTGTATATTCTTACGATTATGTATAACTCAACCAGAGTGAAGCTATTCCCAGGAAATTTGAAGTATACATTTTATTTGTCATAAAAAAATATTAAACGTAGGATTTTGACCAAATCGCGTGAGACATTTGAGAAAACACATTTTCGAAAAATGTTCCATGTAAAGGGTACTTTAGGTTGGGTATTTTCTTGAAAACCTTCGTGTCGCAATTTTGGAAGATGCTGAACTTAAATATTAGGTTAACACTTAAAAAGACTTTTGGGTTTCCAGCTATGATGATCACAGATGCACACATACGCACCTTTTTCCTAAAATATTTTTTTACTTTCTCTACTTTTTACTTTCTCTACACGCACTATGTATTTGTTTATAGAGAAAATATTGCACTCCACTAAAAAAATCGATACCAAGATTTCGCCGGAAATATATGTTTTAGGGTCCCCTGTATCTAAAAAAAAGCATTTTCACAAAAAGGTCCGTGTGTGTATGTGTGTGTGTGTGTGTCCGTGAACACGATAACTCAAAAACGAAAAGTCGGTAAAATACCAAACTTGGTACTTAAGTTGAATATCTTCCAGGGATGCGACACGAAGGTTTTGAGAAAAATCCCGCCACCCCAAACTACTTTTTTCGAAAATTTTGATTTTCTAAAAAATGGCTCTAACGATTTTGATTAAAATATCGTATATTAAATATATTTACCTAACAAATTAAATGTATATTTTAAATTTTCTGGGAATAGCCTCTGAAGACTACTTTATTCTGGGTCAATTTTACGGAATTTTACATAACTGCTAAACCGTAAGAGATGGGCCAAAACTTACCACAGAACAATTTATGTTATATTCATTTTTTCGTGGAGTTGTTTGTTTTTGAATTATTCTTTGTTTTTGGTTTCAGCCTTGAAAAACTTATACTTTTCTCATATAGGAATTTGTCAACTCCTGTCCATACAAACAAAGGAACATCAGTCACATAGCAACCAGCTTTTGACTTTAACTTTAACCTATGGTACTCCCTTATTCCGCTTCTATTTTCAAGAAAGCAAGAAATAAGACTATTTCTGCTAGATTTTTTTCTCGATTTGCACGAAGAAAGTAGAAGCATAAGTTTTCTAACAATAATTTTTTGCAGAGATGTAGAGAAAGTCATGTGAATGGAACACGTCTAATTTTTTACATACTGTATAGAGAAGATATAGTACTGCACCCAAAAATTCGAAACGGAGATTTCACTGGAAATACACGTTCTCGGCTCCCCTGCAACAAAACAAACAAAATAAAACCAGCATTGTTAGAAAAATGTCAGTGTTGTGTGTATGAACACGATAGCTCAAGAACGAAAAATCTGTAAAATACTAAACTTTACATTTAAGTTTAGTATTATGTTCCAAGGATGCGAACAAATATTGAGGTAAATCTCTCCAAACCCAATCTACCCTTTAAATAAAAAAACTCAAAAATTATTCTTTAAATGACTCCAACGATTTTGGTTAAAATACCGTACATAAAAGATATTTATATGACAAAATGTGTACTTAGAATTTTCTGGTAATAGCCTCTGAACATCTCTTCATTCTGGTTGGCTTTTACATAGCTGGTAAATCGCAAGAGATAGACGAAAACTTAACAAAAAATATAGCTCATTAAAATAATGTGTCATACACTTTTTTCGTGCAATTGACCATTTCCAAGATTTTCTTTGATATTGGTTTCATTTTTACTTTCTCTTTACGTACTATGTACAGTCTATAAAGAAGGTATTGCACTCCACTCAAAAATTAGATACCGAGATTTCACCAGAAATGTATGTTCCAGGGCCCCCTTTTTCTAACAAAAGCACTTTCGGAAAAAGGTCCGTGTGTGTGTGTGTGTGGGGGGGGGTGTGTCTGTGAACACGATAACTCAAAAACGAAAAATCGGTAAAATACTAAACTTCGTATTTAAGTTTAGTATCTTCCAGAAATACGACACGAAGATTTTGAGAAAAATACCTCCATCCCTAACTACCTTTTACATGGAACTTTTTACGAAAATTTTGATTTACTGAAAAATGGCTGTAACGATTTTGATTAAAATATCGTCTATTAAAGTTATTTACCTGACAAAATAAAATGTTTATCTTGAATTTTCTGGTAATAGTCTTTAAAGAATACTTTATTCTGGATGAATTTTACGGAATTTTGAATAACTGCTAAACATTAAGAGATGGACAAAAACTTACTACGCAAAAAATGTACATCAGGATAAAACACACAATTTATATTATATACATTTTTTTTTTCGTGGAGTTGATCGCTTTTGAGATATTCGTTGGTTTTGGTTTCAGCTTTGAAAAATTAATACTTTTCTCATACAGGAATTTGTCATCTCCTGTCCATACAAACAAAGGAACTTCAGTCATATAGCAACCAGCTTTTGACTCCCAATTTAACCTATGGTACTCCCTTATTTCGCTTCTACTTACAAGGAAGCAAGTAATAAGACTGTTTCTGCTATTTTTTCTCGAGTAGAGTGAAGTAAATAGAGGCATAAGCTTTTTAACAATAATTTGTTGCAGAGATGTAGAGAAAGTCATGTGAGTGTAACACACGAAATTTTTAAAATACATAACGTTTTACTATTCAGGGATATGTCAACTCCTGCCCCTGCAAATAAATGAACTTCAATAACATAGCAACCAGCTTTCTATCGCTTTAGCCTAATGTGCTCCCATATTTCCCTTCTACTTACGAGGATGCAAGTAATGTTTATTTCGATCAGCCTGAAGTAGATGGAAGTATAAGTTGAACAATAATTTGTTACAAAGAAGTACAGAACGTAGTGGAATGTAACACATCAACCTTTTTATTCAAATCTCGGTATCGAATTTTGAGTGGAATACATTACTCTGTCTACCTTTTATGCACGTGGTAGAGAAATAAAAACGTTTAATTAGAACACACATAAATTAATATGATAGTAACTTAAAGCAAATGATAGTTTATTAAATGAAGAAATGTTGTAATTGTTATAAAACACCAAATAACCGAAGTGTTATTAATTTGAACAGAAGGGAGTATTCCAAGTACCGTAGATCTGTCTGACTCTTAACCGGCGAGAGGAGTGTGCGTGGCCGAGAAGCGAATAGCACCGTGAACCCGCTTGAAATTTATAACATCATTAGAGAAACAATCGCTAGCTACTTTTTGGAGACGGGGATAAACAAGGTAAATTGTTACTTTCTCTAGCACGCCTGTTATAAGTACATAGTAGATAGAGTAGGTGTTGCATTCCACCCAAAAATTAGATACAAAGATTTCACCGGAAATACAAATTTTTTTAGGGTCAAAAAATCTTATGTGTTCCATTCACATGACTTTCTCTACATCTCCGCACCAAACTATTGTTAAAAAGGTCTTATCACTTGCTTCCTTGTAAGTAGGAGAAATAAGCGAGTACCATAGTTAAAGTGATAGTCAAAAGCTGGTTGATATGTGACTGAAGTTCCTTTGTTTGTATGGACAGCAGTTGACAAATTCCTGTATGAGAAAAGTATAACTTTTTATTACGTTCTCCATACGCACTATGTACATAGTGTATAGAGAAAGTATTGCACTCCACAAAAAATTCAATACCGAGATTTCATCGGAAATATATGTTTTAGGATCCCCAATATCCAAAAAAAGCATTTTCACAAAAAGGTCCGTGTGTGTGTGTGTGTGTGTGTGTGTTGTGTGTCCGTGTGTCCATGTGTCTGTGAACAAGATAACTCAAAAACGAAAAGTCGGTAAAATACCAAACTTGGTATTTAAGTTTAGTATCTTCCAGGGATGCGACACAAAGATTTTGAGAAAAATCCCCCCACCCCCAACTACCCTTTACATGGAACATTTTTCGAAAATTTTTATTTTCTCAAAAATGGCTCAAACGATTTTGATTAAAATTTCGTATATTAAACATATTTACCTGCCAAATAAAATGTATATCTTGAATTTTCTGGGAATAACCTCTGGATGAATTTTAGTAAATTTTGAATAACTGCTAAACCGTAAGAGATGGACAAAAACTTACTACACAAAAAATGTAGAGCACATTAAAACACACAATTTATGTTATATAATTTTTTTTTCGTGGAGTTCGTCGTTTTTGTGGCATTCCTAATTTTGGTTTCTGCTATGAAAAACGTATACTTTTCTCATACAGGAACTGGTCAACTCTTATCCATATAAACAAAGGAACTTCATTGACATACCAACCAGCTTTTGACTATCACTTTAACCTACGGTTGTCCCTTATTTCGCTCCTACTTACAAGGAAGCGAGTAACTAGACTATTTCTGCTATTTTTTTCTGATTAGCATAAAGTAAACAGAAGTATAAGCTTTTTAAGAATTATTTGTTGCAGGGATATGGAGAAAGTCTTGTGAATGGTACACATCAGATTTTTTAAAATTGAAACCAAAAAAAAAAAAGGAGTATCACAAAAACGATCAACTCCACGAAAAAATGTATATAATATAATTTGTGTGTTTTAACGTGCTCGACAGTTTTTGTGTGGTAAATTTTTGTCCATCTCTTGCGGTTTATCTGTTATGCAAAATTCCGTAAAATTCATCCAAAATAAAGTAGTCTTCAGAGACTTTTGCTAGAAAATTCGAGATATACATTTTATTTGTCAGATAAATATCTTTAATATACGATATGTTAATCAAAATCATTAGAGCCATTTATGAGAAAATCAAAATTTTCGAAAAATGTTCCATGTAAAGGGTATTTGGGGGATTTTCTTGAAAATCTTCGTGTCGCATCCTTGGAAGATACCAAACCTAAATACCAAGTTTGGATTTTAGTGGCATTTTGTTTTTGAGATATGCTGCCCACAGGCACACAACCACACAGACAGACAAGACAGAGACACACGGACAGTTTTCTGATAATGATTTTTCTTGGATTCAGCGTGTCTCAAAACATATATTTCCAGTGAAATCCCCTTATCAAATTTTGGGTGCATTACAATACCTTCTCTATACACTATGTACATTTTTAGAAAGAAGTCAGCCTGCTAATGAGGAACAGCAAAACTCAAAAACGAAAAATCGATAAAATACCAAACTATATATTTAAGTCTAATATTTTCCAATAATGCGTCACGTAGATTTTCAGGAAAATCTCTTACCCCAATTTACCCTTTACAAACAAGATTTTTAGACATTTTCGATTTTCTAAAAATAGCTAAAACTATTTTGATTAAAATACAGTATAATAAAGATGTTTACATGGTAAATAAAATGCATATCCTGAATTTCTTGGAAATAAGCTCCGGAGTTTCTCTTCGTTCTGAATGACTTTTGTATAACTGCTAAACCGCAAGACAGACAAACTTAATACGTACTCAAAAATGTAGATGTCGTTGAAACACAAGTTATGACATTACAGTTTTACTTCCTCTACACGTACAACGTACGCAGTGCATAGAGATGGTATTGTATTCGATACCAAGATCTCATCGGAAACACACGTTTTGGGAAACACTGAATCAAAAAAAAAAATTAGAAATATATCTGTGTGTGTCTGTGGGTAGCATAGCTCAAAAACAAAAAGTCACTAAAATTCCAATCTTTATATCCAAGTCAAATATTTTCCAAGAATGTGACACGTCGATTTTCAAGAGAATTCCCTCATAACAAACCACCAACATGCAAGATTTTTATATATTTTCGGTTTTTTAAAAAATGGCTCAAACAGTTTTGATTAAAATTCCATATATTAAGTATGTTTACATGGCAAATAAAATGTATATTCTGATTTGCGGAGATAGCCCCTGGAGAAATCTTCATTCTGAAACACGTAAAACCGATGGAAGGCGATGGATTTTTTCGGGCGTAAGAATCTTTAGCCGACTTACTTCAGAAGTCAAAAAGGGTCATTGGTCCCGTGTCGTAATTTTACGGCAATCTCAAGGTTGATAAAGAGGCCTCTGAGTAAATTTATGTGGTCCCACACACCCAATATACACAAGTAGTAAAAGCGGGTGTTAAACATTACCAAAAGAAAAAAAACACCCAATATAAAATGGGATGCTGAGAACCACAACAGTTAAAAGGCGCCCATAATTAAAACTCAATTTCGTTCCATTTCATAACACAACATATATCCTACACCTTATTTGAAACTTTGCTGAAATAAAAGATTAGAGGATTAGAATATTGTGCAATGGCAGCGAGATTCTGGAAAATGAAGTCTAATCTGAAACATTTATTTGTTTAACTAGAGAAGGTGTTACATTTTGTCCAAAAAATGATGTTGACATTCATAGAAATACATGATTTAAGCTGGCTTGAAACAATAATAAAACCATTTAAAGACTCTGTGTGTACGTGTGTGAGAGTGAAAGAGAGAGTGAGAGAGAGAGAGAGAGAGAGAGAAAGAAAGAAAGAGAGAAAGAGAGCAGCATAACTAGGAAAGGAAAAGTTGCTTAAACACAAAACTTGAAATATGTGTTTCCCATTCTCCAGTGATGGTTCACGAACTTTTCAAGAAAATACACCTATTCTACACTATCCTTTACAATGGAAAATGTTCAAAAGATTTTTTAACTCAAAAATGGCGCTAACGATTTTCATTAAAATACCACTTGTTTAAGTTATTTTCGTGAATTTCATTTGTTATTATATTTTCAGCGTGTATTCACTTCAAAAACTTCCCAACCTTATTAAGTTAATACGTCTAGAATTTAACTAAACACTGAAAAATTAGAATAGTTTGGTAATTAAATATGAATTCTATCCATTTGTCACACTTGACTCATTTAAACTATAAATTAAAGAAGCTAAAAAGGAGACAGACGGATTATTCTTAATAGCCACGTTCAATTTCAAAACTGCAATTTTTTTTTTTTTTTTTTTTTTTTTTTTTTTTTTTTTTTTTTTTTTAATAACACTTTCCATATTAAATTTTGCATACGTTGAAATGCTCTACTAATTTGTGTGAAAATTATTGTACTGCCTCTCAAAAGTACATATAAAAATGAAAATTTAAGTTTACGAATTAATGCACCGATCTTGAAATATCAATTATAACCTTTTAAGAAAGCAACAGTTTGGAGGATACAAAAAATAATAATTTTTCTACAACAATTACAAATTTAAATAAAAAATCCTATATAACTTATTTTAAACTCATTCACTTAAAAGTCAATTTTGAGTAGGTAGATATTTTTAAAATGGAACATTTTTATTATTTATATAAATAAAACCTAGAATTTTAACGTTAAAAATATCACTGTTGTAATATAATAACTGGTAAAATGTCCTACAATATATCTTGCATAAGGCATTACCTCCGTAACACAAAAATGCACTACTTAATATTGATTTACATATCATTTCAATCAAAATACTTTCTTTCCTTCCTTCCTTGTGGTGTTTGGAAGCACATTTGGGTATTATAAACTCACTCAGTGTGTCGTCTTAGGTGCCGATCCCGGTGGACGCGCTCACTAAAAGTGTCTCGCTTTGGTGCACAGGATTTTGGGTTCGAGTCCCGCCTTGGGCATGGGTGTTTCTGTGTTTGTAAATGTGTCTATGTTTGTGCATGTATATGTAAGAGGAAAGTCCTGATAAGCCTCCGGAACTGTATTTCCAATAAAAAAAAAAAAAAAAAAAAAAAAAAAAAAAAAAAAAAAAGATTGGCAATGAGATACCTAGCGTCTCGTTCGCGGCCTCTTATTCTCGAATGGCAGCCAATGAAGCTATGCTTTTGTTTGTTCGTTTTTGTTTTTTCCCCACTGCTTCTCTTAAGTAGAGGAAACACCTATTACTTCCTAATTTGATACCTAAATTTGCTTTTGTTTCGAGGCCACTTGAATAAAAAAATATTTTTTTATAAAATGCCAATGTGTGTGTCTGTGCATCTTTTGTGAACAGCATAACTCAAAAACGAAAAGTCAGTTAAACATTAAATTTGGTTTCTAGTTATAGTAGAGTGTCTTTCAGGGATGCAATAAGAAGATTTTCAAGAAAATACCCCATCATGAACTAATCTTTTTATGAAAAGAAAATGGTTTTACATCTCTTTAAAATTTATATTCGATTTTAATTAAAATACCATGACAAAGAATATATCCGAATATCTTTTACATTATTAGTAAAGCCTAAGAGTAAAATCTACCTACACAAAACGAAAATCTCGTTAAAAACTACAATTTCATCTCAAATTCATTTTTTGTGGAGTAGGTCATTTTGAAGCCAACCATCATTATTGGTTTAAATTTTCCAAAGATTTTCTCATGCGTAAAGTATTCATTCTTCGTATAATATGTACTTGTACCACTATTGGAATACCTAATGTAACAAATAATGGTTTGCTATTTTCCATTTGATTTAGGTGTGACAGTATTCTATTTTTACTTTCTCTAGCCCGTATGTACATACAATACCTAGTAGCTACAGAAGGTATTGTATTTTCGATGTCGAAATTTCGCCGTAAATATATTTTTTGAGGTCTCCTGAGTCCATAAAAAGGAATTTTTAGAAAATGGTCTGTGTATGTGGACAGCATAGTTCAAAACGAAAATACCAAACTTGGTACTTGGGTTTAGTATCTTCCAAAGATGCGACACAAAGATTCTCAAGAAAATTCCTCACTACAAACTACCCTTTACATGGAAAAATGTATGAAAATGCTTTTCTCAAAAATAGCTCTAACGCTTTTGATTAAAATATCGCATATTAATAATATATACATCGCAAATAAAATGTGTATTTTGAATTTTCTCGAAATAACCTCTGAAGACCTATTTATCTGGATGAATTTTAAAAATCTTTGCAAGAGATAGACAAAAACTTACCACACACAAAATGTATATCTCGTTGAAACACACAATTTATGTCATATACGTTTTTCTTAACGAGTTGACCGTTTTCGAGATATTTCTTGTTATTGGTTTCAATTTTAAACTACCCAACTTTTCTCAAACATAGCAACCGGCTTTTAAAAGATTGGACCACCACTTTAGACTAATATATTCCCTCAAGTGTTTTAATTCCACCCTAAGTGAATAATGAGATTTCATCAGAAATGTATATTTTAAGGACTTCGAAATCCATTATAATTGATTATTTTATTGGTAAACAAAATAGTCCACACGTTAAAAAAATTAAAATTTTAATAACATAAATATCCGATTTTTTACTAAAAAATATTAAAGAACAAATTCTGGATACAGATGTTTTTATTGGTGTTCTAGTTTTTGAGAAAAATTATAATCTTATGAGAAACAATTCTTTTCAATATTTTAGTGTATTATTTATATATTCTAATATCTACTTCTTCGGTGATAATCGATAAAGGAAAATCATTACCAATATTTTAATACCTATCAAAGTTTTTGATTCCCTCAAAAATGGCTATAACGATTTTGATTAAAATATCGTATAATAAAGATATTTAAATGACAAATAAATCGTATACCTTGAATTTTCTGGAAATAGCCTTTGAAGACTACTTTATTCTGGATTAATTTTGCATAACTGGTAAACTGAAAGAGATAGACAAAACTTACTACACAAAAATGTAGATCCCGTTAAAACATAACCTAGTTCATATATGATTTCTTTTTTTTTTTTTTTTTTTTTTTTTTTTTTTTTTTTTTTTTTGTAGAGCTGAATGTTTTTGAGATATTCCTTGTTATTAGTTTCAAGCTTTAAAATATACTTTTCTCATACGGGAATTTATCAACTCCTGGCTATACAAACAAAGAAATTTGAATTACATAACAAACAGCTTTTAAAAGATTTGACTCTCGCTTTAACCTATGGCATGCTCTTATTTCCCTGCTACTTACAAGGAAGCAAGTTTTAAGACCATTTCTGCTAATGTACATCTATATTGGCATGAAGTAGATAGAAGCATAAGCTTTTTAACAATAATTTGTTAGAGATATGTAGAAAAAGTAATCTAAATGGAACATATCGGATGTTATTTTATTAATTGAGAAGTCATTTGTTTTTATTTTTTCTCATGTCGAGCAAATAAAACGGAATTTTAAACCATTGCATGTCGATCAGATGTTTTAAAGATTTGAAAATGTATCTCTTTAGCCTAGTATATTCCCTTATCCTCCTTAACCTACGAAGCACATGTATAAAACCATTCTTGCTAATGTATATTTGATTAGCATGAAGTAGATAGAAATATAAGCTTTTGTAAGAACAAGTCAATTGAAAAATTTAACTCCAGTTGGAACAGCAATAATTATAGTAGCTCCTGTAAAGTAAGCCCGACTAAGTACATCTAACTATAATTAATATAAAACCAAAATTAATACAAAACCTTGTTGACGAAAATGTAGAAATTGTCATGTGAATGTAATACATCAATTTTTTGCTGCTTATATTCCTGTGAAATAATTATGTGAATTATACGTGAACTAAGTCATGGTAGTAATTAAAACAGTGCAATAAATAAAACTAGTATTGTGTTATAAAATACAAGGTATACTTTATTGCCACTATAATTAATATAAAACTAAAATTAAGAGGGCCGTTTTTTTTTAGCCTCCGATAGGCTAGAAATAAAAGCCAAGTTCATAGAAAACAATTATTTTATTACAAAAAGTTTTGTACACTTTTCAACATAATCACCGAAAGGTTGAGGCATTTATTGTTCCTGTGCACAAGCTTTGCAATACCCGTTTCAAAAAATGTTGCCGCCAATAATGCACCCCGGAACCACTATCATTGCAGCTGTTTATTGTGAAAATTTACGACGTTTGCGAAGAGCATTCAAAACAAACGAAGAGGAATGCTGACTTCAGGAATTGTGTTGATCCATGACAACGCTCGTCCATACCTGCTGACACAACCCATCGGCTCCTTGAACAATTTCAATAGAACATTTTCGATCATCCGCCGTACAGTGCTGATCTGGCACCCAGCGGCTTTCACCTTTTCCCTGAACTGAAGGCGTGGCTAGGAGGGCAGCACTTTCAAACCAATGAAGATCTTCAAAATAACATCAATGCTCTTTTGAAATCATTGGTGGCAACATTTTTTGAAGCGGGTATTGCAAAGCTTGTGCACAGATCCGATAAATGTCTTAATCTTTTCGGTGATTATGTTGAAAAGCAACCATACGTGTACAAAACTTATAGTAATAAAAAATTTTTCTATGAAGTTGTCTTTTATTTATAGCCTTGTAGCAGAACAGGTAGAGAAAGACATGTGAATGTACCACATTAAATTGTTGCTGCTTATATTCCTAGTTTTTTCTCAATGTGAAATAACTAACGATAGTATGACATATAATTAAAATTGTATAATAAATAACATTTGTATCTTGAAATAAAATATACTGTATACTTGATTACCTGTATGTACTCATAACTTGTTTTATTTCCGTATTATTTAAATACTTCCGCGAGGCAAAACTGTGACCACAATTCCATGTGTGTGTTTTAGAGAGGTTTTGATTAAAAGAGAGAGCCTTCAATATTATGATGAGGCAAGTTTTCATCTGCTACACACAAATGGGCGTACACAGGTAAGGATCGGATATATAGGCGTTCCGCAGAGATTATTCGCGTCTAACAACAAACACATAAACAAAACAAAAAGCTTTACCACAATAACTGTAAGCTGGTCCGCCATCAAGGCTCCCTACCAGCAAGTAACAAAGGACAGCTAAAGACAAAAGAGAAGGGTGTGTTCTGGCGGAGGAAGGGCTGGTCTGTAAGGTGTTGAGAGGGGGAGAGATCTCGTAGTTTATAACTAATGATAACACAAATAGATGAAATGTAAGCAATGTGTTGTGTTTCAAGGCGTTCGTGTTAATCTCGTTTTTCCAATAAAAGCATCAGTCAAGCTCAAGGATACAGGTGTATAATACTTCTGGTCCACAAGAACGGAATAAAGAACGGCATAAGTATAAGCCGGCCAAGGCGAGTGCAGTCCTATACCGGGGAGTGCCACTTATACATGTAACGGCTTGCCTGCCATTCTGTATAGTCTAGTTGGGAAAGTGCGAGCAACAGTTCATGATTGCATTTATTTCATGTGTGTTAAAATCGCGTATATATTCATATCATAAGAAATTAAACGTACTCAATATCTTGTGTTTGAAGGCGTTCGTTCATCTTATCTTGTTTTTTCAATAAATACATTATTTAAGCTCAAGGTTACAGGTTTTTAATTCTTCTGGTCCACAAGAACGGAATAAAGAACTGCACTTTTATGGTTCGGCAGATCTTGGAATTTAGAACTGATATAAGTATAAGCCGGTCAAGGCGAGCACGGTGCCCTACCGGGGAGCGCCACATTTACATGTAATGGCTTGCCTGTACGCTCTATTTGGGAAAGTGTGGGCGATAGTTCACTTCCCTTGTGTCTGTTAAAATTGTGTATATATTCACATCATAAGCAATCAAATAAATATATTCTTAAATCCATTACAATATAAGTGTACATCTCTTTCGATCTCTCGTATGTTTGGCATTATTCCGTAGTGTCACCCTCATTTGACAGGTCGGTCTCCGATCCAGTGGCAGTTTCTTCTCCCGATTCAGCATGCTGTCGAATTTTGGATTGATTATTAACCTTTCCATTTCTTCTTCCACTAGTGCATCTCTATTCCAATATGTTTCTTGAATATGTTTCATCTTCCGAAAGTATGCTCTCACTATGTCAGAGCGTTCTCTCAGTAAACTCCGTTTAAATGTACACTTTTTAAATTTCAACACTTTCCTAAACGTTTCTTTACATCCAAATAAAAATAGTCTCCTTCTTGCAAAAGTTCAATATTTTTTTTTTCCATTTTCATTTTTTAGTTACAAATGAATATTTCGATTCTCCCGCTCAATTTGCTATAAATTTTATAGAGATACGCTAATTGTAAATAGTTTTAAAATATTGTTGAAAATAATCCTGCGTAATAGTTTCTTTAGAAAATTTTGGTTCATTCACTAGGTACACTCCTTTTTAAATATTAGTGTTAGAGGTGATATCTTTATTATTTTGAACGCAAACTTTAATTTTTTTAAAGTTTAAAAACCATAATTTTTCAATAAAATTTTAAGAGCTTTATTTTAAAAAATCATACCTTTCCTTCTAACGAACAGAAGTATTATATTTTTCATCAATCAACAATAAAGTTTTTGCTGAATTTATCCTAAAAAAAATTAACTCAATTAAATAATTGCCGAGATAATGGGTCAAACTTTAATATTGGCAAGACTGCCCTTAAGTCTATCTCCAACTGTTGGAAAAAACACTAACTTTTTGAGCTGCTCATTGTTACAATTCAACCAAAAAATACTCCATTCATTAAGCATCTGTTTTTTTAAATTATTTTTATTAATGTTACAGGGTATCGGGCATAAGAATGTTCAGTATGTGAATGTACGGCTGATTTTGCAAATATATGTTTTCTTACCTTCATTCCCTGTGTGACCACGAACACATTCTAAACATACACGTTTGTTATATTCTAGTGTGGTCTTCATAATATCAACGGAAATTAGATGGAGATTATGTTTATCGAAACGGCTGAAAGAGTTGCATAAGAATCACAAAAGATAAGTATACTAAAATATAATATTAATTACAAAAGCGCATTGAGCTTCTTTGCCACTAAAACGAGAAACATCACTATAGTATTAGTATTTATTTGTTTGGTCATTAGGTACATTAGTACAATAGACATGGTCAAAATAATATATACATGTAAGAGTTAGTCATGTAACACTTCTAGTATTAAAAAATTCAACCAAATTGTAAAATACATTGTCCATCAACTATTTTTTTGTTTAGCCTTAAACTGTATTACGTTTAGATCTCTCGTGTGGCCAGGAAGCTTGTTATAGACTATAATGCTGGTTATCAAATAACTATATTTAACTTTCTTTAGTCTAGTGTATGGAACATGTAATATATCAATATTTCTGGTATTTAATGTGTGTACATGTCTGTTCAGTTTAAATTGATTTAAATTCTTGTGCATATATAATAATAATAATAATAATAATAATAATAATAGTAGTAGTAATATATAGCAAAATTTTCTATTGCTTAAAAAGGGGTCTACATGGAGCATTGTAAGAAATATGAACAAATTCTCATGGCTTTCTTTTATAGAAGTAGAATATCATTCAATTTAGAACAGTTCCCATATGCTAACAGTCCATAGCTAAAAACACTTTCAAACAAAGCAAGATATATTTGCTTTAAATAGCTACAAGGTACTTTGTTGTAAATGGCTCTCAGTAAATACACAACTTTAGACAACTTTTTACAGACGATTTCAACATGTGAATTCTAGGTTAATTCTGTGTCTAAAACCATTCCTAAAAGTTTTGCATTAGTGTATTCAGCATCATTTGAGTTTTGTCTAAGGCTAAAAATAATGTATGATGCTAGTGTTTCTTGTGGCAGTCTTGTTGGGTAGCGTAGAATTCAAGTCATGGGTGTCCAAATGTTAGGAAGTGAGCAAATATTTCAGCCTTATGGCTTTTATATGTGTTCAAGACCAGACGGCTCTTTGGGGAGTCATAATGGCATTTTCATAATTTTATCCATTTCCATGTTTTAACTGCATAAAGATATTTCGAATCTCCTGCTCATTTCGGTATAACTTTCATAGAGGTATGCAAATTGTAAATATTTTAAAAATATTACTGTAAATAATCCTGCGTAGTAACTTTTTAGAACATTTTGGTACACATACTTGGAAACATCATTAACTTTGTAAATATTAATGTTAGAGAAGAGATTTTTTTATTTATTTTGACCGGAAGGTTTTATTTTGACTATTCGCACCATTAGCATCCCGCTCATATTTTCTTCATGTGAGAGAGTCGAAGTACAGCAAAGTTGTGTTTGAAAATTTAATTTCTCTACACGTACTATGTATATAGAGTATAGAGAATGTATAGTACTCACACAAAAATTTGATACAGATATTTCACCGGAAATACATGTTTTACGACTCCCTGAATCCAAAAATAAATTCAGAAAAAGGTCCGTGTCTGTCTGTCTTTGGACAGCATAGCTCATAGACCGTTAAATAACAAATTTGGTATGTAAGTTTGGTGTCTTCCAAGGATGCGACATGAAGCTTTTCAAGAAAAGCTCCTATCCCAAAATACCTTTTACATGAAAAAATTAGGACTTTTATTTTATTTTTTCAAAAATGTTTGTAACGTTTAGATTAAAATCTCTTATATTTAAATATTCACATGCCAAATAAAATGTATATCTCGAATTTTCTGGGAATAGCCTGTAAAGATCTCTTTATTCTTGATTATTACTTTCTCTATACTCACTATGTACATAGTGCATAGAGAATGTATTGCACTCCACCAAAAAATTCGATACCGGGATTTCACCGGAAATATATGTTTTAGGGTCCCCTGTATCCAAAAAAAGTATTTTCAGCAAAAGGTCCGCTCGCGTGTGTGTCTGTGAACACGATAACTCAAAAACGAAAAGTAGGTAAAATACCAAACTTGGTATTTAAGTTTAGTATCTTCCAGGGATGCGACACCAAGATTTTGAGAAAAATCCCCCTACCCCAAACTACCCTTTACATGGAACTTTTTTCGAAAATTTTGATTTTCGTATATTAAAGTTATTTACCTGACAAATAAAATGTATATTTTGAATTTTCTGGGAATAGCCTCTGAAGACTGCTTTATTCTGGATTCATTTTTCATAACTACTAAACCGTAAGAAATGGACAAAACTTAACCCACAAAAAATGTAGAGCACGTTAAAACACACAATTTCTGTTATATACATTTTTTTCGTGGAGTTGGTCGTTTTTGAGATATTCCCTTTTCTTGGTTTCAGCTTTGAGAAACTTATACTTTGTCAACTCCTGTCCATACAAACAAAGGAACATCTGTCACATAGCAACCAGCTTTTGGCTTTCACTTTAACCTATGGTACTCCCTTATTTCGCTTCTACTTACAGTAAAGCAAGAAATAAGACTATTTATGCTAATTTTTCTCGATTAGTAAGAAATAAATAAAAGATAGGCTTATTAACAATAATTTACAGAGATATAGAGAAAGTCATATGAATGGAACACATCAGATTTTTTATTGAATTTTGCATAAACTGGTAAACCGTAAATGATAGATAAAACCTTACTACACAAAAAAGTAGATCAAATTATGTCATACACACATTTTTCATGCAGTTGGCCGATTTCGAGATATTCCTTGTCATTGATTTTAGTTTTAAAATACTTATCTTAAACAGATTCTTGCCAACGCTTGGCCACGCAAAGAAACGGATTTCAATCCCATAGCAACCTCATTTTACAATATTTGACCGTCGGTTTAGCCTAGTGTGTTCCCTTATTTACCTTGTACTTATAACGGTACTAAGTAATAAGGCCGTTTCTGCTAATTTATAGCATTAAACAGATAGTAGAATAAGCTTATTACCAATAATTTGTTAAAGATATGTAGAAAAAGTCAAGTGAATGGAGCACACCAGTTTTTTGTACATATTATGTTTGAAAGCAGTTTCTGAAGAAGTAAAACATTTTCTATGCAAATGCTCCGTTATCTAAGAACTTAATTGACACTAAGAGCTAAAGTTTTTACTACACATTTGCTCCTAAATAGACCTTATTTTAACGAAAAAGTATATATATACACACATATGGATTATTTTTTTACAATTTAAAAATAATAATTTTTCAATAAGATTTTAAGAGCTTTATTACAAAATCTGCTGTGTTCCATTCACATGACTTTCTCTACATTTCTGTAACAAATTATTGTTCCTTATGCTTCTATTTATTTCATGCTAATCGACAAAAAATTAGTAGAAATAGTCTTATTACTTGCTTCCTTGTAAGTAGAAGAGACATAAAGGAGTACCATAGATTAAAGTGATAGTCAAAAGTTGGCTGCTATATGACAGAATTATTCGTATGGACAGGAATTGACAAATTCCTGTATGAGAAAAGTTGTTATTCAAAGCTGAAACATCTCACAAACGATCAACTCCACGAAAAAGTGTATATCACATAAATTGTGTGTTTTAATGTGCTCTACATTTTTTGTGTGGTAAGTTTTTGTCCATTTCTTAAGGTTTAGCAGTCATGCAAAATTCCTTAAAATTCATCCAGAATAAAGTAGCCTTAAGAGGCTAATCCCCAAAAATTCAAGATATACATTTTATTTGTCATTTTATTATTTTATTATTATAATATACGATATTTTAATCAAACTCGTTAAAGCCATTTTTTAGAAAGCCAAAATGTTCGAGAACAAAATCCATGTAAAAGGTAGTTTGAGGGGGGGATTTTTCTCAAAATGTTCGTGTCGCATCCCTGGAAGATACTAAACTTAAATACCAAGTTTGTTATTTTACCTACTTTTCGTTTTAGTTATGGTGTTCATGGTCACACGGACACATACGGATCTTTTTGTGAAAATCCTTTTTTTTTTTTATACAGGAGACACAAACATATATTTCCGGTGAAATCTCGGTATCGAATTTTTTGGTGGAGTGCAATAGCTTGTCTATACACTATGTACATAGTACATGTAGAGAAAGTAAAAAGTCATACATTTTCTTCTAATGAACCGAAGTATTCTATTTCGCATCAATTTAAAGTAAAGGTATTGCTGATATACCTTGAAAAAGTTTACTAAATACCTTAAATAGCTGCTGAGATAGTGGGTCAAACATTAATATTGGTAAAATAGGGCATGCCAGACAGAAAAGATCAGCATCAGTGGATAGAGTTCGATAGGCTCTTGTAATCCTCAAGCCAAAGCTGTCTTTTATTTGGTCTACTTTATTTTGAGCCCATTTCCTTCTTAATGTTTCATGAACATTTTAAATACAACATATCTCTTGTTCAGCTCCACCTCTATAAACAGAGTAGCAATTGAGAGCCCAGTTAGCAGTTTATTTGATTTAATGTGAAGTGAGTTAAAAGGTCAGTTTTCTGTCTACGACCCCTAAATGTTACTTTCTCTATACGTGCTATATACATAGTGTATAGAGAAGGTATTGGACTCCACCAAAAAATTCGATACCGAGATTTCACCGGAAATATATGTTTTAGGGTCCCCTGTATCCAAAAAAAGTATTTTCAGAAAAAGGTCCGTGTGTGTCCGTGAACACGATAATCAAAAACGAAATGTCGGTAAAATACCAAACTTGGTATTTAAGTTTAGTATCTTCCAGGGATCCGACACGAAGATTTTGAGAAAAATCCTCCCACCCCAAACTACCCTTTACATGGAATTTTTTTCGAAAATTTTGGTTTTCTAAAAAATAGCTCTAACGATTTTGATTAAAATATCATATATTAAAGATATTTACCTGACAAATAAAATGTATATTTTGAATTTTCTGGGAATAGCTTCTGAAGACTACTTTATACTGGATTCATTTTTCATAACTACTAAACCGTAAGACATGGATAGAAACTTAAAACACAAATAATGTAGAGCACGTTAAAACACACAATTTATGTCATATACATTTTTTTTCGTGGAGTTGATCGTTTTTGAGATATTCCTTTTTTCTTGGTTTCAGCTTTGAAAAACTTATACTTTTCTCATACAGGAATTTGTCAACTCCTGTCCATACAAACAAAGGAACTTCAGTCACATAGCAACCAGCTTTTGGCTTTCGCTTTAACTTATTGTGCTCCCTTATTTCACTTCTACTTACAATAAAGCAAGAAATAAGACTATTTCTGCTCATTTTTCTCTATTGGCATGAAATAAATAAAAGATAAGCTTATTAACAATAACTTGTTACAGAGATATAGAGAAAGTCATGTGAATGGAACATATCAGATTTTTACAAATACATGGGTGTCTGTTGGTGGGCGCAAAGCTCAAAAACGAAAAGAGTGTTAAAAACCAAACTTGGTATTAAGTTTGGTATCTTCCAAGGATGCGACATGAAGATATTCAAGAAAATCCCCCCACCATAAACTACCCTTTATATGGAAAACGTTTCGAAATTTTTGAATTTATTAAAAATAGCTCTAACAATTTTGTTTAAATTCTCTTAAATTTAACATATTTACTTGCAAACTAAAAAGGTATATCTTGAATTTTCTGGGAACGGCCTCTGAAGACTAGTTTACTCTGAATGATTTTTACGGAATTTTGTATAACTGCTAAACTGTAAGAGATGGACAAAAAACATTAGTTTTTTTTATTATTACTAATTTTATTACATTGCCAAGGGTTGACAAATTTCCGTATGAGAAAAATTTGTGTGTTTTAAAACTAAAAACAATATAAGGGGATATTTCGGGAAAGGTTAACTCCACGAAAATGTATATGACATAATTCAGTGTTTTAGCAAGATCTAGATTTTCTGAGTAGTACGCTTGTGTATTTCTTACGGTTTACCAGTTATGCAAAAGTCATACAGAATGAAAAGCTCTTCAGAGGTTATTCTCAGAAAATTCAAAATATACATTTTATTTGGCATGTAAATATTATAAATATTTGGTATTTTAATCAAAGTATTTACAGTCTTTTTTGAGAAAATCAAAATGTCAAGCTAGGGGTGAGGGGATTTTTCCCAAAATGTTTGTGTTGCATCATTGTAAGATACTAAACATAAATACCAAGTTTGTTATTTTACGCACTTTTTATTTTTTAATTATCGTGTTCACAGACACGTAGACAGACATTTTTCTGAATATGCTTTTTTTGGATCCCGGGCACCTCAAAAACATATTTCCGGTGAGCTCTCGACATCGAATTTTTTAAAGAAATGCAATACCTTTTCTATTCACTTTGTATATAATACGCGTAATACAAATACAATTTTATACATTCCTGTTTTAAAGATCGAACAGATCTGAATATTAAACACTACACACACATTTAATTTCAATCTAAGCAGGCACCATTTTTGAACAGTTTAAATTCTGTTATTTCAGGGAGAGAAAAAAAGGTGATGCGTTCCGTTCATATAACTTTCTCTAACTATATTCTGTAACAAACTGTTCTTACAAAAGAATATTCTATCTACTTCAGGCTAATAAAGATAAACAGCAGAAATCTTACTGTTGCTTAGTTCCTTACAACTAGAACAGAAGCAGGGAATATACTAGATTAAAGCAATAAACAAATTTTTAAAACCTGGTTGCTATGTGCTTGAAATTGGTTCTCTTTGCATGGCTAGCAGTAGAATAAAAGAAAAAGGAATAATAAATTCGCATTTGAGAAAACTAAGTATTTAAAACTGAAACCAATTATAAGTAATGACTTGGAAAGGTTTATCCCTATAACAAAGAAGAATAGGGCATAAAATTGTGTGTTTTTATGATATTTAATTTTTTTTTTGTGGTAAGCTTTTGACTATTTCTTAAGGTTTTCCAGTTATGAAAAAGTAGTTCAGAATGGAGTGAACTCTAGAAGCTATTCCTACTAGAACATTTAAAATATACATTTTGTTATGTAAATATATTTCATATACGTATTTTAATCATAACTGCTAGAGCCATTTTGATAAAATCAAAAGTTTCGAAAATGTTACAATACAAGAGTAGTTTGGAGTGGGGGATTTTTCTTGAAAATCTTCGTAGAAGTTGCTGAATTTAATTATCCAGTTTGGTATTTAAAGGCCGCATTCGGACGGTCAGACACACGCGCGCGCGCGGACCTTTTTCTAGAAAAATTATTTTCTTGCTTTCAGGGGATGCTAAAATGTGTATTTACAGGGAAATCCCGGTATTGAATTTTAGGGTGGAATGCAATGTCTTCTCTAAATAGTACTATATACTAAGTAGAGAAACAAGAAATTCAAAGAATCGTTATGCATTATGTATTAAGATCCAGCATACCCGAATAAACATCTGCACACAAACTTAATCTTAATAAAAGCAGTAAGCATTTTAAGCAGTTGCTCTTTCTTGGAGAAGAAACTGAAAATTCTTATGTGTTCCATTCACATGACTTTCTCTACATCTCTGCAACAAATTATTGTTAAAAAGCTTGTTGGTCTATTTACTTAATGCTAATCGAAAAAATTACCAGAAATGGTCTTATTACTTGCTTCTTTGTAAGTAGAAGCCAAATAAGGGAGTACCATAGTTTAAAGTGATAGCCAAAAGCTGGTTGCTATGGGATTGAAGTTTCTTGGTTTGTATGGACACGAGTTGAGAAAGTTCTGTGTGAGAAAAGTGCAAGTTTTTTAAAGCTGAAACCTAAAACAAGGAATGTCAAAAAAGATCAACTCCACGAAAAAAATGCATATAACATAAATTGTGTTTTTTAAAGTGCTCTACATTTTTTGTGCGGAAAGAATTTCTCCATCCCTTACGGTTTAGCAGTTATGCAAAATTCCGTAAAATTCCTCCAGAATAAAGTAGTCTTCAGAGCTATTCACAAAAAATTCCAGATATACATTTTATGTATCTGGTAAATATCTTTAGTATATGATATTTTACTCAAAATCGTTAGAGCCATTTTTGAGAAAATCAAAATGTTCGAAAAACGTTCCATGTAAAGGGTAGTTTGGGGTGGGGGAAATTTTCTCAAAATCTTCGTGTCGCTTCCCTGGAAGATACTAAACTAAAATACTTTGATATTTTACCGACTTTTCGTTTTGAATTATCGTGTTCACAGATACACGGACACACACACACATGGACCTTTTTCTTAAAATGTCTTTTTTTTGGGATACAGGGGACCCTAAAACATATATTTCCGGTGAAATCTAGTTGTCAAATTTTTGGGTGGAATGCAATACCTTCTCTATACACAATTTACATAGTACGTGTAGAGAAAGTAAAAACTGAAAACGGTGTGCGATCTCTCATCGAAATTTAGAACTTCTCGTCACCTTCCCATCTGTGTAAATGACTAACGCCATACACGCACATTACAAACACGGAGATGCGCATGCACACATATATGTAGGCACATGAACACACAATACACTCAGTCACACACGCACACGTGTATACACACCTGAACGCAGCTACATGTACACGCAGATATCTTTTTTCCGAAACGCTTTATTCTGCTTTTAATCAACGAACCTCAAAATGAGTGTTTCTTGTGAAATAACGATATTAAATTTCTGGTTTGTACGTAATATTTACTCTGCCTTGGGTAAGCGATGGAGAGATGAAAGAAAAAGAATAAAACAAAGGAAAGAAAAAGAAAGTAAAGTATTCGTTGTGTTTATTCACATGACTTTCTCTAGCTGTTCTACAAACATTTGTTGCAAAAGATTATTCTTTTATCTACATTATGCTAATCGACATAAGCATTACCAGAAAACTCTTATTACTTGCTTCTTTGTAACTAGAAAAGAAACAAGAGAATATACACACAAATATTTTAAAAGCTGGTCGCTATGTGAAACAATTGAAATGCGGATCTTAAACTTAAGCAATAACTCGGATTATCACGAAAATGGTTAGCTCTACAAAAATGTATGACAAAAATTGTGCGTTTTAACGAAATATCTTACAGTTTAGCAGCAATACAACTTAACCAGAATTAAGTGATCTTCAGAAGCTATATCTAGAAAGTTCAGGATATACATTTCGTTTTGTTATTAAAATATCCTAAACTGCCGCCATTTTTGAGAAATTCAAAATGTTCGAACAAAATTCCATGTAAAGGGTAGTTCGTGTCACATCCTTGGAAGATACTGAACTTAAATACTAAGTTTGTTATTCAATCGACTATTCGTTTTTGACCTGTACTTTCCCATCCACACACACAAAATCACACATGCGGGCGCGCGCGAACATGTATCTATTTTTTTTTTTTTTTTTTGGATTCAGAGGGTCTCAAAACTTATATTTCCGGTGAAATCACTGTATCGAATTTCTGGATGGAATACAATACCTTCTCTATCCACTGTTTTTGGTAGTGTTTAAAGCCCGCCTTAACTACTTGATGGAGCACCGGTGGAATGCGATGGCGGGGGAAACCGGAGTACCCGGAGAAAACCCGCCCCAGCGCCGCTTTGTCCACCACAAATCTCACATGTGGTCGCTTGGGATTGAACCCCGGCCGTCTAGGTGAGAGGCTAGTGGTCCAACCCCTCTGCCACGGCGCGGCCATCTACTATGTGCATTGTATATGCTTGCTAGAGAAAGAAAGGAGGAAAAGTATATCTTTAGGCGTTAAACTTACAATAACTGCGATACTGTTTTTTTTTGTTTTTTTTCGAATTAGAAAGTAAACCCCGTGGCACAACAGCCCGAAATCGGACCAAGGTCTACCACCCGACCGCTGCATACTCCACCTCTGCCCATTACAGGCATGTTAAGTGGAGCGCACACTGTTAATGCGTCCACGGAACTGGAGCATTTTCCCTAAAAGTCCTCAATTGGCCACCCAATGACCTCAAGAAGCTGGATGCACCCCGGACCAGGTCTCCCAGCGAGAGAAAATTCCCATGCCGGTGCCGGTAATTGAACCCGGCCCTCCCGTGCTAAGGAGACGATCAATTTGTTCATATAAAATAGCAATATTGTTTTGTAGTACAATTAGAGTACCATATATACAACATTATATATTTGAAATAGTCCAACTGAAAACCTTAAAAAGAATAGAGAAAGTTGCAGGAAATTGCTTTGTTTACTTCCATGTGAGGCGTTAAGGGAGACCGGGGCAAGTTGACGAGCGGGGCAAAATACGAATGGGTTAATTTAAGTTCATATTATTATGTAGCACCATCTAACGCATACTACTAGCTCTCCACACGGATACACTAAAAACTCGCCGCAGTTGCCATTTATTTTTACTTTCTCTACACGTACTATGCATAGTGTATAGAGAAGGTATTGCATTGCACCCAAAAATTCGATACCGAGAATTCACCGGAAATACATGCTTTGGGTCCCCCTGAATAAAAAAAAATTTTTGGAAAAAGATCAAATTTAAATACCAAACTTGGTATTTAAATTTGGTATATTCCAAGGATGCGACACGAAGCTTTTCAAGAAAATTCCCCCACCCCCAACTACGCTTTACATGGAACCTTCTTTGGAATTTTTAATTGTATCAAAAGCGGCTCTAACGATTTTTATTAAAATATCGTATATTAAATAAATGTACCCGACAAATGAAATGTATGTCTTGAATTTTCTGGGAATAGCCTCTGAAGACCACTTTATTCTGTTTGAATTTTAGGGCATTTTACATAAATGGCAAACTGTAAGAGATTGACAAAAACTTACTACACAAAAATATAGAGTACATTAAAACACACAATTTATGTTACATGCATTTTTTTCGTGGAGTGGATAGTCTTTTAGATATTCCTTGTTATTTGTTTCAGCTTTAAGGTACTTACACTTTTCTCATGCAGGAATTTGTCAACTCCTGTCCGTACAAACAAAGGAACTTCAGTCACATAGCAACCAGCTTTTGACTAATACTTAGCCTATGCTATTCCTTTATTTCCCTTCTTCTTGCATGGAAACAAGTAATTCAACTTTTAAGAACAAAACAAAATATTGATTCCCTAAACAATATATTTTAATATATTTGTATACTATATATAGTACATAGTGCTAGAGAAAATAAAAACTTATTTTTACTTTCTCTATACGTACTATGTACATAGTGTATAGAGAAGGTATTGTGTTGCACCCAAAAAGTTCGCTACCGAGATTTCACCGGAAATATATGTTTTGAGACTCCCTGAATCTGATATTTTTATAAAAATATCTGTGTGTGTACGTATGTGTGAGTGAGTGAGTGTGAGTGTGTGGGCAGCATAGCTCTAAAAACGAAAAGACCATTAAAAACCAAACTTGGTATTTAAGTTTGGTATCTTCCAAGGATGCGACACGAAGATTTTCAAGAAAATCCCTCCACCCAAAACTACCCTTTACATTGAACAAATGTCGAAATTTTTTATTTTCTTAAAAATGGCTAACGATTTTGATTAAAATCTGTTATATTTAAGGTATTTACTTGCCAAATAAATGTGTCTATATCTTTTATTTTCTGGGAATAGCCTCAAAAGACCTCTTTATTCTAGATTATTTTATTGAATGCTGCATAACTAGTAAACCATAAGAGACTGGCAAAAACTACTACACAAAAAATGTAGATCACGATAAAACACACAATTTATGTAATACACATATTTTATGAGGATGATCGGTTTTGAGATATTGCATGTTAATGGTTCAGCTTTAAAAAACTTGATACTTTTCTCATACAGGAATTTGTTAACTCCTGTCCATAAAAACAAAGAAACTTCTGTCACATAGCAACCAGCTTTTGACTATCACTTTAAAAAATGTAAATGGCTGTTATTTATGAACGCTCTTTAACTGCTCTGGTTCTCAGCGTATCATTCTAAATTGGGCGTGAAAGGCCGCTTAATTTTGCTCAGAGGCCTCTCTATCAGGTTTGAGGTTCTTTTACGTGCCGTAAATTTACGACAACGGCTATACTTCCCTTCCGAAGGAAGCCATGCTAAGGATTTTTACCCCCGAAAAAATCCCTCGTCCTCCGCCGGGTTTGAACCCGCGACCTTGGGGATATGAAGTTAGCATGGTAACCACTTCACCACGCAGGGTGACCTATCACTTTAACCTATGCTACTTCCTTATTTTGCTTCTATTTACAAGGACGCAAGTAATAAGACAATTTCTGCAAATTTTTCTCAATTAGTATGAAGTAAATAGTAGCATTAGCTTTTTAACAATAATTTGTTGCAAAGATGTAGAGAAAGTCATGTGAATGGAACACATTAGATTTTTCCATATTAGCTTTTATGAGTGGGATCGTCATTTGTCTCCGACCTTGCTTACTACACTCATCAGCCGTATATGGACAACTTTTTGCTCTCTCCAAGTGTCCCTGCTACTCTGGAGTCAAGTAAGGCGTAAAGCGCCTCTGTCCCAATGTCCGGGGACTGTCCGTTTGTAATCCTAATTGTAACATGCAATGTTTGTAAACTCCTACCGCAACCACTTATGATGTAAACAACAGATCGCTTGATTGTCGTTTATTAGGATTATCAAAACTGCAGTGGGATTAACATTACATGTGGGTTATCATCTGATTCAGGTCGGAGACAAATGACGATCCCCTCGTATACCCAACTTCATATACCCAAGGTCGCGGGTTCAACCCGGCGGAGGACAAGAGATTCTTTCGGGGGTAAAAAACCATGGGTTCTTTCAACTTCGGGAATAAGTGGAAGTCTGGTGGACTCATGTCCAGGCTGTAGGAAGGATACGGCAGCACTTCTCATCCGCATGCGCGGAGTTTTTGGGCTACAGCACTGCAGATATTTGCATGATCATTGTTGTGGAGAACGAGTGTTCCGCCTCGAGGAACTTTGTGTATTCTTCTGTGCAGGTTTTGCATGAAATTACGATAATACATTGCTGTTAAACTTGTACCAAATGGGATTATCTGTCATGATGATTCTTTGGTAATCATAAGCAAAAATAATCATTTGCTTGAGCTTTGATTGAATTATCTTAAAATGAAGGTTCCGAGCGAAACGTTGGGTGAATTTTCATATGCTGGACCACGGCCTATAAGCCCGGAATCTTCATTTTATGATATGGACGCCGGCCGTAAAGCCTTAGTGATTATATTTGATTGAATTCATCGACATTTTTTGGATATGGAGAATCTGAAGTTCTCCACTCATTTGACAGTGATTTCAGCTCTCGTTAAAAGTCTCTAATCCATGTTTCATCAATAGCGACAATTCGACACAAGAATCCTTGATCTTCACGGTCGAATCGTTGTTTGAGCAAGATTGCAATGTTCAGGCGCTTTTGCTTCTCTTCAGGAGTCAGTGTGGGCTCGCAGAAAGTTTTTTCTTCTTCAAATCATTTATCAGAATACGTAATACTGGTGTTGGGGAAAGTCCCGTGACTTCAGAGAGTTCCTCACAAGTAGCACGACTCTTTTTCAAGAGCATCTGCCACAAGTTTTACACTTAGTTCACCCGTTGATATTTTTGGCCTTCCGGGTCTTGAATTATATTCATACGACCACCACGAAAACGATGGTGAAACCGTACTACACTCCACTTTAAACACACCACAAATGTCACTTAAGTGGATTAATGTCGGGTTTCGGTCACGTAAAGTTTCGAACTTGATGTTTGACTTCTCGTGTTAACAATCACAGCACCCGAGGCCCTTATCTATCGCCAATTTTATGTTAAGAGTGCACAGTGGAAAAACAAAAACAAGTACTTCTTTCTCGTACATCTGACGTAATTTTCATTGTTCTTGCATCATCCAGTCCATAGTAATACCAGCCTGTGTATTATTCATTAAATATATCTAGGTTATTTTACGCTTTTAACAGTTTTACCACGCTTTATCCATTCATAAACATTAAACCATTAAGTAAACCATTGCAAATGCGGTCATCACCTTCTCCAGTGGTAATTCGCTTCCCATTCAATAGGTTGTAGGTTTGTAAACTGCACTTTAGAAAATATGAAATCGAAATTATTACTGTTTATTTATATTTCAAGATATATCTAGAGTTAAGAAACACGTACTTAATCATAAACAATGAAATGAAATATGTTGTTTAATACTTTGGTTCCATATTTAAAGTTTCCCTGTAGTAAAGCAGATTAATGGCACGATCTACGTTTTGAATCACGTTAAAATGTATAACAGTTTAAAAAAATCTTATATGTTCCATTCACATGACTTTCTCTACATCTCTACAACCAATTATTGTTAAAAAGCTTATGCTTCTATTTACTTCATGCTAATCGAGAAAAAAATAGCAGCAATAGTCTTATTAAAATAGTATTATTACTTTCTTCCTTGTAAGTAGAAGCGAAATAAGGGAGTACCATGGTTAAGCTGGTTACTATGTGACTGAAGTTGCTTTAGTTGTATGGACAGGAGAAGTTTTTTAAAGATAGAATCAATAACAAGGAATATCTCAAAAACGATTAACTCCACGAAAAAAATGTATGTAACATAAATTGTGTGTTTTAACGTGCTCTTCATTTTGTGTGTGGTAAGATTTTGTCCATCTCTTACGGTTTAGCAGTTATGCAAAATTCCGTAAAATTCAATCGGAATAAAGTAATCTTCAGAGGCTATTCCCAGAAAATACAAGATATACATTTTATTTGCCAAATGAATATCTTTAATGTACAATATTTTAATCAAAATCGTTAGAGCCATTTTTGAGAAAGTAAAAATTGTTGAAAAAAGTGGCATCTAAAGGGTAGATGGGGGTGGGGGAATTTTCTTGAAAATCTTCTTTAGAATCCTTGGTAGATACCAAACTTAAATAGCAAGTTTAGTATTGGTTTTTCGTTTTTGAGCTATGCTGTCCAGACACACACATATGCACACACTGACCTTTTTCCAAAAAGGTTTTGTTTTTATTCAGGGGCACCCAAAACGTGTATTTTCGGTGAAATCTCGGTATCGAATTTTTGGGTGGAATACAATACCTTCTGTAAAACACTATGTACATATTACGTGTAGAGAAAGTAATATTAACATCCAGGACATGTCATAGCAGAGGTATGAAAGTACAAGGAATACTATAGCAGAATGTGTAATTAATAAACCCAGGGATTATTGCATATAACGTATTGTAGAGTAGTTCTGAATAATAAAATAATTTGCTTTTAGTAGGCGTTCTTAGTACGTGCCAGTTTCTTTTAATAATCCGTCATTACGGCGATACAGCAGTGGGAATTAAAACTTATGCGCAGACTACTTTTGGCTGTAGCAATAAAAATTGAAACAATAATTAAAAAAGTACCATTAATATGAACAGTTAAATTTCGCATACATTAGCGATTTAACGGACCCACTAAAAGCTCAGAGGTGTAGCGTCATACACAATAATGCCAGGCTTTCTCTTTAGGTGGTGTTGCTCGAGCTCGACAGACTCGAAGGTGAGTCCCGATCGAGCGACATTGACGATGACGCCTCTATCCAGCCGCAACCCGACACGAACACGTCGACAAGTCCTTTAATTCTGAAACAGATGACAAGAAGGTAGTGGGAACAGGAAATGGATAGGAAAATTCGGGGGCTGTAAAGGACGTATAGAGCATTTCCTTGACGATGCAGGAAAGCGCCCGAAAAAGTCCACGAGCCAGTTAGGCCGGCAACGGGAATCGAACGTCCTGTATGCAATAGTTAACAAATCTCTCTTTGAGGAGACCATCGGGGACTGTTTCGTTTTATTGTTATTGTTACTTTCTGAATTTCGTACATAGTACGTAGGTAGATGTTTATTCCAACCAAGAATTCTAAACCAGGTTTTACTGGAAATACGCAATTCCATTCGCATGACTTTCTCTGGTCATTCAAAAAAAAATGTTCTTACAACAGATTATTCTTTTATCTACATCATGCTGATTATAATAAACATTATACAGAATGATTGTATGGTCTTATTACTTCTTCGTAAGTTGAAGAGAAATAAGGGAATACACATCTTTTAATGTTTCACATAACGACCGGCTATGTGAAATAATTGAATTTCGATTCTCTTTGCTTGCTAGAAGTAAACTTTCCGATGACTTTCCGATTGAGAAAAGTTTAAGTAGCTTATAACTGGAAGCAATAACTCGGAATATCTCGGAAACGGTTAACTCCACAAAAAATATACTTACCATGTGTTATGAGATGTCCTTTTCTTCTGAAGCAAACATTTGTTTATCTCGTATTATTTATAAGTCATCTAGAATGAAGAGGTCTTCAGAGGCTATTCCCAGAAAATTTACGATATACATTTCGTTTGTCATTAAAATATCTTAAAACATATGACATTTTAATGAAAATCGTTAGATCTATTTTGAGAAATCAAAATTAATGTGCTATGTAAAGGATAGCTGAAGGGAATTTTCTTGAAAATTTCGTGTCGGAATCTTGGAAGATACTGAACTAAAATTCTAAGTTTGATATTTAACCGCAGCCCAACCAAACACACACGCACGCACGCGCGCGGACATATTTCTAAACTTTATTTGCATTCAGAGGATATCAAAACATGTGTTTTCGATTCATTTTGGGTGGAACTCAATACCTTCTCTATGTGCATTGTACATACGTGCTAGAGACGGAAAAATGCATTTTTAAAAAAGGTCCATGGAAATGAACAAATATTTCTATGTGAGCATATATTTCTTCATTCCTTTATTTCTTTCATTCTTCTGTCTGTTTTTTCCGCCGTTTCGGTTTAAGGCAGTTAACCAGCTCTGGGTTTAATTCAAGGAATGTTGTGCATGTTGAAGGGAATGTTGGTGTTGAAGATGGCACGAATCTGTTTTAATACTTCAACAGAATCAGTTGAAAAAGTCTTCCTCTCCAGTTTCAGAAAATTAGCTTCACTTGGGGCTGGTTTGTTAATGTCATGAATGAAGGGTTCTCAGATTTCTTTCGTGAGCCCACACGCTAAACAGCGAGATGGGTATCTACTTGCAACCTCCGATGCTTACAAAACAAAGGCAGCACGATATACAACAGCCAGTACGTCAGAGAAAGTCTGACATAGACCCACAACATTCAAATTGACTGAACTCTCTTGACAAACTAATACTGCACTAAATATATGATAGGTAAAACATTAGTCAAAACTTTCTCAAATAAATTATTCTTGTTTTCTCTACACGTACTATGTACATAGTGTTTAGAGAAGGTATTCCACGCCACCCAAAAATTAGATACCGAGATTTCATCGGAAATATACGTTTTAGGGTCCCATGTATTCAAAATAACATTTTTAGAAAAACGTCCGTGTGTATGTCCGTGAACTCGATAACTCAAAAACGAAAAGTCGGTAAAATACCAAACTTTGTATTTAAGTTTAGTATCCTCCAGGAATGCGACACGAAGATTTCGAGAAAAATTCCCCCACTCCAAACTTCCATATATATATATATAAATTCTAACTCTCTGATTTTCTAAAAAAATCGCTAACGATTTTGACTAAAAGGCTGTATATTAAAGATATTTACATTGCAAATAAAATGTATATCTTGAATTATCTGGGAATAGCCTCTAAAGACCTCTTTATTCTAGATGAATTTCGCTGAATTTTGCGTAACTGGTAAACTGTAAGAGATGGACAAAAATGTACTAAACAAAAATTATAGATCATGTTAAAACACACAATTTATGTCATACACGTTTTTTCGTGGAAATGACCATTTCTGAGTTATTCCTTGTTATTAGTTTCAGATTTAAAGTACTTAAACTTTTCTCTCACGGAAAGTCGTAAACTCCTGGTCCTGCATAGAAACGGATTTGAACCACATGGCAACCAGCTTTTAAAAGATTTGACTACTGTATTAGTCTAGTATATTTTATTTTTTTTTCTACTAACAAGAAAGCAAGTAATGAATATAATTTCTGCTAATTTTTATCTCGATACCATAAAATAGGTAAAAGAATATGCTTCTTAACAGATTTTTACTTTCTCTACTGCGTACCTAGAATATATACAGAAGTATTGTATAATATCCAAAAATTCGATACTCAGGCTTCTTCGAAAATATGTTTTAGGTCTCCAACGAATAAAGAAGCATTGGCGCATCCCGCTATGTGACGTAATGACCTTCGTCATCTGCATGTCTGGACCGAAATAAAAGCGGATGACTACTTCCTAAAATTTAAACCAATTAAAAGAATTTTAAAAAATGATTAACTCCACACAAGACCTGTTTTGAACATAAACTGCATTATAACGAGATCAGCATTTCTTGTGTAGTAATATTTTGTTTGTCTTGAGCTTTACCAATTATGCAAAAGTCATCTAGAATGAAGAAGGCTTCAGAGGCTATTCCCAAAAAATTCAAGTATATACTGGTAATGAAAATATCTTATACCTATTTTAATTAAAAAAATGGTTACTATTTTTGAGAAAATCGAAAATTTCGAAAGATTTCCATATAAAGAGTAGTCAGATAGCAGGATTTTCTTGAAAATCCCGTGTCACTGAACGTACATCTAAATTTAATATTTAACGAATTTTAGTTTTTTAGTTTTGCTGTTCACACGTACGCGCGAAATACTGCAGCGTGATAGTCACTCGCCACATTTCTCCTCCTTTACCAGAGTCGGAAGAAACGTTGTGACGTCAGTATCTCGCAAGAGCTACCTTTGTATATATCAGTTCTAACCAGCTCAAAAAACATGGCAACATACCGACACTCGCTTGCAAGTTAGCTGCGAATTTATTGCTGTGTTGACTTGTTATGGTTAAAGCTTAGTCCGGGGTCATGAAATTACCGGAATAAGGTCGGCACACACAGAATATAACTATGACGTGATATAGTAGGCGTGGTCTCTACATCCCGTTTCGAAACGTGTTGCACGATTTAGCATTGCTCACTGCTTGGTCTCGTTCAATTCCTGCTAGTAGATAAACCAATGAACACTGAAACAGAGTGCAGATTGAAAATGTCGAAAATACGAAAGCGTAGACGTTTGACACCAAATAAACTTGTGAATAATTCAAACATGTTTTTATTGACAGCAGGAGAGCCTTTTCTTTCGATACAGTAAAGATGTAACTTGTAGTCCACTGTAATGAATTCCGAATGGGTTTGATTTATGTTCACTGTCTTTTCAAAGCTAGGCACATTATTATCCTGATTTTTTTTTGCATCAAGTTTTATAGTTTTATTTGTAAAATTACAGGCTGTTTTAATTTACTAATCACATTACGAAATAATTGTTTTATTGTGTTACTTTAAGCATTAAAAAGATGCATATAATTTACTACTTTTGGAACAGATTATACCTCAACGTGAGCATGTTTACACTATAAACTCTTCCCCTCTACCCTCTCTTTACACTACTGAGTGCTCCGTGTGTGCTTCGGAATCCAAAACCGTGCTCTAGTTATGGCAACTATGTTACTTAGTCCAACCGAACGGTAACCGGAATATTCATGCTTCAAAATCCGGCTATGGTAGTGAACTTTTCAGTCCGATTCTACCTTTCATACTTTCTTAAAAGAAATTGTGCTGTTATTCATACAGATAATTGCATATTTTAATCATTATTGATAACTCAGAAAGATGTTTATATTTAACTATTTAAGAGTTTTACATTTTATATTTACAAAATAGTATGTGAAAGAACAATTAATTTCAACTATTTCAGAATCATTTAAATTGGAAGTTTGGAAAGTAAAGGCTAGAAAAAATCTCTCTATATGCAGGATAAAAACGTGCTATCTATATTTTACTAGAATGCAGAGGTACGGATATCTGGACACAGAGTTTGTGAACCATAAGTGGTCAAATTTGGCAAACACAATAGCAGTTCAACAGATTGTATACAAACTCAGATTATTAATTTAATATCGTTAATATATATTTAAGAAGAAATTAATCATATCTGTAATTAGAACATTAAATTTAAATACATACCAAATATTAATTTATTTATTAATTCTTCTTTCTTTACCACGTATGCACAAGTCATTTAATAGGCAGAGACGTATTATATTTCATACAAACATTTTATATAAGATTTCACGGAAAATAAATGTTTTGAGGAATCCTGAATCCAACAAAAGCCTCTTTAGAAAAAGATCCGTGTATGTATATGTGTCATTTTGCCTGCATCTATGTTGACGAAAAGTCTATTAAATATCAAACTTAGTATTTAAATTCACAATCTATTTTAACTTAACCTCGTTTAACCTGGTTTTTCATATTGGACGATGAATAAAATTACTGAACTGAGTTTTAATTGATCACGGGGTCCATGCAGTTTAACGTTACTGGACATTCGTCTTCTCAGGATAAGGGAAAACCCCGAAAGAAGAATCTTACCCGTGTAAATCACCCTGAGCGAGATTTGAACTCGCGACCTCTCGAGTGTGATACACAAGCTACCTCCACACTAACAAGGCAAGCTTCGGAATCTTCCAAAGATGTTACATGAAGATTTAAGAAAATTCTCCAACTCAAACTAGTCTTAACATGGAACTTTTTGAAAACTTTTATTTTCTCAAAAATGTCTAAATAATTTAATTTCAAATACCGTATTATTAGGATATTTTAATCATAAATGAAATGTATGTGTTGAAATTGTTGGGAATAGCCTCTCAAGCCCTCATCATTCTGAGAACTTCTGCCACACGGATAAACTGTAAGAGATAAACGAATTCTTGCAAAAAAGTTTATAGATCTCTTTAGAGCACTTAGTTAAGTTCTATATTTTTTTCTATGGAGTTAATATTTACTGAGATATTCTTGGTTATTTGGTTTTGATTTTAAAATACTTATTCTTTTCTTCTCTCTCTCCCTCTCTCTCCCTCTCTGCTCTGGTCATGCAGAGAGAACCGAATTTCAAAGAAAATATTTTCTGCTATTGTTTATCTCAATTCGCATGAAGCAAATATAAGAATATTCTTTTGTAACAATTTGTTGGGGAATAGAGAAGGTCATGAAAATGGAATACATCAGATTTTCATAAATCTTCATTAAACTTTATTATTTATTATAATATACATATTTATGATATTTTAACGTATTTATGTTACTATAGATCACAATCTAATACAATGTCCCCAATTTCTTTTAATGGATGTGATTTCAACTTACAAAGCTGAAACCCCTTTTCCCCGCACAACAGATGATATTAATTTGCATAAGTACAAATTATTGTGTAACTCTGCTTCACTTGGTCGCCATTTTGAATTTCCAAAAAGCATTGGAATAAACGCATCGGATGTTCATTAGATAGATTGCTGATTTTCAGGGAATAGGTATCGGCTTTCTCAATGGTTTATTGATTTTTGGGGGGGAGGTGTGAAGCGGAGGCAAAAACGAGGTACATGATTTCCATTACACATTAGTTTCCCCTCATATCCTCAGATGCACATTCCTCAAAGGATAGGCTGCTTAATGATATGGATCCTGAACATCTTTCTTAACGTCCTCCGCTTAACCAGAAATTGTATGTTTGAGCAAGTGTTCTTAAAGTGATGCGTCTGTAAAATTTGGAAAATCCACTGTATTCATATCAAATATTATACACAATAATGGTTTAAAAAATCTGATGTATTCCATTCACACGACTTTCTCTACATCTCTGCAACAGATTATTGTTAAAAAGCTTATGCTTCTATTTACTTTCTTTTAATCGAGAAAAAATTAGCAGAAATAGTCTTATTACTTGCTTCCTTGTAAGTAGAAGGGAAATATGGAAGTATTATAGGTTAAAGTGATAGTCAAAAATCGGTTGTTATGTTACCGAAGTTCCTTTATTTGTATGGACGGGAGTTAGCAAATTCCTACATGAGAAAAGTATGTTTTTCAAAGCTGAAATTAAAAACAAGGAGTACTCAAAAACGACCAACTCCACCAAAAAATGTATATTTATATAAAGTGTGTGTTTTAACGTGCTTTACATTTTCTGTTAAGTTACTTTTCGTCTATCTCTTACGGTTTACCAGTAATGCAAAATTCAGTAAAATTCATCCAGAATAAAGTAGTCTTCAGAGACTATTCCCAGAAAATTCAAGATATACATTTAATTTTTCTTGTAAATATATTTCATATAAACATTTTAATCAAAATGGTTAGTCATTTTCGAGAAAATAAAAAATTTCGAAAAAAGTTCTATGTAAAGGTTAGTTGGGGTGGGGGATCATCTTGAAAATCTTCGTGTCGCATCCTTGGAGGATTCCAAACTTAAATACCAAATTTGGTATTTAACGGTCCTTTTGTTTATGAGCTATGCTGTGCACAGACACACACGCACGCACGTACGCATGCACACAGGGATCTTTTTTCGAAAAATGCTTTTATTCTGGACTTTGAGAGACCAAAAATGTATATATTTCCGTGATATCTCGGTATCTAATTTTTGGGTGCATTACAATATCTTCTCTATGCACCATGTACATAGTACGTATAGAGAAAGTAAATATTAAATATTAAAAAAATTGAAGTTTAACAGTCAATGAGATTATAAACAGATTACATTTTACTTTCCCTATCACGTATGTACATACAATGTACAAAGCAACTACAGAAGGTATTGTGTTACCGAGATTTCACCGGAGATATGTTTTGAGGTCGCCCGAGTCCAAAAATGCATTTTTAGAAAAGGTTCGTGTGTGCAACATAACTCAAAAACGAAAAGACCTTTAAATATCAAATTTAATGTTTAAGTTTAGTATCTTCTAAGGATGTCACGAAGTATTACAAGAAAATTTCCCCACCCCAAATTACTCTTTACATAGAACAAATTCTTTAAAATGTTTTTCTCAAAAATGGATAACGATTTTGATTACAATATCGCATATTAAAATGTTAACAACACAACTAAATGTATAGATTGAATTTTTAGGGAGAAGCTTCTGAACTCCTGTTAATTCTGGATTAATTTTTCTGAAGTTTGCATAACTGGTAAACCGTAAGAGGTACACAGAAACTTACTACACCAAAAATGTACAACTCACAGTTCAATTTGTGTCATATTCACTTGTTTCGTGGAATTGGTTTCTGTTGTACATACTTAAAAGTTTTCAGATATTGAAATTTGTCAACTTCTGGCAACGCACAGAAACGGATATCAACATAGCAACCAGCTTTTAAATGATTTGACTGCAAGAAAGCAGAAATAAGACTATTTCTATTAATTTTTATCTCCATTAGCATTAGATATAAAAATAAGCAATTTTAACAATAATTTGTTAACGAAATGTAGAGAAAGTCATTTGCATGGTACAGGTCAGAATTTTATATTTATACTTCTTGTATTCTCCAAAATTCTTTACTTTTCAAAATGTAATATACTTTTCTAAATTGGGGTATTATTTTGAAAAATCATATGTACATTTTCTTTATTGTACATTCGAAAGGCAGGACAGAAATTCTGAAAATTAACTAGTAAGCAATTGCATTATGTGGAGCGTTGTGAGTATGGAAAAGCTGTTTGGGGAAAATTTTCCTGAAAAGAAGTTTAAGTCGGGACTACATATCAATTCTATGCCCGCTCAAATATAGTTTCAATTAGTTGGTAGTTAAAATCGCCAAGTGGGAAATCTATTTATTTTCTTAAAGTTTAAAATTCGTGTTATTTTATTGTGAAAAATTATTTTTTAATTTGTCACAATTTTTAATTAAATTTCACAGATGCTAAATAATTTAGCTAAAGCTCCTTGGAAGCTGTGGAACATAGGTGACACGTTTTTCCCGAATATCCGATTATGCCTTGTAAAACACCGCCGGAGGATGTGCTGTCAATATTCTCAGTCGAGAAGAAATTTGGCACTGGACACCAACAGAGGAGGACTGGATGTTTTCTTCAGTCCTCTGAGCCCAGAAGGAATCTCGCACCGTGGTATACAGCATCAGAGGAAATGTTATCTTCCTCGGTCTTCTTAATAAAGAAGAAATCTCGCACTTGGTAGATTCCATCAGAGGCTGTGTTGTGCTGTCTTACTCACACCATCACAGGAAGTATTGCCTTGCTCAGCAAAGAAGAAATCCCACAATGTGGTACATGCCATTTCAGGATTCGTTGTCTTCCTCAGTCTTCTCAGTCGAGACTAAACCTCGCAATGTGGTACACACCATCAGAAGAAGTGTCGTTTTCCTCAGTCTGCTCAGTCCAGACTAAACCTCGCAATGTGGTACACACCTCAGAAGATGTGTTGTTTTCCTCAGTCTGCTCAGTCCAGACTAAGCCTCACAGTGTGGTACACACCATCAGAAGAAGTGTTGTTTTCCTCAGTCTGCTCAGTCGAGACTAAACCTCGCAATGTGGTACACACCATCAGAAGAAGTGTTGTTTTCCTCAGTCTGCTCAGTCGAGACTAAACCTCGCAATGTGGTAATACCATCAGAAGAAGTGTTGTTTTCCTCAGTCTGCTCAGTCGAGACTAAACCTCGCAATGTGGTACACACCTCAGAAGATGCGTTGTTTTTCTCAGTCTTCTCAGTCGAGACTAAACCTCGCAATGTGGTAATACCATCAGAAGAAGTGTTGTTTTCCTCAGTCTGCTCAGTCGAGACTAAACCTCGCAATGTGGTACACACCTCAGAAGATGCGTTGTTTTTCTCAGTCTTCTCAGTCGAGACTAAACCTCGCAATGTGGTAATACCATCAGAAGATGCGTTGTTTTTCTCAGTCTTCTCAGTCGAGACTAAAACTCGCAATGTGGTACACACCTCAGAAGATGCGTTGTTTTTCTCAGTCTTCTCAGTCGAGACTAAAACTCGCAATGTGGTACATACCATCAGAAGATGTGTTGTTTTCCTCAGTCTGCTCAGTCCAGACTAAACCTCGCAATGTGGTACACACCATCAGAAGAAGTGTTGTTTTCCTCAGTCTGCTCAGTCGAGACTGAACTTCGCAATGTGGTACACACCATCAGAAGAAGTGTTGTTTTCCTCAGTCTGCTCAGTCGAGACTAAACCTCACAATGTGGTACACACCATCAGAAGAAGTGTTGTTTTCCTCAGTCTGCTCAGTCCAGACTAAAACTCGCAATGTGGTACACACCTCAGAAGATGCGTTGTTTTCCTCAGTCTTCTCAGTCGAGACTAAACCTCGCAATGTGGTACATACCATCAGAAGATGTGTTGTTTTCCTCAGTCTTCTCAGTCCAGACTAAACCTCGCAATGTGGTACATACCATCAGAAGATGTGTTGTTTTCCTCAGTCTGCTCAGTCCAGACTAAAACTCGCAATGTGGTACACATCGTCAGTGGATGTGTTGTTTTCCTCAGTCTTCTCAGTGAGAATAAATCTCGCACTGTAATAAGTGACCATAAGAGTATGTGTTATCCTCCCGTCTTCAAAATCGAGAAAAAACCTCGCATTTTGGTAGATACCATTAGAGGCTGTGTTGTTTTCGTCAATCTCATGAGTCAAGAAGAAAGCTTGCACTGAGCAGACAGCACCAGTGGAAGTGTAGTTCTCCTCAGTCTTCTCAGTTGAGAAGGCTTAATCTGGTACTGCATTAGACCCATAAGAGGATATGCTTTTTCACTCCGTCTTTTCAGTCGAAAATAAATCTTGCACATACAAGAGTATGCTGTCTTCCTGAATCTTCTCAGTCGAGAAGAAATCTCGCACTATAGTAGATATCATTAGACGATATATTACCTCCGCATTTTCTCAGTCGGGAACCAATCTCGCACTATGGTACACACCATCAGACGATATATTACCTCCGCATTTTCTCAGTCGAGAAGCAATCTCGCACTATGGTACACACAATCACACGATATATTACCTCCGCATTTTCTCAGTCGGGAAGCAATCTCGCACTATGGTAGACACCATCAGATGATATATTACCTCCGCATTTTCTCAGTCGGGAAGCAATCTCGCACTATGGTACACACCATCAGACAATATATTACCTCCGCATTTTCTCAGTCGAGAAGCAATCTCGCACTATGGTACACACCATCAGACAATATATTGCCTCCTCATTTTCTCAGTCGAGAAGCAATCTCGCACTATGGTACACACCATCAGACGATTTATTACCTCCGCATTTTCTCAGTCGGGAAGCAATCTCGCACTATGGTACACACCATCAGACGATTTATTACCTCCGCATTTTCTCAGTCGAGAAGCAATCTCGCACTATGGTACACACCATCAGACGATATATTGCCTTCTTATTTTCTCAGTCGAGAAGCAATCTCGCACTATGGTACACACCATCAGACAGTATATTGCCTTCTTATTTTCTCAGTCGAGAAGCAATCTCGCACTATGGTACACACCATTAGACAATATATTACCTCCTCATTTTCTCAGTCGAGAAGCAATCTCGCACTATGGTACACACCATCAGACGATATATTGCCTTCTTATTTTCTCAGTCGAGAAGCAATCTCGCACTATGGTACACACCATCAGACAGTATATTGCCTTCTTATTTTCTCAGTCGAGAAGCAATCTCGCACTATGGTACACACCATTAGACAATATATTACCTCCTCATTTTCTCAGTCGAGAAGCAATCTCGCACTATGGTACACACCATCAGACAATATATTACCTCCTCATTTTCTCAGTCGGGAAGCAATCTCGCACTATGGTACACACCATCAGACAGTATATTGCCTTCTTATTTTCTCAGTCGAGAAGGAATCTCGCACTATGGTAGACACCATCAGAAGATATATTGCCTTTTTATTTTCTCAGTCGAGAACCAATCTCGTACTATGGTAGATACCATCAGACGATATATTACCTCCTCTATTTCTCATTCGGAAAGCAATCTCGCTCTATGGTAGATACCAAAAGAGGGTGTCTCGTCTTCGTCAGTCCTTCTGGCACTGTGATAGACACGATCAGTTGAGAGGAAGAAGTCAATGACTATGGAAGACACACCAGAGGATGTGTTCTATTCCTCAAAATATCATTCATGTGACAGACATCATCAGAAGAGGTGTTTTCTTTCTCAGTTCTTCGAATTCTCAGCAAGTGCATGCAGGATTCGAAGGCAACATAAGTGTCTTTGAAATTTTTACCTTCGTGTGTATCCTTATGATAAGAGAGTTTAACAGTTAAACAGCTTCGTTTTCCTTTGAACGTTTTGATTAGAGCGTTGATATTTTACCAAAAGGAATTGCTTACAAGCTAGTAATTATTTACTTTCATAAAAAGTTGTTTGATTGCTACAAGCGCAATAGATCAGTTTTCCTATTGCTTATATCATAATGCTGCCAAGAAATGAAACCTTTGCCGCAAGCTTGCGGATAAGTGGTGGATTTAGTGGTCAGCATGAAGTAGTTTAAGCAATCATGGTATCTTGATAGGTGATAGATACGAAAATAATAATAACGATACGACTCAAGACTATGAGAGTAGGTTTCTATACTTTATATGCCAATTGATTGTTATACAGGAAACATTGGGTAAGGGAGAATTATAAATTATTAATATCTGATAATAATATGGCATTGTGGAAGTACGAACATTCCTTAGTAAATCACCGATGAAGTTCCTGTTCAGAAACATGAACAGCTCTCTTTAGCAAAGTATTGAAAGTATTTAAATGGAGCTTCTGTTGAAAATATATTTTTGTTTGAAGAAGGAAAAGGGATGAAGGAAAGTAAACCAAGTTCTAAACCGATTGAGTTAATACTTTATACCCCTGAGATTGGTATATTTTGCTAATTATCTAGTCAAATTAATGGTAATTCTTTGTTGCTTATGAGTTGTATATTCTTAGATGCACACTTACAAAGAAATTTTCATCAGCGTATACTTCGCAAAACCAGCAGCCACATCATATATTCTACTTTGCGCTGAACTTTTTCGTCCCAATCTCAAGATTTTTCACGTGACCAAGCGAAACACAACCTCGCCGGTAGTGGCTCTTGTCCTGTTTACACGTTTTAGTAGGTAAGTTAAAATAAAGACCAAATTCAACTTAAAAGGCTTCATAAAGTAGGTATTCAAATGATTCATTATAAACTGCGATGCTTTTCACTCATTCAGAGAATAGGCATTCACAGATGTCGCCAAGGAAGAAAATACAGCCGATCACCAGAAACAGAGTGCTAAGAATGATGGTCGTATCTTCAGTTGATGAATATCAGCGAAACGATTAAATATCCTGAGTAGTGTACGAAATATGGTTAGAAAATAGTATGGTACAATAGAAATTACTAAAATATATTAATGTTTATCATAAAATTTAATAATCCACGATTTCAAATATATGTATTTTTGTGCAAGATCTGATTAAAAATATAATATGATTTACTCCATCTGCCTGGAATCTAATATTTACCCACTGTTTCCAAATCATGACTGGCTAAACACTAATTACCTATTAGTGACTGTACAAAATTATCTACAGTTCCTCAAAAGAAATCTAGCAGCTACCCATATATTATCTAATGGTATGATATTGTTATAATGAAATGCAACTACCTGGACTCTTCAAAGCAGAAATGGAAGCATATCTGGACATATGAGATCATGTAGAACTTGAATTCAGTCCTCCAATCTAGATGTGTAATGAAAAAAGTATTAATGAATAATTTTGACATCTTTTCCTACAGTAGGTAAATTTTAATTTTAAACTCCTGTGATAATTTTAAAGCGATATTCCTGGAATTTAAATATAATGTTTTGTTACAACATTTTGAAAGCTGAAGCGAAGGAGCTTTTTTTGGCAGAGCTGAATTGGTTACACATAAAATAGAGATATGTGGTAAAAAATGAACGTAATTATTTAAAAAACACTGAATTTGAAATTATCACAGGGTGATCTCCTTAAGAGCACATTGCAGTGCTTCCTCGTTTTCCCCACATATTGGGCGCATATTACTGTTATAAACCCCTCTGAGTCGTAAACTCCGTAGATTTAGCACACCTGCAGCACACGTAGATTTAGCAAGCATATTATTTTTCTCCTTGTTTTAGTTCATATGTCCACATATCCCTGTCTATTCTATCTGTTTCTAGATTTCTGTACATCCAATTTTTTAAAGCAATGTTGGTTCTAGGGAGGGGTACGGCCAACTGCGGAATAATGAGGGAATTCAGGGCGAATAGTAAACGATAGAGTGCAAACTCAGAGCAGCTAAATATTGGAAGAGAATCTTCATGGTAGCCGACTGCCCTAATTAGAGATTGGTTTCCGTGAACAGTTGCGAATGGAAGGTAATTCGAAGTGGGCATCAAAATTAAAGAAAGGGTTGAAAACCATTGGGATGAGATACATTTGAATGGCGGGGCCTGCAAACAGACGGAGTATTTGGAAAACAATTAAGAACCGCCTCTGTGATATTGACAGACAGCAAATAATTGCGCAATGCACGGAGAAGGTTTCATTGGAAGTACAGTCTGATCTAAAATCGGAGTGGGGTATGGAACAATACCTCAAAACAGGTACCAAACTCAATAGAGAGGAGCTCGCGTGGATTAGAGTAGGAGCATAGCGCAGCATAAAAATTACTGACGAGAATCATATGAGAATCTGTCCCATTTGCGAAGAGGAACGGGTACGGAGGAATAGTGGGAATAATATTTACCGCGATCCTTTACTACCGCGAATCTGATGTAGCTAGAAGCATGTTGGACGGTACTGGCAGGCACGGAAGACGCGGACGGGCTAGGTAAATTTATATTTAAGGTAAGACAGCGGAGATTTGAGAAGGCTGACAATAGAGAAGCCGGGGGGGGGGGGGCAATAAGAATAGTTAAACAAGTGAGATTACAATGTTTTACATATATTTACTTTGTCAACTTATGGCATTGTTGTGTTCTGGTTTATATATTGTGTTTATATTATGTGTATATATTTCTCTTAAATGTATTTGTCTATTATAATAGGGTACATAAATGCACCTGAATAAGCTGAACTCTGAGCTGTAAATTTAAATTGCGTATTTGAATACCTTTGTCCTTTTATTTGTGCGTTTAGTCTTATTTTTTTTTAATTTCTCTACACATACTCGATACCGAGATTTCACCGGAAATACATTCCGAATCCAAAAAGTATTTTCAGAAAAAGGTCCGTGTGTGCGTATGTCTGTCTGTGGACAGCATAGCTCAAAAATGAAAAGACAGTTGAATACCAAAATTTGTATTTAAGTTTGGTATCTTCCAAGGATGTGAAGATTTTCAAGAAAATCCCCCACCCCAACTACCATTTACATGGAACTTTTTCGAAAATTTTGATTTTCTCAAAAATGGCTCTAACATTTTGATTAAAATATCACATATTAAAGATATTTACCTGACAAATAAAATGGATATCTTGAATTTTCTGGGAATAGACTCGGAAGACTACTTTATTCTAGATGACTTTTACGGAATTTTGCATAACTCCTAAACCGTAAGCGATGGTCAAAAACTTACCGCACAAAAATGTAGAGCACGTTAAAACACACAATTTATGTAGTATACATTTTTTTCGTGGAGTTTATCGTTTTTTTATTTAGATATTCTTTGTTATTGATTTCAGCTTTGAAAAAATTATTCTTTTCTCATACAGGAATTTGTCTACTCATACAAACAAAGGAACTTCAGTCACATAGCAACCAGCTTTTGACTCTCACTTTAACCTATGGTACTCCCTTATTTCGCTTCTACTTTCAAGGAAACAAGTAATAAGACTATTTCTGCTATTTTTTTCTTATTTAGCATACAGTAAATAGAAGCATAAGGTTTTTTAACAAGAATTTATTGCAGAGATGTAGAGAAAGTCATGAAAATGGAACACATCAGTTTTTTTGTTTTTTGCTTACTGTTGTATGTATTGCGAAATCACGTATGGTCTGTGGTTCCGTGCGATTGATGAAGTTCAATATATTATACTATTATTCCAATAAATACACTTATTCATTCATCGAGATTTCGTACATTCCAGTGATGTACTAAACCAATCTTGTTTTTCAATATCCTCAACACGTGTTTTCACTTCTCTCCATAAATCCCTTTTCATGCTCTTGTTCCCATCCAAAACACTTCCCATTCCTGCTCCTTCCAGAAAGTTTTCCACTTTCCATACCAGTTGAACTTCCGGCCCGCCCTTTCTTGAATTAAGAATCATTTCTTGACAATGTTTCCACCCTTCAATATTTCGACTCTATATAAATATTTTAATATTCTTTGTCACTTTATCATTTCTTCCTGTTCTTCCCAGCTCAAGCAGTGCTACTGCACTGAAGTTCTTGGCAAACCAAATATTAATTTGCAGATTTCCTATGAATCTTATCAATATTCTTCCATCCTTCACCCAACCCTCACTCTTCCACTTCATGCGTTATTTTCTGTTCTACCAGTTCGTTAGTATACCCTTTCTAACGACATCACTTCATATGTTCCAGTCAACAGCAAAATAGCTGAACTTCCCATTATTGAGAGTGGTCAATCAAAATTATCCAACAAAAATAATTCTTCAGAAATTAAACACCAGCGGAGCAGAGAAGAGGATGTTGCTCCTGAAAATGCAACCTTTCGAGAAGCCTGTTTAGTGCTACCTCCTTAGATCATCCGAAACCTCAACTACAAAACCTCAACCTTCACCTCATTTCTGTGGTTAAACCCTTACCAGGGTAGGCACACAGCAGCAACACCTAGGCTCACTTCGTGCGTAGCAGATCTCGCACGCACGCACGCACGCTTCATATATATGTTGCTCTAACATACTCTGATACCCTCTATTGTCAATCTTCCTTTAGATAATAAGTTTCTACTTTCTCTAGATAGTATATAGAACGTAGGTTAGCTCCACCCAATAATTCGATACAGAGATTTCAACGGAAATACAAGTTTTAGGGTTCCCTGTATCCAAAAGAAACATCCTATGTGGGTGTCCGTGAACAAGATTACTCAGAAGCGAAAAGTGACTAAAATACCAAACGTGATATTTAAGTTTAGTATCTTCCAAGGATGCGACACGAAGACTGAGGAAAATTCCCCCACCCCAAACTACCCTTTATATGGAAAAAATGTCGAAAGTTTCACTCTCTCAAAAATGGCTCAAACGATTCTGAATAAAATACCGTATATTTAAGATATTTAATACATGACAAAATCTATAACTTGAATTTTCTGGAAATAGCCCCTGAAGTCTCTGTATTCTGGGTGAATTTCATATAACTAGCAAACAATAAGAGATTAGACATAAGATGTAGATCCTTATAAAACACACAATTCATAGCGTATGTCCTTTCCTCCCTATTTTGTTTTACTTCTGGTCAGGCAGAGCAAACCGCATTTCAATTGTTTCACATAGCGACCGGCTTTTACAAGATTTCACTATCTGTTTGTGTAGTGTATTGCTTAATTTCCCTTCCAGGTAAAAGGAATTAATACAACCCTAATATATACAATGGAATAAATTTCGAAATAATAGTTTGTAGAGAAAGTCATTTGAACGGAACACATCAGATTGTTTAATTCTAATATACCTGAATAAATTGTACAAACAGTTGCAATTCAAGCCGTATATAGGACAGGAGTTAGAGTCAGACTGCAAAATCTTGTGTGTTCCATTCACATGACTTTCTCTACAGCTCTGCAACAAATTATTGTTAAAAAGCTTATGCTTCTATTTACTTCATGCTAATCGAGAAAAAAATAGCAGAAATAGTCTTATTACTTGCTTCCTTGTAACATAAATGGCGTGTTTAGACGTGCTCTACATTTTCTGTCAAGTAAGGTTTTGTCCATCTCTTACAGTTTTAACAGTTGTGCAAAATTCCCTAAAATTCATCCAGAATAAAGTAGTCTTCAGAGACTATTCCCCGAAAACTCAAGATATAAATTTTATCTGGCATGTAAATATCTTAAATATAAGAGATTTTAATCAAAATCGTTAGAGCCATTTTTGAGAAAATCACAATTTTCGAAAAAAGTTCCATGTAAACGGTACCTGGGAGTGGGGGATTTTCTTGAAAATCTTCGTGTCGCATCCTTGGAAGATACACACTTAAATACCAAGTTTGGTATTTAACGGTCTTTTCGTTTTTGAGCTATGCTGTCCACAGACACACGGACCTTTTTGTAAAAATGGTGTTGTTTTTTTTTTTTGGATTCAGGGGGATCAAAAACGTGTATTTCCAGTCGAATCTCGCTATCGAATTTTTGGGTGGAATACAACACCTTCTCTATACACTATGTACATAGTACGTGTAGAGAAATTAAAAAACAATTTTATGAATCCTGGGCTCAAACGGCTTTGCAAGTCGCCATTGGGGTATGTCATATCAAAATAATTTGAGATAACAAGTAAATCAGTTGAGAAATTTAATGCCGTGCCGGCATATTGCCATGATAGCTCAGTGGTAGCTAGGGACCGCGGGTTCAAACCCGGTGGAGGACGTAGGATTTTTTCGGGCGTAAAAATCCTTAGCATGTCTTCCTTCGGAAGCGAAGTAAAGCCGTTGGTCCCGTGTCGTAGATTTACGGCACGTAAAAGAACCTCAAGCCTGATAGAGAGGCCTCTTAGCAAAATTAAGCGGTCTTTCAAGTACAGAACCACAGCAGTTATAGAGCGTCCATAAATAAGGCTCCATTTACATTTTTAGAGACCGGGCGATCCGTGGTTCAAATACCAGCTATGGCATTGAATTTTTCAGTCTGATTCTACCTATCAATTTGTAAAACAAATCCAATTACCTACATTTATATACGAAACGTACGTTATGTTTTGTTCAGGATGTCTTTTGGAAGCCGTAAAGTTATCCTTGCATTTCTAGAGACCTGGTGCTAGTCATAAAATGTATTCCGTCGTGATGAAGTTCCTTTGCTGCACACGAGATGGGGTAAGTGTGTGAACAGTTGAGATTCGATCGCATGACCCCAACTGTGAGTGACATTATCATCATTATTTTGTCAACAAGTCCACAGCGACGCGCAGAGCCGCGTAATCTCTTAATTAAGAAGAAAGACCATGCGAATAATTAGGATGTTCCCCCTGCCTCATTATCAGCACCGCCTTGCCACTTGAAGGTCTCGAGCCCCTTCACACGTGATAACTCTCTCACACGAGTCTTTTCACAGCTTTCCCAAAAATAATTCTCAACCTGGCGCTGCTCTAGTGTGTACACAGAGTTTCCAAATGAAATACACAACAACGGCCGTGGCTAATACCAAACTGTTAAAACAAATAAACCCAGTATATTCACTTCGTTGAGTAACAAATCTGATGGGTTCCATTCACGTGACCTTCTATAAATGTTCTACAAACAAACTATTCTTACAAAAGTTTTAATTTAATTGTTTTTTTTCTCACAAGTCGTGAGTAGGACAAGAGTTGGATAGGTAGAGTCAGACTGAAAAATGCAATGCCATAGGCGGGATTTAAACCACCCGATCTTTAGCCGGTTATTCTGCCACTGAGCTACCAGGGCAGCATGCCGGCATAGCATTGAATCATAATAGTTGGCTATACTATGAATCCTGGGACTTAAGTACATTGCAAGTCGCCACAGGGGTTATCATCTCTAAATAGTTTGAGATCACCTTGTGGTTTACCGCGAAACATGCAAGTCAGTAGAGAAATTCAATGCTATGCCGGTATGTTGTCATGGTAGCTCAGTGGTAGAACAACCGGCTAGAGATCGGGATATGCGTGGTTCAAATCCAGGCTATTGCAATGAAGTTTTCATTCTGAGTCTACCTATCTAATTGTATTTTTCACATAAGCCGTGACTAAGACAGGAGCTGGAAATGTCGAGTCAGACTGAAAAATTCAATGCCTTAATCGGGATTTGAGCCACGGATCTCCCGGTCTCTAGCCGGTTTCTTTAACAACTTAGCTACCATGACACCATAGTGGTAAGTTTCGAGCTTCATAATTTAGCCAGCTTTTAGGTCAATTAGTATTGATTTGATTGTTTTTAATTTCTCTACACGTACTATGCACATAGTGTATAGAGAACGTATTGTAATGCACTCAAAAATTCAATACCGAGATTTCACCGGAAATACATGTTTTGGGTCCACCTAAATCCACATGTCCACCTGAAAAATGTCCATGTGTGTGTCTTTGGGCAGCATAGCTCAAAAACAAAAATACCGTTGAATGCCAACCTTCGTATTTAAGTTTTGTATCTTCCAAGGATACGACACGAAGATTTTCAAGAAAATCACAGATTTTTCACATAAGCCGTGTGTAGGACATGAACTGGATAGGTAGAGTCAGCTTGAAAAATGTAATGCCATAGCCGGGATTTGAACCACGATATTTCCGATCTCTAGATCTAACCACTTAGCTACTATGGCAACATGCGAGTACGACATTAAATTCCTTAACTGACATGCATTTTTTCCCGCTAATCCACAAGGAGATAACAAATTATTTTGAGATGACACACCCCAGTGGCGACTTACAGTGTCATAAGTACCTTTTTGAGTCCGGGATTCATAGTTAAGTCAATATTGTTAATTTAATTGTTTTTCACAAAAGCCTGTATTGCACAGGAGTTGGATAAGTACAGTGAGACTGACATTGTCAGGATTTAAGCCACGAATCTCCTTGTCTCTATCCAGGAGTCCAAGAATTGAATGTCATGCCGGTATATAGCCATGGTAGCTCAGTGGTTAGAGCTACCGACTAGAGAACGGGAGATCCGTTCAAATTCCGGCTATGGCATTGAATTTTTCAGTCTGATTCTAAAGTGTAAATGGAGTTTTATCTATGGACGCTCTTTAACTAATGTGGGTTTCAGCGTCCCATTCCATACTGGGCGTGAAAGACAGCCTAATTTTGCTCAGAGGATTCTTTATCAGGCTTAAGGATATTTTACTTCCGTAAATCTACGATACCAGACCAACCGCTTTACTTCCCTGCCGAAAGAAGACAATTCTGAGGAATTTTACGCCCGAAAAATCCGTCGCCGACGTCCGGGTTTGAACCCGCGACCTCGGGTATATGAAGTTAACATGGTAACCATCACACCACGGAGGGCAACTGTCTGACTCTACCTATCCTATTCTTACATAAAAGTATTCTTTTATCTACATCATAATAACCCAGAAAAAAACATTAACAGAAATGGTCTTATTAGTTTGATCCGTGTAAGTAGAAGGGAAATAAGGGAGCACACCAGACTAAAGCATTAGTCAAATCTTTAAAAAGTCGGTCGCTATATGCCCAGTTCTCTTATCATGTCCAGGAGTAATTCAAAAGATATGAGGATGAGGATTTCCCGCCTGAGAAGTATAATAAAACTGAAACCAATATCAACGAAGTCTTGGAAATGGTAACTCTATAAAATACTTTTTGACATCAATGATGTTTTTTAACGAGATCTACCTATATTTTTTGTGTAGTAAGTTTTTGTCTATCTCTGACGGTTCACGAGCTATACAGAAGCCGTCCAGAATAAACAGCTCTTGAGAGACTATTCCCAGAAAATGCGACTTGGATATTACTTTGTCATGAAGATATCTTAAACACACGATAATTTAACAAAAAAGTAAATAAAATCAAAATATTCAAAAATGTTCATGTTCATGTTTTTTTTTTAAATACAATTCCGGGGTCTGATCGGGACTCCGGCGCTGTATACCCTACCTGATTTGTTTACTTTGATTACTGCATGTTTACTGAGTTTCTGTTTTACTTTTTACACACACACATACACATGCCCAAGGCGGGACTCGAACCCACGATCCCCTGCGCTGCGAAACACCAAAGCGAGACGCTTTGGCGAGTGCGGCCATGGGGACCGGCTGTTCGTATTTAATAGACTTTTCACACTTGAGTTACGCTGCCTAAAGACACACACGCATAAACATGTTTCTAAAAATGTCCTATTTGGGCGGGGGGATTCAGGAATCTCAAGCATATTTCCAGAGAAATTTCGGTATCAAAATTTTGGGTGAAATACAATAGCTTCTCTATCCATTATGTACACTGTACATACGTGCTAAAGAAACTAAAAATACATAGCTGATTTAACTCAAGGATTCTTCTTCGTGACATACTATAGAATCCTTACAGAAAATGTTATTAAAAACGTTTATTACGAGGTACGTCCAGAAAGTAAGTTCCGTTTCAATTTATCTCCGCTGCAGCGCTGCGATCGCAGTTCCGCACATGCGCGGTAGACGCTCTGTATCAAGGAGAAGAAACGTGCGCTATTTTGAGATCGCTGTCAGCCACATACGCTTTGTTGTGCTTGTTAACAATGTCGGTGTTGATTGAAAATCTCGCCGCTGGTGAAATCAGATCTGTGATTCGTTTTCTGAATGCTAGAAAAGTGAAACCAATTGAAATTTATCGGCAAATTCGCGAAGTTTACGGACAAAATGCGATGAGTGATTCAATGGTGAGAAAATGGGTCCGACAGTTCAATGAACGACGTAGTGAAGCGCACGATGAAGAACGAAGTGGGCGTCCATCTTTGGTTACAGAAGAACTGGTTCACGCGATTGATGACAAGATCCAGGAAAATCGCAAGTTTACAATTAATGCTCTCGCTATGGAATTTCCCCAAAGCTCACCATCACTAATTCATGAAATCGTTACCGAAAAACTGAAATTTTGTAAACTTTGCTCACGTTGGGTACAGGCGGCAAACTTCTATGAAGAAAATATACAAAAACTTGTGCCACGCTATGACAAATGCCTGCAAAATTTCGGCAGTTATGTGGAAAAGTAGTTTAAGAGTTGTAGAATTTTGTGCAATAAATAATTATTCTGTATCTGTACACAATTTAATTTTATTACCAAACGGAATTTACTTTCTGGACGTACCTCGTATATTAATGACTATTGTAAGTCAAACAGATACTTATCAATTAATTTCTAGTTCTTAAGCGAATGCTTGCATTTTTTCAGTGAATGGAATGAACTGTCGGGAAAGTAGGCTATGAATATTCGAGTAAAAGTACTAGCAAGCTGATTGGCTTGGGAGGTTTCGTCTGTAGCTCACCTTCGGAAAGTCGCGGGTTCGAACCCTTTCGAATACCCATGCTAACTTTGATTTTTCATGATTCCCCCTAACTGAGGTTATTACTTTCTCTTACTACACAGTACATAGATAGACAACGTATTGTACTCCACCTAATAATTCTATACCAATTTTAGGGCCCCATGTACCCAAAAAATGAAAAGCATTTTAGAAAAAGATCCGTGGTTCTGTTTTTGTGAACACGGCACCCAAAAACAAAAAGTATGTAAACCACCAAACTTGGTATTAAAGCTTAGTATCTTCCAAAGATGCTACATGAAGATTTTGAGGAAAATTCCCCAACCCAAACTTCCTTTTACATGGAAAAAAATTAGAAAATATTCATTTTCTAAAGAATGGCTCTAGCATAAAGATATATACGTGACAAAATGTATATTTTGAATTTCCTAGTCTGGAGAATTTTGCAGAATTTTGCATAACTGATAAACCGTAAGAGATAGACAACTTAGTACACAAAAACACACAATTTATCCCATATAAATTTTCTAGATATTCCTGGTTACTGATTCCAGTTTTAATAAACATACTTTTGTCATACGGAAATTTGAAAACACCTGGCCATGCAAAGAAAGGGATTTCAACCACATTGCAACCATTTGTTAAGTTGACTATCGCTAGTGTATTCCGTATTTCCGTTCTACTTACAAGGAGGAAAGCAGTAAAACCACAGCTGCAAACGTTTATCTTTATTAGCATGAACTAGAGGAATAAGCTTTCTAGCAATAATATGATACAGAGGTGTAGAGAAAGTCATGTGAATGCAAAGTATAATTTTTTTTTCTGCACAGAAAAATCAAAATTTTCAAAAATGTTCGATGTGTAAGGTAGCTGGAAGTGGGCAGTGAGGGGGAGAATTTTCTAGAAAATCTCCGTTTACTGTTCTATTACACTTAAATAACAAGTTTAATATTTTTTTTTCGTCTTTGAGCTATGCTGTTGACACACACAGAGAAAATAATATTACCTTTTACTAAAAATGCCATCTTTTCTTTTTTGGATTCAGAAATATTAGTACTTCCGTGAATTCTCGACATCGAACAGTTGGGTGTAATACAATATCTTCTCTACCTACTATGACTAAACATGTTTATTTCTCTATGTAGTACATGGTACATCGGTAGAGACAGCAGTGCATCCAAAAATTCGATACAGAGATTTCACCGGAAATAAAATGTTAGGCTTCCCTGTATAAAAAAACATTTTTACACACTCTACATACTACACGTTATATAGATAGAGAAGGTGCTGCATTCTACTCAAAATTTTGATGGCGATATTTCACCATAAATACACGTTTTAGGGTCCCTTGTATAAAAAAATTAGAAAAGGTCCTTGAATGTATGTGTCCGTGAACACGATAACTCAAACGAAATGTCGTTTATAAAATAATCGTAAAATACCGAACTTGATATTTGATTTTAATGTACTCCAAGGATGCGACACCAAGATGTTGAGGAAAATCCTCACACCTCAAACTATCCTTTACATAAAAAAAGTTACAAAAATGGCTAACGATTTTGATTAGAATACCGCATATTAAAGATATTTACAGAACAAATTTTCTGGAAATAGTCTCTGAACATACTTTTTCTGGATGACTTTTGCTCTATTTTGTATAACTAGCAAACAGTAAGTGATAGACAAAGGCTTACTATACAAAAATTGTAGATTTCGTTTCAACACAAAATTACAAAACATACCTTTTTCAGGGAGTAGACCATTTTACAGATATTCCTGTTATTGGTTTCAGTTTTAAAATATTTAACACTTTTCACATATGGGGATTTTCCAACCCCTGGCAATTCAAAAACAATTAATTTCAATCATAGCAACGGCTTTTAAAATATTTCACAATAGCTTTGGCCTGTGTATCATTTTATTTCCTTTTAACTTATAAGGAAGCAAGTAATCGAACCAGTTCTGCTAATATTTATCTCGATTATCATGAAGTAAGTAGAAGAATGAGCTTTTTAAAAATATGTTACAGAGTTGTAGAGAAAGTCACGTGAATCGAACACATCAGATTTATTTTAAATTGTCAGACACCTGCATATATTATGTGTAATGCTAAGTTTATAGTTTAATTTCAATTTAATTCTCATTATTTTGTATGTGGGTGTTTTTGTCAGTTCTCTATCGTTATTCTGCAATAACTAAATGTATTATACTGTAAATATCCAAGGACAGGAAAAGCATGTACGGCCATGAGACCCACGAGATTGTCGTATATCTCCAACTATGTATTGAAAATCTTTGATAATAAAAATAGTATCTATTACCTCTACTTTTATTACTGCAATGTTTTCTTAACCAAATTAATTACCATTTCATGTAGGTATATTGATTTGTTTCATTGTATAAAGGTATGATGTGGATAATCAGATTCTAGATCTATAAATACAAATTTATTTTCTTGATTTTAAACACTTTACCCATATTTTTCTTAATAATGCAAAACATTATCTAACAATAACTTTCCTCTAAGTCTGTTTCTTTTTCTAATATAAAATGCTGTGTTTTTACTAAAATTTCTGTTAAACTATTGCGCTGATTCCAAGAAAGCTCAAAGCAATCTTTCTGAAACTCTTAACACAACACAAACTATTCTTTAATTTTAAAACAAATAACTCATTATTTCTTGCAACTGATTAAAATACGAGAAGTATGTTTTGAACTAATAATAAAACAGTAATTTTCCATTGAAAACTTCTTTATTGCATCTCTAAATACATGGTTTTTGAACGCATAAACGGCGCAAATCTTTGTTCACGCATTTTATTCTTGATATTCAGGACAAAAAGAATTCATTGGGTACCAAATCAAGACTATATGATGGATGAATCATCAATTCAATTTTTGAAAGTTCAAATAATCGGTTGTTTGACGAGAGGTGTGAGTGCTCGCATTGTCTTGATGAACGATCCAGCAACACTTGTTTGTTTCCCTTATTTCACCGAATTGACCGTTTTACGCTCCTCTAGAACATTGTTGCTACATGAGCATTTTTTTTCTGAATAAACAGACTACAATTTCTTTCCAAGTGGCTCGAATGCGAAAAACTTTTGTTGCATTTGTTCAACTAGAACTAGCCAAACAGTCGACTGCCGTTTACGTTACAATCTTATATACATCTTTTGAAGTCACACCTTTGTATTTCTTATGCATTTGTGAGCACCAACCGACACGAGCATCCTTTAGATTTTGTCAAATTATGCGGGATCCACAAGAGCAAATCTTTTTCACGGCTAAATGGCCATACAATATTTTATATATGCTGATGGAACTAATGCCTCTATTTCACGTATTTGGCATGGCGATCTTGCACTATCAGTTTCTGCACAGCATCAATGTTTCCTAGCACAACCGATTTTGGACGACCTTCACGAATTCGTCAGTGAGCGAACTGCGGCCACGATTAAACTTGTTATACCAGCGTTTCATACTGGCAAAGGATAGATCTTCATCGCCAAATATAATTCGCTGAGAAACAATTTTAAAGCCACTGTAAACAACACATATAACGCTAACGCTCTATTTACAAAATGTCTGAAACAGGTTGAGGTTAAAAAATGTCAAACTTTCCAGTGAAAACACCAAATGGCACCTACAGCAAACAATGTCACCAATGCTCGAAATATAAATAGTGGCGCTCGTAAAGACAGATTTTCAAATAAACGTCTATAAACACATCCTATTCCTATTGATATCATGAAGCTTAAACATATGCTTGCAATGGACTTCTCCATTCCATCATCAGTATAATCTGCAGCCTTCAACAGCGTAGGTAAATAAAACTCCAGTGATAATGAATAAAAACCTGATGCGTCCAGTCAAATGGCGTCCAGTCAAATGGCGTCCAGTCAAATGACCTTCTCTACCTGTCCTGCAAACAAACTTTTCTTACAAAAGATTATCCTTTTACCCACATCGTAATGATCAAGATAAACATTAGCAAGATTATATTATTACTTTGTTCTTTGTTCTTTATAAGCAGAAGGGAAATAAAGGAATATTATGTTGATTCAGAAGCCAAATCTTTAAAATGCTGATCATTTTGTGAAACCATTGCTAGTCGGTTGTCTTTGATGACCAGAGTAAAACAAAAGAAACATTTTAGTTGTTTAAAGTGAAACCCATAACAAGGAATATCTCGGAACCGGTTAATTATACAAAAAGTATACGATATAATTTATGTTTTTTAACGAGATGTACATTTTTGTGTGCTAAGTTTTTGCTCATCTCTTACGCTTACCAGTTAATGCAAAAGTCATCCAGAATGAAGAAGTCATTCCCAGAAAATTTAATATACACGTTTTATTTGTCATGTAAGTATCTTTAATATTTTCGTAATCAGCTTAGCCTCCCCGTATTTAGGACTTACGAGCAGATGCCTGGGGGTCAGAAGCTTGTTCGGAGAGCCAACGGCACGAAACAACAGAAATGAGGTTCTAGAACGAGTGGTCGGCCCGAAGCTAGACATGAGCATGAGGAAATGAATGACATGAAATGCAAGCGAAATGGATGATGGGAGCAATTGTGGAATGAGTGGTGGAAGAAACCGGAGGACCCGGAGAAAGCCCGCCCAGACGTCGTTTCGTCTACAACAAATCCCACATGCGGGAGCTTAAGATCAAACCCAGGCCACCTAGATGGGAGGAGGGAGGTCTAACCACGGCGCCGCCATACGATATTTTAATCAAAATCATTAGCAATTTTTGAAAAAATAAAAAATTTCGAAAAGGTAAAAGGTAGTTTGGGTTGGAGGATTTTCTGGAAAGCCTTTGTGTCGCATCCTTGGAAGATGTTGGACATAAAATATATCAAGCTTGGTATTTTCGTGTTTTAGCTATGCTGCCCAAGGGCACGGCGTACAAACGCGCGCGCACCTTTTTCTAAAAATGTGTTTTAATGCAAAGCACCTCAAAACATATTTTCCGGTGAAATCTCGACATAAAACTTTCGAGTGGAATACAACACACTCTCTACCTGCTATACGAATAGTACGTGTAGAGAAAATAAAGTGTATGCAACATATAAACCCAAAAACATTGAAACAACTAAATGAATACATCAGGTGAGTAATTGACTCAAAAAATTTACTGTCAAGATGCCAAAAATGTGAATACAGAGTAAAACAATTTCAGCATCCCTTATAAGGTATACAGTTATTATCATAAGGAATATGAAAGCTCCAACTTTTATCCAGAGATGTAGCAGCTCAAGTTTTATTTAATAAGACTATTTCGTGAATAAAATAACAATGAATAGCCTATATGGACAAGAGAATAATATTCCCAAAATCCCATTTGTCTTAATGTATATTTTCACCGAAATCACCGCAACTTGATCTCTATATCATAAATCATGGTCTCGTTGCTTACAGAATTCGTTGAACCGGTTCCATATTCTCTCTGTTGATTGGGACTTCCGCCATTATCTACGGTAATATCACTGCAAACTAATACTTTTGTTATTATTATAAGACTACATTAGTTCAGAGAGAAAACAAATGCACGTGGGTGCGATAAATTTAGAAAAACAATTGCACGTGAGTGTGATAAAAACACGATTAAAGTGCAGAGATAATGAGTTCCGATTGGTTGGATTTTTACGTGTCAATGTACTGGACTGGCCACTTCCTAAGAGCACGTGTCATGAACGAAATAGCCATTATAATTACTGTAAGTGTAAATATGAGATTCTGAGGCGATTTTTCGGGTATTGAAACTGTTGATAAAGTTTCCTTCATGAACGCTCCCACTCTATATTAATTTTTCTTAGATCTCTGTTCATCAGACTTTAGGTCCTTTGATGTGAGGTAAATCTATGGTACGGGACCACCGGCTTTACTTCCCTTCCGAAGGAAGCCATGCTAAGGACCTTTAAGTATGAAAAACTAGAGGCTAGCATGTTACCCTTGGACCAAGGAGAACGGCATTGTGCTGCAAGCAGTGGAGTTGCCATTTTACGTCAATTTATTGTTTTGTGGTTAGCAGTTTAGTTTAGCGAACTAGACATTAACTACTAGAGATAAACCTTGTAGCCCATTCTAGAAATAAAGAAGAGAAATAATTCAGAAAATCACTTTTTGAAATGCGTGTCACTACTTCCACTTTTATTTCTCACAAGATCACAAGCGTTTCTCACCCTCCATTGAAAATCAACAAAATCTTTAAAATGTACGCAATGAATGGCGCGTTATTAAAATGTTATTAGCCACTATTTTGCCAATTTGATTTCTCAACGGTGAGAAATGAGCCGTATTGTAACTCCATCGGACGCGAGCGAGGTGGCGCACTAGTATGCACTTCGCATTCGAGACGTCATGGGTTCGATTCCCTTAGTCTGGGTATCATAGTCATCACCTATGGATTTTTGGAAGGTTTCCCTGCGTAGGTAGGCCGAATGCTGCTAAGGTTCCTTACATTCCCAGAATCTCCTGTTCCCATCACTTATTTGCCATGTTTCAGGGTTTAAGGAACTGGCGACGGTGTTTGGTGGGTTGCGGCTGGATGATGGCTTGCGCACTGCAGAGACTTAAGCTTTTTATGGTTTATATGCCATTTTATGGCAGTATTTGCAAGGATAAGAAGGGCTTAAAAGTAGGAACTCTTTTAGGGATTTTATCAGGGCATCTGTGAAGAAAAAAATCATTTTTTTCGGATTACCCCAGTTTAGCCATTTCACACACATTGAATTATTTGTCCCCTCTGACTTCCGTTTTCTCATTTACAATGTTATTCCCCCACACTGAATAAGTTCTTACAATTAAATTTTTGCAGATTTACCCTATTTCCCAACTATTCCCTGCTCTAATTCCCATGTGAACTCGGAGAAATGACTCTTTGTCCACCACTCACTTTCCTAAAATAAAGACACATACTTTATAACCTCCCTTCGGGCCTAGACAATGTTTAATGTTTCTTCTTTGTAACACTCGGAACACAATATTTCCACAATTATTTTGTATATACGTTCTGCTAATGACTTTCTGACCCACATTACCAAATAAACCTTGCAGCTAATATTCCTAAATCTCTGGTTTTTCCTTTCAGCAGTAACTTCCTTTCGTATACAGAATAAATATTCTTTACAATTTTTAACATTTATTGCTTATTCTAATGTATTTCCTTTTAATATATTTAATAATTTATTTATTTGTTACTGCAATCTCTTTCCCCCCGTTCTTTTATATTGATTTGCTTATTAATTTTATTTTCTTTATTATATCGAAATGTTTCTTATGCCTAAGAAATCAGTATTCTACATTAATTCACACGCTCAGAGGTAACGTAGCATAAGTGCAAGCGAAGGCAATTACAACGCAGTCGTATGCGTAACGCGAAAAGTTGACTCGGGCTTCTAGATCTGTAAATTACATGCGGATATCTTCCTAGCGCTCCGCAATAACCTATCACCAATTTCATATACGAAATTCACTAAAATTTTTATAAATGAATAAATCGGTTATAAAATTACATACAATGTAATGATGTCACTAACTGTTTGACCAAAATATTGATAGCTTGGAGACTGTATAAAATAATAAAGCAGCAAATTTAATGCTAGGTGTCTTATCTCTTGGCGTCTTACGATTTGTGGGAACTAAGAAATCTAGACGCAGATGGTGAGCACATCTATTCAATCAAAGGAGGATTCGCAAGGAAACTTCCATAACCTCTTGAGAGATATGGGAGATGGCGCGGCACGACCAAATAGAAGAGTAGAATGTGTGTACAATATACGCTGTAAAATATCGCATTACAATCGTCTGCTTTTGAACAGCAAGCAATGCACAGAGGCAAGAATGCAAAATTGGGTTTGATATGAACGCTCTTTAACTGTTGTAGTTTTGGCGTCCCATTCTATATTGAAAATACCGCTTAATTTTGTTCAGAGGCTTACTCCCCTTCCGAAGGAAGTCATAACTTTTACGCCCATCAACCTCCGCCGGGTTTGAAACCGCGATCTTGAGAACCAGAGTCTTGCATGTTACTCCTAGACCACGGAGGACGGCGTTCCTCTATGTACGCAACACAGGCATACAGTTGTAATGTGCAAACTCTTGCATTGCGTCGTTTATTGCGTGTGTCTATTAGAATGCTTTCATTGAATAACATGAATGCAAAGTCTTGCGCTTACGCATTATTCCTTGCGTCCTCGCGGGATTGCTGTATTTGTACCCATCTTCAGGTGGTTTCGAGTTAGGACTCCGTAGGGGAACTCCTGCGGCTGGGGTCTCGTTGTAAGTTGGACCCGGGCTTCATGCTTCCCATCGGGTATCTCCCCTCGTCCCTCCCTCCCTGGGATCACGTAAGTCGCAAATAGCCCCAAGGGCGCACGTGCGGTGCTCTGCCCTAGTGACCGTAGACCCCACCTTTGATCATTTTGGGAGGATAGGCCTTTTTTCCCCCCTATCTACTATATGTATTGTATATACGTGCTAGAGAAAGTAAAAACTATATACATTTCATTACATATGACACTATAAAACGGGAATTGAAAAGCAAACCAAGAAGAGATACGATACTAAATTTTGATAAAACTATGGCAGTGTCCATCACAACCTATGGAGCCGAAACCTGGGCCATGAATTAGAATAATAAGAGAATAATTGAAATGACCGAAATTATATATTTGGTTTACGGTAGTTTTAAAGATCACATTCATAGTGAAACAATAAGAGACAAATTTAAAAAAGTGTGTGTTACGCTCACATGACTTTCTCTAACCGTTCTACAAACTCATACAAAAGATTATTCTTCTTTCAACACCATGCTATAACCAAGATACACATATATTAGCAGAATGTTCTTATTACTTAGTTCCTTATAAGTAGAAGGGAACTAAAGAAGTGCGCTGTGCTAAAGCGATAGTCAAATGTTTTAAAAGCTATCATAATGCGATTGTCATTTAAACTCGCTTCTTTGCTTGGCCAGGAGTATAACAAAAGAAAAATACTTCCTGTCTGAAAAAAGTAGGCATTATAAATATTATAAATCAAAAACAAGGAATGTGCTGTAAACGGGCAACTTTACAACAAAAATGTATATAACATAAATTGTGTTTTAACGAAATCTACGCTTTTGTATGCTAAGTTTCCGTCTGTTATTTACGGTATACTAGTTAGGTAAAATTCTCAAAAATATATAAAAAACAATTAGGTCTTCAAAAGCTATCTCCACAAAATTCAAGGTATACTTTTTATTTGTGATGTAAATAGCTTTAATATACAGAATTTTAATCAAAATCGTTACAGCCATTTTTAAGGAAAACAAAATTTTCATTTTTTTTTATGTAAAGGGTAGCTTGGGGTGGGAGATTTTCTTGAAAATCTTTTTGTTGCATCCTTAGAAGGTACCGAACTTAAATATCAAGTTGTAGTTTTTGAGCTATGCTGTCTACACAAAGGGACATTTTTTAAAAATATATATATTTACGTTGAATCTCGTCAACGAATTTTGGGTGCATTACAATATTTCTCAATACACTATGTACATAGTACGTGTAGAGAAAGTAAAATGTGTGTTTATATCAGTGAAATACATCCCTTTCTGATGTATCTAAGTGGTGATATATTCTGAAAATCTTATACAGCAGCCTACAGATTATTTGAAACAACAAAAACCAACCTAAAGAAAAAAAATATAACGTGTTCCATTCACATTGCTTTTTCTAGCTGTTTTACAGAATATTATTCTGACAAATTTTTCTCTACTTCATGACAATTCAAATAAAACCTAATTGCTTGCAAGTAGAAGCGAAATAAGGGAGCACACTAGGCTAAAACGATAGTCATATCTTTTTAAAAGCTAACCCTATGCGATGGTCGTTGAAATTCAATTCTCTTCCATGGCGAGGAATAAAACAAGAGAGATTAATCAGATGGGAACATTTCAATATCACTTTAGCATAGCGCATTCATTCAGTTCCCTTCTTCTTACAAGGAACTAAGTAATAAGAACATTCTGCTAATGTTCATCTCGATTAGCATTGTGTAGAAAGAAGAATAATCTTCTGTGATAAGTTTCTTTCTAGAGCAGCTATAGAAAGTCATGTGGGTGTAAAACATCAGATTTTTTAGTGTGTGACTGTGTGTGTGTTTGTCTGGACATCATAGCTCACAGACCGTTAAATACCAATCTTGGTATTTAGGTTTAGGATCTTCAAGGATGCGATACGAAGATTCAAGAAAATCCCCCCTCCACAAACTACCCTTTACATGGAAAAAGTTTTGAAAATGTTGATTTTCTTAAAAATGGTTCTAGCAATTTTTATTAAAGTCCCAAATTACATTCCAAATAAAGCGTTTATCTTGAATTTTCTGGAAACAACCTCTGAAGACCTATTCGTTCTGGATATATTTTTGAGAATTTTGCATAACTATTAAACCGTAAGCAATAGACAAAATCTTATCATACAAAAACTGTAGATTTCGTTAAAGCACAACGTTTATGTCATATACATTTTTGTTGTAGAGTAGACCGCTTCCAAAATATTCCTTGTTATTGGTTTTCATTTTAAAATACTTACCTATACTTTTCTCAGACAGGAAGTGTTCGTTTTTCTTTTGTTCTACTCCTAGCCAAGCAAAAAGGCGAGTTTCAATGACAATCGCTTTGAAAACATTTGCCTATCGCTTTAGCATAGCGCATTCCTTTAGTTCCCTTCTACATATAAGGAACTAAGTAATCATTTCGGCGTAGATTTCGATTAACATGGTAGAGAAATAAGAATCTTTTGTAAGATTTATGTTTGTAGAACAGTTAGAGAAAGTTATGCGAGTGTAACAAATCAGATTTTTCAACAACTTTCCTGCTGTCATCGTTAGCAGCTTCCCTTCAAATTGACAACTGTGTTTCCTCAGCATTAATATCCATGATAAAATTGTTGTCTCTGCTTTGAAAGTCGGATGCCATTCTCAGGTCATTGATTTATTACTTCCCCCGGCGGAGAATACAAATTGATAAAACACAGGCACCATCATTGAGTTTTACTCGACACATTAGAATGTAAATGAACGCCACAGAGTGAAAGTAGAATTTGTAGCAGTTTCCAGCTCTTCTAAGAGGAAATTTTTCAGTCTTCAACCGAATACTGATAGTCAATTCTGATTTCTATGGTTAGAAGATATTGGGATAACACGCCATACATTTTCTCCTCTGTTATTTTATGGCTCATAAATTAACATATAATTTGTTTTATTAAAATATTTTGGATATTATTTCTATATTTATAGTTAATATGATTGATTGCACACCCTTTGTTGCCTGTCGGTACCTATAAGATCCGCTTGTGTTAAGGCGTAACTATACAAATGGAGTTGCACTCTAGGATTAATTTCACGTTATACTAAACTTCAACCATAAACGACAAGTAATCAAGATTATTTTATATTTTAGAATATATACAATTAGGCCCTAAAATTTCAGTAATTTTCTAAATAAATAAAAGAATAAACCCGATATAACTATAGCCAAATGTAACCCCACTAGCTTCCAAGCATCACACCGATCATTTTACTTGGGCCCTCCCGTCCTTTACCACAGTCATTGGGATTTGAACTTGGAACATTTGGCTTCGAATGAATGTCAGTCCATTACCTATCACCTAACACTTAACACTCATGGTCATTTGAACCACTGTTTGGTAGTGCCTTTGGCAGGATTATGAAAACTGGTTTAGAAGAACTTAAACTTTTAATTTGAAAGAAAAATATTAATAAAGGTTCCACATATATTTTAATTTATATTATTATCTGTATTATACAATAATTTTATAGGTTTATTCCCATATATTTTTACTAGAACTCCAGTTTTAAATTAAAGAAAAAAGGCATATGTAGTATACTAATGCATGCAACTAAGGGTTAAATTTCTGCCGATTTTTAGGGGGTTACTTTTGTCCCTTGAGCTACATTTTGGAGTTAAAAGATTCTTGAAAATATTTGTGCATTTCTTATTAATCTCTTCTAATTACAGTATTGATTTTAGTATCACGAAATTTATTAAATTATGTCGATTTTAATCCTAATTTTGCTAAAACAGAATTTGATTTTAAGATATTAGCTACTGTGAGTTATTCTGCTCCTTACTCAGGAGTTTGTTCCTTTAACAGAACCCACTTATTGAAACTTTACGGAATTCCATAAGCCATTCTTCACGCTTGTTTAATGTGTGATAACCTTCATTTTCACTAACAGTTTTCGTAGTTTTTTCTTCGCATACTGTCATACTTGTTTTGTTAAAAGTCTTGTTTTTAAAGCCCAAACAGGACTGCTTTTCCGGCATCGCAATATTTGTAGCGTCATTAATTTCGTTTTCAAGTACTTCTAATCTGACACAAACTGCACATTTCTCATTCATTTGCCTAACTCGAAATCCCAAATACAGTGTTTTACACGTAATAAAATCAGTCATTAACGACATCTTTAATATTTGCAGATATTCGTCAGAGAATTCTCAAATTGAAATCCTCTAATCTGCTTTCAATTTTGACTCTTCGCCTTCTTTTATGTAATTAAGTTTAGTTTTCTCAACAGTCAAATAGAAATCAAATCATATATAGTGTAAAGTCATTAATTGCAGTATTAAAATAAGTTATTGGCAATGAAATGTTTATCGTTTTTGAGGATATTTAGTTTTATAATAAGTTAACTTAATTTCGGGAATGTAATTATTTTTATTTAATTTTTATAATAGTTAATGTACCTAATTTTTTTAATTAGAAAAAATTAAAATACGTAAAAATAATATAACAAACAGCCAAGAAAGACAAGGTTGGTAAATACATACTACCGAAATAGATATTTCTACAATAACCCAAGGTCTTAAATTTTAAGGGGATCACCGCGAATTTAGAATTCTCAAAAAGTGTCGTTAGACATGCGAATTCAACGTCGCTGTAGCCCGATGGAGACTGATGCAAATAAGTGATTTTATATACTTCGATTGTAAAATGTCCCTTCAAAAAGAATGGACATTGAAGAAAAGCTAGTGAATATATGAAACCTTAAGAAGATCCTAAGGGAAAATAGTAAAGAAGCATGATTCATCACTAGTTAGGCTTAACAGAATCCCTTTTTGGAAACCTCAATATTGAAGAACATCCTGTGCTTCTCTTGGGATGAGTATTTCGCCGCTGTTTTGTGTACTTGGCATTTACAGTCCATAAGTCAATGCTCCAGGAGAGAAGCATTGAGAGAAGGTTCTTCAGGGGCAACAACTTCGTTTATTATCGTACAGACGCCTGACATTTATTCCGAGAGTGTGTCCCCACCGTAAGACATGTCCATATTAATTTCCAAAGTTGCTGTGGATACTTTATAACTTCCGCCTCAAGCCAACACCACCTTGCATCAAACATTGTACACGGAGTGACGTCACAGCCTTTGGGCACTGTGATACAGTAAGTGCAAGTTTGATTTGTGCAAATTGCGGGAACATTTTCATATTAATGCTTTTAAATTGTATGCTATTGTTAAAGGCATGCCCAGAAATGCAGTGTATCAACTTTAAATGGTAATTACGCGAACAATTCAAAGGTGAGTGTACTTTGTTTTCCCTTCCTGAAGATGAAGATCTGAAATCCAAATGGACTAGGGCTACTCATAGGAATAACGTGGTTCCCACAGATAACTCTAAGGTATATAACTATGCTTTAACCCTTTTAACATTCTTATAACTGTTTATCAATTACTAGCATTAAATCATTAAGTATTGGAATGTGCTGTAACATAACCTCTTCCTGTAGTCATTTTCTTTTCATTGAATATTTGTAGGTTTGTAATGACATGAAATTGAGATTGTTTATTTACATTTCAAAAATCTAAAATACAGTTTAGTAACAGGTCCTGGGCCACAAATAGCGAGATCAAAAATGTTTTTTGTCAGTTGGTTCCGTACTTTCCAGGAAATACATATTATGGCATTAATGTTTAAGTTTCATTGTTCATTAATTCCCGTTAAGGTTAGTCCATATTTATCAACATTGACATTCCACATCAATAGTTAGCATTCAGAAATTACTAAATGATTGCTCTTCATATCTTCAATATTGATATTTGTGGACAAGAGTAAGAAAGATAGTGAAACAAACTGAAACATTCTGTGCCATAGCCGGGATTAGAACCACGATTTCCCGGTTCGCGTCGTTATGAATTGAACTATGTGTTGCTATGAAAGATTCGTAACTCAATCATGGCTTTGAAATTGAATTTTCAGTCTGAATCTACCTTTCCAATCTTCAGAATGTATGTTTTAAGTTTTATCATTCCATATATAGACTGGTGACTTTTTTGAACAGCAAAATCTTTCAACTAAAAGCAAAATAAGAGTCCAGAGATGATTTGACTGTTACGATGTGTCTCTGCTTGGTACGTTATGAGAAAGAGAAGCAAATGAACATTGATGAGAACCTATCTGACTAACCGGCACAGAAGTGAAAACATATGGATGAACTTAAAATTAAGGATAGGTTTGGCTTCAAAAATTCTTGGGAATGAGAGAAAGTGGCATAAACTTTGTTTTCAAACAAGTTAGAACAGCATAAACGGAAATTAACGAGCGAGTGAAGAGAAACAGTTGAACAAATTGACGTTTCCGAGCTACCGCGGATACTAACGAAATTTCAATCAACATAAGTTTCCTTGCAAGCATTGGTATTGGCATTGCAACCGTTGTTCAATCGACATTGTTAAAACAATCGGGTTTGTTCAACTGCTTCCCGAATTGACTCAACAAATCATTATCATCATCACTGTCTACATCAAATATGTCACAATGACAGAGATATTGTGCATTCTAATTTTGGCAGCTCCAACCAATTATGTCATGATGCACATGCGCCTCACATGACGACTCATAGTGCTTCAAGCAAATATGTCACGGTGGGTTTTCTGGTACAACACCCATTGCAACAGGTAGTTATCAAGCACTGTCGCCTTACACCAAGTGTAATGGAGACGAGGGTTGACCGTTCCGGATGGGTGTAGTCAGAGGTTTCGGAATTTATATTTATTCTATACTTAACCTAAAAGCTAGAACAGAATCAGGCATGGTGAAAGGTAATACCTACTTGAAATCAGACACTACGAGATAGGTAAATCTAGGCAATAGCTAAACTATTTACTCATGTAACAAAGAGATATAAACGTTGTGTTGTGGTCACCTTACCTTTTGACCCAGCGATCGTCACTTGTGTTCCAAGGCTACGCGGGAGGCCTTGAAGTACTTCACTAAATAAAATAAACTATATGCCATTCGGAATCTGAGTGCCGGAATTCTGCTAGCGGTGGTGGCCAAAGTACAAGAACTCGGAGTTTAAATATGTTTTTAGAACTGACCTAAACCGAAGGTTTGCACTATCCCAATAAGTTATAGCTGACATCGGTAACCACATTTATATTTATACAAACCAGCTGCAATAGACCGAAATTTAGCGCCTAGCCGACAGCGGAAGTTGTTCTTTTGTGCTTCAGATTTAGTACATGAATGAAAGATTGTTATCAGAAAACTAATAATTATTAAGGGTATATTATAAACACCAAAAGTAATAGTCTCATTATTGTTATTATCCTCCTGATCATCATTACCTAGGTCAAAGCCTGTTGAAGAGCAAACTCTAGATATGCCACATTGATATCAAAAGGTAAAATGCAACTCTTTCATTCAAATTTATGAACACAGCTTAAACTTTAATTCGATATCCAAATCCGACAGTTGTTTAAGCATCCTCCGAACACACCTAACATCATAGGCGTATGCTGCTATAAACTTTGGGCTAATTACATTTTTCTTTCTTTCTGTTTTTCTTTTCATGACAAATTATGTTCACGCTTTTTGTTCAGAATTTAATTAAAGTTATATATAACAAACTATACAAGTGAATACAAGGTTAATAAATAATAATAATATAATATAACAAGTTTAACTACTCATTAATTTGGCATTTAAACTTAATATATGTTTAGAATGAATAACTTCTGGTTTTGTGTCCATTCGGCACTTTAAGAATCTCTATCGTTAGTGATAAAAATCACTAGAATGTATATTAACACAAATTGGGAGCTCCCTCGGCTTCCCTTTAGACTTATCGGCTGTACATGGCAAGAAAAAATTATTTGAGGTGTTCGATAGTGACTTCCTCCTGTAGGTCTCGTCCCACGAATATGTCGTGAAGGAAATCAATTATTACCCATTGTATGCCGTAACAATAGGCTATAATGCTAGCAGCCAACAAATAAGGAATAAATTCTTTGTTATTTTCTAGTTTGAAAGAAATTCTTTCTTCAAAACTTTACTGAGCTTCGCAGCTAACCTTGCTGGAACAGAATATGCCCTTACCTAACACTCAAAACGAAGTTTTCAGATGTAGAATAGAAATTAAAAGAATTCAAATAAAAATAATTAAATAAATCCACAAGGTGTCGAAAGTTGGGGGTTCCTGTGCTCTTACACAGTAGCCGCCACTGGTGAAAATGCACCAACGTGGACAATCAATTGCTAGTTATGTCAGAAAAGAAAAAAAAATCTTGTGTTACACTCACATGACTTTCTCTAGCCGTTCTACAAACTTCTTACAAAAGATTATTCTTCTTTCTGCACCTTGTTAATCGTATTCAGCACAGTGTTCTTATTACTTAGTTCCTTATAAGTAGGAAAAAAATAAGGGAATACACTAGGCTAAACCAATAGTCAAATGTTTTAAAAGCTGTCGTTATGCGATTGTCATTACAAATCGCTTATTTTCTTGGCCAAGAGTAGAACAAAAGAAAAACGGACACTCCCGTCTGAGAAAAGTATAAGTACTTTACCACTGAAACTAATAACAATGAATACCTCGAAAACGAGAAAAATGTATATGACATAACTTGTATATTTTAACAAGACCTAAATGTTTTGTATAGTAAGCTTTGTCTATCCCTTAGGGTTTAGTAGTTAAGCCAAATTAAGCAAAACTCATCCAAAATAAACAGGTCTTCAGAAGCTATTCCCAGAAAATTCAAGATATACATTTTATTTGTTAGGTAAATATGTTTAATATATGATATTTTAATCAAAACCGTTAGAGCCATTTTTAAGAAACTCAAAATTTTCGAAAAAAGTTCCATTAAAGGGTAGTTTGGGGTGGGGGGATTTTTCTCAGAATCTTCGTGTCGCATCCCTGGAAGATACTAAACTTAAATAACAAATTTGGTATTTTAGCAACTTTTCGTTTTCGAGTTATGGTGTTCACAGACACACGGACCTTTTTCTAAAAATGTTTTTTTTTTTATACAGGGGGTCCTAAAACACGTATTTCCGGTGAAATCTCTGTATCGAATTTTTGGGTGGAATACAATACTTCTCTGTCCTATGTACATTGTACATATGGGGCTAGAGAAATTAAAAAACAACTTGAAGAAAAACTGTTTTGTTAGCCCTCAGAAATGTTCTTATAACTGTGAATAATGTCCCTAAAGGTCAAATGTTAATTCTTAGTAAAGACCATTTTATACATTCATGGAGGTCCATTCCTTAACTACTTCACTCAATTGGTATTGATTAAATTGTTTTTTCACACAAGCCAGGCTTGAACCACGGATCTCACGGTCTCTAGCCGGTTGCTCTGCCACGTGGTTCAAATCCCGGCTATGGCATTGAATTTTTCAGTCTCTCTCTACCTCTACTTCACTCAATTTTGATGGCGGCTGCCTGGAATCGTTTCAACAAGTAATCACTGGCACCCAGCAGGTTTGCGGATGTCCAGCACACCTGATGGAAGATGACAATGAGGAATTGTTGAAACGCGTCCATTGAGTGAAGTAATGTAAAGAATGGACTACAATGAATGTGTAACTGAAAACTTCACCTTCATTGCTGCTTCTTTGTATAATATTTCAAAGACCACGTTGACGAAGTTTTATTATGAGTTGGGAGCGGCACCTTGGCTAGACCCTACGGGTTCGATCCCAGGAGACTGCAAGTGGGATTTGAGCTGGATAAAGGGGCGTCTGGGAGTTTTCCACGTGTTCTTCAATTTTCTCCCCGCCATTCATACCACTACTTGTTCCATCGTCACTATTTTATTCATCCATTTCACATCATTTTCTTCACTCTCACACCAGGCATCGGGCTGATCACCCATCCTAGTTTGTTTGTTTTTTATCTTAAGGTCCTTTAACCTAACTGGTCTTATCGGACGATGATTGAAATTGGTTAAATGACACTCCAATGATCTCGGAGACCATGGAGCTTAAAGTTACTCGACATTCGTCTTCTCAGGATAGGGTAAACGCCTCTAAAAAAAAACCTTATCCGGGTAACATAACTCACCATAATCGAGATTCGAACTCGCAACCTGCTGAATGTGAGGCAGACACGCTACCACCACACTACCCTAGTTGTCCTCTGTGGTTTAGAGTGCGTCTGCTCCTCAACAGACATCTGGCTCCAGGCGCTTGCTTATAAGCCCTGTGGGTGTGCAAGTCCTATATACGAAGAGGGTAAACCGATAAAGAAATTGCCAGTTGACTGTACAATATTTTGCTACATTCCATTTTGTTAGAAAGATTCTAAGAAACTCTTAAATATTTTCTCAGATGCTTAGACCGAGCTCGTATGTAATCAGGTAAGCATACTGATACTTTCAGAATGATGGGTTTTAAGTTTTTATCCCATTTCATCAAGAAGAGCATAAATCAGAGATGCATGCTGTGAAGTTGGAAGAAATTTTGTTGCTCTTTAAAACTGTGATATTGCGAAACAAAGCTCATATGCGCCTAATAAGTGTGAACTATAGCAAATTCCGTTTGTTTCCCTTACTAGGTGGACTTAACAGCAGAGTTATTAAGGACCATCTCAGTTTTCATCCTACTACAGATGCAGTAGACTTTTCTTTCAAAATAAAATTCAACTTCGCCCTATATTTTAATGCAGAACATTCACTATGCAAGTCATAATTTGGACCAGTATCACTATACGAAGACCAATATATTTATTTTGAGCTTTGGCAACACTGATTGTTACAGGTTCCATCTGGTGTTTCCACCGGAAAGTTTGACATTGTTGACCATAACCTATTTCAGATATTTTGTTAATATAGCGTTATTTGGGTTGTTTACAATGACTTATGAATGTGTCTCAGCGAAGAGATGGAATTAACTCGTGAACATGTACAAGCGATGATTTATTATGATTTTCGCCGTGAATTATCAAGACAAGAGTGCATTGATCAACTTACTACATTTGGTGATGAAGTTCCATCCTTTGCCACCTACAACACTGAGTTTGATAGTGGCCCACGTTCGCTCACGGACGAAATTTGTGAAGGTCTTCCAAAATCAGTTGTGGATACTGTGAAAACTGGTAGTGCAAGATAGTCATGCTACATACTGTGAGAGAGAAGCAACCCTAGACATTATTTCCACTGTATTTATAAAATATTGCATGATCATTTAGCTCTGATAAAGGTTGCTCTCGTTGGATCTCACATAATTTGACAGTGAAATGGAAAATGAAGTTTTATTATAGACGCTCTTTAACTGCTGTGCTTCTCAGCGTCCCATTCTGTACTGGGCGTGAAAGACCGCTCAATTTTGCTCAGGCTTGAGGTTCTTTTATGTACAGTAAATCTACGACACAGAACCAACGGCTTTACTTTCCTTCCAAAGGAAGCCAAGCTAAGGATTTTTACGCCCGAAAAAAACATCGTCTTCCGGGTTTGAACCCGCGACATTGGGTATAGGAAGTTAGCATGGTAATCATTACAGAATCTCAAAAGGATGCTCGTGTTGATTGGTCACACAAATGCTCCAGGAATACAGTGGTTGGGCTTCAAAAGACGTATATAAGATTGTAACAGAAGAAGATTTATGAATCTACGTATATGAGCTGGAGCGTAAACAGCTGTCCACTCAGAGCGTTTCACGATGAACGAAATTCAACAAAAGTTGTTAGCACTTCGAAACAAATGGTCGCCTGTTTCACAAAAACTGGTCATGTGGCAACAGTGCCTTTAAAGGGACGCATAACGGTCAATTCTGAATGTTACACAACTATTTGTTTGCCGGAAGTCTTCGGTGAAATAAGGAAAACAAAGAAGTGCCGTCGGATTGTTCATTAAGACAATGCGAGCGCTCACACATCTCGTCTAACAACCGACATTTGAATACTGAAATTTTCGAATTGATGACTCATCCGCCGCACAATTCTGAGTTGACTTTTTTAACCCCGAACATCAAGAATAAAATGCGTGGACAACGATTTTCGTCGGAAGAAGAATCCATTGATGCGTTTAAAAACCATGTTTTGAAGATGTCGCAAGCAGATTGGAAAAAATTCTATGACAAATAATCCGAAAGCATGCCAAAGTGATCATAAAGGAGGATGTTTCGAGAAAAAGTATTTTTCAATCATAAATTACTGTGTATTTTTCTATTACGCTCAACATATAAGTAGTAAATGCTAATCGAGAAAGAGATTAGCTGAAATGGTTTACTTGCTTCCTATACCAGGAAGCGAATGCACTAGGCTAGAGCGATAGTCAAATGCTTTTAAAACTCGCAATATAAATCACTTGAAATTCGGTTTTCCTTTACATGGCCAGAAGCGAAACAAAAGAGATGAAACCAAAATCAACTTTCTGTTTGAGATTAGTTTTAAGTAGTTCAAAATTGAAACGAATAGCAAGGAATATCTTGGATACTTAACTATACAAAAAAAAATATGTATATATATAGTAAATTGTGTGTTTTACCAATTATGCAAAACTTCTCCAGAATGAAGACGGCTTCATAGGGTATTCCCAGAAAATTCAAGTTATACATTTTATTTGTCATGCAAATATATTTACTCAATATGGCATTTTAATCCACATCCGACAATTTTTGAGAAAATCAAAATTTGAAAAGTTTTTCCATCCAAAATGTTTTTTGCGTTGGGAGATTTATCTGAAAATCGTGTTGCACCCTGTGAAGATACTTAACTTAGCATTTTATTTTGGTATTTAAGCAACTATTCGTTTCTGAGTCATCGGTTTACAGGAAGTCCGCGCGCGCACACACTCTCACACACTCTCTTTCCCCCCACTCTCTCCCTCTCTTTGCCGTAGGCCGGAGATTGACCTCATCTAGAATTTGTGGTGGACAAAGGGGTGCTGAGAAGGGGTTTCTCCGGTTTCCTCCGTCATCGCATTCCACCGGTGCTCCATCAGTGTATTTTCATGCATCATCTATGTATCGCCCACGGTGCCATATGTAGTGAAAGTGGGCGTTAAACACTATTTTAAAATGTACTTCCGATGAAAACTTAGTATCGATTTTTTTTTTTATTAAATACAGTATCTCCTTTATTTATTATGTACATTGTACATGTGTGCTACAGAAAGAAAAATTTAGATTATTGAAGAGGTCCTCAGGGGCTATTCACAAAAAATTCAAAATACACATTATATTGATCATGTGAATAGCTTTAATATACGGTATTTTTATTAAAACCGTTAAAGCTATTAAGCTTTATACCATTGAGACATTCACAGCTTTCGAAACTTTTTTCCATGTAAAGGGCAGTTTATGGTGGGAAGATTTTCCTCAAAATCTTTATGTCGCATCCTTGGAAGATACTAAACTTATATAGCAAGTTTGGTACTTTACGGACTTTTCGTTTCCGAGTTTTCGTGTTCGTGGACATACTGATACACGCGCGCGCGAATGTAACTTTTTCTAAAAATCCATTATTTTTATTATTAATATTATTACAAGGGACCTTACAAATATATTTCCGGTGTCATATATTTGTGTGGAGTGTAATATCTTCTTTACTTATGTACCTTGTACTATGTAGAGAAAGTAAAACTTACATCGTCTGGAGAATTTTGAGTTAGGAAAAGTGTTGTAAAAAACTTTGCGAGAAACCAAAATGTAAAGTTAGGTGTGCAAAAGTTTTGGTCAAAATTCGCAGATCTTAATACATTCCATGCCAAATGAAATGTGAGGTATATGTTAATTGTCTAAGCATAGTTCTAGAAGCCCTGATCATTTTGGATGGCTTTTGCATAACTGATAAATCTCGTCAAAACACACAATTTATTTCGTGTACATTTTTTTCTGGAATTGACCACTTTCGAGACATTCCTTGTTATTGGGTTCAGTTTTAAAATAACTTCTCATATGGAAATTCGACAACTCCTGGCCATAAAGAGAGAATTCAACCAGATTTTAAAAGATTTGGCTATACATTTAGCCTAGTGTTTTCCATTATTTCCCTTCTGCTTATAAGGAAGCAAATTATAAGACGAATTCTGTTTATCTCGATTAGCATGAAGTAGACAGAAGAATAAACTTATCCGCAATAATTTGTTACAGAGATGTAGAGAAAGTCGTGTGAATGAAACATCAGATTTTTAACTAATTTATTAAAAAACTATGTACTGCCTTACAAAAGGATAGAAAATAGTCAAATTTTGGAAATATTGCTCCAATTTTGAGAAATAAATTGCGGGGGACATCCAGAAAGTGACAGACAATTTGGCATAAGTAAATAACAAGGAACGTTATCAACACAAAACTTTATTTACAAAGCTACAGTATCTTGCTCTATTTTTCAACGTAATCGTCATTGCTATCAAGTAATGGTTTTTCAATTCAGATGTTATATTCTTCCACTCTATAAAGCCTAGATGTCTCTGTCAGTTTGATTTCTTCGTCAGTTGGGAAATCTATTCCATCCAAAATGCCATGTACGGTTCAAAGCAAAATACAGTTTTTTCTTAATTCTTTTATCAACATTTGCTTTCAACTCCTCTCTAACGATTGATGAACTTCCACTCCGGTCTTCCTTGATTACTCCAAATTATCCGCCATTTTCTCACTGAAGATTCGTTCATTGCATTATCACTATACACTTGCGCTATTTGCCTATAGAATTCGTTTGGCTGAACATTGCGTCCGTTCATAAAAACGAATAAGTTCTTTGGCGATAGAAAAGTATAACATCAGCATTGAAAAATTGCTAAAACGGGATAATAAATGTCTTGACAGAATAGAGCTTGTAAATAAAGCTTTGTTTGATATCTTTCGTTATCATTTAGCTGTGCTAAATCGTCTGCCACTCGTATTAAATTTTGATAAATCAAGCGTTTGAGAGTGCGAAATGTAATTTTTCTGCAATTATTGGGATTAATATAAAAAAATAATATATATACTTTAACTAGTTTATTATAAAACTGAATTTTATATGAATAGTTTTAAAAATGCATCTGGTGGTTGAGTGTATTTATTAGAGCAATTAAATTGGAAAATAAAGAAGTAATTATTTTAATACCATAAATGCTAGAATTTTGGTGCAGTTGGTAAACTAATGACCACTCTAAAAGGAATTTTTCAACCACCAATTAATTCTTGACATCGCTGGCTACCCCGACAAAAATACATAGATCTTGGATTATTCAGAGCAATGTGGGAATCTTATACGTATTCAAAAAATAAATGCCTGAATACCCTATTAAGGCTTCTAATGACTATGTCCTGGTATCACGTAATTTAACACCAGACACAAATAAATGAATATCCTCTATAGCGAAGATCCTAACACGATCAACCAAAAAACTGGACTTACTGATTCCAGAAAAATCCTCTAATCACTGAGGAATAAGGAAATAGCGAGCTGGATAAACATCTGATATGTGCCATTCACATGACTTTCGCTAACTATTCCGCAAAACAAACTTTTCTTATAACAACTATTTATTTCCATCAAGCTAACCGAGATAAACATTAGCTGAATTGATATTTTTACTTGCTTCTTTGTAAGTAGAATCGAAATAAGGAAGTATACCAAAGCTAAAGCAATAGTAAAATATTTTAAAAGCCGGTAGCTATGTGTAACAATTTAAATTAGGTTCTCTTTGTCTACCAGGAGTCAAAAAAGAAACGAAATAAAGATGACTTCCAGTTTGAGAAAAGCTTTACGTAGCTTATAATTTAAACCAATAACATGGAAAGTTTCTGAAACTGCAATAAAGTGTATATGACGTGAAACGTGTGTTTCAATGAGATATACATGTTTTGTGCAGTAAGTTTTTGTCTATTTTTTACAGTTTACCAGTTATACAAAAGTCATCCAGAACGAAGAAGTCTTCAGAGACTATTCTGAGAAAATTCATCAAATACATTTCGTTTGTCATGAAAATATTTTAAACATATGAGATTTTAATTAAAGTGTTCCATGTAACGGGAAGTTTAAGGGGATTCCTAAAAATCTTCGTGTCGTATTCTTGAGAAATATTGAACTTAAATACCAAGTTTTCGTTCTTTTTAGTTATACTGTCCATAGAGACAAACACACGCACGCCCTTTTCTAAAAATACTTTTTCTGGATTCAGAGGACCCTAAAACATATTTTTCATGTGAATCGTGAAATCTCCATATCCAATTTTGGATGCAATGCAATATCTTGTCTATCTACTATGTACATTGTATATACGTGTCAGAGAAAGTAAAAAAGAGATTGGCTTCCAGCTATACAAAACAATATACAGGCGGTTTCAAAAAGACAACAAACGAAGATAGCAGTCGATTAGCTTACACTTTTGATGTCGCAACTTTCAAACTCTTCTACTTAAAGTTTTGTGTGTGTTTAAAAATCGCACACATTTGGGAATAGGCAACTAACGAACAACAGTTGCCATACGCCACGTAAACAATATAACGAAAACGAAACACATAACAAAACCCACATGCTACGTTTTCCATTACTAAGGTAACCTGTGCCGCTCCGGCGTGTCTATCAAACCACGCCTATACCACGCGACTGGGATCTTCGATGCCAACCGGCATTTCTCTTGGAGCGGGACAGGCACGTACCATCTGGTTATGTACGACTGCCTAACCCATGGTGATTTTATGGCAGTTTTTGTTTGTGCTGAATTTAGAGCTGAAAATTATACTCACGTATCACGTACGGTATGATCAACAAGGTCCACATCTTCGTTTGGTGTCGTTTTGAAGCCCCTGTATACACCTGCCAACAGATGGATGAAACACCACCACGACCTATCTTGCAGCGAACGGCTACCGCCTGCAGTGCCGATCTTCATATTGTTTAGGCGCTTTAAAATTTCAAAAATCATAACCCCGAAATGTTATCTAGTCAAATTCATTTGAAGTTTAACACATAACCTTTAAATAGCGACAATAACCGTTATTTAGCCTAACTATTAAAGCGCCAATGATTCCATTAGTTGAGATTAGACAATATCAACCAATAGCGGTCATGTGATTGGAGCGATGCCGTCGAAACCTCTTATCACAGCTGATGTTCATTTCCTTGAAATCTTGTCGCACCTTACGTTCGTTAGCTTAATTCAGGAGGAATAGAGGAAAGAAAAAATAAGTAGGTAGATAAACATGGGCGAATGAGTCATCTAACATTGAGAAGTATTATAATCATAACCTGATAAAGTCTCCAATCCTACATATTATAAATTATTAATAGTCAATTTCACTGAATTGTGCAAGCAAATATGAGGGCCTTTTTTTTTTCTTCCAATTGGCTATAAATAAAAGACAAGTTCATAGAAAACAATTATTTTATTACTAAAAGTTATGCACACTTATGGTTACTCTCCAACATAATCACCGAAAAGATTGAGGTATTTATTGTACCTGTGCACAAGCTTTGCAATACCCGCTTCAAAAAATGTTGCCGCCAATGATGCAGCTCGGAACCTCTATCAATGAAGCTGTTTATTGCGGAGAGCCATTCAAAACAAATGAAGAGGAATGCTGACTGCAGGAATTGTGTTGATCCATGGCAACGCTCGTTCATTGCTGGGACAACCCATCGGCTCCTTGAACAATTTCAATGGGACATTTTCGATCATCCGCCGTACAGTCCTGACCTGGCATCCAGCGAATTTCACCTTTTCCCTGAATGAATACATGGCTAGGAGGGCAGCACTTTCAAACTAATGAAGATCTTCAAAACAACGTCAATGCTCATTTGAAATCATTGGCGGCAACATTTTTTAAAGCGGGTATTGCAAAGTTTGTGCACAGGTACGATAAATGTCTCAATCTTTCCGGCCATTATGTTGAAAAGTAACCACAAGTGTACAAAACTTTTAGTAATAAAATAATCGTTTTCTATGAACTTGTCTTTTATTTATAGCCTATCGGAAGTTGAAAAAAATACGCCCTCGTACAACTCGTGTTTTCGTCTTTTAGGATCATTCACTCATGGTATTACTTATGATAATTTAACATACTATTAGAGGACATTGAACAAACTTAAGGCCAATCAACTTTTTTTAAAGATATTCCTCATAAGGGCGGTCCTTGCCCATGTATGGGGACCCTGTCCACACGGCGAGTTCTGCTAAATTCACATGATCAGAAAATCAAAATTTTAATTCCGAAGAACTACGTAATAAAAACTTCAACGTGCATGAAGATGTACCTGGCATGTATCGTTTCAAATGGTAGCACTAACAGCCATTAAAAAATCTAATTCGTTCCATTCATATTAACTTCCTCTACATCTCTGTTACTAATCATTATTAAAAGGCTAATTGTTGTATCTACTTCATGCTAATTGAGACAAGCATAACCAGAAATTGTATTATTTCTTGCTTCTTTGTAACCAGAAGGGAAATAAGGGAGTACTCTAGGCTAAAACAACAATTTTTTAAAAATCTCGTTGCCACGTGGCTGAAATCACTTTCCGTGCATTGTCAGGAATTGACAAATTCCCCTATGAGAAAAAATTAAGTATTTTAAAACTGAAACCAATAACAAGGAATATCTCAAAATGGTCAACTCCACGAAGATAAATATAATTGTTTATTTCAAAGAAATCTAAAATTGTTTATGCAGAATTCAAGAATTCTCTAATGCAAAATTCAATAAAATGCATCCAGAATAAAGAGATCTTCAGAGTTATTCCCAGAAAATACAACATATACATTTTATTTCTCATGTAAATAGCTTAAATATAAGGCATTTTAATTAAAATCGTTAGAACAATGTTTGAGAAAATCAAAATTTTCGAAATTTTTTCCATGTAAAGCGTAGTTGTGAATGAGGGGGGGGGGGATTTTCTTGAAAAGCTTCGTCTCGCATCCTTGGAAGATGCTGAGCTTAAATACCAAGTTTAGTATTTAACGGACTTTTCGTTATTGAGCTATGATATACACAGACATACGGACAGCTTTCTAAAAATCGTTTTTTGGGGTTGAGGGGGTTCTTTATTTCCGGTAAATTCTCGGTATCGAATTTTTGTGTGCAATACAATACCTTCTCTATACACTATATACATAATACATGTAGAGAAATTAACACTACGTAATAGACTACCGTCTGTTTTGAACTCCATACTGGCCAGCATGAAAAAGTCAAGAGGGAAATACAAATTTACACACTAACCATCAAATACTAGAAACAGAAATACCACCTGCAAGAGATTCAAGTGTTTGGACTAATGATCGACTCCCATGGTACAATCCCTGCCTTTTTACTCTCTTTAACACGATGCATATATTAGATAAAGAATGTATTCCATCCAAAAATACGATACCGATATTTCACCGGAAATACATGTTTTGAGACTCCCTGAATAAAAAAAATTCCATCCCTCCCAGTTACTGTTTGCATGGAACATGTAGCATTTTCGAACGTTTTCATTGTATCTAAAAACGCTCTAACGATTTAGAATAAAATACAATATGTTAAAGACATTTTCATAACATACGAAATGTGTATCTTCTGGAACAGACTGTCTCTGAAGATCTCTTTTTTCTGGTTCACATTTTGCGTAACTGGTAAATGGTAACTTTTTAGCGATAGGCAAACGCTTGCTACACAAAAATATCGTGTGGTGTTAGCGTGCGAGGCTCAAACTCAACAGGTCGCGAGTTCGAATCTCGCCTACGGCGAGTTACCCGAATAAGGTTTTTTACGGGTTTCCCCTTATTCAGAAAAGACGAATGTCTAGTAACTTTAAGTTCCATAATCCCCGAGATCATTTGACCATCATTTCAGCAATTTCATTCATCGTCCGATATGACCAAATAGATTAATGGACTTGACGCTACAAAAATAAATAAATAAAAATAAAGTGTATATACATATAATTAAAACACGTAATTTATGTTGTATACATTTTTCTACAGTAAACCGTTTCCAAAATATTCCTTATTATTGGTTTCAATTTTAAACGTCTCTCTTTCGTTTCATACTTCTTTTGTTTTTCTCCTGTCCATGCGAAGGGAACCGAAGTTCAATTGTTTCACATAGCATGTCTTTTAAGCGATGTGAGTATTGCATTAGTCCGCCACATTCCCTATTTACCTTCTACTTATAAGGAAACAAGAAATGAAGACAATTTCTGCTAATGTTTATCTTGATTAGCATGATGTAGATAGAAGAATAATCAACCATAAGATAAGTTTGTTGACAGAACAGATAGAGAAAGTCATGTGAGTGAAATACCCGATTGTCTGTAAACTCTTGGACAGCATTTGGTCTATCTGCGAAGAAAATTCAAGATGTTACGATATGTACCTACGTGGGTCCCTAATTTTTGAAAGAAGCATTTATATAACAGTTATTTCATTTTTATTTGTCATTAATTACTATTATTTATCCATACACTTAATTTGATTTTTATAAACTAAAGTCATTTCATAAATTAATTTCATTTCAAAATTTTACTTTGTCCCATTGGGCATCCCATAAAATTATAAATTGCTTTCAATTAAACAATAAATATGTTTAAGATACATAATATTCAATAACTTCTTATATACTGTGGATTTTCGAAAATTTTCTGATGCATTAATTTAAATGTGTAATACTTTAATTAAAATGTTTCAGCAATTTTGCAGTGTTCCGTTCAAATGACTTTCTCTAGTTGCTTTACAAACAAACTCCTACAAAAGATTATTCCTCTTTCTACTCCATGCTAATCGAGATAACCATTACCATGATAATCGTATTGCGTAGTATTAATAGAAGCCAACAAAACACTAGAGGAATAGTCAAATGTTATTAAACGTTTCGATATGCGATTGTCATTTAAATTCGTTTATTTACATGACCAGGAAAAAAAACAAAAGAAACACGGACAGCTTCCTGTTTGAGAAAAGAATAAATAATTTGAAATTGAATATCCCAGTAACGGGTTGCTCCATAAAAAAATAAAAAAAAATAAAAAGGAAATAAATTGTGGGTTTTGACAGGACCTACATTTTTGGTGTTTTTGTTTACCTCTTACGGTTTAGCTGTTAGGCAAAATTCATTTGGAATGAAGGGGACTTATCTACCACGTAAGTTTGTTTAATATAGGGTAGCTATGCAGTCCACACACACAAAACCTCCTCTACTTGCTACAGTAGGTAGTAGAGAAAGAAAAAAAAAATATGATGTGTTCCATTCACGTAACTTTCTCTACATCCCTGTTACAAATTATTGTTAAACATTTTTTTCTACTTTATGATACTCAACATAAGCATTAGTAGAGGTTGTCTTAATTACTTGCTTCCTTGTAAGTATAAGGGAAATAAGGGAATATACTAGGCTAAAGTGATAGTCAAATTCTTTAAAAGCTGGTTGCTATGTGCTTGAAATCCGTTTCTAGGCAGGGCCAGGATTAGAAAAGTTAAAAAAGTTTAAATATTTTAAATCTGAAACAAATAACAAGAAATATCTCAGAAATGGCCAATTCCACAAAAGTACATGACATACATTGTGTTTTAACGTGATCTACATTTTTTGTGTAGTAAGTGTTTGTTCATCTGCCATCCTTTATAAAAATGGAATCTTGTAAGTATAAAAATGTACTAAAAAGTATTGTTAACGAACCAATGTTTTATTTTGTTCTTAAAAGCTTGAATTTTACAAAATTCAGTAAAATTCATTCAGAATAAAAAGCATTTTAAAGGCTATTCTACCAGAAAATTTAAAATATATATTTTATTGGCCATATAAATATCCTTATATATGCTATTTCAATCAAAATATTTATAGCCGTTTTTGAGAAAAACACAATTTTCGACTTTTTTCATGTAAAAGGTAGTTTGGGGTGGGGGGATTTTCTTGAAAATCTTCGTGTTGTATCCTTGGAAGTCACCAAACTTAAATACCAAGTTTGGTACCTTACGGACTTTTCTTTTTGAGTTATCGTGTTCATAAATGAACACGGACCTTTTTCTAAAAATGCTTTTTTTGGCTACAGGTGACCTTAAAACGAATATTTCCACTGAAATCTCGGTATCAAATTTTTGAGTGGAATGTAATGCCTTCTCTATATACTATGTACATAGTACGTGTAGAGAAAGTAAACATGGATGAAGAAAGAGAAGCAATGATAAAGTAAAGGAAAATGTTTATATATGAGCACCTTATATACTGACAGAAAAGGTCAGAAGTGCCGCCGCTATTATGACCCGAACATTTCTTTAAAGAAATAATTTGAGTTTCTCACGTGATCAAAGAACTTGTGACCTTCCTAAAGCGGATTTAAGAAACGGCCTGCTGAGCAAAGCATTACCTAAAATACAAGATCTAGCGACCAGAGTTGACACTTAGCTTTGCTTAGCGTCTCCCTCAACCAGAAGCTGTTGGTTTCGAGAGGCGAAACGACCTGTGAAAATTCCCAACCGGCGACGTTTTAATTATACCCCTCTCGAAGATCCGCCGCCAGGTTGCAGCACCTGTCGGCTCCGCTGCTCGCGCAGGCGCTCCGAAAATCGGATTTTGTGCCAACAAGAGCTTCGCTACAAGAAAATGTAAACCTTATCCCTACAAGTGCCTAGAAAAGTGCTTTTAGCTGATACGGGATGGAAAAGGGTGTGGGACGTGGCAAGAGTACGTCTTTTTAGGTGTCTAATAGCGGTTTTAAGGGTCTTGATTCTGTCCGTACGCATGACGGGATTCCACTGAACTCGAGGCCTTGAGTTCTTGTCCGTAATATGCATGCACATGCAATAATAACGCTGATATTGTGCTGAAAGTTCATTTTCAATATGGGTTATCCGAAATAACAAACAAGCAGTGGCGGCTCGTCACCCATACTACGAATAAAATTGATACTACGTGATAAATGTAGCTACAAAATATTTATTATTATTATTATTATTATTATTATTATTATTATTATTATTATTATTATTATTATTATTATTACATAATAAGTAGACACACTTGTCATCTCATATTCTAACCTACCTTGTTATCATTATGGAAAAAAACTACATTTACTGTTATTTCCGTACAATATTCATAGACTATGGAGAAGGAATTTGAATCCATTATCAAGATTTCACCGGAAATACCCTTTTTTGAGAACATATGAATTAAAACAACTTTTAAAAAAATCTTATGTGTTCCATTTACATGGGTTTTTCTACATTCTACAATAAATTATTGTTAAAAAACTTATTCCTCTACCAACTTCATGCTAATCGAGAAAAAATTAGTAGAAATAGTCTCTGCTCCTGTCTCAACTCCTGTCCTACACACGGCTTGTGTGGAAAAAACGAACAATTAAAACCAGTCTTATCACTTGCTTCCATGCAAGCAGAAGGGATATATGGGAGTAGCATAGACTAAAGTATTAGTCAAAAGCTCGTTGCTATGTGACTAAAGTTCCTTTGTATGGACGAACGATCAATACTACGAAAGAATGTATAAGACATAAATTGTGTGTTATAACGAGATTTAAAATTTTCGTTAAGTAAGTTTTTGCTTATCTCTCACAGTTTACCAGTTATGCAAAATTCCGCAAAATCCATCCAGAATTAACATGTCTTCAGTGGCTATTCCCAGAAAATTTAAGATATACATTTTATTTGTTATGTAAATATCTTATATGTCTTAAATATAAGATATTTTAATCAAAATCGTTAAGTTTTTTGAGAAAATCAACATTTTTGAAATTGTTTTGAAATGTTTGCTTTTGGAGAATACTAAGAGCTTCCTTTTAAACATGTTTTTCACTTATAGTTTACTGTTGAACAGAAAAAGATATTTTCTGTACACAAATGTTAAAAAAAAAAATAAAAAGTTATCGTTACTCTCTTGTCTACACTTACCGTTGCATATCTGAAATTTTCCAAGTTATTCGACAAATGTTACTTATAAATAAGAACGTTTTTAAAAGTATAATGCATTGGCCTCATCTTCCAGAAGTCCGTAGTTTGATTCTAGATAGGATGACTTGCCTGAAAGCTTTTTGTGATGTTCTATAAATATCAGATATATAGTGCGGTGTATAATTAATAAATTTATGGTCTGGTGAACATAATATTCATTCTTTCACCATCTGATATGATCTATTAATCCTTAAATAACGTGTGTACAGCTCTAAAGTAAACTAGAATTACTGTGGTGCATAGGTGTATAAATACTACGACCATGCAGAAAGTAAATAAACAATAATGAAACACATCAACACAAAACTTTATTTACAAAGCTACAGCATCTTACTCTATTTCTCAACGTAATCTCAATTCTCTCAAGATATTCATTGTCACGTGATACCACTTTTTAACGCTGATGTTTGGTCAATCAAATTTTGTAGGTAAATAACGCAAGTGAACTGTGATAATGGAATGAACGAGTCTTCAGTGAGGAAATGGCGCATAATTTAGAGAAATCAAAGAAGAACCAGTGTGCCCGACAAAGACCAGAGTGGAAATTCATAAATTGTTATGAAAGAATTCCTTAAAACAGGTATTTCACATCGGTCACCCACCATACATGACTTTTTGGATGGAAAAGACTTCGCAACCGAGGAAAACATCCACATCTTGGCTCAGATCTTCAGCAGAAGCACGTGACAATGAATACCTTAATAGTAGATCACGTTGAGATATAGAGTAAAGTAATGTAACCTTGTAAGTAAAGTTTTGTATTCATATCCTTCGTTATTATTTAGCTATGTCGAAACGTTCGTTACTTTTACTTTCTCTATACGTACTATGTAGGTAGAAGGTACTATACTCCACCAAAAAATTCGATACCGAGATTTCACCGGAAATATACGTTTTAGGGTCCCCTGTATCCAAAAAAAATATTTTCAGAAAATGGTCCGTGTGTGTGTGTCTGTGTGTCCGTGTGTCCGTGTACACGATAACTCAAAAACGAAAAGTCGGTAAAATACCAAACTTGGTATTTAAGTTCAGTATCTTCCAGGGATGCGACACGAAGATTTTGAGAAAAATCCCCCCACCCCAAACTACCCTTTATATGGAACGTTTTTCGAAAATTTTGATTTTCTAAAAAATGGCTCTAATGATTTTGATTAAAATATCTTATATTAACGATATTTACATGATAAATAAAATATATATTTTGAATTTTCTGGGAAAAGCCTCTGAAGACTACTTTATTCTCGGTCAATTTTATAACTGCTAAACCGTAAGAGATGGACAAAGACTTACCACTCAACAAATGTAGAGCACCTTAAAACACACAATTTTTTTCGTGGAATTGATTGTTTTTTAGATATTCCTTGGTTTTTTTTTTCCAGCTATAAAGACTTCTACTTTTCTCATACAGGACTTTATGAACTCGTGTCCAAACAAACAAAGGAACTTCAGTCGTAGAGCAACCAGCTTTTGACTATCACTTTAACCTATGGTACCTCCTTATATCGCTTCTACTAACAAGGAAGCAAGCAATAAGACTATTTCTGCTAACTTTTGCTCCATTAGATAAAGTAAATAGAATAATTTGTTGCAGTGATATAGAGAAAGTCATGTGAATGGAACACATCTGATTTTTTGGATCGCACTCCTATTTCACCATGATTTTGTAAAACCATAATATCATTTCTCAATATTATCCACAGGCTATTTTCCCTGTATGGTAATCGAATTTTAGCATATGAAAACTGGATGTTATAAAACTATAGATTGTGACACCTTTCCTAAAACTCCAGATTATTGAAATTCCTAAGAAATTGCAACGAATTATGCAGTTAGTGTGGATTTTCAATAGGACAATATGATAACTGCAGTGTTCAAGCTGTGGAGTTCATTTTAAGAAATCTTCGCAGTTAAACATGTGACTCAAATTACGTTCTGCTCATTCCACATTCGCAAACAATTTTTATAAGACGTTCTTGTTTTTTATCCGAATAAGACACTCTAACCATCGTTTCAGCGCCATTATTTTCCTCATTAATTTTGTCCTCTTTTTTTTAATGCACGCATATTTATGCAGCTTCACTTCTTACGCCTTTTTTTTTAATGTAGTCACAATATTTGCTGTTCTTTAATTTATTCTTTACAAATGTTGCTTAAATCAAAAGTATGCATTTCTTCTCTTCCAATTATTGGTTTACATTATTACAACGCGCCATAATCTAACAATGTGCCCGCCTCGGTAGCGGGAGTAGCGTTGTCTGCCCCACATTCAAGAGGTCACGAGTTCGACTCTCGTTTAAGGCTTTTTCCTTAGTTTTTCCCAGATTATGTGGATTCCATATGTAGCAATTAGAGCTATGGCTGTTTTAAATAATATCACTGCCATCTTCAGGCGAGTTTTTGGTGTAAATATATTGTAATTTGATACTTTGAAAGCACATCTAACCCCAAAATTCTGGAAGTCCTGAGTTTAAATCCCGTGGGTTGACCTAATTGGCGGAGCTTTTTCGTGCGGTTTCCTTCATTTAACACCATGATCCAAATTTCCACTCACAGCCTAAAAAATCTGATATGTTCCACTCACATGACTTTCTCTAGCTGTTCTACAAACTTCTTACATAACATTATTCTTCTTTGTGCGCCTTGCTAATCGAGGTACTCATTAGTACAACGTTCTTATTACTCAGTTCCTTGTAAGCAGGAAGAAAATAAGGGAATACACTAGGCTAAACCGATATTCAAAAGTTTTAAAAGCTGTCGTTATGATATTAACTCCTTGGCACGACAGCTCACGGGGAAACTTGGCCTACCGCCCGGCCGCTGCGTCCCCCATCTCGGTCCACTACAGACGTCATGGGTGGGGTGCAGTATTGGAGGGTGAGACGTGGTCAGCGCCTCGAGTCCCTCCCGGCCGGTTAATGCGGTCCTCATGACCTGGAGCCGCTACTTCTCCATCAAGTAGCTCCTCAATTGGCCACCCAGGGACCTTAAGAGGCTGAGTGCACCCCGGGCCAGGTCTCCCAGCGGGGGAAAAATCCCCACGCCGGTACTGGGGATCGAAACCAGGTCTCCCGCTTGGTAAGCAGCTGCGCTACCACCGCGCTAAGGAGACGACCTCGTTATGATATTGTCATTACAAATTGCTTCTTTTCTTGGTCAGGAGTAGAACAAAAGGAAAACGGTCACTGCCATCTGAGAAAAGTATAAGTACTTCACAACTGAAACTAACAATGAATACCTCGAAAACGTTAAGCTCCACGAAAAAAATGTATATGACGTAAGTTATGTATTTTAACAAAACATACATTTTTGTACAGTAAGTTTTTGTCTAACTCTTACGGTTTACTAGTTATGCCAAATTAAGCAAAATTCATTCAGAATAAACAGGTCTTCAGAAGCTATTCCCAGAAAATTCAAGATATAAATTTTATTTGTCAGGTATATATCTTCAACATACGAAATTTTAGACAAAATCGTTAGACCCATTTTTAAGAAAATCAAAATTTTCGAAAAAAGGTTCCATGTAAAAGGTAGTTTTGGTAGGGTGGATTTTTCTCAAAATTTTCGTGTCGCATCCCTGGCAGATACTAAACTTAAATACCAAGTTTGGTATTTTACCAACTTTTCGTTTTTGAGTTATCGTGTTCACAGACACACGGACCTTTTTCTGAAAATACTTTTTTTGGATACAGGGGAGCCTAAAACATATATTTCCGGTGAAATCTCGGTATCGAATTTTTGGGTGGAATGCAACACATTCTCTATACACTATGTACATAGTGCGTATAGAGAAAGTAAAAATAGATGCTATTTGTGATTACAGTGTCATCTATTCACATATATGAAAGCAGTTAGACCGAGCGGTGGCACCATCTACCTGTCGTGGAGCAAAGTAATAAGACGTATAAAGCACGAGACCTAGAAGACTGGCTGTATACCGTCTGAATACAGATGGTGAGCAGCCAGACTGAATGCACCCTTGCACAATCTGCTTGGCTAGAAGCCAAAGTGGTTTGGGTGGGGGGAAAAGACAATAAATACATATTAAATGCGTATCACGAACAGAACATAGTGGTATGATCAAACAGTTAAAGCGACATTAAACAAATACAGTCTTTACTTTCTCTATACGCACTATGTACATAGTGTATAGAGAAGGTATTGCACTCCACCAAAAAATTCGATACCGAGATTTCACCTGAAATATGTGTTTTAGGGTCCCCTGTATCCAAAAAAATTATTTTCAGAAAAAGGTCCGTGTGTGTGTGTCTGTGAACACGATAACTCAAAAACGAAAATTCGGTAAAATACCAAGCTTGGTATTTAAGTTTAGTATCTTCCAGGGATGTAACACGAAGATTTTGAGAAAAATCCCCCACCCCAAACTACCCTTTACATGGAACTTTTTTCGAAAATTTTGTTTTTATAAAAAATGCCTCTAATGATTTTGATTAAAATATCGTATATTAAAGATATTTACATGACAAATAAAATGTATTTTTTGAATTTTATGGGAATAGCCTCTGAAGACTACTTTATTCTGAGTGAATTTTACGGAATTTTGCACAAGTGCTAAACCGTAAGAGAGAGACAAACACTTACCACACAAAAAATGTAGAGCACGTTAAAACACACAATTTATGTTGTATACATTTTTTTTCGTGGCGTTGATTGTTTTTGAGATATTCCTTGTTTTTGGTTTAAACTAAAAAAACTTATATTTTTCTCATACAGGACTTTGTGAACTCGTGTTCATACAAACAAAGGAACTTCAGCCACATAGCAACCAGCTTTTGACTATCACTTTAACCTATGGTACTCCCTTATTTCGCTTCTACTTACAAAGAAGCAAGAAATACGACTATTTCTGCTAATTTTTTCTCGATTAGCAGAAAGTAAGTAGAAGCATAAGCTTTTTAAAAAAAAATTATTGCAGAGATATAGAGAAAGTCATGTGAATGGAACATCAGATTTTTTAAAAATGCTAAAAGTAAATTTCGTTGTACTACCACCTGTTTTATTAATTCTCAGATTCAAATCAAATATATTTTAGAGTACTAGATCGTAATGTTGAATAAATTATATCTCATTTAGCAAGAGGTAATGTTGCACCAGTTTTAGCACTCGATATTAGTGGCAAGGTATCGTAATGCTGACATAGCGGTGTCCTTAAAAAGCACTGCTGTCAGCAAGGGCTTAACTCTAAAAGCTCCAATAACTATGTCACAGAGAGCCCTCACATCTGAGCTGCTGATACTGTCGGACGCATTCCGGACCAACATCGATTGAAAGGGTATAACGTTTTTTAATGCATAGACTTCAAGAACAAAATGCAATAGGCGAGTTGAGTGAAATTTGGGTAATCCATTGGGTTTTCTCCCTTTTGCTCCCTAACCATACTTTCATATAATTAATAATAAAAGCACTGTGTCTCCTTGCACCCGAGTTTATTTCTTTAGAGCTTCAGATAGATCTCTCCCCAAATGTACACCCTCCTGAAACTTAAATCTAAGACCCTCTGCTTCCCTCTCGCAGGCACGAGCACCAGCTACTTCTCTGAACCTACTACCTCCTAGTGATGCACAGTGTAGTGGTAACTTCTACTCCACACTGTGTATCCTACAATATCCTATTCATTGTTCCTTTCGCTACTGAATACTTAACACAAACCACGCCATGCTGTCTAGGCCGCGCCAATTGAATGCTTTCTTGTAATTTGAGTATGCACGGTATAACATTTTGGCAATAAGTAAGCTGGTTATACTGAATGTCGATATGACTTTCTCGTTTTCCGTAATTACAGGGCGATACAAACATTTGCTACTTTTGCCAATAGACTAACCGACGTGTTGCTGCGGTAACCTGTGCGATTCGCATTTGAAAAATACCGAGTTTGATTCCGATGGTCGGTCTTCCTGACCCAAGGGTTTTTCGGAAAGTTTCCCGGGTCCTCAAAAACTGTGAAGGTTATTATATCCTTTGAATTTCCTGTCCCTACATGTGGTTCCATTAAAATTTCATTTATCCTTCTCCCCGTTAGCCCCTTTCAGATTGAAGTGTCTGCGAATATAGTAACGGAATATAGTAAGTATATTTAAATTTCAATATGGTTATGATATTTTATATATCTATACCGTTTTGTTGAGTCAAAATGCGTTTTAAGTTTTAGTCTTTAGCTTACCTTAGCCCTTATCATTACTGATCATTAGTGCGTATTTTGAGTTTCTTGTAAAGGCTGTTTGACCTATCTATTTTAAGATTTTAGACCCTATCGTGCCAAGCTCTACTTATCAGAATTCATTTGAATTAATTCAGGTTTCCAGTACATACAACGGCTTGTAACTATTTCAAGAGTTGGGAAGGTATGCCGTAGCTGGACTTTGAACACTCATCTCCTGGTCTCCGAGATGTCATAAATTCAATGGCGACTTACAATGTCGTATGTACTTTAAAGTTCTGGACTTTGGAATTTTCAACTATTAGGCCCATCATTGTCAATTATGTAATTGTTCTTTCTACTCTGGCCAATGTCTAAGCACAAGTCAGTTGGGAAAGTTAATGCTGTATCGGCAGTGGATAGTCAAATTGGACGGAGATCATGAGATCCACGATTAAAATTCCGGAAATGGCATTGAATTTTTCACTTGACTCTACTTTTCCAATTTTTATACAATTATTTCATTTCTAGAGTTCATTGGTTTGGAATAAAGAAAATGTTGAGATTCGGTAAAAAATCTACAATTATTCGAGAGCTCATTCAGTAACGAATTATTCATTTTGCTGCTGATAATTCATTACAGGTGTAAAATTCCAAATTTCACAACGCAATACCCAAACCTTCCTTAATTTTAGTAGGTGTAATATTGCCCTGTCGTGTCCATCAGGGGCGCCGGAACCTAAGATCTGGGTTTCTTTTAGCCCCTCTCATATGTTCAGGATGGGGTGCTGAGGCCCCTCAGATGTTTTGTGTTTTGTTCTACTTTTATTCTTTTACTACGTTGGTACAAACAGTATAATTGTGTTTTGAAAACGGATTACATATCTCGTTTTGTCGCGTTTAATCCATAATGCAATATGGGCGCACACAGTAATATATAAGGTGGAAGGAGAATGCGCACAAATATTTATCTCAGCGACTTGATGACCCAGCATTTTTTTCGCTATTTTCTAAAGTTGTGTTTATAAGAAAAATTTCATTTTTGTTTGAGATGGATATTACTCCCCATCTCAGACGTTTGGCGACGGTTTAGGTAACACCGCCTTTGCCCTTTGTCCTACTAAGGTGTTGGGAAAGAATATCTATCGTACTAAAACCTCAACCTACATAACCACACGTTTTGGTTTTCATACATTATCTGATTAGAATTCACAATGTATTCATGGTTTAGTTTAAAAATATTAAATACAATGACATTATCCTTTATTTAAATTTGGTTCTATCAAAGAAACATAATTCAAACCAACGTGTAAGCATTTGCACTTCCGTTCCTTAAACAAAATAACCCTCATTGCCATTACAAAGGTGTGAAGTTAAACCTCAAAACTTAAGGAACCTTCAAATCACGAGTTACGTGACCCAAGTCACAGATCCGTCGATACACTGCAGTTCGTCTTTTGGCAAGATGATTTAAAAGTCGCCGATTACCGGCTCCCATCAGCATTTGCTGATTTCCTACTTGTGGCGTAAATTAAATTAATGTGTGCTAATTCAATATATGTAAAGGAACGTTTGCAACTGAATCGGTGCCTTGTTTCCTCACTGTGAGTTAATTGAATGCAAGTCGGCCGTGTGCGAGTTGTACTAAACATAAGAGTTGGCCGTTCGCTAGAGCTCGGTCCAGGGACACGAAATTGTAAGATTGAGGTTCAGTGCACACAGAGTATCACCATGACGTGATGTAGTCAATATGGTCTCTTAAATCCCGTTACGAAACGTGGTGGACTATCTAGCTTACTGCCTGACCTCGTTCAGTTCCTGATAGTTGATAAACTATTGAATACACATAACAGCGCAGAATGAAAAATGTCTAAAATACTAAGAAAGTATAGGCGCTCCACACTGAACGAACTTGTGAATGATTCATATTTTGAGTGACAGGAGGAGACATTTTCTTTCGATACAATAAAGATTTATCTTGTAATTCACTGCAATGGATTCTGTGTGAGCTGGGTTGAATTATGTTCATTGTCTTTACAAAGCTCAGCACATTATGCTGAATTTTTGTATTAAGTTTTATACTTTTACTTGTAAAAGTAAAAGGCGGTTTTATTTACTAATCATATAATGAAATAATTGTTTTATTGTGTTACTTTACAATTAGAGCGATATATATAGGGTGGATCATTTAACTTGAAACTGTAGAACATCCCCAAAGCTAGGGATATAATGGGGGAAAGTAAATGCCGTTTGTTGTGTTTTAATTGGAGAAGGTTTGGAAAGTAATTTGAGGATCAAGCTACATTCTTTAAATATAACCAACAATTTAATTTTGTTTCTTTATTCCTAATCAAAAATGTACAATGTTTGTTTGAACCATTTTCTTGTACAGGGTTCTTTAACTGGTGTAGACAATTAAATATTGAAAAAAGGCAGATGCACAGAGTATCACCACTGCATGGGTATTCCTACAGTATTATTTCATAAGTATCCTACAAATTTAGAGCAATTAATGTTCAAAATGATGATGCCCTTCTACCTTAATGCACTTTCCATTTCAATGAATAAACGACTGCCGTGTTCCTGAAAAGTATGTCTCTTCCAATACTGCCACAAGCATTTCGTACGTGCGGCTTCATGTTGCCTGGTGTCGTCGGTATTGGAGGCAACATGAGTTTACAGACATAGCAACCTTTAATCACAGAGTTGTAAAATACATTGAGGTAGAAGAGCATCATTTTGAAAATTTATTACACTAAGGTGCGATACTTCCGAAATATTACTGTACAATACCTGTTAATGTAGAATACTGATTTCTTAGGAATAAGAAACATTTCAATATAATAAATAAAATAAAACTAATAAGCAAATGAATATAAAAGAACGGGGGGAAAGATATTGCAGTAACAAATAAATAAATGATTAAAGATATTAAAAGGAAATACATTAGAATAAGCAATAAATGTTAAACAATTGTAAGGAGTATTTATTCTGTATACGAAAGGAAGTTACTGCTGAAAGGAAAAACCAGATATTTAGGAATATTAGCTGCAAGATTTATTTGGTAATGTGGGTCAGAAAGTCATTAGCAGAACGTATATACAATAGAATTGTGGAAATTTTGTGTTCCGAGTGTTACAAAGGAGAAACATTAATGACCAAGGGTACTTTGGACCTGAAGGGAGCAAACTGGAGTCCAATGCTTTTGCTGCGGTGCCAAACTTATTTGATAGGAGGAGATCGATTTGGAAAAACCTTTGGCAGAAAATACTAACCAATAGAAATTAAGAAATATTTAATTTCGGATCCATTCATAGAAAATAGGAGGGGGCCATAAGAAATTTGTCTAGGCCCGAAGGGAGTTTACGGTCACGAATTGTAGAAGGGAAGAAGTTACTTATAAATTATCAATGGTGCTGAGCAGACGTGTTGCATATATTAACTTCAGTATTGCGATATAAAGTATGTGTGTCTTTATTTTAGGAAAGTGAGTGGTGGACAAAGAGTTATTTCTCCGAGATCACACGGGAATTAGAGCAGGGAATGGTTGGAAAATAGGGAAAATTTGCAAAAGTTTAATTGTAAGGAACTTATTCAGTGTGGGGGAATAACATTGTAAATGAGAAAACGGAAGTCAGAGGGGACAAATAATTTAATGTGTGTGAAATGGATAAACTGGGGTAATCCGAAAAAATAGTGATTTTTTTCTTCACAAATGCCCTGAGAAAATCCCTAAAAGAGATAAAGAGATCCTACTTTTAAGCCCTTCTTATCCTTCAAAATCCTTCCACAAAATGGCATATAAACCATAAAATTCCCGCCATAATGTGCAGTAGCGGTAGGCATTTGCCTTTCATTAATATTTAATTATCTACTCCAGTAAAAGAGCCCTGTAGAAGAAAATGATTTAAACAAAAGTTATTTATCTCTTTATGAGGAACAAGGAAACAAAATAAATGTTGGTTTCCATTTAAAATATGTACCTTGACCCTCAAATTGCCATTCAAACCTTCTCCAATTACAACGCAACAAATGGCAACTTTTATTCAAGACGTTTCTTTCTACAACGCTTAGTTTTGAAGATATTCTGCAGTCTTAAGTAAATGGTTCATCCTGTATGTAATGTCAGTATATGTAAAGAGCTACTTTTGGAACAGATTATACCTCAACGTGTGCATGTTTACACTACAAACCTCTCCCCACTACCCTCTCTATACCGTGACTGAACTGTGCGCGCTTTGGAACCAAAACCGAGTTTTAGTGATGTATATGAACACAGACATAACGCAGGGTGATTCAAAACACATTAGACCCTAAAGTTTGAGCTTCATTTATGACAATTGTATTAGTGACTGGACAAAATGACTCACACTAGCGTATTATACCTCTATGTCAAGAAAATTCCGGGAATTTCTCAATAAAACACAAAAAATGAATTATTCATCTAATTTTATTTTATCGCCTTCAAAGTAGGCCCCTTCTGAAATTATATATTTATGCCAACGAATAACCCAATCATCAAAACATTTTTTGTAGGCACTTTTAGGAATCGATGTCAACTGTCGCCACGAATTTTCCTTTATGTTTTCTATCGACCGAAAACTAATGCCTCGAAGTGGTAACTTGAGTTTTGGAGAGAGAAAAATCAGCAGGAGCCAGATCAGGTGAATACGGTGGTTGTTCGATGAAATTTGTTGAGTTTTTGGACAGAAATTCGTTCACAATAATAGCCTTGCGAGTTGGAGAGTTGTCGTTCCACTAATCTGGCCTTTTTTGCCGTACTTGTTCTCTCAAACGCCGCATAACGCTCAGATAATAGTCTTTATTTACCATCTCACCTTCTGGTAAGAACTCTTAAGTGCACGGCACCGCGATAATCGAAAAAAACTGTCAACATGATCTTAAGTTTTGAGCAAGTTTGACGTGCCCTTTTAGGTTTCGGTTCAGTTGGAAGGCGCCATTCGGAAGCTTGTTGACTGGTTTGAGTGTCAAACTCGTAAACCCACGTCTCATCACCAGTTACAATGCGTTTCATGAATGTGGGGTCGGAACTGGCTCGTTCTAGCATGTCTTCAGCAATCCTTACGTGATTGAGTTTTTGTAGAAAATTCAAATATTTCGGGACTAACCGAGCTGCAACGCGTGTCATGCCCAAACAATCGTTTAAAATGGTACGAATCGATTCGTGAGACACAAAGTTCAGCGGCAATCTCTCTCAGACCTAAATGATGATTTTCAGACACCATTTTCTTCACTTTAGCGATGTTCAGTTTAGTTTAAACCGCTGAAGGACGACCAGAGCGAGGCAAATCTTCCACCACATCTCGATCATTTTTGAATGCACTGTACCACTCATATGCACGATTTTTGATAAAGTCGATTCACCGTAAGCCCTCTAACATTTTCAGCGATTTGGCTCACGAAATACCATTTGCAATGCAAAATGTGAGACAGATTCTTTGTTCAATATTTGTATCCATCGTAAAATAGCAAATCACCTTTGAGATGAACTAACAAAATGGCGTACTGTAAACAAACTAGATGACAGATGACGATCAAACTCCGCGTTGGTATAGAGGAAAGATGTACCAACTTAACGACAACAATAATTTCGAACCCCCTTTTAAACAGGATTTTTAAATGATCAATTCCCGGTACATTCTTTACTAAGTATCAAATAATATCAAATTATTTGCACTTATTCACCTATGTTGTGTGTATTATCACACATGTTACTAAAAGGTACACTAATTATATTATATCTAGTTAAGTGGCGTCGTGGCCGAGTGCCTCTCACTTTGGTGGCCCGAGTTCGATCCCAATAACGCATGTGGAATTTGTGGATGGACGAAGCGGCATCTGGGCGAGTTCCAGTTTGGTATTTTACAGACTTTTCGTTTTTGAGCTATCGTGTTCACAGACACACGGACACACACGGACCTTTTTCTGAAAATACTTTTTTTGGATACAGGGGACCCTAAAGCATATATTTCCTGTGAAATCTCAGTGTCGAATTTTTTGGTGGAGTTCAATACCTTCTCTATACACTATGTACAGAGAAAGTAAAAAGTGGAACCTAACTTTCCAAACACGACTTCGCAGTACTTCGAAACTGTAACATGAAGTAAATATGCGGCATGCCAATGCTGCAAACAGCTAAAGTAAAACTTTCCGATCAAAATAAATAAAAACTCTCTTTTGTAATATTAATATTTACGAAGTTGATGTTTAAGCAAGTGAGCGTACCAAAATGTTCTAAAAAACCACTATGCAGCATTATTTTCAACAATATTTTGTATACTATTTACAATTACCGTACCTCTGTGAAAGTTAAACCAAAATTAGCAGGAGATTCAAAATATTTATATGCAATTAAAACATGAAAATGTAAAAAAATTATTAAACAGCCTTTTCGATTGCCCTTAATGCTGTGCCGGCATGTTGCCATTGTAGCTCAGTCGTAGAGCAACCGGTTAGAGAGGGCCGCGCCGTGGCCGAGTGGTTAGACCACTCGCCTCTCACCTAGACGGCCGGGGTTCGATCCCAAGCGACCATATGTGAGATTTGTGGTGGACAAAGCGGCGCTGGGGCGGGTTTTCTCCGGTACTCCGGTTTCCCCCGCCATCGCATTCCACCGGTGCTCCATCATCAGTGCCACCGTCTGCGGTGACATAAGTAGTTAAAGCGGGCGTTAAACACTAGAGACCGGCAGATCCGTAGTTCATATCCCGGCTATATGCAGCGGTAACCTATTATAGGGGTACCAGATTCGCATCTCGCGTGCAGGTTTAGGATATTTATGAATGGTGTGGATATGTAAGTGTCCTAGCTCAGGATTTTGTTAGCATGGAATCTTTCTCAGGTGTGGTAAGACACACGTGGTTTTCTTCGAGTTCCAGATTATTATTAAACTCGTTTATTCATTTTGTTCGGCCTTTTCTGCCGTAGAACACACATATTTCTCCTAAATTTTCCCCTTATCAACTACGCTTTACTCGACCGCGGCTATTATTACTTTTGACTGTCTGCTGGTGCATCAAACAAACAATGTTCCTATCGTGGCCTATGTAGCCCGCTCATTTCTACCGCGCCTCAGCCATGTCGTCTTACCTGTGCGCATCTTCCAGGGCTAGTGATTTCGTCCGTATTCTGGCGTATTAAATTAACACTATTTCCGTCGCAGTCAAATGTAGCCCGATCGACTCCCCCCGGACCCAAATATCACATCTTACTTCCGCGAAAGTCCCATGGCTAGTACCAAAAGTGTCGTTCGACCAGCAAGGGAATTATTTCTGTTTTCCTTGTTATGTCCACCCTTGGGCAGTGTAACCTCACCCTCTTTAGTTCAATGTCCTGCCCTTAACGGTACTATCCTACCTGGGTCGCTTGTCAGCTCGTGATAACTGTTTGTCCTTGCCGTCGTCGACGTGTTTTACATTATTTCTTTCTTGGCCATTCCCAGTATACATTTGTCCCTTCATAGTATAATGTATATTATATTGGCTATAATTTATATTTTATTTAGATAACTTTTAACTGTCACATATGGCATTGAATTTTTCAGTCTGACTCTACTATCCAAGTTCTGCCAATGTTTATCTTGATTAGCATTGTATAGACAAACGAATAATCTCTTGTAAGAACAGTAATCTGAGTGAAATGTTCGCCTAGTATTTTTAATTATCCATACAATGTATAATATAAAATATAACATGTCCGAGCTTGTAGGCCGCGGTGGAATAATAAAAGTATTAAAATGTGACGTTTCGTCCTCATCTATGGAGGACATCCTCAGAAAGGAAGTTAGGCAGGAACGGCTGGCGATTGCAGATTCATTGCAGGTTCTAAGGATAACGGGTAAAGGATGAGGACAGAAAAGGGTTTTATGTTGGTGTGACGCTATATAATTAGGATGACTGTGGTACAATGGTGCCCGGTTCCGCCTTAGCGCTCCGAGGGTTAGTGGGTGCTTACTTTGTTGGTCGATGCTGCCAACAGTGGTGTGTAGGCCTGCCGCCTTGACCGCCCGCAGATTCATGAAGTAGTGGAGGATGGCAATTTATACTGTTAGAGGACGAAACATCAAATATTAATAATTTTATCACTCTACCAAGGCCGGGCATGTTATACTTTACTAATACGAGGGTCGCTTATATGGTGCCAATAGACCAGTTAGACGGTAGCATCGTATAGTTTAACTTTAGACTAGCTTGTATCCATAGTTACAGGTCAATAGCTTTTTTTAGTTTTCGAATGGCAGTATTTTAAACAAGACAACTTTAGAGTTTTCATAAAAATGGAGGATTTAGAAAAACGACAAGTGATGTAATACTTCAATTTGAAAGGTTTAACGCCTAAAGAAATCAAGAAGGAAATGGACAGTAAATTGAAAGACTCTGCCCCTTCATATTCAATGATTAAAAGGTGGATTGCAGGGTTTAAAATGGGACGCACGAGCACTAGTGATGAGCCTCGCTCTAGACGCCCTGTAGAAGTGACAATTCCAGAAGTCATCGTTTAGTACTGCAAGACCGCAGATTAAAGTTGTTTGAGATAGCAGAGGCTGTAAACATATCAAAAGAACGTGCAGGTAATATTTTAAGTAATGTTTTCGGCTTTCACAAGGTCTGTGCAAGATGGGTGCGGCGTTTGTTGACACCTGATCAAAAGCTGCAAAGAAAGCCGTTTCTGTTAAGAATGGGGAGCTCTACCGTAAAAACCCTAGTGAATTCTTAGACAAATGGATGATACTTGGATACATCACTACACTCCAGAAAGTAAATCAGTCAAAACAAGGATTGCGCCAGGTGAACCAACTCCAAAAAAGGAAATTTGTCGGCTAACAACGTTATGGCGAGTGTTTTTAGGGAATTATTCTTATTGATTGCTTGGAAAAGGTGGTGACTACCACGCAGCTTACTGGAACGTTTGAGTGATGAGATGAAAACAAAGAGACCTCATTTGGCAACAACAAAAAAATCTTGTTTCATCACGACAATGTTCTGGCCCATCAGTCATTGCAATGGGAAAAATCTGATGTGTTCCATTCACATGACTTACTCTATATCACTGCAACAAATTATTCTATTTAGGTACTTCATCTAATGGAGCAAAAATTAGCAGAAATAGTCTTATTACTTGCTTCCTTGTTAGTAGAAGTGAAATAAGGGGCTACCATAGGTTAAAGTGATAGTCAAAAGCTGGTTGCTCTACGACTGAAGTTCCTTTGTTTGTATGGACACGAGTTCACAAAGTCCTGTATGAGAAAACTATAAGCTTTTGTCGCTGAAACCAAAAAAAAAAGGAATATCTAAAAAACGATCAACTCCACGAAAAAAATGTATACAACATAAATTGTGTGTTTTAATGTGCTCTACATTTTTTGTGTGGTAAGTTTTTTCCATCTCTTACGGTTTAGTAGTTATGTAAAACTCGGTAAAATCACTCAGAATAAAGTAGTCTTCAGAGGATATTTCCAGAAAATTCAAGATATACATTGTTTGTTGGATAAATATCTTTAATATATGATATTTTTATCAAAATCGTTAGAGCCAATTTTTAGAAAATCAAAATGTTCGAAAAAAGTTCCATGTAAAGGGTAGTTTGGGGTTGTATTTTACAGACTTTTCGTTTTTGAGTTATCGTGTTCACAGACACGGACACACGGACCTTTTTGTGAAAATGCTGTTTTTGGATATTGGGGACCCTAAAACATATTTCCGGTGAACTCTCGGTATCGAATTTTTGGGTGGAGTGCAATACCTTCTCTATACACTATGTACATAGTGCGTGTAGAGAAAGTAAAAATGTGCGAATTAAAGTTGGAATTGCTTGAACATCCACCCTATTCACCAGATCTAGCACCCAGTAACTACCACCTGTTCCCAAACCTCAAAAAATTTCTTGGAGGATGAAGATTTCACAGCAATAGGTAAATAGCTGTTTTGAGGACCTTGATAAATCGCACTACAGAGATGGTTTAATTAAATTAGAACACCGATATGACAAATGTATTATACTTTCTGGAGATTACGTTGAGAAATAAAGTAATTTTTTTTTCAAATGCTGTTTTCATTGAGAAGCCCGGGACTTATCAGCCGGGCCTAGTAGCACCGGCTGGGAAAGTCTACGAGCATATTTAATGTGTAATGTGTATTGATGGATAGCTATTGATAATTGTTAATTTCGATTCTCAGTTATTAAACTCCCCATATTTTCTTCATTCCGGCGCCTCGGGTTGTAATGTTTGTATCATTAGCTATACGCGTGGCAAAGCATGAGGCTGCACATATAAGATACGTAAAAGCCCCGCCCATATATACTTGGTGGGCGGGGCTTACTTTGCCTTTTACTTTTGAAGTTAGCTGTTCTGGTATTTACCACTACATGAAGCACCGAGTATGAAAAGAGGGGAGTGCGCAGCTCCAGTAATCATAACGTACACTCTTTCCCGTTTAAATTAATAACATCCCATCTAGAGCGTCTGCGGTAATGAAAGAGTTGGACTACTCTATTGAGGTATCTATTGTTCTATTTTCAACATGCTGCTCCTTGTTTCGGATATATAAACAATAAGGAACATGCCAGTAGGGACCGCGTACGTATGCACATTTTAATTACTCTACTAAAACAATTTCATGTGTTACATTTAAATCACTTTCTTTGCCCATTCTTCAACCAACTATTCTCTAACAAAATCTGGTTACACTCACATGACTTTCTTTACCTGTTCTACAAACAAACTATAAATATTATCAGGAGGGAAATAAGCGAATACACTAGGATAAAGCGATAGTCAAATCTTTTAAAACATGACCGCTATGTGAACAATTAAGGCTCGGATTTCTTTGCATGGGCAAGAGTAAAACAAAAGAGACGAAACGAAAGATGATTTCCCGTTTGAGAAAAGTTTTAGTTTAAAATTGAAACCAATAGCAAGGAATATTACGCTCACTGAAAAAGTGCTTGATATACATTGTATTTTAACTAGATATACATTATGAAATTCAAATTTCTTTGGTTGGTCAGGAGTAAAACAAAAGAGAAACAAAATGAAAGATGATTTCCCGTTTGAGAAAAGTTTTAGTTTAAAATTGAAACCAATACCAAGGAACAGTACACAAACACACACGCACAAAAAGGTGTTTGATATAAATTGTTTTAACCAGATATACATTTTTTGTGTAGTAATTTTTGTCTATCTCTTACGGTTTACTAATTATGAAAAATCATGTAAATTAAATACGACTTGAGGTTATTTCAAAAAAAAAATTAAGAAAAATATTTTAATTATGAGAATGTCTTAATAATATGGTATTTTAATGAAAATTGTTTGCCATTTTTGAAATGAAATAGAAATGGAGTTTTATTTATGGACGCTCTTTAACTGCTGTGGTTCTCAGCGTCCCATTCTATACTGGGCGTGAAAGACCACTTAATTTTGCTCAGAGGCCTCTCTATCAGGCTTGAGGTTCCTTTACGTGCCGTAAATCTAGCACACGGTACCAATGGCTTTACTTCCCTTCCAAAGGAAGCTATGCTAAGCATTTTTATGCCCGAAAAAATCCATCGTCCTCCGCTGTGTTTGAACCCGCGACCTTGGACATATGAAGTTAGCATGGTAACCATTACACCACGGAGGACGATAGCCTTTTTTGAGAAAATCAAAGTTTTTTAATATTATTCCAAGTACAGAGTATTTTAGGGTGAGGTATTTTCATGAAAATCTTCGTGTCGCATCCTTGGAAAATGTTGAACTTAAATATGAAGTTTGGTACTTAGCGGATTTTCGTTTTTGAGTTATCGTGTTCTCTCTCTCTCTCTCTCTCTCTCTCTCTCTCTCAGAGAGGGCGCACACACACACACACACACACACACAGACTGCTTCCTAGATGTTTTTTTAGGTGACTCCAATGTTTGCATTTCTCGCGAAATCTCAGTATTGAATTTTTGGGTGGAATAGAGTACCTTCTCTAAACAATGTACGTGGTTTACCGAATATCGCAATTGACAGAAGTTCTTTACTTCATATTAATCGTAACAAACATTTGCAGAAATTATTTTATAGGGGAATATCATGTAAGCGCTATGCAATACTTGAAATACGGTTCCTTTCTTCTTGACCAGTAGAATGAACTAACGATCTCCCATTTGAGTATAGTAAAAATATTTTAAAATTAAAACAAACAACAGGTTATGTCTCGAAAATGGTTATAACTCCATGGCACGACAGCTCACGGGGAACCTTGGCCTACCGCCCGGCCGCTGCGTCCCCCATCTCGGTCCACTACAGACGTCATAGATGGGGTGCAGTATTGGAGGGTGAGACGTGGTCAGCGCCTCGAGTCCCCCCGGCCGGTTAATGCGGTCCTCATGACCTGGAGCCGCTACTTCTCCATCAAGTAGCTCCTCAATTGGCCCCCCAGGGACCTTACGAGGCTGAGTGCCCCCCGGGCCGGGTCTCCCAGCGGGGGAAAAATCCCCACGCCGGTACTGGGGATCGAACCCAGGTCTCCCGCTTGGTAATCAGCAACGCTACCACCGCGCTAAGGAGACGACCCTCGAAAATGGTTAACCCCACAAAAATTACATTCGAGATTGGCCCCATAACTCAGTATAGACCTTGCCTGCTGTGAGAGGAGTTCCGGGTTTGATCTCCAGCTGGAGGTGAGTGTGTTTCTATAATGAAGAGTATGAATGAGTGTGCAATATGTTGAAGAAACTTAGAAACTCAACAGCAGTAACACAGTACACGTGTTCCAAAGCAGAATGCTGCTAATATGACCATACAATTAAAGACGGGTATAAATGTACTTACAATTAGTGTAGCGATAAGCTGGATAAAAAAATCTGATGTGTACACATAAATTTCTCTAGCTGCTCCACAAACAACTGTTTCTTACAAAATATTATTTAATTAACGTCATGATAATCTAGATAAATGTTAGCAGAACTGGTCATATTACTTGCTTCCTTGTAATAAGGGAATACATAGGCTAAAGCGATAGTTAAACCATATAGGTTCTGTTCGTTTTGCCTTAGTTTAAAATTGAAACCACTAACAAAAAATATCTTGAAAACTGTCAACTCTACAAGAAAAACGTATATATAAATCATGTGTTTTAACAATATCTACATTTATTTATTTTTTTTTTTTGTAGTAAAGTTTTGTCTATCTATTACGTTTAACCGTCATGCATTATTCTGCAAAACTCAACACGAAAAAAGCTCTTCAGAGGCTATTCCAAGAAAATTGAAAATATACATTTTATTTGTGACGTAAATATCTTTAATATGCGGCATTTTAATCAAAATCGTTACCTACAGCTATTTTGATGAGAATTTTGGAAAAATTCCTCATGTAAAGGGTAGCTAGAGTTGGGTGGTTTTCTTAAAATCCACTTGTTGCATCCTTGGAAGATATCTACTGAACTTAAATAAGTTGGTATTTAACCGACTTCTCGTTTTTGAGTTATGCTGTCCACAGACACAGGAATCTTTTTCTAAAAATGCCTTTTTGGGACTCGGTGAACCTCAAAACATTTATTTCCGGTGTAATCTCGGTATCGAATTTTGGGTGGAATGCAATACCTTCTCTACCCATTATGTACATTGTAAATACGGGCTAGAGAAAGTAAAAAGTGTATTTAATACAAATTTGATACAAATTTCCAACAAAACTTTCATTGGTGTAGTTTGGGTTGGATGACCTTTTTCATTTTCTTTTTCTTAATCTTTGTGTTGCATCCTTGAAATATGAATAACTTGAATAACATGTCTGATATTTAATCGATGTTTACTTTCTCTACTTCGTACATAGCACACAGAGAAGGTATTGCATTGCACCCAAAAATTCGATATCGAAATTTCAGTGGAAATATACCTACGGATTAGGTTCTCCTATATCAATAAGAAACATTAAAAACAAATCGGTGTGTATGTCCCTGAAAAGGATAATCAAAAACGAAAGTAGATTAAATACTAAAGGTTCTATATCTTCCAAGGGTGTGACAAGAAGTTTTTCAGAAAATCCCCCCACTCAAAGTAAACTTTACTTAGAAAAATTAGTGAAAATTATTTTCTCGAAAGTGGCTGTAATGATTTTGATTAAAATAACTTACATGTTTAATGTTTTGGAATTGCTTCATTTTCATTTAGAGTGACTTTTGCGTAACTGGTAAACCGTAAGTGAGAGACAAAAAACAATCTCGCTAAAACACCCAAAATATCTCATACTTTTTGTTTTTCTTTATGGAGTGTACAATTTTCGAGATTTGATTATCGCTTTATACTAATATATTGTGTTATTTCCCTTCTTCTTATAGTGAAAAAAATAAATTATCTGAATGGAGCACATCACATTTTTTGGCGATAGAACAGGTCTAAAGTGGTGTTGGAGGTGGTGACTGCGGCGGTAGCGTCGGCGGCGGCGTTCATGGTGAGCATTTAAATATAACATTTCCAGCACAAGCAGTCGTGTACCTTCAGTTGCTGAAGGTAACATGATTTCTTTAACAATTGAAGGTTTATGAATAAGGATAACATCTTGGGGACCGATAGCGGGATGGAATCGAAGTTAGCGCAGCATGGTATATAGTTGTGATGTATTGACGATGCACCGTATACGTAGCGGTTTAGAAGCAAAACAGACTGTGAGGTTGTCACTAGCAGTGAAAGACGGTTGAGGGAGGTTGGTTGGGTGATAAACACAAGTACCACTGATTTACGGAAACTAACAATTTTAATATTTACACACATTCAATTGCAGCTATGCAACAAGTCATTAGCATCGTTATCCGCAGCAATGTCTCTCGAGATACATAGATTACAATGCACAACATGCATTCGTAACGTCTCATATGAGAATCGTCTCCAATTGGCACGTAAACAGGCTCCACATCACATACTGCATCAGCAAATATTTCTGTAGCACATTTCATGTTTCTCGCAATATTGAGGGTCGAAAATTTTTTTACCTTCTTTCTCACACAGTCTAAAACAGGTGTGCGGGTCTCTGTTTAATTGCTTGCATAGTTCATCGACAGCTTTCAGGTCTAGAGGTATTTCAATGTTCGATGCTTCCAAATACGAGGGTCGTTTTATTTTCAACCTCCGATAGGCTATAAATGAAAGACAAGTTCATAGAAAACAATTATTTTACTACTAAAAGTTTTGTCTTTTATTTATAGCATATCGGAGGTTGAAAATAAAACGGCCTTCTAGGTGTTATTGTCGTAGGTATATCTGAAAAGTTCTCATACAATCCATTTGAAGCAAGAGGTTTTACAATCTTGATTGAAGAGCATGCACTGTCATTAAAGGCATTAATTACATATAAAACAGTATTGCAATATACAGCATAGTATACTGCTGCGTCGAGTCATTTTCCCCAACGTGCCACTACAGGTTGTTTAAATGCAGCGCGTGCGTCGCCAAATACAGGTCGGTCTCTACTCGGTAAGCATGCAACTGGTATCCGCATGTGTCCGGCTATCGGATCCCAAGATGCTATCCCTAGTTATAATAGTTAATGAAGGTTATCTGGTCAACAATGAAGGTTATTTTGTCAACACTACTACTCTAGATGTAACGAATAGATCACCAATCCCAAAACCCAGCGCGCTCGACCTTGACACTGCTGTTGAACAGATGACGGTGATTAGTTTTGCTTTAGCGTAAGCGTTTTTACTTTCTCTATACGCACTATGTACATAGTGAATAGAGAAAGTATTGCACTCCACCCAAAAATTCGATACCGAGATTTCACCGAAAATATATGTTTTAGGGTCCCCAATATCCAAAAAAAGCATTTTCACAAAAAGGTCCGTGTGTGTGTGTGTGTGTGTGTGTGTGTGTGTGTGTGTGTCAGTGTGTCTGTGAACACGATAACTCAAAAACGAAAAGTCAGTAAAGCACCAAACTTGGTATTTAAGTTTAGTATCTTCCAGGGATGCGACACGAAGATTTTGAGAAAAATCCCCCCACCCTAAACTACCCTTTACATGGAACTTTTTTCGAACATTTTGATTTTCTCAAAAATGGCTCTAACGATTTTGATTAAAATATCGTATATTGAAGATATTTAGCTGACAAATAATATGTATATCTTGAATTTTCTGGGAATAGCTTCTAAAGACCTGTTTATTCTGGATGAATTTTGCTTTATTTGGCATAACTAGTAAACTGTAAGAGATAGACAAAAATATACTATACAAACAATGTAGGTCTTGTTAAAATACACAAGTTATGTCATATACATTTTTCTCGTGGAGCTTACAGTTTTCGAGGTATTCATTGTTATTAGTTTCAGTTGTGAAGGGCATACTTTTCTCAGACGGGAGTGTGCGGTTTTCTTTTGTTCTACTCCTGGCCAAGAAAAGAAGGGATTTGTATTGACAATCGCATAACGACAGCTTTTAAAACATTTGACTATTGGTTTAGCCTAGTGTATTCCCCTATTTTATTCCTACTTATAAGGAACTAAGTAATAAGAACATTGTCCTAATGAGTACCTCGATTAGCAAGGTGCAGAAAGAAGAATAATCTTATGTAAGAAGTTCTTATAACAGCTAGACAAATTCATGTGAGTGTAACACATCAGATTTTTATTATTCATCATCGTCGAATTAATACTATGCAATTCACTTCAAGTGTTTTCAAACGTATTCCTCGTTCTGCAAAGATGAGGTTTCCACACTTTTATTTTATTTAAAGTATAGTGTGACTTGTTTCAACAAGATAGCACATTAAAGCCACTACTCAGATTGAAGTGACATCTCTTCACACCTAAGTCCTTGTTTTTTGCTTCAGCGTAAAACTTTAGAGGGAAGATCTGCAGTAAAGCCAATCAAGTTCCGGAGAGAATCAGCAGAAAAAGTTGAAACGAATCTTTAAAAAGAATTTATTACAGAACTGGTGAACTTGAAGGGAAAGACAGATGGACTTATTATAATTATACGCCCAGGAGGAGTGAGCCAGAAGGGCCGTGATGATTACTGGCAGAGAAGATGTTTAACGAACAAGAAAAGCCCATCTTCCCCGAGGCGGGCCCCTGTTGATTAGGAGTGTAGCTGTATTATCGAGCGAGAATCCCTCAAGGCACAGCCCCGGCTTCATTCCCTGCCATCTGCCTGTCTCTCACCTAACAGAAATCATATTTTTCACTATTCTTCTCCTCTTCGCTTCTCTAACTCGTTTCGTTGCCAATATTAGATGCGTTCGCACCTCTGGCTGCAAGCAAGAACCACAGTCTAAATCAAAAGTTAGAGATCTTGCCTAGTATCTGTTAGGCTAGTACTGTGTGTTCTATTACCTTATTAATCTATTACTATGAACGTGTAATATTTTATTTTATTTTCTTCTCTTGAATGTAACAGTAAAACAGTAAAATAATGAGTAATACACTAAAACTCCAATAAACCGAAACAATACTTAACCAAAACAGAGGAGATGGAAGGAAAAAAAGTAAGAAGAAACAATGGCATAAAAATCTTCACATGACTTTTTCTTACTTATTCTGCAACCAAATATTCTTACAAAATGTTATTATTCTATGTATTTCATGCTAATCAAGACAAACTTTAACAGAAATAGTTTTATCATAAATTTCCTTATAAGCAAAAATGGAATAAGAGAAGGAAAGCGATGGTGAAAACATAAGAGCAAGTGGTTTCTAACTAAGGTATTTGAAAATCGGTTTTCCTTGCCTACCAGGTGAAAAGAACGAACACCGATTTCAAATTTGAGAAAGTGTAAGATTAGACAAAAATATACCATTAACAAAAAATACCTTGGAAACGGTTAATCTACAAAAAATGCATAAACTCAGTGCTTTAATGAGATCTACATTTTTTGTGTAGTAAGATGCCCTCTCTTACAGTTCATCAGTTATATAAAGTCATCCAGAATAATGGGACTTCAGAGACATTTACATTGTTTACGAAAACGTCTTTAAAATGAGGAATTTTAATCAAAATTGTCAGCCATTTTTCTTAAAGACAGAATTTTCGAAAAAGTTTCACATTCTCTTTGAAACATGTATATTTTAATATCAATTTCCCTTTTCTACACTGAAGCTAATGTCGTGCTCTAAATATTTATTTCGAACTGTAGAACAATATTTGATTGCTGGATTTTTCGTTTAAAGGCAATAATCTTTGTTTTTATTATTGGTAATTTAAAATCATATACTTTACACTATTTATTTAGCTCATTCAAGTCTTTAAATATTAAACTTTAATCAAGTTTTCTTCAAAATACAAAATTTGCGTTTCAGGTAAACGTTTTCCAATTAATTTTAACGGATCAAAATTAATTTTTACCATCTGTGTAACCAGATACGATAAAACAAACCGTTCAGCACTTAAAATTTAATTTTTACTTTCTCTGCATGGTACAGGTAGAGGCGGTATTCAGCTTCACTAAAAGTTCAATACAGAGATTTCACCGGAAATGGTGTTTTATGGTCCCCTGTATAACAAGTTTTTAGAAAAAGGTCCATATGTGTATGTGTGTGTATCGGTGAACACTAACTTAAAAAAGAAATTGGTAAAATACCAGACTTGGTATTTAAGTTTAATATCGTTCAAGGTTGCGACACGAAGATTTTTTTAGAGAATACCCTTTATGTGAAACAAAATTTAGAAAATATTTATTTTATAAAAATTGGCTAACGATTTTGATTAATGTAGCGCATAGCTATTGAAGACGTTTGCACTATACATAAAATGGATATTTTGAATTTTCTGAGAATGGCCTCTGAATTTTGTACAACTGGAAAACCGTAAGGGATAGACAAAAACTTACGCACAAAAAGAGAAAGAGAGAGTGTGCGTGTGTGCGTGTGTGCTCGTGTGTGCGTGCATGCGCGCGCGTGCGTGTGTGCGTGCGTGCGTGTGTGTGCGTGTGTGTTTTTTAGCCCTCAGAAGTTAATGATTTAATCATTCTTCTTGCTTCTCAATATTTTGAAGTTAGAGTTTCGAAAGCCATAAAATATTCACAATTTTCTTCTTCTTTGGGGCACAAACAATTTGGAGATTTCACTATTACAATTCTGAAAAGGTATTTATTTATACAACCATGTCCTGTGATCAGTCGAAATGCAGCCAACACAGAATTTTTGGCAAATCAGGAACTATTGATGGATCACCAAGATGTTCTTCCATTTTGATTTTTCATTTCGGAGGTTATTTGTTGATTATAATTTGAAGTTAAATTCAATAACAGGTATTTTAATTGAATCATAAGAGAAATTGTTTTACCCTAAATCTTTGCTAAAATATCAGCCATTTCATTTCCACAAACACCGTAGTGGACGGGAATCCACTGTAAGACTATATCTTTATGCAGGATCTGTATTTGTTTGATCATATCATGTATGTGTTCGATCTTTATTATTTTGGGCCAAGCAGTAGAACCAATAGTTGGAGGGCAGCTATAGTATCAGACAATATATTTTTGATTTGTATAGCCATGGAAATAACTTTTATGGCATTAATTTCACCATCAAAATTGGTTGTATATTTCCCCACCTTTTTATAAAAGGAAAACAACTGACAAAATTCTCCTGCTCGAGCTCCTTCGTAAATGTCAAATTTAAGGGAGCAGAGAAGTAAGCCATTCCACTCGGTGTGAAGCATTGGCGAATGCTACTATGTGACGTAATGGACTGTTTGTAAACACAAGGTCCTTTGTGTGCGTTTTTACTTTCTCCATACGCACTATGTACATAGTGTATAGAGAAAGTATTGCACTCCACCAAAAATTCGATACCGAGATTTCACCGGAAATATATGTTTTAGGGTCCCCAATATCCAAAAAAAGCATTTTCACAAAAAGGTCCATGTGTGTGTGTGTGTGTGTGTGTGTGTGTGTGTGTGTGTGTGTGTCCGTGTGTCTGTGAACACGATAACTCAAAAACGAAAAGTCGGTAAAATACCAAACTTGGTACTTAGGTTTAGTATCTTCCAGGGATGCGACACAAAGATTTTGAGAAAAATCCCCCCACCCCCAATTACCCTTTACATGGAACTTTTTTCGAAAATTTTGATTTTCTCAAAAATGGCTCTAACGATTTTGATTAAAATTTCGGATATTAAACATATTTACGAGACAAATAAAATGTGTATCTTGAATTTTCTGGAAATAGCTTCTGAAGAGTAGTTTATTCTGGATGAATTTTACTAAATTTTGAATAACTGCTAAACTGTAAGAGATGGACAAAAACTTACTACACAAAAAATGTAGAGCACATTAAAACACACAATTTATGTTATATACATTTTTTCGTGAAGTTTGTCGTTTTTGAGACATTCCTTATTTTTGGTTTCTGCTATGAAAAACGTATACTTTTCTCATAAAGGAACTTGTCAACTCCTATCCATATAAACAAAGGAACTTCATTGACATAGCAACCAGCTTCTGACTATCACTTTAACCTACGGTTGTCCTTTATTTCGCATCTACTTACAATGAAGCGAGTAATTAGACTATTTCTGCTAAGTTTTTTCTGATTAGCATAAAGTAAATAGAAGTATAAGCTTTTTAAGAATTATTTGTTGCAGAGATATGGAGAAAGTCATGTGAATGGTACACATTAGACTTTTTCTTTTCTTTCTTCGGTGATACGTTTTATTTACGATGAATGCATCAACCTCTATAGCTAAGATATACTCATTTTAGAGATCTTTTCTCGCAAATATTGTCACTAAATGTGTGGTAAATAATCGCAATTTTTAAAATAAATTCTCAGGCAATGATTGAAACAGCTATACCCTCTTTCTTTCAAATGTTTTGTATTCGTAAATTTTGTGGAGTAAGAAATTCCATTTGTGGTTCGTGTGGAACCTTTAGAAAGGATATAAAAATAATACTTCCCGCTTTACAAAGCTGTTTTTTTTGTTTGTTTGTTTATGCTTTCTTAAAAACTTCACATTCGCTACCGAGCATTGTACATATATATGGCAGGATGTGTGACTTGCCGAGATATATCCACCTTACGGATAGAGGGAAACGAGTTGTGACGTCAATACTTTGCAGTACTTTGATGTATAGATGCAAGGTCCATGTTGTTCCTCGATAGTTTAAAAGTGCTATTACCAATAAATGTGCACAAGCCTCTGTAGTAGCCTCAAGAGGCGTTCCATGGGTGCTTTCTTATTAACCTTTCCAATCTTCATGTTTAGGTATTATGTAAATTTTTGTGGAGACAAAACTGACTATCATACGTCAAAAATTTGCAGGATGCATTTATATAGAAGTAACCATATGGTCAATAGACACACTCGCAGAATATTAATGTTAATCAATTGTTTTAAGCTAAACTTTAAACGGATTTTAACTAAGTGGATCGCTTGGTCTAGGAAACATGAGCATGCACAGCGAACGGAGATATTACATTGCACCTCAACCCACATGTTGCTTACCTAGCCCCAGCAGGAACGAATGAGGTGAAAATACTATATGAGGGTATAGGCCACAGTTAAGTAGGCCGACCAACAGATTCACTCAGAGTTCGCTAATGGTTTCAAGCTTGATGAATAAGTCGTTCTGGCAGGCTGTTCAGGCTCTCGCGGAACCGGCCAGGACTCAACCCACCTAAGGAGAATCAGAAAAGAGTTGCCTCTGAAGAAACTGGAGAGAATTCACCCCACCTGAAGAGGCTAAGAGAAGTCTACATCTGACGAAACCGGGGAAAAATCGGCGAATCTGAAGTAGCTCACAGAAGCCCATCAGAAAGGCTTCCTGTAGCGAAATCTGATCTGAGAGAATTCAGCTTACCTGAGGCGCCGTAGAAAAGCCTTCGCTCTACCAAAGCCAGAGAGAGCCCGATCCACCTGAGGCGGCTCAGAGAAGCCTCACATCTGGCGAAACCGGAAAGAACTCCATTCACCTGAGGCTTTTAGAGAAAACTTCCTGGTAAAGCAAGAGAGAACTCGACCCGTCTGAGAAGACTCAAAAGGGCTTCCTCTAAGGAAACCGTGAGAACTCGACCCAACTGAAGAGGCTCATAGAAGATATCCCTCTGGCGAAATCAGAGAGAACTCGACAGACCTTAGGAGCCCTCGAGAACACATCCGTCTGGCGAAACCAGGGAGAACTCGGCCTACCTGAAGGGGCTCAGTGAGGCTCTTCCTGATGAAACCGAAGAATACTTGACCAAACTAAGACAGCTCAGAGAAGTCTATCATTCAGCTAAACCAGGGAGAACTCGACCCACCTGAGAAACGGGAGAGCACTTGGCCCATATAGGCACTTCAAATAAGGCTCTCTCTGGCAAAATAGGAGAGAACTCTATCCACCATAGGCGGTTTAAAGAAAGCTTCTCTCTGGTAAAACAGGAGAAATCTCGGCCTATCTTAGGAGATTCAGAGGGTTTTCCTCTGGGGAAACCGAGAGAACTCGACCCAACTGAAGGGGTTCAGAGAACGCATCTCTCTGACGAAGCCAGGGAGAAATCGGCCTACCTCAAAGGACTCAGAAAAGGCTCTCTTCTTACGAAACCGTATAGCACTCGATCCAACTGAGGCAGCTCAGAGAAGTTTACATCTGGCCAAACGTGGGAGAACCCAACCCACCTGAAGCACTTCAAATAAGGCGCCCTCTGGCAAAACCGGAGAGAACTCGACTCACCGGATGCAGAGACGATCAAGTTCCCCTTGGTGAAACTGGAGAAAACCCGACAAACCTGAGACAGTTTAGATAAAGATAATGCACTTCAGATAATGTTACCCTCTGGCGAAAGCGGAGAGAACCTGACCCACTTGATGAAGCTCCTCTGGAGAGAATTCCACTTAAATGTGCCTTAAATCATCTGAGGCAGTTCAGATAAAGCTCCCCTCCGGTGAAACCGGAAAGAACCAACCCGCCTGAGGCAGCTCAGATAAGTATCCCTTCTGGCGAAACCGGAGCGAACTTGGTGCACTAGAGGCAACTCAGAGAAACTAACCATTTAGCGAAACCAGGAAAAACTCAAACTACCTCCTCAGGGAAGCTCATATAACGCTGCAGAGAGAACCCAAACCACCTGAATCAGCCCAGATAAGTCTACTATCTATTAAAACTAGGGACAATCCGATGTAGTTCAGAGAGGTGCACCACTTAACAAACCAGCAAGAACTCAACCCTCAAGCAGCTCAGAGGAAGCCTACAATTAGCAATACCTGGGAGAATTCGAAACACCTGAGCGGGCATAGAGAAGCCTACTATCTGATGTATCTGCAGAGAAACCGACCTGAAGCGACTCATCGAATCCTACCATGTGGTGAAGCTGATCATGGAATCCTATTATCTGGCGAAATAGGTGAGAATCCGACTCATCTGAGGTGGCTCAGCGAAGCCTTAACATCTGGCGAACCCGGGGGAGAACTCAACCCACCTGAAGCTGCTGATGGAATCCTACTATCTGGTGAAATAGGTGAGAACCCGACTCAACTGAGGCGTCTCAGCGAAGCCTTACCATTTGGCGATCTGTGAAACCGCAGATCTGTGGTGTACAAAGTGGCGCAGGAGTGGGTTTTCTCTGGGTTCTCTGGTTTCCCCTCCATTGCATTCCACTGGTGCTCCATCTTCATTCCATGAATCACCAGTGTCATCGCCTGCTGTGCCACAAGCAGTAAAAACGGACGTGAAATACTACCAAAAAATCTTATGTGTTACACTCATATGACTTTCTCTAGCTGCTCTACAGACCTCCTATAAAAGATTATTCTTCTTTGTGCACAGTGCTAATCGAGATAAACATTAGCAGAATGCTCTTATTACTTAGTTCCTTATAAGTAGAAGGGAATAAGGGAATGCGCTATGCTAAAGTGATTGTCAACTGTTTTAAAAGCTATCGTTATGCGATTGTCATTGCAAATCACTCTTTGCTTGGCCAGGAGTAGAACAAAAGAAAAACGGACACTTCCGTCTGAGAAAAGTTTAAGTAGTTCACAATTGAAACCAATAACAAGGAATATCTCGGAAACGGTTACCTCCACAACAAAAACGTAAAGGACATAAATTGTGTGTTTTGTCGTGATGTACATTTCTTGTGTAGTAAGTTTTTTTTTTTCTATATCTTAACGGTTTAGCAGTAAGGCAAACTTCGGCAAAATTCATCCAGAATAAAGAGGTGTTCAGAGGCTATTCCAAAAAAATTCGAGATATACTTTTTATTTCGGACATATCTAGCTTTAATATACGGGATTTTAATCAAAATCGTTAAGAGCCATTTTTAAGAAAATCAAAATTTTCGAAATGTTTTCCATGTAAAGGGTAGTTTGTGGTGCGGGGATTTTTTTTGAAACTCATCATGTCGCATCCTTGGAAGATACTAAACCTAAATACCAAGTTTGGTATTTAACGGTCTTCTCGTTTTGGGGCTATGCTGTCCGCAGACACACACACAGACAGACTCGTACCTTTTTTTAAAGATGCTTTTTTCGGACTCAAGGGCCCCTAAAACATATATTTCCGGTAAAATCTCGGTATCGAATTTTTGGGTGTATTACAATACCTTCTCTATCCCTATGTACATTGTACATATGGGGCTAGAGAAAGTAAAAACTGATTATGTTCCATTTACATGACTTTCCTACCTATTTTGCAATAAAAGAGTCTTGTATGCTAATCGAGATAAATTTTAGGAGAATCTACATGCTTAATTATTCCCTTGTAGATAAAGCTAAAACGATAGCCAAATTGCTTAAGAGCTTGTGTCTATGTGATAAGATTGAAATTCTGGTTCTCTTTGCTTGCGCAAGTGTAAAACAGGAAGAAATAAAAAATGAAATATGACGACCTGTTTGGAAAAGAAAGCAAGTAACAAAACCAATTCTGCCAATGTTTATCTCAATTAGCATGGTGTAGATAAAAGAACAATCTTTTGTAAGAATAGTTTTCATATGGAGCAGTTATGTAATTGAAACACATCAGATTTTTAATTTTGATTTATAATAAAGATTTACATAAAAAGAAATGTTTGAATCGTGTAGACATAACTGAATAACATTTTTTCCCCAAAACATAAATTCTAGAATGTTATTTATGCTGTTCTAGGAGACTAAAAACCTTAGTACTGGAAATTACCCTAGTATGCTGCACATGTATAACATTTGCATTTCGAAGCAAGATTTACATTTTGCGATAGCACGGTCAGCGGGAATATTTCGATTTCCGACACAGCACATCTTCGCCCGATGTGATGGAACAAGAACGGAGTCTGTTAGTCTCTTGATATTAACTGAGCCTTCGAAGATGAGGTCAAAGTTGTCTTCCTGCTAACAACCATGCATCGAACTCTCTATATTCGGAGAGATCCATAATGATCCCTTCTGGCTGCTCCGTCTCACTGTTGCCACTTCGGTCGGTGGGAAATTTCCTTGTGATTGACACTTGTGGGGTGTCGTCTGCTGGCATGGGCTCGTAAGCAATAAAGTGCAAGAATGTATAACCGTCACAGAGATGTCATTGGCGTTATAACACCTACGGGTTTAGTGGAAATTTACGCGCGCATTCTCATGCGTGACTGGTATAATTGAAAAGTTGATTCCCTATGTGAAAAGTTGTGTTGTGTTACGCAAAGTGAGTCTGTAAGGATTAGAATTTACAGTAATTGTTACTATCTTTTACATCTCGGAGACATTGCTCTTGTTTTCATCCCGGAACTACCACGAGTGGCACCGTGACTTTAAAATGTATTACAGCCGTAATAAATGAAAGTTGAGGTTAGGTTAGCCAAACTAATAACAGGTTTAATGTAGTACAGGACCCAATGGTGATAGGAATATATGAGGTACCTAATGAGATATGGGGAAATGTAGTTCAACGTACAAGATAGTGATAGAAAATAATACATGAAAAGAAGGCATTTTAGAGGAACATGTGGCACTGTAACGGAACAGCAAATAAATATGGCACAGCGTACCGAGACAGCCACGTGTCAGAAGGAATATCAATCACAAGGTAATTTCTTATCAATTACTGTCCCAATCACAGAAGTGGTAACAAAAACCTCTCAGTCGCAAGCCGGACCCAGTAGCTGTGTTCCTTTGACGCTTCTTGGCCCAGGGAATCCTATGTTCGAAACCCGCCTTGGGCATGGGTGTTTGTAAATGTGTATATGCACGTGCATTTTTCAGTAATATAAAACGAAAAATCTGATGTCTACCATTCACATGACTTTCTCTATATACCTGCAACAAATTATTCTTAAAAAGCTTATACTTCTATTTACTTTATGCTAATCAGAAAAAAAATAGCAGAAATAGTCTTATTACTCGCTTCCTTGTAAGTAGGAGCGAAATAAGGGACAACCTTCAGTTAAAGTGATAGTCAAAAGCTGGCTGCTATGTCAATGAAGTTCCTTTGTTTATATGGATAGGAGTTGACAAGTTCCTGTATTAGAAAAGTATACGTTTTTTATAACAGAAACCAAAAATAAGGAATGTCTCAAAAACGACGAACTCCACGAAAAAATGTATATAACATAAATTGTGTGTTTTAATGTGCTCTACATTTGTTGTGTAGTAAGTTTTTGTCCACCTCTTACGGTTTAGCAGTTATTCAAAATTCAGTAAAATTCATCCAGAATAAACTATTCCTCAGAGGCTATGTCCAGAAAATTCAAGATATACATTTTATTTGTCAGATAAATATCTTTAATATACGAAATTTTAATCAAAATCGTTAGAGCCATTTTTGAGAAAATCAAAATTTCTAAAATAGTTCCATGTAAAGGGTAGTTGGGGGTGGGGGGATTTTTCTGAAAATCTTCGTGTCGCATCCCTGGAAGATACTAAACTTAATGGTATTTTACCGACTTTGTTTTTGAGTTAACGTGTTCACATACACACGGACACACACGGACCTTTTTGTGAAAATGCTTTTTTTTGGATATTGGGGACCTAAAACATATATTTCCGGTGAAATCTCGGTATCGAATTTTTGGGTGGAGTGCAATACCTTCTCTATACACCATGCACATAGTGCGTATAGAGAAAATAAAAACAATAGGGCAACAAAGAAAATGGAAAAAAGGAGAAAAATAGAAAAAGGAAAAGAACATACAATGCCGGAGTCCCGACAAGACTCTGGAACTGAATTTTTTGGGGGGAAAAAGTCGCTGAGCAGGGGATCCACTCCTAAATCATCTTCATTATCAACTTTATATTTATCGTTGATTCTGAAGTCACAGTCACACTCATTGCCAATATTTACAGTAGGATTGCTCGGCGCCATTTGACACGATTGTTACAACTTGTAACAAGGATGGCATTATTGCCGACGTAGCACGAATCTATTGGCAGACACACCTCTAAACAGTCGAGACTGCGCTGTCATGGATCACAACGAATCTCCCCGACTTTAGTGCACACAGTGTAGCTTATTCAGCCTAAAGCCCCACTCACAATCGAAAGAAGCCGCAGTCGTAGCCTATGCAGAAGACTTTACACCCATGCTATTTAATGGAAGCATTCACATAGTTACGCATCGCGCTACATAGGCCAAAAATTTGCAAACTCCAAAGTGCGATTCAGATTTTAGGTCATCTACTGTGCAATCATTTGGTAGTGTTTTGCCATTTTAAATGATGATACCAGATGCTCACTGATAATCGATACGTTTTTACTTTCTCTATACGCACTATGTACCTAGTGTATAGAGAAGGTATTGCACTCCACCCATAAATTCGATACCGAGATTTCACCGGAAATATATGTTTTAGGGTCCCCAATATCCAAAAAAAGCATTTTCATAAAAAGGTCCGTGTGTGTGTGTGTGTGTGTGTGTGTGTGTGTGTGTTCGTGTGTCTGTGAACACGATAATTCAAAGGCGAAAAGTCGGTAAAATACCAAAATTGGTATTTGAGTATAATATCTAACAGGATGCGACACGAAGATTTTGAGAAAAATCCCCCCACCCCAACTACCCTTTACATGGAACTTTCTTAAAAATTTTTGATTTTCTTAAAAATGGCTAACGCTTTTGATTAAAATATCGTACATTAAAGATATTTACCTGACAAATAATATGTATATCTTGAATTTTGTGGGAATAGCTTCTAAAGACCTGTTTATTCTGGATGAATTTTGCTTAATTTGGCATAACTAGTAAACCGTAAGAGATAGACAAAAACTTACTTTACAAAAAATGTAGGTCTTGTTAAAATACACAAGTTATGTCATACATTTTTCTCGTGGAGTTTACAGTTTTCGAGGTATTCAGTGTTATTAGTTTCAGTTGTGAAGTACTAATACTTTTCTCAGACGGGAGTGTGCGGTTTTCTTTTGTTCTACTCCTGGCCAAGAAAATAAGGGATTTGTAATGACGATCGCATAACGATAGCTTTTAAAAAATTTGACTATGGCTTTAGCCTAGTGTATTCCCTTATTTTTTCCTACTTATAAGGAACTAAGTAATAAAAACATTGTGCTAATGAGTACCTCAATTAGCAAGATGCAGGAAGAAGAATAATCTTATGTAAGAAGTTTGTAGAACCGCTAGAGAAAGTCATGTGAGTGTAACACATCAGATTTTTTATCCTACTTATTTAGACTAATTCCATGGCACTTCAGTCCACAAGGGACCTTGGCATACCGCCCTGCCGCTGCATCCCACATCTCGGCCAGAAAGTGCCATGAATGGGGTGCAGTGCTGGAGGGTGAGATGTGATCAGAGCCTCGAGTCCCTCCCGGCCGGTTGATGCAGTCTTCTTGATCTGGAGCCGCTACTTCCCAATCCAGTAGCTCCTCAATTGGCCCCCCCAGAGTCCTCACGAGGCTGAGTTCACCCCGTATCATGTCTCCCAGTGAGGCAAAATTCCCACGCCTGTACCGGGAATCAAACCCAGATCTCCCGCTTGTCAAGCAGCCGCGCTACCACCGCGCTAAGGAGACGACCATTTATTTAGTCAGATAAAATTAATTTTCAATTTCGGATCATTGGCTGTATTATTGCTGTATTATTCAATTTGAAAATTGTGAAGCGCATATAATTTACGGATCTAGAAGCCCATGCCAACTTTTCACGTTACGCCTACGGCTGCATTATCAATAGTTCCCGGCCACGTAATGTGCCCGGGTTCGATCCCTTTCAGCCCTAGATATAGGACCTGTGACCACTCAGAATCGAGTCAGTATAGTGAGGAAAGTGAGGAGCTGCGATAGGCAGCTATCCCGGTCAAGAAAACCACTTTCTGGCTGGGCCAGAAACTTCCCGTATTGGTAGCACAATCGCCCACCTCTACTTTTAGGAGGGTGTGAGGCCCACAAACAGGTTGGGCTGCAGCTTGATGAGAGCATAGTTCAAACAAGTTTTGTTAAAGTAGTCCCTCAGATCTAATTTCTTCTACTACAGCAGTTCGGCGAGTAATGTGATATTTATTTTTCAAAAACTTGCCTAAGTTTTCATAAATTAATTTCTCTCGTTCTCTCAACCTAAATAACAAGGACAAATTGGGAATAAGTTATTCGAATATACAAAATAATCACTCGCATTTATTTACACAACATAATGCCAATTCTTCCCGAAAGAAAAAAAGTGACTGCTGCAATCAATATTTCCTTTGCCATAAGCCAAATTCACGTGATTCCTGGAGGTATATTATCAACCACTGGATTTTCAGGTACTCTATAGACCGCTCGCCTCTCACCAAGGCCCGTGTTCGATCCCAAGTCATCGCATGTGGGATTTATGGTGGACAAAGCAGCGCAGGGTCGGGTTTTCTCCGGGTTCTCCGGCATTGCTTCCACCCTTGCTCCATATCCATTCCATGTACCATCACCTGAAGTGCCTATGTAGTATAAGCCGATATTATCTCTACTCCATAATGGGTCATAAAGGAAATAAGTTCTTTGTTGTGGCACTAAAAGCTAAATGTTTGAGTGTTTAATATTTATTGTATACATTTAGCGCCTTATGTAATAAAGTAGGTATATTGCTCATATAATTAAACATAAACAATCATATACTCGTACGGTGTATATATTAGAATTAAGTCTACTTTTGTCTTCTTATATTTAGACTAGACCTGTTTCTGTTCACGCAGAATCTGATGGCGATGAAAAACATTTTTCTAAGCATCTGTTTAATTCTACTTCATGCTGGACATTGGTCTCAATGGTTCTTCCGCTCTGTTTTACTTCTTCCAATGTTTGTTAATTTTAAAAATGTTATTGTGTCCCTAGCACGTATGTGATGTACATAATAGATAGAGAAGATATTGTATTTCATCCAAAAATTTCATATCGAAATTCACTGAAAATACAAGTTTTAGGATCCCTTGATCCGAAAAGAAAAACATTTTTATAAAAAAAATCTTATGTGTAACACTCACATGACTTTCTCTAGCTGTTCTACAAACTTCATACATAAGATTCTTCTTCTTTCTGCACCTTGCTAATCGTGGTACTCATTAGCACAATGTTCTTATTATTTAGTTCCGTATAAGTAGGAAGAAAATAAGGGAATACACTAGGCTAAACCAATAGTCAAATGTTTTAAAAGCTGTCGTTATGCGATTGTCATTAGAAATCGCTTCTTTTCTTGGCCAGGAGTAGAACAAAAGAAAAACGGAGACTCCCGTCTGAGAAAAATATAAGTACTTCACAACTGAAACTAATAACAATAAATTACCTCGAAAACGGCAAGCTCCACGAGAAAAATGTATATGACATAACTTGTGTATTTTAACAAGACTTAAACTGTTTGTATAGTAAGTTATTGTCTATCTCTTACGGTTTACTGTTATGCCAAATTAAGAAAAATTCATCCAGAATAAACAGGCCTTCAGAAGCTATTCCCAGAAAATTCAAGATACAAATTGTATTTGTTAGGTAAATATCTTTAATATATGATATTTTAATCAAAATCGTTAGAACCATTTTTAAGAAAATCAAAATTTTCGAACAAAGTTCCATGTAAAGGGTAGTTTGGGGTGGGGGGATTTTTCTCAAAATCTTCGTGTGGCATCCCTGAAAGATACTAAACTTAAATACCAAGTTTGGTATTTTAGCTACTTTTCGTTTTTGAGTTATCGTCTTCACAGACACACGGACTTTTTTCTGAAAATGTTTTTTTTTTTATACAGGGGGTCCTAAAACATGTATATCCGGTGAAATCGCGGTATCGAATTTTTGGGTGGAATACAATACTTCTCTATTCCTATTTACATTGTACATATGGGGCTAGAGAAAGTAAAAAGGTGTGTGCGAGTGCGTGTTTTCGTATGTCTGAGAACACGATAACTCAAAAACTGAAAGTTGGTAAAATACCAAACTTGGTACTTAAGTTTAGTATCTTCCAAGGATGTGGCACAACATTTTGAGGAAAGTCCTAATACCCCAAACTATCCTTTACATGGATTTTTGGTTTTCTCAAAAATGGCTCTAGCGATTTGTTTGAAATTGCGTATATTAAGGATATTTACATGATAAAATGTATGTCCTGAATTTTCTAGGAATAGCTTCTAAATACCTTTGATTCTGATTGACTTTCGCATTACTGGAAAAAAACACAAGAGATAAACAAAAACTTGCCCAAAATGTGCAGATCTCGTTAAAACATACAATTTATTCTATATAAATTTCCTTCGTCGAGTTGACCGTTTCTTGGATATCCTTGTTATTTGTTTCACTTTTAAAATACTTAAGTTTTTCTCAACTTCTAGTCATGAAGAGAAACGAATTTCAATCGCATAGCAACCAGTTTCAAAACATTTGACTATCGCTTTAGCCTAGTGTTTTTTTTTTTTTTTCTTATTTTACTTCTACTTACAAGAAACAAGTAATATGACCATTTTTGCTAATGTTTATGTTGGTTAAAATGAATTATAGAAGAATAAGCTTTTTAACAACAATTTTTACAGAGATCTCGAGAAAATTATGTGAATGGAGAATCAGATATTTTATATCATTTTTTATTTTGAACAATTTTGTTATCTGCCCTCAATGAATTAATTACTGTTGTTGTTAGCAACTGTTTAGTTTTCCGTTTCCTGCTCTTATATGTAATACCTCAAAATAATATAAATTTTACCTTAAATTATTCCAATTATTATATCAAAAATAATATTAATTCAAAATTAAAACTTTTAAGAACAACCAAAAACATTGGTTCCAAAAACAATTAAGAATGAAATCAAATACATCTCATCTTTATTTAATAAACAATTCAAGTAAAAAACATAATTTCATCTTCCAAAATGTATTATTCATGCAATAGCTATTAATGAAACAACATCTCCTACTCGATTAGATAAATCAGCATTATAAGACTCCATTTAAATACGTTTTAGTTTATTTTTATACTTATAGATTTCATTTCGTGTATGTGTAATTTGTGTATGTGTAATTTATGTATGTGTTGCACTAATACAGGTCTAAATGTTTATTTTACTTTGAGAGTTCAAATATTCGTTCTTCCAAATAGTATCTTGTAAATAGTCATATTTTTGATGCACTATAAAGTTGAGTTTTAATATCTTCAACTACATTTCGACAACTTGACACATTTACTCCCAAATTAGTTGCACTAATTGCTCAATGGTTCTGTCTTTGATTTATGGTTTGCATCTTACAGGTTCTTTGGATGCATACAAATTCTTTTTCCATTACAACAATGTTAGATTGTTCTGCTGAGTTCACAAATCTATGCAACTATCTTTGAAGATAATTCTCTATTTATAGAGGGTGCCAACAAATTTACAGGTACTTCAAGCAAAAGGCAGGCTTGTGTTAACATAATAAAGCTGAATTCACACAAACATAAAATACGGAGCACTAATCATCTTAGACTTTTACATGTTCATTTCTTGAAATGTCTACGCTTCTGACTACGTTGAGCTACTGATCAAGCAATATTTTCAAATGTGTCTTCAGTGATTGCTGTACATATCATTTCTATCTCTTCCCAAAGTGCTGGTATCCTACATTATACAACATCCTTGAAAATTCCTCATAGGTAGAAATCCAATCGAGCTAGATGTGGAGAACGCAGTGGAGACTCAGTCCAGCTTTTCGTTCAATCTAGTGCCCTGGAAGATTGCCATCAAGGCAGGTACATCTTGCTAATGTAGTGGTGCATCATCCTGTTGGAGCTAAAACTTCTTGAAGTTTTTAATGGCGGGTAGGACGAATGTGTGCTTATATTCAGGTACTCTTATCCAGTTTTTGTTCCTTCAGTAAAGAATGGTCCAATTAGACCCCTAGATGTCAACCCACACCAAACATTAATTTCAGGTAAATAAAAAACCTTTAAAAAGAGCATATGGTTTGTTTGAACACCAGCAGACACAGTTCAATTAAATTTTGCCTCATTGGCCTTAACAAACTTCCGTATAAAGACCTCATCTTGTTCCGAAGTCACTCAGCACTGCATTTTTCGATCAGGATCATCTTCATTTAATGCAGATGAAAGTTTCAACTTTACTGTTTTAATAATACGATGTACTCTTGGTTCTGCTAATGTTAATCTCACGTGTACTTTCTACGGTGAGTGCTCAAAATAAGCCAAAACCACAGCCTAGGACGCGAGTTTGTTGCTGTGCGAAGACTTCCAGATCTGCTATTGTGAACATCACATACGATACCACAAGTTTCAAATTTGTCTCGAATGGTATAATTGTTACTAGAGTTGGTGGTTCTGTTCTGTACACACGTGTCCATTGCCTTTGAACTTCAACAACATTCTGGTTTTCCAATATTGCTTAAAAATAGCTTTCCGCTGTTCAAACGATAATTTTGTTGTAGCAAAGCTACCATAATGTAATTAATGTGAGTCATATCTATTTACAGATCATAAAATAATTTCGGCTTCATTTGTTCACTGTTGATTTATCTGTCGCATAGCAACACTAGTATAACGTAGTGTGAGAGACATCTATTTACAGAACAGCATACGATAATCTTTGCTTCATTTGTTCATTGTTGATTTACCTCTTTTAGCAACATTAGAATTGCGTATTTCAGTCACAGCTGTTCACAAATTTAAAGTTTAAAATGAGTTTTATTTATGGACGCTCTTTAAATACTGCGGTTCTCATCGTCCCATCTACATTAGACGTGAAACACCGCTTAATTTAGTTTTGCTCAGAGCCATCTTTATCAGGCTTGAGGATGTTTTAGATTCCGAAAATCTACAAATTGAGATCAATGGCTTTACTTCCTTTCCAAAGGAAGCCATGCTAAAGATTTTTACACCCCAGCTCGGGTTTGAATCCACAACCCTGGAAACCAGAGGTTAACATGTTACCCCTAGACCACCAATTACAGATTATCATACTACACATTACTGTGTTTTTCGGTCCAGAAATGTATTAAATAGTTATTTCCTGTCAAAGTATGTATACATTTTAGCACCCTCTGTATATGAAAAGCGTCAGCTGTAAAAGAACTGTGTTGATGTTTTCACATCCCTTAAATATCCTTTTAAGATTCTTTTCAAACCACGTAAATAAAATTAAACTGAGGTAATCGGTTTTTCTTATACCCTTTCCTGCATTCACACCAATTAGTTTTTAATTTAAATTACTTTAGTGTATGTGTTCATATTTACATCTCTTATTTACCCTACGATAATTGTAGGTCCTTCATTTGATTTACAGTTCTTAAAACATCACTTGATCTTACCCAATCGAAAGCTCGAAAGATTATGAGGAAAATTGCCTTACCCCAAACTAATTTTTAGATGGAAACTTTTTAGAAAGTTTTTATTTTCTCAAAAAATCGCTCTAATTATTTTGATTAAAATTCCGTATACTAAAATATCTACATAACAAATAAGATGAATATTTTGAACTTTCTGGGAAAAGCCTCCTCTTCTGGATGCATATTTCTGAATTTGGTGCAATTGGTAAACCGTAACACATTATAACACCAAAAAATGTAGATCTCGTAAAAACACAATGTGTCATATACTTTGGAATGTATATATGAACTGATCATTTCCGTAATAGTTCTTGTTATTACTTTCAGTTTTGAAATACTTTTAAACTTTTCTCATAGGGAAATTTGTCAACTCTTGGTCATGCAAAGAAATGGTTATCAGTCACATGGCAACCGAGGTGTCTGTTGCATTCGCTAATGTAGCTATTTCCTTTCTACTTAGAAGGAAGGAAGCAACTAATAAGAGAACTTCTGCTAATTTTTATCTGGATTAGCATGAAGTAGAGAGAAGAAAAAGCTTTTCAACAATTTCTTGCAGAGGTGTAGAGATAATCGTGTTAATTTACATTTCATATGTTTTAAATTTTATTTTTGTTTTGTTTGTGAACGCTACTGCTCAGTCGCTGTGCGAGGCTCTCGGGTTCGATTCCCAGCTGCGGCTATCAATTTTCCCTAGCACATATATTGTGCATCCTCCCCGGAATCTGAAAGTATAAATATAAATGTGAATCTACGTGTCATCTACTGATTAAAATTAAAGATGAATGAAAATCTAATGACAATAGTACATTATTTAACACCGTTGCCAATACGTAGCATGTTCTGCAGGGAAATGCCGCCGTTAGTATCATGTTGTTAAAAGCGGGTGAAAATGGAATAACAAGAAGTCTTATGTTCCATTCACATGACTTTCTCTGCAAGCGTTATTAGAAACATTTGTCCTTTATCTAAACATGATAATCGAGATAAACATTAGCAGAAATGGTTGTATTGGTTCCTTCTAAGTAGAAGGGAAATTAGGTAAATACACTAGGCTAAAGCGACAGTCAAATCTTTTAAAAAGCCGGTCGCTATGTGAAACAATCGAAATTTGGTTCACTTTACACGACAGAAGTAAAACAAAAAAATAAATGAAACGAAATATGACCTACCATTAACCCTAAAAATGTTAATCCTTAAAAAATGTTATGACAAAATTTGTTTTAAAGAAATCTACGTTTTTTTCTGGAGCAAGTTTTTGCCTAGCTCATACGATTTTTGTCAGTTATGTCATCAGAGTTAAGAGGTCTTTAGAGGCTATTCTTAGAAAATTCCAGATATACATTTTATTTATCATGTAAATATCTAACGGTATTTTAATAGAAAAAATTGTTAGTCGTTTTGAGAAAAACATTTTCAAAATATTTTCCATGTAAAGGGTAGTTTGAGTGGGAAATGCTCTTGAACATTTTTGTGTGCCATACCTGGAAGATGCTATACTTAAAAAATCTGATATGCACCATTCACATGCCTTTCTCCGTATCCCTGCAACCAATAATTCTTAAAAAGATTATACTTCTATTTACTTTATACTAATCAGAAAAAAATAGTAGAAATAGTCTAATTACTCGCTTCCTTGTAAGTAGAAGCGAAATAAGGGAAACCATAGATCAAAAGCTGGTTGCTATGTCAATGAATTTCCTTTGTCTATATGGATAGGAGTTGACAAGTTAAAATTTGAGAAAGGTATACGTTTTTAATAGCAGAAACCAAAAATAAGGAATGTCACAAAAACGACGAACTCCAAGAAAAAAATGTATATAACATAAATTGTGTGTTTTAATGTGTTCTACATTTTTTGTGTAGTAAGTTTTTGTCCATCTCTTACGGTTTAGCAGTCATTCAAAATTTAGTAAAATTCATCCAGAATAAACTACTCTTCAGAGGCTATTCCCAGAAAATTCAAGATATACATTTTATTTGTCCGGTAAATAACTTTAATATACGATGTTTTAATCAAAATCGTTAGAGCCATTTTTGAGAAAATCAAAATTTTCGAAAAAAGTTCCATGTAAAGGGTAGTTGGGGGTGGGGGGATTTTTCTCAAAATCTTCGTGTCGTATCCCTGCAAGATACTAAACTTAAAATACCAAGTTTGGTATTTTACCTACTTTTCGTTTTTGAGTTATCGTGTTCACACACACATGGACACACACACACACACACACACACGGACCTTTTTGTGAAAATGCTTTTTTTTTTATATTGGGGACCCTAAAACATATATTTCCGGTGAAATCTCAGTATCGAATTTTTTGGTGGAGTGCAATACTTTCCCTATACACTATGTACATACTGCGTATGAAGAAAGTAATAAAAAAATTGGTATTTAAAGGTAGTTTCAGTATTTGAACTATGCTGTCCACAGATACACCGAAATATACACTGATGATTTCTGGATTCAGGGATCCTCAAAACATATATTTCTTGTGACATTTCAATATCGAATATTTCGGTGGAATACAATACCTTCTCCACTTACTATATGCATAGTACGTTTCAAATATCTCTGTCCTCAACTCGCTAACATAAGTATTCTTATTTAGTTTTATAATATAGGGCCTCCCCGATTTTTAAACGTATTAGAAAATTTTGTTTTTTATTATATTTACTAGCGGACCCGGCAGACGTCCTGTAGTCACGTGTTTAATTCGAAAATTTAAAACTTTTTTGTAGGTTAGGGTGGCTGTTAATTAACGCACGTGTAAATTTGATAGAAAATTATACAAAGTACTCACATCAATTCCACACTGAATTTGCAAAATGTATAATGTTTTATGCACACTTTAAAACTCTTGAAACATTAATTGAATCTTATTGTAATATTTCAATTAGCACACGTTTTTTTATAACGCAATAAAAACACGAAGTTATAAAATATTTTCCTGAATTTGATAGTAGCATCACCTGTCGGGAAAAACTAGAATTGGAATAAAATATTATTGTAGCGCAGTCTGCCGAATCCAATCTAAAACATTCCAAAATCAATAACAATTTATAAATAAAAATTAATTAAAAAAACCATTTCCATTGAACCGAACTGAGAATTTAAACCATTCTCGAATCCACAAAACATTTCATTAAAATTGGTCCAGTCGTTTAGGAGTTCAGTCACATACACACGCACAGAAGAATTATATATATATATATATATATATATATATATATATATATACACACACACTTTATTTTCTGTAGAGTTAGCCGTCTTCGAGATATTCAGAGTGATTTCTTTCAGTTTTAAGCTACCTAAACTTGTCTAGTCATCTTTCCTCGAGTCTAGTTTGTTTACTACCAGCAAGCAAAGAGAATCTAATTTCAATTATAGCAACCGGCTTCTAAAAGATTTGACTATCGCTTTAGCCTGTGTATTCCTTTATTTTCCTTCTATTTACAAAGAATAATAAGGTCAATTTAAATAAATTTATCATAATCAGCATTATTTATATAGAAGAATAATCTTTGTATGGACTCCTTCTCACATTGGCATAAGAGGTAACGAAACAGCAGACGAAGCTGCAAAAGAAGCAGCTTCAACAGTTGTCTCTTCACACCAAGGTATCCAACTTCATCAAACACATGCACAGGAAAAACAGAAATTGGAATGGTCATCAACTAACAGTTAACTTCAGGAAGCCGGTTCTGTCTGTACTCTCAAAAGAAGAGATCAAGTGGTCAACACTCAGCTCAGAATCGTTCACTCCAAACTGACGCCTATTATCTTCTAACTAAGGACCAACTTCCAAAGTGTGATAGGCCTCGAACCAAACACCACATCCTTGTAGACTGCATAGGAGAACAAAAAATATAAGTCTTCCTAATGCGGATCACGCATCTAACATGCTGAAGCAGACGCTACAGTTTCTAATGCATACAATGCTTTCTGATTTATTGTAAATGCAATGTAAATGTTAACCTAATTGTAAGACTGTGTAACTGTAAATTGATATACAATGTATTTATGATTGGTCGAGATAAGACCTGATGTGTTCCATTCACATAACTTTCTCTACTTCTGTGTAACAAATTATTGTTAATAAGCTTATTCTTCCATTTACTTCAAGCTAATCGAGAAAAAAATTAGCAGAAATAGTCCTATTGCTTCCTTGTTGGTAGAAGTGAAACATGGGAGTATCATAGGTTAAAGTGAAGTCAAAATCTGGTTACTAGGTGACTGAAGTTCCTTTGTATGGACACGAGTTCACAAATTCCTGTATGAGAAAAGTACAAGTTTGTCAAAGCTGAAACCAAAAACAAGGAATATCTCAAAAACAATCAACTCCTCTAAGAAAATGTATATATCTTAAATTGTGTGTTTTAATGTGCTCTACATTTTTTGTCTGGTAATTTTTTGTCCATTTCTTACGGTTTAGCAGTTATGCAAAATTCCTCCGGAATAAAGTAGTCTTCAGAGGCTATTCCCAGAAAATTCAAGATATACATATTATTTGCCAGGTAAATATCTTTAATATACGCTATTTTAATCAAAATCGTTAGAGCCATTTTTAGAACATCAAAATTTTCGAAAAAAGTTCCATGTAAACGATGGTTGGGGGTGGGGGGATTTACTTAAAAACCTTTGTGTCGCATCCTTGGAAGATACCAAACTTAAATACCAAGTTTGGTATTTACGGTCTTTTCGTTTTTGAGCTATGCTGTCTACAGACACACAGACGCGCAAACCTTTTTCCAAAAATGCTTTTTTTTTGGATTCAGGGGGACCCAAGACATGTATTTCCGGTGAAATCTCGGTATCGAATTTTTGGGTGCAATAAAATACCTTCTCTATACACTATGTACATAGTACGTGTAGAGAAAGTAAAAAAGTAATCTTTTGTAAGAAAAGTTGTTTGTGGAACAGACAGAGAAAGTCATGTGAATAGAAAACTTTAGATTTTTGGTATATAAGACCAGTGTTTTATTTAAAATACTCAGCCGTTCCCAGTTAATGATTTTGCAGTGTATTTTGTAGTTCTAAGCGTTTTATTCGGCTTAGATCACGCACTGATGTTAGAAAGCATGGACCGTCATTTCGACATTTTCCCAAGCAGCAGCTGCCGAGGCATTAGCGGGTCTCGACCGCCGTTCAGTGTCGATACCGTGAATGCAGACAACGTGCTCAACGCAAAATGTGATGCGTTTCACTCACTTGACTTTCTCTACCTACCATCCTTTATTACTTTCTCTACACGTACTATATACACAGTGAATAGAGAAAGTATTGCATTCCATCCAAAAATTCCATACCGAAATTTCACTGGAAAATTACGGGTTCCCTGTATGAAAAAGGACCTTTAAAAAAAGGTCCGTGTGTCTGAACTCGTTAAGTCAATAACGAAAAGTCGTTAAAATACCAAACTTGGTATTTAAGTTGAGTATCTTCCAAGGATACGACATAAAGATTTTGAGGAAAATCCCCTACCCCAAACTACCCTTTACATGGAAAAACTTCCGAAAATTTTGATTTTCTCAAAAGACGGTTAACGATTTTGATTAAAACAACGCATATTAAAGATATTTACATACCAAACAAAATTTATATTTTGAATTATCCGGTTATAGCCTGTGAAGACCTCCTTATTCTGAATGAATTTTACTGAATTTTACATAACAGATAAACCGTAAGAAATAGACAAAAACTTACTACACAGAAAATGTAGATCTCGTTAAAACACGATTTATGTCATATACATTTATTCGTAGAATTGGCAATTTTTAGATATTTATATTTATAGGTTTCAGTGTTAAAATACTTAAAACTTTTCACATACGGGAACTTGTCAACTCCTGGCCTTGCAAAGAAACGGATTTCATCCACATGGCAAACGGATTTTTAAAGATTTGACGTTATATCCTAGTGTATTCCATTATTTCTACTTACAAGGAAGAACATTTCTGTTAATGTCTGTTAAAAATGAAACACTGAGAAAGTCATGTGAATGGAACACATCAGATTTTTTTATATATCTTCTAAAACCCAGTCTGATAAAACGTATTCGTCTATCGCTTGTTAATGGACATAAACCTTTGCGGAATTAGTTTATTACAAATTTCGTTGTAGATACAAGAGGGATACAGCTAACTGAAGCCATGGTCAAATATTTTAAGTAAAATTAGTTTTAGGAAAAGGTGCACATGTTTTCGTAGACAGCATAATATAAAAGGATTAATATTAAAACTTTGTGCTACATGAGGATTTTCCATTTCAAACAAACCTTTAATATGAAGTCTCTACATATCTATATAAAACATTACCCTTACGTGAAAAGTTTGTTATTTTTCTCTTTTCTCAAAAATGCCGCTAACGATTTTAATGAAATACCGCAAGTTTTAAATTTATACACCACTATAAAAACTTGAATTTTCTGCCTCTAAAGTACCCTTGATTTGTACTATTGACTTGGAATGTGTTGAGATAATTTTGCATAAATGATAAAAAAAATAAACAAAAATGTATGCACATAAATGTGTCTCTCTTTAAAATTCAAAATTTATTTCAAATAACTTTTACTTTCTTTAGACGTACTATGTACATAGTATATAGAGAAGGTATTGTATTACACTCAAAAATTCGATACCGAGATTTCACCAGAAACCCCCTGAATTAAAAAATAACATTTTTAGAAATATGTCCGTGTGTGTGTGTGTGTGTGTGTGTGTGTGTGTGTGTGTGTGTGTGTGTGTGTGTGTGTGTGTGTGTCTGTGGGCAGCATTGTTCAATGACAAAAAGTCGGAAAAATACCAAACTGGTATTTAAATTTAGTATCTTCCAAGGATTCAACACGAAGATTTTGAGGAAAATTCCCCCCACCTCAAACTAACCTTTACATGGAAAAAAATTCGAGAATGTTTATTTTCTGAAAAATGGCTCTAACGATTTTGATTAAAATACCGTATATTAAAGGTGTTTATTTAACAAATAACATTTATATTTTGAATTTTCAGCAAATAGTCTACGAAGACCTTTATTCTAAATGAATTTTGCTGAATTTTACGTAATTGGTAAACCGTAAGAGATAGACAAAAGCTTTCTACACAGGAAATGCAGATATCGTTAAAACACGTGATTTATGTCATACATTTTTTCGTAGAATTGACCATTTTGAGATCATCTTTGTTATTTTCAGTTTTAAAACACTTAAACTTTTCACATACGGGAATTTGTCAACTCCTGATCTTGCAAAGAAACGGATTTCATCCACATGGCAACCATATTTTAATATATTTGGCTATTGTTTTAGTCTAGTGTATTCCATTATTTCCCTTCTATTTACACGGAAGACCATTTCTGTTAAAGTTTGTCTGGATTAGCATGAAATAGAAAGGAGAATAAGATTTTTAACAATGATTTATTACAAATATGTAGAGAAAGTCACGTGAATCGAACACATCATTGTTTTATAGTTTCCATAACCCATTCTTATAAAACCTATTCGTCTAACTACTTCTTATTATTGCAGACAAACCTTTATAGAATTAGTTTATTACAGAGGTAAGTGAAGCGATAGTCAAATGTTTTTGTGAATAGCATAACGTAAAAGGATTAATATTAAAACGTTGTATTCAAGTCTTCGAAGAGTGCTACACGAAGATTTTTCCAACTCAAACATTTACGGTGAAGTCTTTAAATATATAAAACTTTATCCTTACATGAAAATATTTGTTATTTTTTTCTTTTGCCAAAAATGCCACTAACGATTTTATTAAAATACCTCACGGTTTAAGTTTACATACCATTAAAAAAATCTTGAATTACTCTGAAGTACTCTTCATTTAGAATGAATTGTGTATAACATTTTGTAAAAGTGTTAAAGCAAATAAAATCCATAATATATTTGAAATAACTTTGTGTGTAGCATCAGCCATTTGCAATATATTCGTTATTAATAGTTTGAATTTTTCTGAAGTGATATTAAATTGTTTTATTATGGGATGAGCATGAAACTAAAAGTCAACTTGTAAGCTACCAATGTTTTTAATATTTTACTATCACTTCAGCATGCTGTATCTCCTTTTATCTACACTGAAATAAAACTATTTATGTCGATTAATACTAAGTAGACAAAAAATAAGCTTTACAAGAGCACAAACCCAGATGTCAAAAATGCTAGATATTAAATAATTATTTCAAAGCCTTTACTTAGATTTTATTTTAGTATTTTTGGAAGATTGTAACAGACACTTTTTACTATCGAGAGTGTGAGGTTATATAATGGTTAAAGTTATAATTTAGCAATAGTTCAGTTCTTAAACTAAGAGATGAAATTGAATTGCTTAATAGTCATTAATTCTCAAGCTTTTATATACTCTTATTCTACTTTCAGACTCTTAGTTTATGAGAGTAAGAAATTATTCATAGGCAGTTCTCTTTGTCCATTATTTGCTGTAATTTATAATGTTGTACATAATAGAGGTAGAATTATCTTGTAGTATTTTGTTTAACATGAAGTAAGCAATGCGTTGTTTCATACTACAGATTACATTAAATAAAGGAAAAATGGTGTTGTGTGAAATAATACTGTAGGCAAACCAATGCTTTAAAATACTGTTAAAACCGAATTTTGGGCAAATGTTGATCATTTTGGAAGGATAAGTAGTCTTGGTTCTGTTTTATTTAACACATCCCTCACAAACCAGTATCATGTTAAGTAATGAATACTAATCAACTACCAAGTCAGGTTGCACAGATGAATTTTTACCTCTATTTCTTTGGCTTTCCTGACCTACTTAAATTATCTATGATCAATTATGCATACTGTTGTGAACCATCCAAGATCTGGTTTAACTCACGAATTCATTAGTTTTTAAAAAAATATTGTAGACAGAGAACCTAATTAAGCAATAAAACGAACTAAGCTATACTAGTTTCTTTCAAAAAGCTATCAATATATAAAACATTTTGTTTAGCACTAAAAGGATTTAAAATTACATAAATACATTAGAAGTTACATGTATACAATGAATTAATAAAAGAGAATTTAAGCTCACGTTAATGCTTGTTGAATGACTCTGTGAAATTATCAAGAAATTAATTCACAGCTGCATAACCTTTAAATAATTACTTGTCAAAACCTGAATTTTGTGCAACTGAATTTTATCATAAGACATTATTTCCCTGACATTACCTAAGAAATTTTGATTTAATGACTTTGTTACCCGAAAATTAGCATGTAAGAAACTTAAATATAAAGAAAAACTATTATTTGTGTATTGAAACTAACAACGATATATGTGCTGCAGAGAAAAACAACAAATTATAAATAAATTATCTAAAAAGATTTTAATAATAACATTTAAACTATTATAAAGATAATGTAATGCCGGCAGTTTTTATTAGCTTGGGAATTAAAAATATATCTAACAGTTGCAAAGGACTGTTAAATGTGATATAAAATTGACAAGCAATAGAATACAGACGTAAAATGCTAAAAATATTTGTTGCAGTAGATAACTGACTTACACTGTTACATCTGCAAAATTTAAAAAATATCTAAATACATTTTGTTGAAATTTATACGATGATTACATATACACCTGTGATATGTTTGTCATTTTACAACATTTTAACTTGAAAGCCTATTTAAATAGTTTTACTGTCTAATTCATTATCCTAATAAAAAATGCTTTATCGCTTCTTTAAAATATTCACAACAAAAATTCAAGTTTTACAGCGCATAGATTTATACCATGTTTGTATATTAAGTTCCAATAATAGTAGAAAAACTATTACTTTTTTACTTTCCAAAACTCTTGTTTTTTCAAATTTAGAAATTTATTTCCCAAAATTAATTATTTAGAAAATGTATAAGTATAATAATTTCCTTTAATACACTTTTATAGGCAACACAAAATTTTTCAATCAGATTTAGTAATAAACTGCATCAAATTAAACGTTTGGAACTCATAAAAATGTTGCAAAATGTTCGAGACAAAACAGAGCTTGGTGTGTAAATTAATAAGCATACGCCTTTCCATTTATACATTCAGTTAATTGGCCAAGTACAAAAAAATATATAATTTCTTAAATTTTAGAATCCGTGTAATTTTATTAACAAAAATATTATAATGTTAACAATATTGTCAAAAGTCAGAAATTTAAATCAATGAAAATATTAATGGAATATTACAGTAATATATAAACCGTAAAAATGCAGTAGGTGTCCGGTTTACATTATTCATTTGCGAAGTTTTGAACATATTTTATTTTGCTAAAATGTATACACCACTTACCTCACATAATACAATGATATCTTTACTATTTTTAAAAGTATAATTTCCACAGTTATTTAAAAAATATTTTATATAATTAATTGTTGTAATAAAATTTACCACATTATTAATTTTTAAATATTCACAGCAAAAATTAAAGTGGCTTTATGCATATATATTAACTACCAAAACTCTTGTTTTTACTAAGTTAGCAATTTATTTCGAAAAATTAATTATTTAGAAAATGTATAAGCATAATAATTTCCTTTAATACATATTTTAGAGCAACGAAAAATGTTCAATCAGATTTAATAATAAACTGCATCAAATTAAAACATTTAGAGTTCAGAAAATGTTACAAGAAGTCAAAATTCAGTGTGCAAATTAATAACTGAAATGTCTATTATATCCCGTTAATTGGTAGTGAAATGCCCCAACTAGAAAAAAAAATACAATTTTTTTTAACTTTAGAATTCGTGTTATTTTATTAATAAAAATAATATTTCAAATTTCAGAAATGAAAATTAAGGGAATATTAGAGTAAACAAATGAACACCCAAACAGTGTTACTTATGCAGCTGCTGGCGCGCTCTGTTAGTACAAATAAAGAAGCAGTACTCACACGTTTTGTTGCTCGCAGTAAAGAAAAGCACTTGGATACGGTGATCGGCGCAGAGGCTCGTTCCCTGACCGATATATCGAGCCCTGTGCTTGACAGGATAAAGAAGGGAATTCCTTTAGACACTCAACCCCCTTGCCCCCTCACGTGGTGTGAAAGCCTTGAGGAAAACGGTAGGTGACGACTTCTGTTCTTCAACAGCCTTTCCTGTAAGAGTGAAGCATGTAACACCACATTTATTACAACAATCTACTTAAAGGTGTCACATTTAGAAAGTCCAGATATTCTGTTGAAATATATACCACTTGTTATTCACTATAAAAAAATGTGATGTGTTCCATTCACATGACTTTCTCTATATCTCTAACAAATTATTGTTAATAAGCTTATATTTTAGCTTATATTTTATTTATTTCATGCTAATCGAGTAAAATTAGCAGAAATAGTCTTATTTCTTGCTTTATTGTAAGTAGAAGCGAACCATAGGTTAAAGTGAAAGCCAAAAGCTGGTTGCTATGTGACTGAAGTTCCTTTGTATGGACAGGAGTTGACAAATTCCTGTATAAGAAAAATATAAGTTTTTCAAAGCTGAAACCAAGAAAAAGGAGTATCTCAAAAACGATCAACTCCACGAAAAAAATGTATATAACATAAATTGTGTGTTTTAACATGCTCTACAGTTTTTGTGTGTTAAGTTTTTGTCCCTCTCTTACGGTTTAGTAGTTATGCAAAATTCATCCAGAATAAAGTAGTCTTCAGAGGTTATTCCTAGAAAATTCAAAATATACATTTGATTTGTCAGTTAAATATCTTTAATATATGACATTTTAATCAAAATCGTTAGTCATTTTTTATAAAATCAAAATTTTCGAAAAAAGTTCCATGTAAAGGGTATTTGGGGGTGGGGGGATTTTTCTCAAAATCTTCGTGTCGCATCCCTGGAAGATACTAAGCTTAAATACCAAGCTTAGTATTTTACCGACTTTTCGTTTTTAAGTTATCGTGTCACAGACACACGGACACACACACACACACGGACGTTTTTCGGAAAATACTTTTTTTGGATGCAGGGGTCCCTAAACATATATTTCCGGTGAAATCTCAGTATCGAATTTTTTGGTGGAGTGCAATACCTTCTCTATACATAGTGCGTATTGAGAAAGTAATAATATTTTCGACGTGTATCAAAACTCCAACTTGCATGGTTATTTAAATAATATAATTGTTTAAATTACTTAGTGTCTTAACTTTATTGTATACATTACAACTGTGAGCATTTACAGCTTCAGTTAATTTACAGAGTGCATCACGTGTGAAAAACTATATACATATATTCGTAAAGTTAGAATTTCATATAATTTCATTACTATAAATAAATTTATAATTTTACCACAATTTTTGGTAAAATTTCACAGATGCATCTTCTTAAAGAAAATGCACAGTATATAAGACATATTGTTGAAGTTTACACCAGCTGTTTTACAATATAACTGCTATTTATGTCATGTTTACAAATTCTAGCTTAAATGGTTATTTAAGGTAATCTTTTATTGTGTAGATTAACGTTTCAATAAGAACACCCAATAAAATTAATTTTTAAAAATATTCACGTCGAAAATTAAATTTGTACGGTAAATGAGCTTAAAAAAACACATATTTTATCAGATTTTTATGTTAACCCTTATTTATGATTTTTGTACTTTTTACTCTTTTTATTTTCAAAAGTTAATAATTTACTTCTCAAAATTGAAGCACTATTTTGAAAATATGTAAGGCCATCTTCTTTGGAGGAAGCATAAACATTCTGAAACATTTATAAAATATTTGAAGTGTGGAGGATTTTGAATATAGAAAATTTCGGAAAAAAAATAACAAAAAAAGCTACAAGGTTCAAAGTTGTATTATTTATTAATAAGCCTGTATATATATTCAATTAATTGGTAGTTGAATGTGCCAAATGGAAAAACCAATATATTTTCTTAACTTTTAGAATTCATATTATTTAAATATGAAAAAATTCTATAATCTTTCACAATATTTTGAATCAAAAGATCCATGTGCATTATCTTGAGGCAAGATTAAAGGTTCTACTCCGCCAGTGTTAAATCTATTAAATTCATGACCCATCATCTAAGGCACTAGACGAGTCTTAGAAATGTTTACCGGTTTTATGCATGCCTAATGTGATATATTATATGGAATAACATTGTGCAACTAATATGTGCTTTAGAAGTATACTCTACAAGGGAAGTATTGCATTTATCCCAAAAATTCGATGTCGATATTTCACAGGAAATATGTTTTGAGGTCACCTGAATCCCAAAAGAATCGGATGTGCTTCATTCACATAACTTTTAGCTGTTCTACGAACAAATTTTTCTACAAAAGATTATTCTTTTATTATGCTAATGTAAATAAAAATTAGCAGAATTTATCTTATTACTTGCTTCCTTATAAATAGAAGGGGAATAGGGAATTCATTTAGGCTAAAGCTATAGTCAAATCTTTTAAAACCTGGTCGCTATGTGGCACAATTGAGGTTCGATTCGCTTTGCATGGTCCCGTTTAAGGGTATGTGTAACTGAAATTTCTTGAAAAATTACAAAAAATCAACTTTTTTAATATTAATTCCATAAAAAGCGTTCCTGTATACAAAACAGGTATAGTTGAGCACCAGGCACCGTTTTTAAATGGTGAAATTGTACTGGACTCAGCAACAAAAATTACAGTTCAACGAGATCTCATTTTGCACCAGGCAAAATAAAAAGCGAAGTTGTGAAGAAAAAAGCAGCAATGCAAGCAGAAAAAGATAGAAAAGGCAGCAGCATAGAGGAGAGGAAAAGGAAAACTGGAACCAATCTAACATAATGCGAGCTCTTGATATTTTCAACATTTTTCTTCCTGTAAAACTACTTATAAGTACTTTTACAGAAAATTGTTTCACACAGTGTTGGTTCTCTTTGCATGTCAGAAATAAAACAAAAGAGATTAGATGAAAAAGGACTTTCCGTTTGAGAAAAATTTAAGTAGTTTAAAACTGAAAAAGTGAGGAGTATTTCGGAAACAGTCAATTCTGCAAACAAACAAAAATATATATGATAAAAAGTGTGTCTTTTAGCGAAATCTACGTTGTTTTTTTTTTTTTTCATACTAAGTTTTTCTCCATCTGTTACCAGTTATACGAAAGTCATCAAGGATGAAGAGGCTATTTCCAGAAAATGCAAGATTTTGGCATGTAAATATCTTTAATGTATGGCATTTTAATCAAAATCGTTAGGCATTTTTGAGAAAAATGTAATTTTTGAAATTGTTTTTATGTAAAGGATAGTTTGGGGAATTTTCTTGAAAATATTTGTGTTCCATCCGTGGTCGATACTACATACCGTTTTATTTAACTGGCTTATTGTTTTTCAGCTATGCCAGACACATACACGCATATTTTTCTAAAAGTGGTTTTCCTTGATTCAGGGGTCCTCAAAACATATTACCTTACGGTAAAATCTTGGTATACCTAGTTCCTAGAAAATTCAAGATATACATTTTATTCGTCAAATTATCTAATATACAGTATTTGAAATATCTAATATACAGTACTTTATTCAAAATCGTTAGTAATTTTTGAGAAAATAAAAGTTTTTGACTCTTTTTTCATATAAAGCGTAGTTTATTTTCTTAAAAATATTCGTATGGCATCCTAGGAATTTAATTATAAAGTTGGTTTTTACTTTTCGTGTTTGAGGTAAGTGGGACTATAAATTATTTTTGAGCCATGTCTGTTTCATGTCAACTACAAAGTTTGATTTTCTCAAAAATGGCTCTAACGATTTTGATTAAAATACTGTATATTAATGATATATACGTGACAAAATGCATGCCTCTAATTTTCTGGGAATAGCCTCTTTATTCTGGATTACTTTTGTTGAATTTTGTATAACTGGTAAACCGTAAGAGATAGACAAAGGCTTCCAACATAAAATATATATATATATATATATATATATATATATATATATATATATATATCTCTTTAAAACACACAATTATGTCAAATACTTTTTTTCTGGTAGAGTTCACCGTTTCCGAAATATTCCTTGCTATTGGTTACAGCTTTAACACACACTTTTCTCATGCGGAAATTTGTCAATTCCTGGCCAAGCATATAAGGAAACTAATTCCAATTATATAGCAACTAGCTTGATAAAGGTTTAATGCACATAAAATTGTATTCGAGGGACCTCAAAACATGCATTTCCTGTTAAATCTAAATATCGAATTTTTCGGCGGAATCCAGTATTTACCTATATATTATTGATAAGTAATAAGATAAAATATAATACTGTCTTAAAACTAAATCAGATTAGCAAGCAGTTGTTTTATGCACTCAAGGGTGTTAAACGTTAAAGGTTTTGCTCCCTTTTTTCATATGTTTTCAATCTACGTAGTTGCCATTGTATATATATATATATATATATATATATATATATATATATATATATATATATATAATTCCAAGATAATTGAGAGTTTAGAATTCAGAATTCACAACTCATAACTTCATACCTACATCCACAGATTGTCAAATAGGTAATAAGTTCAAATAACCAGGATTATAATGAATTGTGGGTGATAACATTACGACCGATCGACCCGCGTAATATTTAGCCAATAATATGGCTCCCTCCTGTTACTATATACCTTATTGGCTCTTGGGGCAAACAAATTAACATCGCCCTTACTCTCTCATGTTACATTGGGGCCAAGCAAAACAGAATACAAACGAAAATTTCGCAAACAGTTGCATGCGCTGCAAAAGTTTATTTCAATTACCTCTATATTTCGTCTTACAGTAAACTTTATTTTTAAGGGAATGAATTGTTTTCTAAACTAACTTTTGGAGTTTTAAATCTAGGAACTAACATTTTACTTTCTCTAGCATGTGTGTGCATAGTAGAGAAGATATTGGAGGTATTCCGTCGAAAAATTATATACAGACATTTCACAGGAAATGCATGTTTTGAGGTCCCTGAAAACAAATAAACCTATTTCGAAAAAGATTCGTGTTAGTGAGACTGTGGACAACATATTCCACTTGGTATTTAAGTTCTTCTGTATTTTTCAAGGATTCGAAGATTTTCAGGAAAATGCCCCCCAAACAAAACTCGCTTTATATGGAAAACTGTTTGCATCACAAATAAAATGTACAATCTGAATTTCTTGGGAATAGCCAAGAACATTCTGAATGTCTTTTGCATATTTGGTAAACCGTAAAATGTAGATATCCTTAAAACATACAATTTGTGTCATATAAGTACATTTTTATTGTAAAGTTTACTTCAGAGATATTGCCTGTTATTGGTTTCAATTTTAAATACTTAAACCTTTCTCAAACAGCAAATTCTCATCCGTCTCGTATCTCCTTTGTTTTACTTCTGCCATGGGAGAGAACCGAATTTCAATGCCAACCGTTTAGCGACAGCTTTTAAAAGACTTGGCTATCGCTTTAGCCTAGTGTAATTTTTCTTATTTCCCTTCTACTTACAAGGAAGCAAATAATTAGACCAATTCTGGTAATGTTTATCTCGATTAATACGATATAGATAAAATAATGCACTTTATATAAATCTGATGTGCTACACTCACATAACTTTCTCTAGCTGTTCTACAAACTTCATACATAAGATTCTTCTTCTTTCTGTTCCTTGCTAATCGTGGTACTCATTAGCACAATGTTCTTATTATTTGGTAAGGGAATACACTAGGCTAAACCAATAGTCAAATGTTTTAAAAACTGTCATTATGCGATTGTCATTACAAATCGCTTCTTTTCTTGGCCAGGAGTAGAACAAAAGAAAAACGGACACTCCCGTCTGAGAAAACTAAGTATTTCACAACTGAAACAAATAACAATGAATACCTCAAAAACGGTAAGCTCCACGAGAAAAATGTATATGACATGTGTATTTTAACAAGACCTAAAGATTTGGTATAGTAAGTTTTTTTCTATCTCTTACGGTTTACTAGTTATGCCAAATTAAGCAAAATTCATCCAGAATAGATTCTTCAGAAGCTATTCCCAGAAATTCAAGATATGCATTTTATTTGTTAGGTAAATATCTTTAATATATGATATTTTAATCAAAATCGTTAGAGCCATTTTTAAGAAAATCAAAATTTTCGAAAAAAAAAGTTCCATGTAAAGGGTAGCTTGGAGTGGGGGGATTTTTCTCAAAATCTTCGTGTCGAATCCCTGGAAGATACTACACTTAAATACCAAGTTGGTATTTTAGCTAATTTTCGTTTTTGAGTTATCGTGTTCACGGACACACACGGACCTTTTTCCGAAAATGCTTTATTTGGATACAGGGGGTCCTAAAACATGTATTTCCGGTGAAATCTCGGTATCGAATTTTTGGGTGGAATACAACACCTCTATCCCTGTGTACATTGTACATATGGGGCTAGAGAAAGTAAAAATAATTTGTTTACAGAAAAGGTAAGAAAGTCATGTGAATGGTACACATTAGGTTTTTTTTTTTACGCATATGCTACATGACACATGACACACAAATCCAATAGTTTTAACAGTATTTTAATGTTCTTGTGTTTAAAAAATATGTTTTCAAAATCTATCTCCTGCTACAACTGTGTAGGTACTATATTGAGACCGAATATGTTATTTAATGTTCTAGAAAATGTGATTCATAAAACTAAGAATCAGGTTGTTTATAATTGCTTCCTTAATAGAAGAAAATAAGTGTACTCTTAACCAAAAAATGTTTTTGCTCTCGTGTCATATGTTTTATCTTTTATTTCCGGAACAATGAAATACATTAACAACTCCAAAACTTGGTTTTATTAAGTCATAGTTTCTTAAATTTTAAACGGAAATGTCATTCTCTTCGCATAAAAATTATAATAGGTGGTGGCTCTTGATTACAGCAAAATGAAACGGGAGAAAATAAATTCAACACTTGCATATGAACATTTAAAAGGGTGCAGACTTTCAAAATGACGTAGTTTATTGAAGTTACAAACGTTGAGGGCCACGAAACAATGTTAATTTTTGCAAAACAAAAAACAACTAATATTTTGATCAAAAATAACAACTTAACAGCCATTTGTCCCCATAATATGCTCCCAGCCATGCATTAAAAAAAACATTTTTAACATGACTGTCTACCCATAATTCAAAAAAACTATTCTTCTCTTTACTCTATAGTAGACATTTATAGAAATGCTATCGCTACATATATCGTTGTAGGAGGCGATTAGGGAAATAACAGTAGGCTTAAACGATAGTCAAATCCTTTATAGCTGATCGTAGCGATATCATTGACATTCAGTTTTCTTTCATGACAACACAAATAAAGAATAGCTATTTTACATTTATAAAATTATAGGTAATTGTAAAATCAAACCAAAAACGAACAATATTTCGAGAATTCTTAACGCCACCAAAATATCCTATTTAGCACAAATTAGTACTCTGGCATGATATATCTTATAGTTTACCAATTAAACAAAAATAATTCAGGAACGAAGACAAGCGCACAGTCTAATCCTAAATACTCTGACGTGTTCCATTCACATAACTTTCTGTATTAGGCAACAAAGTATTCTAACCAAAGCTTGTTCTTTTATACGTGCCTTGCTAATCGAGATAAACATTAGAAGTGGTTTTATTAATATTTCCTATAAGCAGAACTGAAATTTAGATATTAACCTAAACAAAATCAACTCTTTTAAAACGACACCTCGTTTGAGAAAAGTATAAGTATTTTAAAACTGAAATCAATAAAAAGGAATATCTCGGAAATGGTTAAGTCCGCACAAAAAAAACTGATGTGTTCCATTCACATGACTTTCTCTACATCTCTGCTACAAATTATTGTTAGAAAGTTTATGCTTCTACTTACTTCATGTTAATCGAGAAAAAATTATCAGAAATAGCCTTATTGCTTTCTTCCTTGTAAATAAAAGGGAGTAGCGTAGGTTAAAGTGATAGTCAAAAGCTGGTTGCTATGTGACTGAAGTTCCTTTGTTTGTATGGACAGGAATTACAAATTCCTGTATGAGAAATGTATAAGTTTTTCAAAGCTGAAACCAATAACAAGGAGTATCTCAAAAACAATCAACTCCACCAAAAATGTATGTGACAAAGTATGTGTTTTATCCTGATCTACACTTTTTGTGTATTAAGTTTATGTCTTTCTTACGATTTACCAGTTGTGCAAAATCCAATAAAAATCATCCAGAATAAAGAGGTTTTTAGAGGCTATTTCCATAAAATTCAAGATATACGTTTTTTTTAGTATGTAAAGATCTTGAATATTAGAGATTTTAATCCAAATCATTAGAGCAATTTTCGAGAAAATCTAAATGTTTTGAAATGTTTTCCATGAAGGATTTTCTAGAAAATCTTAGTGTCGCATCCTTAGAAGATGCCATACTTAAATAAGAAGTTTGGTATTCAACGGTCTTTTCGTTTTTGATTTATGCTATCCATAGATACTCGCACAAACATGCGCGCGTGGACCTTTTTCTAAAAACGCATTTTTTGGATTCAGGGGGAGCCAAAACATACATTTTCGGTGAAATCTCTGTATCGAATTTTTGGGTGGAACACAATACATAGTACATAGTAGAGAAAGTAAAATGTTTATGACAAATTGTGTGTTTTAATGAAAACTATATTATTTGTGTAGAGATATTTTGTCTATCTCTTATGATTTACCAGTTATGCAAAAGTCATCCATAGTAGAAGGGGCTTCAGAGGTCTTGTAGAATAATAGTCATCATTAGATTTACTTTTCATTTCCCAGAGTATAGTCATGCTAAAGTCGATTACGTATTACGTTTAGTTGATATACGACATTTAGTATTCTTTTTCCTGACCAAAGGCGCCCTATATAAGGCTTTAATTCGCCCTGGCAGAAAAACGAAATCAGGAGTCAAACAAATACACAAACATGAATTCCTCAAAATTTGCACAAATGCAATTAAGTTGTGTGATATTGAGGCCAAAGAAAAACCTATCACAATAACAAATCTTTCTCCCCTCTCTTTTTACTTTCTCTAAACGTACTATGTATATAGTGTATAGAGAAGGACTGTACCCAAAAATACGATACCGAGATTTCACCAGAAACACATGTTTTGGGACCCCCTGAATCCAAAAACACATTTATGGAAAAATGTCTGTGAATATGTGTGTGTATGTGTGGAGAGGGGGGGGCAGCATAGCTCTAAAACATAGAGACTTAAAACTCGGTATTTAAGTTTGGTTTCTTCCAAGGATACGATACGTAGATTCTCAATGAAATCCCCCTACCACCAACCATCCTTTACATGGAAAATGTTTCAAAATTTTTGATTTTCTCAAAAATGGCTCTAACGATTTTGATTAAAATATCCATCATTCTCAATACCTCTGAGGTAGAGTTGTTTAGCAAAACACAAAATACTATATTCGAACGTGCTCCTTTGCTGACGTTATGAAATGCGACCTACGAAGTTGCATATACAACAAAAATCTTATGTGTTCCATTCACATGGCTTTCTCTACATCTCTGCTTGTGCTTCCATTTACTTCATGCTAATCGAGATAAAATAGCAGAAATTCTTATTACTTGCTTTCTTGTAAGTAGAAGCGAAATAACGGAGTATCACAGATTAAAGTGATAGTCAAAAGCTGGTTGATATGCGACAAATTCCTTGGTTTGTATGGACAGGAGTTGACAAATTCTTGACTGAGAAATGTATAAGTTTTTCAAAGCTGAAACCAATAACAAGGAATATCTCAAAAATGATGAACAACACCAAAAAATGTATATGACATAAATTGTGTGTTTTATCCTGATCCTCATTTTTGTGTAATTTTCTCTTACGGTTTACCAGTTATGCAAGATCCAATAAAAATCTTCCCGAATAAAGAGGTTTTTAGAGGATATTTCCAGAAAATTCAAGATAGGTATACATTTTTGTTTGGCATGTAAAGAGATTTTAATCCAAATCGTTAGAGCGATTTTTGAAACAATAAAAATTTTCGAAATTTTTTCCATGTAAAGGGTAGTTTGGAATGGGGGGAATTTTCTTGAAAATCTTAGTGTGGCATCCTTGGAAGAAAGCAAACCTAAATATCAAGTTTGGTTTCGTTTTTGAGCTTTGCTGTCCACAAACACACAGACTCACACATGTACACACACGGACCTTTTTCAAAAAATGTTTTTTTTTTTTTGCATCGTATAGCCCTAGACTAGTTTTATCCATAGTTGCAGGTCAATAGTTGTTTAGTTTTTGAATGAAACATTTTAAACAAAATAACTTTTAGACTTTTCACGAAAATGGAGCATTTGTAAAAACGAGCAGTGATTACATACTTCCATTTGAAAGGCTTAAGGCCTAAAGAAATCAAGGAGGAAATGATTCAATGATTAAAAGGTGGGTTGCAGAGTTTAAAATGGGACTACGGGCACTAGTGATGAACCTCACTCTGAACGCCCTGTAGAAGTGACAACTCCAGATATCATTGAAAAAATTCATCGTTTAGTACTGGAAGACCACAGATTAAAGTTGTTGAGATAGTAGACATTGCAAACATATCAAAAGAACGTGCAGGTAATATTGCAATATTTTAAATTTTTTAAGTAATTAATGTTTTGGGAGTTTGTTGACACCTGACCAAAAGTTGCAAAGAAAAACAGTTTTTATTAAGAACGTGTAGCTCTACCGTAAAAATCCCAGCGAATTTTTGAGACGGCTTATTACCATGGATGAAACTTGGATACATCACTATACTCCAGAAAGAAAACCACAGTCAAAACAGTGGATTGCGCCAGATGAACCAACTCCAAAGAAGGCAAAGTCAATTTTGTCATCTAACAAGGTTATGGCGAGTGTTTTCTGGGATGCACAGGGAATTATTTTTATTGTTTACTTGGAAAAGGGTAAAAGTATCACTGGTGACTACAACGCAAGCTTACTGCAACGTTTGAGTGATGAGGTGAAAAGAAAAAGACCTCATTTGGCACAAAAATCTTGTTTCATCACGACAATGCTCCTGCCCATCTTTCAGTCATTGCAGTGGGAAAAATGTGCGAATTAAAGTTGGAATTGTTTGATCATCCCCCCTATTCGCCAGATCTAGCGCTCGGCAACTACCACCTGTTCCCAAACCTCAAAACATTTCTTGGAGGACGAAGATTTCACATTAACGAAGGGGTCTTTGATGCGGTAAACAGCTATTTTGTGGACCTTGATGAATCCCACTACAGAGATGATTTAATTAAATTAGAACACCAATATGTCAAATGTATTAGCCTTAGTGGAAATTGTGTTGAGAAATAAGACAATTTTTTTAAATGCTGTTTTCATCGAGAGGCCGACCCTAGTGTATCTTTTCTTCCCTCCCAAAAATTGACATTAGGAATATTCTTGGGCAAAGCAGATAGTAGAAACAGAGCGCTTTCATGAGATTTGAGACCAAAGTGTTTTTTCAGTGCTTCCAAAAGCATTCTCTTGAGGTGGATCAGCATACACAGCGATATAGTTCAGCTTCAGTCTGTAGAGAGAGCCATCTCAATAATGAGCGGTCTAATGTGTATCAGCTGCCATATCAACTCGCAGTCTCATTAACCTTTGATCACTTTCTACTTTATTTGTTTAGAGAAACCCAGAGCGCTGGGTAATTGCTTCATTTGCAGATGAGAAATCATTGAGATTCAAGTGCTGCTTTACGTCAGACACCAGCTTCCTTAATGATCCATATTTACTGCGCTAACTTGCATCTTTTTCACTTTGTGCCACCTTCAGTAAAATGTTCCCCCTCGGTCAGGTGCTCAGCTTCTTCATAATGTTCAATATTGTACCGCCTCTCTAAAATTTAGGGCTAATGGTTTAGCTGATGCAGTACAAGTAGGAAATATACCAACCCTTTTAACTCGACACTGTTGAGCATTTTGTACGTTTCCTATCAGTATCAACTTGCATAGATTCTAATGTTTAATACAACTGGAAGAATTTAGAAAAGGTTTTTCTCCCTCCCCCTTTTTTTCCTTTCGGTGATTGCACTTCTTCTCAACGAAAGAATAACAGACTTTATTCCTTAAAATGATGTTTGGATTTATAAAATCCAGTAATGGGTTGTATTTAATAATATTTCTTCATATTTCAAGAAGTAAGCAACTGTAAAACGAACTCTAAGAGAGCCTATTTAATCTTACCAGTAAGGCACGAGCTAATAAAAACGAGGAAATAATTCTGAATAGTTTATAACTACACATTTGCACAATACGGCGTTCGATAAAATTCGCAAATATTACAAGTACCAGTGACATTGGTGGTGGTGATGGTGGTGGTGGTGATAGTAGTAAGTTTTCTTGAGTAGGGAAATATTTTACAAAGACGCCTAAGGTGAGTCAGATCACCACCAAATAAAAGAATACTCTGTTAAAAGTGTACACATTATGGAACTACTTTTTGGTATTACTCCGCAAATGTAGCAACCGTGTTATAGCACTAGTGATTTGTAATAGTATTTGTTATTTTGTTTTATTTTATTAAATATATGTGGCAATAATATCGAAAGAATGACAGCATGGGCTCCTTAAATAGAAGTACCCACTAATCAATGTGTTATTTCACAATGCAGCAATCAGATTTGAGTTCTCCGTTTGGTACAGATAGGTTTTAAACCGACCAGGGATTATCAGACATTGTGAGAGATTGTATCCAAAATCTCCATGTTTGTCATCCATGGTCCTACTTCGGTTCTAAGCGTCTGACCACTGAGCTCTGGTTTGCTCTAGTTCCATTCCACTTGTCGCATTCTCATTGTAATTCCTGTTACCATTATTTTGTGTCTCCTTGAATCATAGACCTCATTGACTAGCAAATGTATAGATATCATCCGTATTCTGGTTTGTATTGCTTTGGTGAAAGTAAATCTATATATGCTGTATGTGCTACTGCGAGATTGCCTACTGATTATGTGTACTTAGCTCGCACCAACATTGCAACTTCTATCTTGCATTCAATTTGGAATCTTTGAGGGTGACCAGTGTCCTCGCCATTTTCCTTATTGGATGTAGCAAATTAAATTACGGAAAAAAAAAATGTCACTAAAACATAGCAGCGCGGGCCAAACCATTGTCACCGTCAAACTGCTTCATCATCTGAAACTATTTGTTTTTGCAGAAGTTTATTTTTGCTTGTTCAAACTGCGAACATTTTGGAGTTTCCATGCGCGCATTCAAATCACCTTCACAATAGAAAGGTTAATTTTGCCTACACTGCTATCATATCTCTTGCTGAGACGAGAGAATGACTTGGCACTACACTGTGGCGCCACTTATTCGTTCTAATGTTCAGAAGTGTACGGACCTTAGAATGTGGTAGCATAGATATTGGCTATACGTAATACAATCTTTCGCTGCACCCTTCTAACGTTCATTGAGAAGCTGCCTACTACTGTACGTTCCAGCAACAGCACCTTCGTCCAGCACTCATTCGAAAGCAACAATTCATGGAACAGCACCCCATAATTCTGCATGATGACACACCGCTGCTGCTATCCAAGACTATTGCGCAGCAGGCATTGGGAGATTTTGCAACATCCACCGTATTCACCCGACATGATTACAATATCTCTGCAAAGCGAAAGAACCACTGCTAGGGATCTGAGATGACATCCATGCTACAGGGAGGTCAATACGGAACGTCACCAAAAATAGACGCGCAGATGATATACGATACCTTCCGAATATTTAACAAAAGGTCATAAATAACGGGGGCGCCTATATTCAAGGTGTGTAACCAAGTACCTATGTCAATAAAGTCATTTCAGAGAAACAAATAGTTCTCATTACTGATTATCACGCCCTTGTATCTGAACTACTACTTTCCTAGGAGAGTGTTTTTGCTGTTGCAGGTCAATGTTACCAGTAATGGTCTGTAGTCGTCCTTCGTGGTCAAGGGGTAACATGCTAACCTCAGGTTCCCAAGAGTGTGTGTTCAAACCCAGTGGATGACGAATTTTTTCGGGCGTAATAATCCTTAGCACGGCTTCCTTCGGAAAGGAGGTAAGGTCGCTGATCCAAAGCCGTAGATTTACGTCACTTAAAAGAATCTCAAGCCTGATAAAGAGATCTCTGAGCAAACTTAAGCTATCGCTCACGCCCAATAGAGAATGGGGTGCTGAGAACCGCAGTAGTTAAAGAGCATTCATATATAAAACTAATTTCATTTAAACAGTTTTATGGCCTGCTCTTCAAATAACCTCGCCTACTTCCGTAAATAGCGAGTCTTTCTTGGTTTTAATTAGTGCGCTTTTGGAAGACTTATTCTGCACTCATTTAGTGCAGTTAAGTTATCAGAATCGCTGCATCTATTGATTCTAGTTTGGTCTTAGCAGCTGCTCAAATCTGCGATACGTTTGGCATGAAAATATATACATGTGTTGTAAAACGAACCAAACGAAGATGTGAACCTTGTTGGTCATACCATAGGTGATACATGAATATAATTTTCAGTTTTAATTCGGCTCATACAAAAACTGCCATAAAATCACCATGGATTAGGCAGTTGTACATAACCAAATGACACGTACCTGGTCCACTCCAAGAGAGATGCCGGTTGGTAGCGAAGGTCCCAATCGCGTGGTGTAGGTGTGGTTTGATAGACAAGCCGGCGCGGCACAGGTCACCCTAGTAATGGAAAACGTAGCATGTGAGTGTGGTGTATGACAACCGTTGTTCCTTGGCTGCCTAATCCCAAATGTGTGCGACTTTTAAGCACACATAAAACTTTAAATAGAAGAGTTTGAAAGTTGCGACATCAAGTTTCGTACAAGTCAAAGTGTAAGCTAATCGACTGCCATCTTCGTTTGGTGTCCTTTTGAAACGACCTGTGTGTGTATATAAATGAAGTAGCATATCTGGTCACTTCCATGCAGTCGTTGAGAAAATCTTGAACGGGTTTGTACATCATCAGTCCGATTACTTAATACACTCTCTCTCTCTCTCTCTCTCTCTCTCTCTCTCTCTCTCTCTCTCTCTCTCTCTCTCTCTCTCTCTCTCTCTCCTCCGCGTGTTATATTTTATTATTCATGTTAAGATCTTCACTTCAGCTAACATGTTTTATAATGTTTCTCTTCGTCGCTAACAGGCTAATTCCGTACCATGTTACACGATCCGAACTGCACATCGCTACGTTTACAAAGAACTATCTCCAATTTACATCCAAAGAAGACATTTTCCCTTCCTTTCTTTGCCCTCTTGCTCACCTGTTCTATATTCTCATAGAGCGTATTAGCGCTTAAACTGCCATCAATTGACACGCCCTTAATATACTACTGGATATAATACAAACGAAAATGTTGAATAATATGAGTATATCACTAGGTCATCAATTTTCTCCCAAAACACTCATTTTTATTTTCTCCATACGCACTATGTACATAGTGTATAGAGAAAGTATTGCACTCCACCCAAAAATTCGATACCGAGAGTTCACCGGAAATATGTTTTAGGGTCTCCAATATCCAAAAAAAGCATTTTCACAAAAAGGTCCGTGTGTGTGTGTGTGTGTGTGTGTGTGTCCGTGAACACTATAACTCAAAAACGAAAGGTCGGTGAAATACTAAACTTGGTATTTAAGTTTAGTATCTTCCAGGAATGTGACACGAAGATATTGAGAAAAATCTCCTACCCCGAACTACCATTTACATGGAAAAATTTTCAAAAATTGTGGTTTTCTAAAAAATGGTTCTAACGATTTTTATTGAAATATCGTATATTAAATATATTTACCTGACAAATAAAATGTATATCTGAAATTTTCTGGGAATAACCTCTGAACCTTACTTTATTCTGGATGAAATTTACGGAAGCTTCCATAACTTCTAAACCGTAAGAGATGGATAAAAACTTACCACACAAAATATGTAGACCACATTAGAACACACAATTTAAGTTATACAAGTTTTTTTTTTTTTTTTTTTTTTTAGTTGATCGTTTTTGAGATATTCCTTGTTGTTTGTTTCAGATTTTCTCATACAGGAATTTGTAAACTCGTGTCCATACAAGCAAAGGTATTTCAGTCACATAGCAACCAGCTTTTGATTATCACTTTAACCTATGGCACTCCCCTTATTTCGCTTCTACTTACAAGGAAGCAAGTAATAAGACTATTTCAGCTACGTTTTGCTTTCTCTAGCCCCATATGAGCTATGTACTTAGGGATAGAGAAGGTATTGTAATGCACCCAAAAATTCGATACCGAGATTTCACCGGAAATACATGTTTTGGGTCCCCTGAATACAGAAAAAGCATTTTTGGAAAAAGGTCCGTGTGTATGGCATTTAAGTTTGGTATCTTCCAAGGATGCGACACGAAGATTTTCAGGAAAATCTCTTTACCCCCAACTACCGTTTACATGGAACTTTTATCGAAAATTTTGATTTTCTCAAAATGACTAACGATTTTGATTAAAATATCGTATATTCAAGATATTTATCTGAAAAAGAATATATATATATATATATCTTGAATTTTCTGGGAATAGCCTCTGAAGACTACTTTATTCTGGAGGAATTTTGCATAACTGCTAAACCATAAGAGACGGACAAAAACTTACCACAAAAAATGTAGAGCACATTAAAACAAAACAATTTATGTTATATACATTTGTTTCGAGGAGTTGATCGTTTTTGAGATATCCTTGTTATTGGTTTCCGCTTTGAAAAACTTGTACTTTTCTCATACAGGAATTTGTCAACACGTGTCTATACAAACAAAGGAACACCAGTCACCTAGTAACTAGCTTTTGACTTCACTTTAACCTATGATACTTCCATATTTCGCTTCTTCTTACAAGGAAGCAAGTAATAAGACTATTTCTGCTAATTTTTTCTCGATAAAGCTTGAAGTAAATAGAAGAATAAGCTTATTAACAATAATTTGTTACACAGAAGTAGAGAAAGCCATGTGAATGGAACACATCAGATTGTTCTATTTCCTTCTTTGTTTTCTTTATATTTCTTTCAAAATATTACTAACCGGATATAAGACCACACATTCAGCCAATGTGTCAATCATTTTGAACTAGCTTTGTCATTTTTAATTTATCCGGCCACAAACGCAATGTAATTGTTCTATGACCCGTTTACTTCTATCAATGATTTGGATAAAGTTCATTCCAACAAAATGCAAGGCATACATTATTTGTGATATAAGCATTTTAATATACCTATTTTATCAAACTCGTTAATCATTTTTATAAAATAAAACATTTAAAAAAATTCATATAAAGGATAGTTTTGATTGAGGGGGGTCTTGAAAAATTTCGCGTCTCTTCTTTGGAAGACGCTGAATTTTTTATCAAGTTTGGTATTTAACCAACTTTTCGTTTTTGAGTTATCCTGTTCACACACACACACATTTGCGGTGCTTTTTAGTCTCGGGGGATATCAAAATATATATTTCATGCAAAATCACGACATCGAATGTTTGGGTGTAATACGATACCTTCTCTACTTCGTGCATAATACACTTAGAGAGAGAAAAAATGTATCATTGCAAATAATTAATAAATTATCAGGAATGTATAAAACTAATTATACGTAGTAAAAGCCAGAGATAAAAACGTATTTACAAAACTAAGCCAAAAGGTAAGAAAAAGTCTGATGTATTCCATTCAAATGACTTTCTCTATAACTCGATAACAAATTATTGTTAATAAGCATATTCTATCCACTTCATGCTAACCGAGTAAACATTAGTCCCTTATAAGTAAGGAAATGGAATATACTAGGCTAAACCGACAGTCAAATGTTTTAAAATGTGGTTGCTATAGGATTGAAATCAGTTTCTATACGTTTCCAGGAGTTAAGTTTCTGAATGAGAAAAATCAATGTTAAAACTGAAACCAATAACAAGGAATATATCGGAAACGGCCAACTCCACGAAAATATATAAATATATATGACAAATTGCGTGTTTTAAGGAGTTCTACAGTTTTTGTGTAATAAGTTTTTGTCTGTCTCTTACGGTTTACTAGTTATGCTAATTAAAAAAAAGCATTCAGAATAAAGAGTTCTTTAGAAGTTATTCCCAGAAAATTCAAGATATACATCTTATTTGTCATGTAAATATCTTAAATACAAGATTTTAATCAAACTCGTTAGAGCTATTTTTGAGAAAATCAACAATTTCGAAAATGTTTCCATGTAAAGGGTAGTTGGGAGAGGAGGGATTTTTTTTTTAAATCTTCGTGTCGCATTCTTGGAAGATGCTGAACTTAAATATCAAGTTCGATATTTAACGGACGGTCCCAAAACATGCATTTCCGGTGAAATCTCGGTATCCAATTTTTTGGTGCAATACAATATATTCTCTATCATTAAGTACATAGTACATGTAGAAAAAGTAAAAATATATAACTTTATGACTAAATCCTAACTAGAAAGTTTGCCTTTGATAGAAACTTAATTCCTTATGGTTATCGTCCACCAGGACCTCTGCAGGTCTGCTCCAATAATTGCAGAGAGGGTTATGCTAAAGCAGGCATGATTACCACGTTAAAGGGGTACCAGTGCCCATGGTCACGCTCGCTAAAGTGTCTAACTTTGGTGCAGGGAACCGCGGGTTCTATCACCGCCTTGGGCATGAGTATCTGAGGTATGTTTGTCATTCTCTTCCCCCTGATGACCAATCAGGTTACTCCTGAAGGTCAATGTGCGTGTAAAAGAATTAAAGGAGCAGAGGGCAAGGTGCAGCAACTCATTCCATTCCATGTGAAGATTGCTGCATGGTGTTATACGATGTAGTGGAATATTTGTTTCTTTTATCTCAGTGATATGTTTTAGTTAAGTCGAATCCATTAATATACGATACAGTTTTTCCTTTCGAACATTTTATGTTCCTTAAAATTTGTAGAGCAAGCAATTCCATTTGCAGTTATTAAGGCTCTTCTGAAAATGACACTTCATGCGTTTCGAGGCGTGATTTCGATTATGTTTGCTTAAAAAGAGCACATTTGTTATCGAGTAAAGTACGCGTATATGACATCTGTCGCGCCAACATTTCCCCATCTTGACTACGTTCGGGGGAAATGAGTTCTGATGTCCGAAAAACCTGCTACACAGTGCACATAGTGCCACCCTTTCCGCTAAAACAGAAAATGTGTTCCATTCACATCTCTTTCTCTACATCTATATAACAAATTATTGTTAAAAAGTGTATTTTTCTACTTCATGATAGTCTAGAGAAACATTAGCAGAAAGTGTCCTTATTACTTGGTTTTTTTGTAGCTTGAAGGGAAAAATCTCGGTTCCATTCACATGATGTTCACTAGCTGTTCGGTAAACAAATCTTTTATTAAAAACATTATTTTTTCTACATCGTGCTAATCAATATAAACATAAGCTGAATTAGCCATATTACTAGCTTCCTTGCAAGTATAAGAGAAATGAGAAAATGCACAGACTGAAGCGATAGTCTCAGCCTTTAAAAGCCGGTCGCTATGTGAAGCAATTGAACCTCCAATCTCTTTGCTTGTCAGGAGCAAACAAACGAGAATAAATATGTCTTCCCGTTCGAGAAAAGTTTAAGTGGCTAAAAATTGAAACCAATAATCCAGAATACCTCGAAAACGATTAACTCTACAAAAAATGTATTTGGCATAAATTGTGTGTTTTAAGAAGATCTACATTCTTGTGTAATAAGTTTTTGTGTATCTCTTACGGTTTGGCAGTTATAAAAGTCATCCAGAATGAAGAGGTCTTCAGAGGACATTCCGAGAGAATGCAAGATATACATTTTATTTGCCATGAAAAAGTCTTTAATATACAATATTTTAATCAAAATATTTAGAGCCATTTTTGAGAAAATCATAATTTTAGAAAATATTTGCACATAAAGATTAATTAAGAATGGGGGGGGGGAGTTTTTCTTGAAAATCTTCGTATCGCATCCTTGGAAGATGCTGAACTTGAGTACCAAGTTTGGTATTTAACAGACTTTTCGTTTCTGAGCTATGCTGACAGATACACGAACACTTCTCTAAAATGCTTTTTTTGGATTCAGGGGGGGTCTCAAAACATATATTTCTGTGAAATCTCAGTATCAAATTTTGGGTGCAATAAAATACCATCATAGTACGTGTAGAAAAAGTAGAAACGTAACAGTGTTTAAAATTGGAATGGCCAATAGGCAATGACTTAAATATCATCTTATTACAATCAAGTACACAAGAGGAAGATGCCCAGTTTATCAGGATACTCTTCACTCTCTAAACTTGTTTGCGCGGAGAGTTGGCCACTCTTCTTGCCAGCACAATAGCACCATCGGCCGCACAAAATTAAAGGCTTCCAGGGCTAGGCGAGATACCCAATACTGGGTTGTAGAGTGGTTGTCTTTACTGCCAAATCCGCCAGTTCATTCCCCACAAGCCAACGTGAGCAGAAATCCAAGCGCACTCCACATTAAGGCCGCAAGGTGTAAAACAGAGGCATTTTGGATGCGCTGTACAATGGGCTGGTAGTTGTACAGATAATGAAGTCTGTGTGTTTCGTGTAGATAGATACTGACGGCCCGTTTGTGTACTATGTTACTCCACTTTTTTTTTCGCACAATAGTATCCAGCAGCATTGTAAGAGACAGCTAATTTAGGTAATTTAGGCGCAAGAGCATTCTTTTGAAAATTGCTTGTGGAGAACAGGAGTTAATGTATTCAACCATTACGACAGTTAAAATGTGGCATTATACTTATTATTTTCTATACACGTACTATATACACAGTGTATAGAAAAGTGTTGCACTCCACCCAAAAATTTGATACCGAGATTTCACGGAAATATAGGTTTTAGGGTCCCCTGTATCCGAAAAAAGCATTCGTGTACCAAACTGGGTATTTAAGTTTAGTATCTTCCAGAGATGCGACACGAAGATGTTCAGCAAATCCTCCCCACCCCAAACCACATTTTACATGGAACTTTTTTCCAAAATTTTGATTTTCTCAAAAATGGCTCTAACGATTTTGATTAAAGTATCGTATATTAAAGATATTTACCTGACAAATGAAATGTATATCTTGAATGTTCTGGGAATAACCTCTGAAGACTACTTTGTTCTGGATGAACTTTACGCAATTTTGCAAACTGCTAAGCTGTAATAGATGGACAAAAACTTACCACACAAAAAACGTAGAGCACGTTAAAGCATGCAATTTATGTTATAAATTTTTTCGTGAAGTTGATCGTTTTATAGATATTCCTTGTTTTTGGTTTCACCGTTAAAAATTTACTTCTCTCATACGGGAATTTGTCAACTCCTGTCCATACAAACAAAGGAACTTCAGTCACATAGCAACCAGCTAACAGTGATACTCAAATATCACTTTAACCTATGGTACTCCCTTATTTCGTTTCAACTTAAAACGAAGCAAGTAATAAGACTATTTCTGCTAATTTATTCTTTAATAGCACGAAATAAATAGAAGCATAAGATTTTTAACAATAATTTGTTGTAGTCATGTGAATGGAATACATCAGATTTTTTTTATAATCCAACAGGGATAATAATATCAATCAGGGGCGGCTCGTCCTTACGTGCTGAAGAGCTGCAGCACGCTACTTTTTTTTCTTCTAAATTACATAACAGACATGCTGAAGGACCATGTAACAAACATAACACATTATGGTAGTAATAAGAAAGGCAGCACTGCCAATGACGAACTCTCGAAGCAAGGTAAACACGCAGGTTTAGCTAATGGAATGCATCCACGTGCTCAAAGCGATCAAGCACGGTAGGTGAATATTGCGCTTGCGTAGAACCTTCCCCTCTTACCACCCCTGATGGTCGCTGTCCCATCGTTTTCGCACTGCTACGTGCTGCGTTTGGCTAAAGCACGGAATCCATGAAATCGCTACGAGTGTTAGTTCTTTTCCTTATAATCGTTTTGGCAGCAGACGAAACAGCCCTGCCACACTCACCTAAGTGCCACACTAAACATCAGAATTTAGTGAAATTAATTAAAGCGTATTACAACGTTTTATTTTAGTTATAATAACTAATTATATCTTTGTGATACAAACTGAGCCATAAAAGGACTATTATCTCCATACCTTATTCACATTGGAACGTACAGAACATTGTTTGTTATATTGTTTGTTAACATTGGTAACCATAAGTTCATATTGGCGCAATGTGTTACTTCCGCAAATGTGAAATCTAACAGGTCCACGTGTATCACATTGAAACAAAGTGTTCTGTTGTGTAAATGTTATTCAGTGTCAGTTTTCAGTTTATTTCCAACTGTGATCGCACTTTATTATATTTCAGTATCATTCAGTGTAGGTTTGTGTTACTTTCATAGGTAAGAAAACTTTAGTCATACATAATGAATATAGTTGATGAGCTGTTTTAAAAACTCCCTTTTCAAGGCGATCGTTAGATGAAAAGATCAGGATAAAAAATTTAGGGCGACCTACTCCTGATCTAAAAATTGAACAGAAAGCAAAAGGAAGTAAAAATTCTATTTACACAAGAAAGTTTAACACAAATATATATGACAACAGTGACTGGATCTGTGGTTGTGAAATCAGAAACGCGTTCTTTTGCTTTCCTTGCCTCTTGTTTGGAAGTACAGATTCGTGGTCTACGACTGGTGTTAAAGATCTAGGTCATGTTAATGAATATATAAAAAAACATTCAAATAGCAAGAAGCATATGAAAAACTCGCTTGACTTCTCAATGCTTGGAGGTGTAAATATTGCAACGCAGCTAAGCAGGGCATATCAAGATGCTACACAAAAACATAATGAACAGGTTGAGAAAAATAGATACATATTATCCAGGATAATAGACTGCATCAAATTTTGTGGGGCCTTTGAGCTTGCTTTGCGTGGACATGATGAGACGGAAACGTCAGATAATCCCGGCGTGTTTTTAGGCCTTATAAATCTATTGGGCAGTATAGACAGTGCGATGAAAGAGCATACCGAAAGCAATAAGGTGTTCAAAGGATTATCTAAGACCATCCAGAATGAACTACTTGATTGCATGTTGGAAGTGTGCCACGAAGAAATTGAAAGAGAAATGAAGGAGGCAGCCTATGTTGCTATCATGGCAGACGAAACCACTGATATCACTGAAAAAATTCAGTTGGCATTAATTTTTAGATATGAAAGGAACGGCTTTATTTATGAACGGTTTTGGGGATTTTTTAATCCATCTGATCAGACCGCTAATTCTATTGCCGGTTGTATTTTGAAAGAAGTGGACACCCTTTTTAAGGATGATCGCCATAAAATCATCGCCCAGACTTATGACGGTGCGTCTGTAATGAGCGGCAACACAGGAGGCGTGCAGATCAAGGTGAAAGAACACTATCCTCTCGCACAGTATGTACATTGTTACGCCCATCAATTAAATCTGGTTATGGAGAAAGCAGCTTCTCAAAATCAGTCCGCCAGAATATTCTTCTGCAGTCTCTCAGCTTTTCCAGCATTTTTTTCAAGATCTCCACAGCGTTTAGCAGCATTGGAAGCAACTGTTGCTCGAAGAGTTCCTCGAGGATCTGCAACAAGATGGAATTTCAAGTCTAGGGCTGTTAACACCGTATATGAACAGAGAATCTCTGATCGATTGTTTTGACGAATTAGAACAATCTTTATCAGATAGGACAGTGCAAGAAGCTCGTGGCCTGCGGCATAATTTGGAGGATGGAGAATTTAATTTCTGGCTTGCTTTTTTTTTTTCAGAAAATAATGCCACATGTAGGCATTTTGTATAATCAGCTACAAGCAAGACAGATGGATGCAGTGAAGGCAAAAAATGCAGTCCAATCTTTTGCCAAAGCAATTGATGCCGTGCGAAGTAGAACGGATGATATAGCACACCAGATTCAGACATCTAACGTCCACGTTACAAAAAGACGTCGTAGGGAAACTAACTTAGGAGTAGATGCCAAGGAAGTATGTGACCGAATAATATCGGAGGTACACAGCCGCTTTGAGTCCACAGAACATCTTGATGCTGCAAAACTATTGGATGCAAAAAACTTTGAATTATTTTCTCAAGTTTTTCCTGAAACAGAACTCGGCATTGTCTGTGATCGATACAAAGATCTCGACAAAAACAAGCTCCGAACCGAACTTAGCATTTTATATGAGCATCCGGAATTCAGGAAAGTAGAAGGTGCTCTTCCACTCTTGCAGTTGACACTAAAAAATAATCTGCAAAAAACTTTTAGTGAAGTGACAAAGGTTTTAAGAATTGTTGTGACTATTCCCATGTCAACTGCAGAACCAGAACGATGTTTCTCCTCTTTGAAGAGGATAAAAACCTTTCTGAGGAACACCATGTGTCAGGATCGCCTTACCTCTCTGGCCATGCTATCCATAGAGAAGAAATTCGTTACAAATATCAGGGATTTCAACGTCAGAGTGATGGACAAATTCTGCATGAAGAAACATCGGCGTATGGACTTCATTTTTCGAAACTAGGTGAGTTGCATGCATTTTTTTTCCCCCGTGCAGCACGCTACTTGTTTTAGGCACGAGCCGCCACTGATATCAATAATCACAATAATAAATAATCCTTCGCCTCTTTGAGTGGAGTATAGGTATTGTTGCAAAATGCAATGTACTTTAGTTCCATAAAATGTAGAAACCCCTGGTTCTGTCGGTAGCAATTATCTCTGATTACCTCAACAACCTACATTTGGAGGTGTTTGCTTATAATTTTCATTCTTCCATTAGCGTCGTATCAAAATATCTGACTGTCGCTGTCGTTTGAAATATTCAGCCATCATGCCAACAAACGTTTATTTCTTTACCGCGTAGATAGAGCGACTATTGCATTCCAACCATAAAGTCGATAATGAGATTTCATCGGAAATACATGCTTTCAGACCCCCTTAACCAAAAAGGTGTAGTTATAGTAATAGTAGTAGTTTTATAATTAATATTAGTAGTGCTATTGGTTGTAGTATTAGCTGTAGTAGTCATAGTTGTACTAATACTGGTAATAATAATAGTTGCAGTATTAATAGCTGTAACAATTGTAGCATTTTTCTGTTACAATTATAGTTTTCGTAGTATTTGTTCCTGTTGCAGAAATAGTAATAGTTGTTTTAGCAGTAATAGTAGTACTAGTAGTTTTTACTGTCGTAATATTAGTAAGAGTCGTAAAGACAATTGTAATAATAGAAGTAGCAGTAATAGTTTCTTTTTAAATAGTTGTGGTTTTACTGTAGTATTAATTGTAGTAATGGTTTCTGCTGTAATAGTTTCTGCTGTTGTAGTATTAGTAGTAGTAGTAGTAGTAGTAGTAGTAGCAGTAGTAGTAGTAGTAGCAGTAGTAGTAGTAGTAGTAGCAGTAGTAGCAGTAGTAGCAGTAGTAGCAGTAGTAGTAGTAGTAGTAGTAGTAGTAGTAGTAGTAGTAGTAGTAGTAGTAGTAGTAGCAGTAGCAGTAGCAGTAGCAGTAGCAGTAGTAGTAGTAGTAGTAGCAGTAGTAGTAGTAGTAGTAGTAGTAGTAGTAGCAGTAGCAGTAGTAGCAGTAGCAGTAGCAGTAGCAGTAGTATAAATAATATCTGTAGTTGTAATACTAATAGATATTAATTATTATAGTGGTGGTTGCTGTTTCATTGACTGAAGTTTTTGCAGTTCTGAAAATGGTTGTAGTTGTTGTTATAGTAATAGTAGTAGTATAATAATATCTTTACTGTTACTAGTAGTTGTTTTAGTGATGACAGTAGTTGCAGTTGTTGCAATAATACTATTAGTAGCCGTTTTAGTATTAATATATAGTTGTAGTTTTATATATCTTATAGTTGTTATAGTAGCTGTAATCTTGAGTCTGTTGTAGTGATATTAGTTGTAATAGTGATATTAGTTGTAATAGTGATATTAGTTGTAATAGTGATATTAGTTGTAATAGTGATATTAGTTGTAATAGTGATATTAGTTGTAATAGTGATATTAGTTGTAATAGTGATATTAGTTGTAATAGTGATATTAGTTGCTGTTGTAGTAATAATAGTTGCAGTTGTTGCAATAATACTATTAGTAGCCGTTTTAGTATTAATATATAGTTGTAGTTTTATATATCTTATAGTTGTTACAGTAGCTGTAATCTTGAGTCTGTTGTAGTGATATTAGTTGTAATAGTGATATTAGTTGTAATAGTGATATTAGTTGTAATAGTGATATTAGTTGTAATAGTGATATTAGTTGTAATAGTGATATTAGTTGTAATAGTGATATTAGTTGCTGTTGTAGTAATAATAGTTGCAGTTGTTGCAATAATACTATTAGTAGCCGTTTTAGTATTAATATATAGTTGTAGTTTTATATATCTTATAGTTGTTACAGTAGCTGTAATCTTGAGTCTGTTGTAGTGATATTAGTTGTAATAGTGATATTAGTTGTAATAGTGATATTAGTTGTAATAGTGATATTAGTTGTAATAGTGATATTAGCTGTAATAGTGATATTAGCTGTAATAGTGATATTAGCTGTAATAGTGATATTAGTTGTAATAGTGATATTAGTTGTAATAGTGATATTAGTTGTAATAGTGATATTAGTTGTAATAGTGATATTAGTTGTAATAGTGATATTAGTTGTAATAGTGATATTAGTTGCTGTTGTAGTAATAATAGTTGCAGTTGCAATACGAGTAGTAGTTGTAGTATTAATAGTTATAATAGTTGAGTATTAATAATAGTGGTAATAGTTCCTTATTATCTAAGTTTGCAGGCCTTGTAGGCCGTGGTCCAGTGGTTGGTATAACCGACGTTTCGCAGAAAGCTGCGTTCGGCATCTTCAGGGTGAGTCTAGCTCCGGAGTCTTGGCAAGATTAAAGGCAAGATAGATAACGCCTAAGCCTCTACAATAGTAGTTCCTTTTGTAATGATAGCTGATCTTGTAGGATTAATTATTGTAATAGTACCTTTTTGGTTGTAATAGCTGTTGCTGTAGTACTCGTCACAAAGTTGTAATAATAGCAATAGGGATTACTGTCGTAGAAGCAGTTACTTGTTTAAGGATGCATTTTCACCTGCTGTCCAATAAGAACTATTGGAATGACCAAATCAGATGCCCAAAAGGAAATGTTCCTCGACTAACAACCAAAATGCTGCCGTACCCTTGGATTTATTAAGACACTTGCGAACACGCCTAAATAGTAGGAAATTTCATATATATTTGGTTCATTTGTCATTATCACAGACCCTCTTAAGTGGCCACAATTTAAACGGTGCACACCTCCTGTGTTTATACCTGGAGGTTATCTGATATCAAACTGTCCATCTTCGTATCAACGCCACAGAGTAGGGTACCTAGTGAATGTGTCTGTCTGTCTGCCTCTCTCGTGTTTTGTGTGTTTCACAACATCTAAATCGGTCCAGACAACTTCACACTCCGAGACAATGCCCACCTTCTCCAGTTTCAGCGAGCATTTCAAAACATTCTCAGCCTGCATGGGGAAGAAACCAAGGGGAGAAGACGAAATGCGTTCTTTTCCAACTCAACAAGACAATCATTTTAAGCGTTTCCTGGCGAAGAATCGGATTTCGGCTGCTGCAGGGCACAGATTCTGTGCATGGAGTTGACTGAAGATGGAAGATTTGCTGATTATACCTGCCTTGTACGGAAACACAGACATTCAGAACATCACTAAAATATAAGTACTTTTTCTCATATCACAACTCCTCAGGAACAATTAAATTAATGGGTAAGGGCATACACATGGAAGGTAAAAATCCTCTACCCATTCTGTAACAAACTATCCTTGCAAAAGATTATTCGTCCATCTTCTTCGTGCTAACGAGATAAACATTGGCAGAAATGTCTTATCACCTCCTTATAAATAGAAGGTAAATAAGAGAATACGCCAAGCTAAAGCATACGTCTAATCTTTGGTATGCGGCTCAGTTTGCATGACTAGGAGCAAAACAAAAGAAATAAGAACGTTAAATTGTATTTGTCATGTAAATATCTTAAACATAACATTTTAATAAAATCGTTAGAGCCATTTTTGAGAAAATCAAATTTTTCTAAATTTGTTCCATGTTAAGGGTAGTTGGAGGTGGGGAATTTTCTTGAAAAGCTTCGTGTCGCATACTGAAGTTAAACTTCCAGTTTGGTACTTAACGAACTTTTCGTTTTTGAGCTATGCTACCCACAGACAAGACATATACCCATGGACATGTTTTAAAAATACTTTTTTTGTAATCAGGGGGTCCCAAAACATTTCGATAACGAACTTTTGGGTGCATTACAATATCTTCTCTATACACTATGTACGTAGTACGTGTAGAGAAACTAAAAATCTGTTGTGTTCCATTCACATGTCCTCCTCTACCCATTTGTAACAAACAGTTTTTAAGATTATTCTTCTATGTACTTCATACTACTCGAGATAAACATTAGCAGAAATTGTCTTTTTAGTTTAGTATTTATTTGTTCAGTCATTAGGTACATTAGTGCAATAGACATGGTCAAAATAATATATACAAGTAAGAGTCAGTCATGTAACAATTATAGTATTAAGAAAGTCATCGAAATTGTAAAATACATTGTCCATCAACCGTTTGTTTACTTTAGCCTTAAACTGTAGTACATTTAGATCTCTCATGTGGTCAGGAAGCTAATTATAGGCTATAATGCTGGTTATCAAATAAGTATCTTTAACTTTCCTTAGTCTAGTCTATGGAACATGTAATTTATCAATATTTCTGGTATTTAATGTGTGTACATGTCTGTTCAGTTTAAATTGATTTAAATTCTTGTGCACATATAATAATAATGATTGTAATATGTAACAATTTTACACTGTTAAAATTTTCTGTTGCTTAAAAAGTGGTCTACATGGAGCACTGTAAGAAGTATGAAGTAAAATTCTCATGGCTTTCTTTTGTAGAAGTAGAATATAATTTAATTTACAACAGTTCTCATATGCTAATAGTCCATAGATAAAAACACTTTCAAACAAAGCAAGATATATTTTCTTTAAATAGCTGCAAGGTACTTTGTTGTAAATGGTTCTCAGTAAATACACACCTTTGGATAACTTTTTACAGACCATTTCAACATGTGAAGTCCAGGTTAATTCTGTGTCTAAAACCATTAATAAAGCTTTACACTAGTGTATTCAGTTCCTAATAAGTAGAAGTCTTAATATTTTAAGGGAAGTCGAAAAGTCCTATCTTACTAATGTTAAAGTTTGACCCATTATCTCAACGACAATGAGCTAAATTTTTAGGTATATTAAGCAATACCTGTATTGTTGATCGATGAAAAAAGAATACTTCTGTTGATTCAAAGTAAAAGTATGGTTTTTTTTAATGAAGATCTTAACATTTTACTCAAAAATAATGCTTTTTAAGTTAAAAAAATAACTAATCCATATACATAATTTATGTAGTTAAAATAAAGCCTATTTAGATGCCTTTCAGCCTTTAGTGGCATGTAGTTTCAGATAATGAGGAATTTGTATAGACAATTTTACTTCTTCAGAAATTGCTTTCAAACATAAAATTCAATCTAACATTCCAAACACAACTTTGCAGGACTTTGAAACTCTCACATGAAGGAAATATGAGCGGGATGCCAATGTTGCGAATAGTTAAGTAAAACTTTCCGATCAAAATAAATAAAATATCTCTTCTCTAACACTAATATACATTGATGTTTTACCAAGGGGTGTACCAAAATATTCTGAAAAGCTACTACGCAGGATTATTTTCAACAATATTTTATACTACATAGAATTAGCGTATCTATGAAAGTTATACCAAAATGAGCAGGAGATTTTAAATAACTGTATGCAGTGAAAACATGAAAATGGAAAAATTTATGAAAACCCATTTCGACTCCCCTCAAACGCTATCGTTATGCAATTGAACTTAATCTGAAATTGCCAATTAAATCCTCGTGACTTCATTTAAATATAACAAATTTTGGGTAAAAAAAAGCTCTTCAACCCAAATCAATATATTTAATTGAATCTAAACAAATTATTAAAGGTTTTTGTCTAACTACTTTAGTAAAAATTAAAGGTATCAATCATATAGAACTTGAAAAAATAATTATCCCATAATATTTAAATAAATTAAAATAATGTTTAGTGACCAGAATAAAAACAAAAGAAACTGGAATGTTAAAGTCCCGTTTAGGAAAAGTTTAAAATTGAAACCAATAACAAGGAATATGTCGATGGTGGTTAACTTCATACAAAAAGTGTATAGGACATATATTGTGTGCCTTAACGAGATCTGTTTTTGTTGCTCTTAAGTTTAACAATTATGCTAAAAGTCATCCAAAATGAATAGGGCTTTAGAGGCCATTCCCAGCAAATACAAGATAAACTTTTTATTTTTGACGAAACGTCTTTAATCAAAATATTAGATGTCATTTTTGAGAAAATTAAAATGTTGGGAAAATGTTTTATTTAAAGAGTTGTTTGGAATAGAGAGATTTTTCTGAATATCTTCGTTTCGTGTTCTAGGTATTCGGCAGATTTTCATGTTTTGAGTTATGTTCAAATGCACCCAAGGAATTCTTTTCTAAAAATGCCTATTTTTTTATTCGGGTGACCTGAAAAATATTTCCAGTGATGACTTGACATTTGGGGGGGAGGAACAATACTTCTCTAACGATAGGTAGTAGAGAAGGTAAAAATTATCAAGAGTAATATTTTTATTGCTGAAGTTTAAAAGTACTCATGTTCATAAAATTTTAAAACTTAGAAAAGTAGCAAAAAATAAAAAAGTCATCTGAACCATAACCAGCTCATCGATGAAGAATAAATAAGTTGTTTATAAATAAACAATGACAGCCAGTGATGTTAATATCTTTCAAGCTATAAATTATGCAAACAGCAATTTTCAAAGGATAACTCAAAAGAAGTGATATTCACTCAAGTAATATCAGAAGTAGGATTTACTTTGATGTACCCAACTGTAGATTGTCCAAAACAATAACTCACTCACCATGGCATTAAAAATCAGAAATCAAATTTCATCGCATGTGTATGTGAAAGGCTTTAATAGGATTATCTCGGGCTATTTGACAAATATTCCTTTTTATCGTAATAAAAATTAATATAATGACAATACCCAAAAAATTAAAACAATTTTGGATAGACTTTGGTTTGGATAAACGCCTACTGCATACAATAGCGATCATGGCAATCAGAGGATCTATTCTCATATTCAGAAATCATTTGTATTCGTTTTAATGCTGGTGCTATAACAATTCATTAAATTTTGTTCTGTAATTTTAAACTTACTAAAGTGTTTTTTGAGAAGATTGTATGTGCCATTTGTATTAGATTTGAAGTTTTATCATTTCTAATTTTATATGTTACTTGTACTTAGTTATACGATTCATTTTTAGCATTGTAAATTATTTTTGAAAATGATAATTGTGCAGTTATACTTTGTTTACATGGCAGCCTTCAATTGAGGAAAGAAATAGAATAATTAAAATATATTTTAATTTTTATACAGTAATATAATTTTAGTTAGCAGAATATCTTAAATAGTCTATGTCGTGCACTAATAAATGTTCTCTGGCTGCATATTGCAAACGTTTAAACTATTAAATATGAATTGGGCCATAATACACAAAATACACAAGTTTATGTTTATTATACAAACTTTTATTTCACACACAACAGAAAAATGCACATATAAATATACACTCTAGAAAATATTGGTGATTTTTTCGAGCTTCTCAACGATAATGAAATTAATAAAAAAAGTCAAGCACATAGAAACAAGCACTATTATACACAAACACCTATTTTAAACACCGCAATTTATAAAATGCAAGATACTTTTAGTGTAAACGTGTATACCCAATTTTTCACATACATGTTGTTTAAAAAGTTACTTATATACTTCCCAAAAGCCAAATTAACTTAACATATTAACTATAATTGACGTTAACTTTAATATATGGGAGAACTTGTAATAATGACTCCAAAAATTTTAAGAATTTCTGGCCGTTACTTTTTTATTTATTTATTTTGTAAATGCCGATTATTTTAAAATCACAATTCAAACAATTCAAACAATGTTCAGGAAAAATATTTAAGATAGTTATAAGTTATCTAATTTATTTAAGAAGTGTAACTCAAAAGATGAAATATCCATTATGTGAAAGCAAAAGCTAAGTACGCTGTGAATAAAAACGCAATATATATGATATTTCAAAATGTAAATAAAAGAGGAATTATATATCTAAAAGTAATGTGAATAAAAAGTGATAGGAAATACAAAATGCTTTTTGTGTGTTATGATATTCTTTCAAATCAAAAAAAAAAAGTTTTAGAAGACTGACTTGTTTTAGACGTTATTATATTCTGACCTGTAGGGATACCAAAAGAGCCCCTAAGTGTCTATTATGCCTCATATAAATTAAATATTTTAATAATGGTATGCATAGTAATTCTTTCTTTTTATAACAGATTTAATGAAAGATCAGCTGGCGTCGAAATTTTGCTTTACCTAAGCAAACGCGCACCGTTACTAAATTATTTGAATTTATGTTGTCGATATATAAACATTATATTTACAAAATGTAGATAGGCATAATAAATTATTATAAAAACATTATCATACATTGTGTGTTACGCCATTAACATTACGAATGCCATTCCCTTACTATAAAGTTACAATAAAACACGTATGTAAAGAAAATAATTTACCTGTCATTTGTTGGAACTATAACCGTCAGAGAGTACAAAATCCACAAGTAAAAGTAACGCCAGTGAAATATCGACTTTAATAAGACACATTCTAAGCAGAAACCATGTTCAAAACACGTAGCTTGATATTGCAGACAACAGCTATAATTGCATAAAATACTAAAAGAAAATCTATAACATTCAGAAGTCATTTTATTATAGAATATTCCGGATGCAGAATAGATACTGCTGTATGACAGAATTACCATTTTAACATTAAGCTCCTCTAAACGTCGTTTTATGTATCTGAATCTCTTCTAGGAACACAAGTTATACGTGTATGGACAAATGTGTGTTTGAAACAATTTAAGAAGCTTATAGGTAAAATAAGAACTGAAGCTTTCCTGGCGACGTGTTAATTCAAAATCTTCTCGGGCTTCTAGCCAGGTAAAAACTTGGCTTGACACCAACGTTTCGAAGAAGTGCATCTTCCTCGTCTTCAGGGTGAACTGATGCATCAGAGAAGATTTTGAATTAAGCTTATAGGTATTTGTTTTAATTTTATTTTAATACAATAAGTGCAAAATACCATCCCCGCTCCCCAAAATTCCTCCTCGTGCGTTTATAACACAAATTATTGCATTCAGGATATTATCCAGTTGTTAATCTAATTTATTCTATTTTAAGAAAGAGAATACTATATGCAGGAATGCTTAAAACGTTTTTATTTTATGTACAGTTTTTCTTAATCCCTAAAGTAAGTATTACTTCTCAAAATACTGAACAACATTGTTTAAAGCTTCTCATCCGTTTAAAAAATTTTAAGAGCCTTTTCTAGTTGTTTATAGGCACTTTTTCTTGAGCCTGTTTCAATGCATAATTCCTTCTCTTTTCATATTTCCAAAGACGAAGAGTGTTCTATATGTATTGGATATTACACTTGAGCTTAAAGCTAATCTTGCAATTTTTGACCTTGACATTTATTTACTGTCATAATTTATATTCATTATAATTTGTAAAGTTTTGGAAATATTAGAAACACTGTGTGTGTGAAATACCATGTACAAATAATCTCTAAAAATATTTCCAACAAAGATTGATAAAATCTTTACAAATTGCATCTCAAATAATAGGCAGTATGTTATATAAATTATTCAAATGACAAAATTGTCTTAACATAAAATGACACTAAAATTTTCCAATTAAAATGGAACATCTAGGCGAGTACTTGAAACTTCAATTAAAAGTAGAAATGGTTTGAAAAACAACTATATTATACACAGTAAAATATGTTGTAAAGTTCCAATGCATTCTTCTAAAAATGAAGGAAAAAAACTGTGGTTTTAGAGCTAAATAGAATACAGTGGTAAATGAAACCCAAAAAGCATATATTGCAACATTTTACTTCAAAAACATTATGTTTATATTATCTGTTTGTATAAGATACATAGAAGTTTTTTTCACTGTTCGGCGTGATTTGAGACAGGAATTCTCAGATAAACATAAGTGAAAATCACAATAAAATGATACGATATAGCTCTAAAATGTAAAAAATAAATATATTGAATAGGAAAATTTAACATACAAGCTGTAATCTATGAAAATTATTAATAACAATATTGTTATACCATTACTTGGATTTAGTAGGATGGCAATAAGCATTAAGTATTCCTATCATATTCATGGTGTTATACCTATATTGAAATTAGTAAACTAATCTTAATAATTACCGATCAATTGTATAATACTTGTAAGTAAATTCTATTCTTAACAACCTAATATTTACCAAATGTTCAATATTTAAGGGATACTAGAGCCTAATTTTCTAACGTTTTTCATTTTAATTTATTAGCACTTAATTCAAGCAAATAAAAATGACAGTGCAAAATCTGAAAGCTCTAGCACGAATACATTTTCAGATAAAACAACTGAATATTTTAAACAGCGAAAAAATGCAGATCTTCTAAATCTCCTATGGGTAGTAATATTTTTCAAAGAAGTGTGATAGTAAACTATTTTGAAACTTCAGCACAATTAAAATATATGTAAGGAATTTGATTTAAGCTGATGTTATTCGTTACGTATTAAATTTTCGTTTTTATGAAGTTATTGGTGTTAAAATATTCCTTGTTTTCAGTGTGGAAATGAATTCTTTTTCAGCCAAAGAATAAAGCGATCATAAAATGTATAGTTAAACCTTTAAATAGCGCACGATTCCTGCACATTTGCATAAAATCAGAACAAAACTGAAAATGCGAGGGATAAATTCCATTCGCAAAAATGTAAAACCGAGACAAAGAAAGGGAAATAACACACAGAAAGGAATGGTAGTGTTAAAAAGTAGCGCATGGGATATTTCAACATACTAAGGCTTTTAAGAATGGCGAATCAGGCTAAAGTGATCCAGAGGTGTCTATAGAATATTTATTTGACATAATTAAAAATATTGTGTTACACTCACATGACTCACCTGTTCTGCAAACCATTCTTTAAAAAAATATTCTTTTATTTACATTATGCTAATCGAGAGCAGAAATGGCCTATTACTTCGTTGTAAGCAGAAGGGATAAGACAATACCCAAGGCTAAAACGACAGTCAAATCATTTAAAAGCGGTTGCTATGTAACACAATTAAAATTCGTTTCTCTTTACATGGCTAGGGGTGAAACAAAATACATATAGGAAACGAATGAGGAATTTCTGTTTGAGAAAAAATTAAATATTTTAAAACCGAAGTAATAACAAGAAATAAATCGGAAATGCTTAACGTTATGACAAATTGTGTTTTAACGACATCTGCAATTTTTAATACGTTGTTATCCCTCTTAGGATTTACCAGTTATACAAAAGTCATTCAGAATGAAGAGGTCTTCAGAGGCTATTTCCAGGAAATCCATGGTATTGGGACATTTAAATTGGCCATGTAAATATCTTCAATAAACCAGATTTTAATCAAAATAGTTAGTCATTTGAGAAAATTAACATCTTCGAAAAATCGTCCATGTAAAAGAGTTTTGTGTGGAGGGAATTTCTTGAAAATCTTTTCCTTAGAAAATATTGAACTTAAATATCAAGTGTTGTATTTTGCTTTTGACTTATACTGTTAACACATGGCTGCGCACACTTCTTTTTTTCTGATTAAGGGTATTTCTAAACATTTCATCAGAAATTCGACGTCTAATTTTTTACCTGATGTTTACATAGTACGTGTAGAGTAAATAAGAATAGAAAATGTTGTCAATTTTAAATAAAATCTAATTCCCAGTGTTCTTTAAAAGGTTTAAATTGAACTCTGAAAGAGTAAGTAAATTTTAATTAGCATTATTTGAGCAGAAAACATTACTAATTTAGTGTCACTTTATTACGTGCAATGTATTTTGCGAGGAATTTAAAAAGAAATGTGAATTATAGTTGATAAATAACGCTGTATTGCTCGAGGTTCTATAAAATAATACGAGACTTCTACGCCAAGGTAAATAAAGAGATGCAGCTGAGCAAAATCCCATTATATCTGCAGCGTTGTACTCCTCATTAGCATGAGATGTTCCGTCAACGCTGAATCGTACGAACGAGAGCAGAAAAGGGCGTAACAAGGAAGTGAAGAGGACATTAGACATTTTGTGCACGGACTGGAATAAGATGGGAGCATAGATAACTGCACGCCGAATGTCAGCTGTTATCTGTATGTGCCACTGTTAACCTCGGCTTGAAAATGTGCTGCTTACGACCAAATTAACAAACATTCTTTTATTTTAACTTTTAAAGCAACAAGCACTTAACAGTGAAATATCGATTTTATTACACAAAACGTAAGATTTTTACTTTCTCTAAACCCACTACGTACATAGTGTATAGAGAAGGTATTGCATGCCACCCAAATATTCGATACCGAGATTTCACAGGAAATATGTTTAGAAAAATGTCCGTGTGTGTGTGTCTGGGCAGCATAGATCAAAAACGAAAAGATCGTTGAATACCGAACTTGGTATTTAAGTTTAGTATCTTCCGAGGATGCGACACGAAGATTTTCAAGAAAATCCCCCCCACCACGAACTACCCTTTACATGGAACTTTTTTCGAAATTTTTGATTTTCTTAAAAATGGCTCTAACGATTTTGATTAAAATGTTGTATATTAAAGATATTTACCTGACAAATAAAATGTATATCTTGAAATTTCTGGGAATAGCCTCTGAAGACTACTTTATTCTAGATGAATTTTACGAAATTTTGCTTAACTGCTAAACCATAAGAGTTGGACAAAAACTTACCACACAAAAAGGTATAGAGCTCGTTAAAACACAATTTATATTATATACATTTTTTTTTTCGTGGAGTTAATCATTTTCAGCTATTCCTTATTTTTGGTTTTAGCTTTGAAAAACATACTTTTCTCATACAGGAAGTTGTCAACTCGTGCCCATACAAACAAAGGAACTTCAGTCACATAGCAACTAGCTTTTGACTATCACTTTAATCTATGGTACTCCCTTATTGCGCTTCTTCTTACAAGGAAGCAAGTAATAAGATTATTTCTGCTAATGTTTTCTCGATTAGCATGAAGTAAATAGATGCACAATCTTTCTAACAATAATTTGTTACAGAGATGCAGAGAAAGTCATATGAATGGAACACATCACATTTTTTACTCAACATTGCTATATTCTGAATGCAACAACACACTATTATTATTATATAAGAAAAATCTTATTTTACATTCACATGACTTTCTCTACCTATTCCGCAAATAACTATTCTTGTCGTCTTCTCTTTCTCTCTTTTTCTTTATTTTTCTGTCTTTACCCTCAACTTATACCCCAGGAGCAGAGGCAATCAAAGAGAAGTCAGAATGAATGACCGGTCCAATATCTGTTCTGAAAGTGAGGTAGATGATATGAAATGTGTGACAGGAAAGATGATTATGGAGCAATTTGCGGAATGGATAATGGAAGAAACCGAAAAATCCGGAGAAAATGTGCCCAGACGCCGCTTTGTCCGCCAAAAGTTCCACATGCGGTCCTCTACGAACGAACCCAGATTGCTTAAGCAAGATCTGCAAACGATTACTATAAAAGCTTATTCCTCTATCTGCTTCAGGTTACTCGAGATAAACATTAGCAGAAATGGTTTTACTACTGATTTTCTTGCACATACAATGGAAATACGGTAATTTTGTAAGCTGAAGAGGTAATTAAATACATTAAAAGCTGGTCGCTATGTGATAGTTTGAAATTCCGTGATCTTTGTTTGACCAGGAGAAAGAAAAGCAGAATAAGTATTTTAAAATTGAATCAATAACAAGGAATATCTCAAAATGGTTAACTCCACAAAAGTAGTTATTTATCATACAAGTGTGTAAAGCCATCGTTTTTAATCGAGTGTGGAAAATCGAAAAAGACTTTGCACATGTGCGTCATAATACTTTTTGCACGGCAGCATGAAATTAAAATAAATATTAGAAAAGAGTTTCCATTTTCAGGACATATAAAACAGCGATTATTATTTATGTAATCAAATATGTTTAAATAAGCACTGAAAATAGTTTATTAAAGATGGCAAAGACAATTCTATGCTCTGAGAATAATTGTTTTACTTAATTACTTGTTTCAACAAACACTGAATAATTAGAAAAATTGGTTCATGTAGAAGATTTTGTAAGTCTCAGCTAGCGGAACTTGTTATAGCAGATTTGATACCTAAAAAGTTTAATTAACATATAATTTTGTCACGCTAGTAAAGTTACGACCTGCTATTTTTACGCTTACGTGTTACAAACGTTCACTTTACGCACTATTGAACGAGAAAGATATTTGACTATTGTATGTTTTAGCCAGATCAACATGTTTGGTGAAGTAAGCTTTTCTTTATTTCTTCCTATTTGCCAGCTTACTACGTATCAGAAATCATTCAGAATTAGATAACTGCTCCCAGAAAAGAAGATAATTTCATTTATCATGGAAAAATCTTAAACTTATGGCATTCTAATCAAAATCGTTAGAACTAAAAAATCAAAATTTTCGAAAGATGTTTCATTTAAAATGTTGGGGTTTGGAACTCGTCTATAAAATCCTCCTTTGAACTATGTTGTTCACAGAAACACGCGTACAAACATTCGCGCGCAGACCTTTTTCTAAAAATTATTTTTGCTAGTAATTTTAAGTAAAGGTAAAGTAACTAGTCATTTATTAGGCTCTTTCTTGATTTTGAAATAATATTGATACGTTGTATTGCTCAAAGACTTAAACCTCAAATCCTTTATTCTCACGATTCAAACTCTAAAGCTTTTATGCGCTAGAAAATGTTAAGTGATGTTGTATTCTCTTTCTGGGGGGAAAAAAGCTTCCTAAAATGTCTGTAGTTAATCATAAGAGATCAAAATGATACGGCGCTATTCAGCTAAATTTTCTATACTGGTTTTTGGTAAACGGCATCAGTTGTTATATCCTACATGCCAGTAGCATATTATTCTATATGAGATAGTACAATTTACTTACAATAGAATAGCATTAACAAACTGAGGAAGTCAGCTTATTAAGTAACTGTTACGCGATTCAGTTGATTTACACAATTTAGGATAACAATAATAAATGTTCTTTCGTACAAGCCTTATTTATTCAGGAAAATTCCCCGCCCAAATTACCTTTTACATGGAATAATTTTCGAAAATTTCCATTTTGGCAAATAAAATGTATATCCTGAATTATTTGGGTATAGCCCCTGAAGACTTCTTCATTCTGAATGACTTTTGTGTAACTAGTAAATCGTAAGAGAGAGATAAAAACTAACTACACAAAAATATAGATCTCTGTAAAAAACACAATTTGTGTCTTATGTACTATTTTACTTTCTCTATACTCACTATGTACATAGTGAATAGAGAATGTATTGCACTCCACCAAAAAATTCGATACCGAGATTTCACCGGAAATATATGTTTTAGGGTCCCCTTATCCAAAAAAAAATGTTTTCAGAAAAAGGTCCGTGTGTGTGTGTCCGTGTGACTGTGAACACGATAACTCAAAAACGAAAAGCCGGTAAAATACCAAACTTGGCATTTAAGTTTAGTATCTTCCAAGGATGCGACACGAAGATTTTGAGAAAAATCCCCCCACCCAAAACTACCCTTTACATGGAACTTTTTTCGAAAATGTTCTCCTTCTCAAAAATGGCTCTAACGATTTTGATTAAAATATCGTATATTAAAGTCATTTACCTAACAAATAAAATGTATATTTTGAATTTTCTGGGAATAGCCTCTGAATGATGATGGATGAATTTTTCATAACTACTAAACCGTAAGAGATGGACAAAAACTTAACCCACAAAAAATGTAGAGCACGTTAAAACACACAATTTATGTTATATACATTTTTTCGTGGAGTTGATCGTTTTTGAGGTATTCCTTGTTTTTGGTTTCAGCTTTGAAAAAGTTATACTTTTCTCATACAGGAATTTGTCAACTCCAGTCCATACAAACAAAGGAACATCAGTCACACAGCAACCAGCTTTTGGCTTTCACTTTAACCTATGGTACTCCCTTATTTCGCTTCTACTTACAATAAAGCAAGAAATAAGACTATTTCTTCTAATTTTTCTCGATTAGCATGAAATAAATAAAAGATAAGCTTATTAACAATAATAATTTACAGAAATATAGAGAAAGTCATGTGAATGGTACACATCAGATTCTTCTAGAGTTAACCCTCTCCAAGGTATTACTTGTTATTGGTTTCAATTTTACCACCTCAACTTTTCTCTTTGATTCATACCCATTTTTTTTTTTACTCCTAGCCACGGAAAGAGAAACGAATTTAATTCTTTCATATAGCGATAGATTTTAAAAGATTTGACTATCGTGTTAGCCTAGTGAAACCCCTTATTTCCAATAGGTTCACAAGGAGGCAAATAATAAGATTTATTTCTGATAATATTTATCTCGATTAGCAAGATTCAGATAAAAGAATAATATTTTGTAATAAGTTAGTTTGCAGAACAGTAGGGAAATCATGTGAATCGAACACATCGGATTTTTTTTTAATCGAATGTAGATTTTAGGCCTCGTTTCATAACCACACAAGAATAAAAACAAATTTTGCATATATGTATATCATCGAAATTATTTACATAGCAATACGAAATTAAAATAAATAAACACGAGAAAGAGATTACTATTTTCTCGGGCTGCACAACAATAATTATTTTTGTGACCATATGGTTTAAATAAGTATTTTAAAAATTGGATAAAGATGGCCATGGAAGTTGTAGGCCTGAGAATAATTGCTTTGTTTCGTTACTTTTTCAAAGAATATTAAATAATTTTAAAAAAAATGCACATTATGAAGATTTTGCAACGAACAGTTACAATAGGAGATTAGTTACCTTAAACGGAAATTAAACACTATATACTATATATCGGATTTTGTTCACGACGGTGCGTAAAGTTACTACTTCCTTACGTATTACAAAACTTCACTTTAAACACTGACACAATACAAAAAATCTGGTGTATTCCATTCACATAACTTTCTCTACAACTCTGCAATAAATTATTGTTAAAAAGCTTATGCTTATATTTATTTCATGTTAGCCGAGAAAAAATTAGCAGAAATAGTCTTATTACTTGCTTCCTTGTAAGTAGAGGAGAAATAAGGGAGTACCTTATTTTGTATGGATAGAGGTTGACAAATTCCTGTATGAGAGAAGTTAAGTTTTTCAAAGCTGAAACCAAAAACAAGGACTATCTCAAAAACGATGAACTCCACGAAAATGTGCATATAACAAATTGTGCGATTTATCGAGCTCTACATTTTTTGTGTGGTAAGATTTTGTCCATCTCTTACGTTTTAGCAGTTATGCAAAATTCAGTGAAATTCACCCAGAATAAAGTAGTCTTCAGAGGCTATTCCCAGAAAATTCAAAATATACATTTTATTTTACATGTAAATATCTTTAATATACGATATTATAATAAAAATTGTATCAGTCATTTTTGAAAAAATCAAATTGTTCGAAAAAAGTTCCAGGTAAAGGGTAGTTTGGAGTGGGAGGATTTTTCTCAAAATCTTGGTGTGGTATCCCTGGAAGATACTAAACTTAAATACCAAGTTTGGTGTTTTACCGACTTTTCATTTTTGAGTTATCGTGTTCAGACACACAGACACACTGACACACACATACCTTTTTCTGAAAATACTTTTTTTTTTGTTGGTGCCCTAAAATATATATTTCCGGTGAAATCTCGGTATAAAATTTTTTGGTGGAGTGGAATATCTTCTCTATACACTATGTAAATAGTACTTGTAGAGAAAGTAAAAATATAATTTTGGGCTTAGTAGGTTGTTTGTGTTAATTCATTACACTAAATACAATCAAATGCATGCTATGTAATACTGCGAAGCACAATCCATTCCTAGGATATATCGATTACTTACAAGATAAACTTTATAGCATCTTTTGTTATATGAGCACATTAAAATTCATTAATGTAAAGCTTTAAAATTCACAGCTTGTACATAACATTCACACTACTGCAGGAAGCCAGCTAGAGTTTGTTAATTCAATGTAGATTTAAAACATAGTGACTTTGTTGCTACTAATTTTGTATTAGCATAAGGTAAAATGTTTTGGTAAAAATTATGTACATGGTAGGTAGAGAAGATATTGTATTCCAGCCAGAAATTCTACGTCGACATTTCACTGAAAATATGTTTTGAGGTTCCCTGAATCGAAAGAAAATCATTTTTAGAAAAAAGTCCATATATACATGCATAGGAAAATTTCGATATTCTCAAAAATAGCTCTAATGTTTTTGAATAATAAAAATAATAACATGAGAAATAAAATGTGTATCTTGAAGTTCCTGAGAATAGCCTTGAAATCCTCTTCATTCTGGGTAAATTTTGTATAATTTGTAAACCGTAAGAGATAGACCAAAACTGTTGAACAAAGTTCATCTTGTGGATAAGAGAATAGTATTTTGTAGCAATAGTTTGTGTGCAGAAAAGGTAAAGAAAATCATGTAATTGGAACAACCGGGCTTTTTACACATGTTTTGTCTTTTCCCCATAAAAATAGGTTACAATTTATGAACATCTGCACCCAAAACTAATTTTAATCCTGTTTTCTCTCAACAAGAAACTGGTTCAGTTGTTACAGAATACCAAATAGCGCGTAGCAACTGATTAGTGACTTTTACAGGTTATCTGTTCATTTTAAACCTGATGTTCCAGAATAGGTGTGATTCTCATCTTCGGACATTCAAAAAGAACTTTTTAGATACAGTTGATACTAAAAGTAGGTCTTTCACCAGATGTCAGTAGTGTTAAAAGTAGAAAAATTATAACACTGGTTTTTGTGTCCTCATTCAAGTAGGCTATGACTCTGAAAGCTCGTGACGATCCATAAAATGGCGGATGATTTGAATGCCATGAACATGGAATCTGCTGAGCCAGACGAAATTATACAAGCAGCTGAGAGAGCAAAATTACAGCTGCATTTTGTTACATATGTTCATAGGTTTATTATTTTTACCGCCTCCGATGTACAGAATGTTTTCGTTCTGAACGAGTAAGTCATCGTGTTGTCAGCACTGATGCTAAGCAAGGCAGCAACTGAATTATTTATAGTTAAAATAGGTATATCTATAAATATTGAGAGCTGTCTATATGATACACGTGTTACAATTATTTGTAAGATTACTTAACTCGGACTAGGGTCTCTTTTCACAAGCTTCCTACTCAAAATATAAAACACAATTTTTACCACCTGCACATTTGCATAAAATCAGAACAAAACTGAAAATGCGAGGGATAAATTCCATTCGCAAAAATGTAAAACCGAGACAAAGAAAGGAAGATAACACACAGAAAGGAATGGTAGTGTTAAAAAGTAGCGCATGGGATATTTCAACATACTAAGGCTTTTAAGAATGGCGAATCAGGCTAAAGTGATCCAGAGGTGTCTATAGAATATTTATTTGACATAATTAAAAATATTGTGTTACACTCATATGACTCACCTGTTCTGCAAACCGTTCTTTAAAAAAATATTCTTTTATCTACATTATGCTAATCGAGAGCAGAAATGGCCTATTACTTCGTTGTAAGCAGAAGGGAAATAAGACAATACGCAAGGCTAAAACTACAGTCAAATCATTTAAAAGCCGTTGCTATGTAACACAATTAAAATTCGTTTCTCTTTACATGGCTAGGGGTGAAACAAAATATATATAGGAAACGAATGAGGACTTTCTGTTTGAGAAAAAATTAAATATTTTAAAACTGAAGTAATAACAAGAAATAAATCGGAAATGCTTAACGTTATGACAAATTGTGTTTTAACGACATCTGCAATTGTTAACACGTTTTTACCAGTTATACAAAAGTCATTCAGAATGAAGAGGTCTTCAGAGGCTATTCCCAGGAAATCCATGGTATTGGAACATTTAAATTGGCCATGTAAATATCTTCAATAAACCAGATTTTAATCAAAATAGTTAGTCATTTGAGAAAATTAACATCTTCGAAAAATCGTCCATGTAAAAGAGTTTTGTGTGGAGGGAATTTCTTGAAAATCTTTTCCTTAGAAAATATTGAACTTAAATATCAAGTGTTGTATTTTGCTTTTGACTTATACTGTTAACACATGGCTGCGCGCACTTCTTTTTTTTGATTAAGGATATTTCTAAACATTTCATCAGAAATTCGACGTCTAATTCTCTACCTGATGTGTACATAGTACGTGTAGAGTAAATAAAAATAGAAAATGTCAATTTTAAATAAAATCTAATTCCCAGTATCCTTTAAAAGGTTTAAATTGAACTCTGAAAGAGTAAGTAAATTTTAATTAGCATTATTTGAGCAGAAAACATTACTAATTTAGTGTCACTTTATTACGTGCACTGTATTTTGCGAGGAATTTAAAAAGAAATGTGAATGATAGTTGATAAATAACGCTGTATTGCTCGAGGGCTATAAAATAATACGAGACTTCTACGCCAAGGTAAATAAAGAGATGCAGCTGAGCAAAATCCCATTATATCTGCAGCGTTGTACTCCTCATTAGCATGAGATGTTCCGTCAACGCTGAATCGTACGAACGAGAGCAGAAAAGGGCGTAACAAGGAAGTGAAGAGGACATTAGACATTTTGTGCACGGACTGGAATAAGATGGGAGCATAGATAACTGCACGCCGAATGTCAGCTGTTATCTGTATGTGCCACTGTTAACCTCGTCTTGAAAATGTGCTGCTTACGACCAAATTAACAAACATTCTTTTATTTTAACTTTTAAAGCAACAAGTACTTAACAGTGAAATATCGATTTTATTACACAAAACGTAAGATTTTTACTTTCTCTAAACCCACTATGTACATAGTGTATAGAGAAGGTATTGCATTCCACCCAAATATTCAATACCGAGATTTCACAGGAAATATGTTTAGAAAAATGTCCGTGTGTGTGTGTGTCTGTGGGCAGTATAGATCAAAAACAAAAATATCGTTGAATACCGAACTTGGTATTTAAGTTTAGTACCTTCCGAGGATGCGACACGAAGATTTTCAAGAAAATCCCCCCCACCACGAACTACCCTTTACATGGAACTTTTTTCGAAATTTTTGATTTTCTTAAAAATGGCTCTAACGATTTTGATTAAAATATTGTATATTAAAGGTATTTATCTGACAAATAAAATGTATATCTTGAAATTTCTGGGAATAGCCTCTGAAGACTACTTTATTCTAGATGAATTTTACGAAATTTTGCTTAACTGCTAAACCATAAGAGTTGGACAAAAACTTACCACACAAAAAGGTATAGAGCTCGTTAAAACACAATTTATATTATATACATTTTTTTTTTCGTGGAGTTAATCATTTTTAGCTATTCCTTATTTTTGGTTTTAGCTTTGAAAAACATACTTTTCTCATACAGGAAGTTGTCAACTGCCCATACAAACAAAGGAACTTCAGTCACATAGTAACCAGCTTTTGACTTCCACTTTAATCTATGGTACTCCCTTATTGCGCTTCTTCTTACAAGGAAGCAAGTAATAAGATTATTTCTGCTAATGTTTTCTCAATTAGCATGAAGTAAATAGATGCACAATCTTTCTAACAATAATTTGTTACAGAGATGTAGAGAAAGTCATATGAATGGAACACATCACATTTTTTACTCAACATTGCTATATTCTGAATGCAACAACACACTATTATTATTATATAAGAAAAATCTTATTTTACATTCACATGACTTTCTCTACCTATTCCGCAAATAACTATTCTTGTCGTCTTCTCTTTCTCTCTTTTTCTTTATTTTTCTGTCTTTACCCTCAACTTATACCCCAGGAGCAGAGGCAATCAAAGAGAAGTCAGAATGAATGACCGGTCCAATATCTGTTCTGAAAGTGAGGTAGATGATATGAAATGTGTGACAGGAAAGATGATTATGGAGCAATTTGCGGAATGGATAATGGAAGAAACCGAAAAATCCGGAGAAAATGTGCCCAGACGCCGCTTTGTCCGCCAAAAGTTCCACATGCGGTCCTCTACGAACGAACCCAGATTGCTTAAGCAAGATCTGCAAACGATTACTATAAAAGCTTATTCCTCTATCTGCTTCAGGTTACTCGAGATAAACATTAGCAGAAATGGTTTTACTACTGATTTTCTTGCACATACAATGGAAATACGGTAATTTTGTAAGCTGAAGAGGTAATTAAATACATTAAAAGCTGGTCGCTATGTGATAGTTTGAAATTCCGTGATCTTTGTTTGACCAGGAGAAAGAAAAGCAGAATAAGTATTTTAAAATTGAATCAATAACAAGGAATATCTCAAAATGGTTAACTCCACAAAAGTAGTTATTTATCATACAAGTGTGTAAAGCCATCGTTTTTAATCGAGTGTGGAAAATCGAAAAAGACTTTGCACATGTGCGTCATAATACTTTTTGCACGGCAGCATGAAATTAAAATAAATATTAGAAAAGAGTTTCCATTTTCAGGACATATAAAACAGCGATTATTATTTATGTAATCAAATATGTTTAAATAAGCACTGAAAATAGTTTATTAAAGATGGCAAAGACAATTCTATGCTCTGAGAATAATTGTTTTACTTAATTACTTGTTTCAACAAACACTGAATAATTAGAAAAATTGGTTCATGTAGAAGATTTTGTAAGTCTCAGCTAGCGGAACTTGTTATAGCAGATTTGATACCTAAAAAGTTTAATTAACATATAATTTTGTCACGCTAGTAAAGTTACGACCTGCTATTTTTACGCTTACGTGTTACAAACGTTCACTTTACGCACTATTGAACGAGAAAGATATTTGACTATTGTATGTTTTAGCCAGATCAACATGTTTGGTGAAGTAAGCTTTTCTTTATTTCTTCCTATTTGCCAGCTTACTACGTATCAGAAATCATTCAGAATTAGATAACTGCTCCCAGAAAAGAAGATAATTTCATTTATCATGGAAAAATCTTAAACTTATGGCATTCTAATCAAAATCGTTAGAACTAAAAAATCAAAATTTTCGAAAGATGTTTCATTTAAAATGTTGGGGTTTGGAACTCGTCTATAAAATCCTCCTTTGAACTATGTTGTTCACAGAAACACGCGTACAAACATTCGCGCGCAGACCTTTTTCTAAAAATTATTTTTGCTAGTAATTTTAAGTAAAGGTAAAGTAACTAGTCATTTATTAGGCTCTTTCTTGATTTTGAAATAATATTGATACGTTGTATTGCTCAAAGACTTAAACCTCAAATCCTTTATTCTCACGATTCAAACTCTAAAGCTTTTATGCGCTAGAAAATGTTAAGTGATGTTGTATTCTCTTTCTGGGGGGAAAAAAGCTTCCTAAAATGTCTGTAGTTAATCATAAGAGATCAAAATGATACGGCGCTATTCAGCTAAATTTTCTATACTGGTTTTTGGTAAACGGCATCAGTTGTTATATCCTACATGCCAGTAGCATATTATTCTATATGAGATAGTACAATTTACTTACAATAGAATAGCATTAACAAACTGAGGAAGTCAGCTTATTAAGTAACTGTTACGCGATTCAGTTGATTTACACAATTTAGGATAACAATAATAAATGTTCTTTCGTACAAGCCTTATTTATTCAGGAAAATTCCCCGCCCAAATTACCTTTTACATGGAATAATTTTCGAAAATTTCCATTTTGGCAAATAAAATGTATATCCTGAATTATTTGGGTATAGCCCCTGAAGACTTCTTCATTCTGAATGACTTTTGTGTAACTAGTAAATCGTAAGAGAGAGATAAAAACTAACTACACAAAAATATAGATCTCTGTAAAAAACACAATTTGTGTCTTATGTACTATTTTACTTTCTCTATACTCACTATGTACATAGTGAATAGAGAATGTATTGCACTCCACCAAAAAATTCGATACCGAGATTTCACCGGAAATATATGTTTTAGGGTCCCCTTATCCAAAAAAAAATGTTTTCAGAAAAAGGTCCGTGTGTGTGTGTCCGTGTGACTGTGAACACGATAACTCAAAAACGAAAAGCCGGTAAAATACCAAACTTGGCATTTAAGTTTAGTATCTTCCAAGGATGCGACACGAAGATTTTGAGAAAAATCCCCCCACCCAAAACTACCCTTTACATGGAACTTTTTTCGAAAATGTTCTCCTTCTCAAAAATGGCTCTAACGATTTTGATTAAAATATCGTATATTAAAGTCATTTACCTAACAAATAAAATGTATATTTTGAATTTTCTGGGAATAGCCTCTGAATGATGATGGATGAATTTTTCATAACTACTAAACCGTAAGAGATGGACAAAAACTTAACCCACAAAAAATGTAGAGCACGTTAAAACACACAATTTATGTTATATACATTTTTTCGTGGAGTTGATCGTTTTTGAGGTATTCCTTGTTTTTGGTTTCAGCTTTGAAAAAGTTATACTTTTCTCATACAGGAATTTGTCAACTCCAGTCCATACAAACAAAGGAACATCAGTCACACAGCAACCAGCTTTTGGCTTTCACTTTAACCTATGGTACTCCCTTATTTCGCTTCTACTTACAATAAAGCAAGAAATAAGACTATTTCTTCTAATTTTTCTCGATTAGCATGAAATAAATAAAAGATAAGCTTATTAACAATAATAATTTACAGAAATATAGAGAAAGTCATGTGAATGGTACACATCAGATTCTTCTAGAGTTAACCCTCTCCAAGGTATTACTTGTTATTGGTTTCAATTTTACCACCTCAACTTTTCTCTTTGATTCATACCCATTTTTTTTTTTACTCCTAGCCACGGAAAGAGAAACGAATTTAATTCTTTCATATAGCGATAGATTTTAAAAGATTTGACTATCGTGTTAGCCTAGTGAAACCCCTTATTTCCAATAGGTTCACAAGGAGGCAAATAATAAGATTTATTTCTGATAATATTTATCTCGATTAGCAAGATTCAGATAAAAGAATAATATTTTGTAATAAGTTAGTTTGCAGAACAGTAGGGAAATCATGTGAATCGAACACATCGGATTTTTTTTTAATCGAATGTAGATTTTAGGCCTCGTTTCATAACCACACAAGAATAAAAACAAATTTTGCATATATGTATATCATCGAAATTATTTACATAGCAATACGAAATTAAAATAAATAAACACGAGAAAGAGATTACTATTTTCTCGGGCTGCACAACAATAATTATTTTTGTGACCATATGGTTTAAATAAGTATTTTAAAAATTGGATAAAGATGGCCATGGAAGTTGTAGGCCTGAGAATAATTGCTTTGTTTCGTTACTTTTTCAAAGAATATTAAATAATTTTAAAAAAAATGCACATTATGAAGATTTTGCAACGAACAGTTACAATAGGAGATTAGTTACCTTAAACGGAAATTAAACACTATATACTATATATCGGATTTTGTTCACGACGGTGCGTAAAGTTACTACTTCCTTACGTATTACAAAACTTCACTTTAAACACTGACACAATACAAAAAATCTGGTGTATTCCATTCACATAACTTTCTCTACAACTCTGCAATAAATTATTGTTAAAAAGCTTATGCTTATATTTATTTCATGTTAGCCGAGAAAAAATTAGCAGAAATAGTCTTATTACTTGCTTCCTTGTAAGTAGAGGAGAAATAAGGGAGTACCTTATTTTGTATGGATAGAGGTTGACAAATTCCTGTATGAGAGAAGTTAAGTTTTTCAAAGCTGAAACCAAAAACAAGGACTATCTCAAAAACGATGAACTCCACGAAAATGTGCATATAACAAATTGTGCGATTTATCGAGCTCTACATTTTTTGTGTGGTAAGATTTTGTCCATCTCTTACGTTTTAGCAGTTATGCAAAATTCAGTGAAATTCACCCAGAATAAAGTAGTCTTCAGAGGCTATTCCCAGAAAATTCAAAATATACATTTTATTTTACATGTAAATATCTTTAATATACGATATTATAATAAAAATTGTATCAGTCATTTTTGAAAAAATCAAATTGTTCGAAAAAAGTTCCAGGTAAAGGGTAGTTTGGAGTGGGAGGATTTTTCTCAAAATCTTGGTGTGGTATCCCTGGAAGATACTAAACTTAAATACCAAGTTTGGTGTTTTACCGACTTTTCATTTTTGAGTTATCGTGTTCAGACACACAGACACACTGACACACACATACCTTTTTCTGAAAATACTTTTTTTTTTGTTGGTGCCCTAAAATATATATTTCCGGTGAAATCTCGGTATAAAATTTTTTGGTGGAGTGGAATATCTTCTCTATACACTATGTAAATAGTACTTGTAGAGAAAGTAAAAATATAATTTTGGGCTTAGTAGGTTGTTTGTGTTAATTCATTACACTAAATACAATCAAATGCATGCTATGTAATACTGCGAAGCACAATCCATTCCTAGGATATATCGATTACTTACAAGATAAACTTTATAGCATCTTTTGTTATATGAGCACATTAAAATTCATTAATGTAAAGCTTTAAAATTCACAGCTTGTACATAACATTCACACTACTGCAGGAAGCCAGCTAGAGTTTGTTAATTCAATGTAGATTTAAAACATAGTGACTTTGTTGCTACTAATTTTGTATTAGCATAAGGTAAAATGTTTTGGTAAAAATTATGTACATGGTAGGTAGAGAAGATATTGTATTCCAGCCAGAAATTCTACGTCGACATTTCACTGAAAATATGTTTTGAGGTTCCCTGAATCGAAAGAAAATCATTTTTAGAAAAAAGTCCATATATACATGCATAGGAAAATTTCGATATTCTCAAAAATAGCTCTAATGTTTTTGAATAATAAAAATAATAACATGAGAAATAAAATGTGTATCTTGAAGTTCCTGAGAATAGCCTTGAAATCCTCTTCATTCTGGGTAAATTTTGTATAATTTGTAAACCGTAAGAGATAGACCAAAACTGTTGAACAAAGTTCATCTTGTGGATAAGAGAATAGTATTTTGTAGCAATAGTTTGTGTGCAGAAAAGGTAAAGAAAATCATGTAATTGGAACAACCGGGCTTTTTACACATGTTTTGTCTTTTCCCCATAAAAATAGGTTACAATTTATGAACATCTGCACCCAAAACTAATTTTAATCCTGTTTTCTCTCAACAAGAAACTGGTTCAGTTGTTACAGAATACCAAATAGCGCGTAGCAACTGATTAGTGACTTTTACAGGTTATCTGTTCATTTTAAACCTGATGTTCCAGAATAGGTGTGATTCTCATCTTCGGACATTCAAAAAGAACTTTTTAGATACAGTTGATACTAAAAGTAGGTCTTTCACCAGATGTCAGTAGTGTTAAAAGTAGAAAAATTATAACACTGGTTTTTGTGTCCTCATTCAAGTAGGCTATGACTCTGAAAGCTCGTGACGATCCATAAAATGGCGGATGATTTGAATGCCATGAACATGGAATCTGCTGAGCCAGACGAAATTATACAAGCAGCTGAGAGAGCAAAATTACAGCTGCATTTTGTTACATATGTTCATAGGTTTATTATTTTTACCGCCTCCGATGTACAGAATGTTTTCGTTCTGAACGAGTAAGTCATCGTGTTGTCAGCACTGATGCTAAGCAAGGCAGCAACTGAATTATTTATAGTTAAAATAGGTATATCTATAAATATTGAGAGCTGTCTATATGATACACGTGTTACAATTATTTGTAAGATTACTTAACTCGGACTAGGGTCTCTTTTCACAAGCTTCCTACTCAAAATATAAAACACAATTTTTACCACCTGTATTAAAAATAACTACCCCTAAACATCCACGCCTTAGTTAGTATATTATAGTATTTCATATAAAGAGATTAAATAGAGCATTCGTAAATATTCCAAGATGTTTGTTCATAAGAGCACCGCATTTAGAGAACATTTTTCGATATTTTTTTTTTACATTCTAATGGTTCACTCCACACAAATGCAGGAAGGAAGTCAACGTTTGTGATTCACTGCAGATTCAACACATGTTAACTATGTTGCTGCTAATTTTGTAATACTATAAGGTAAAATATTCTGGTAAAAATTATATTAGTTATTATGTTTCTTACACGTACTATGTGCATAGTAGATAGAGAAGGTATTGTAATCCAGCAAAAACTTCTACGTCACCGGTAATGTTTTGAGGTTCCCTGAAACCAAACGCACGCGTGCGTTTGTGTATGTGACATTTTGTTTTTCTCAAAAATGGCTCTGATGGTATTGAATAAAAAAACCTTGTATTAAAAATATTTACATGACAAATAAAAATGTATATCTTAAATGCCTGGGGATAGCTTCTGAAGACCTTTTCAGTTTAGATGAATTTTGTATTAACTTATAAACCGTTAGTGATAGACCAAAACTAGCTAAACAAAGTTCATCTTGATTAGCGTGGTGTAGATAAAAGAACAATATTTTGTAACAATAGTTTTAGTGCAGGACCGGTAGAGAAAATCATGCAAATGGAACATACCAGATTTTTTTGCATTAAGTTTTGAATATTTTTCTCATTGAAAGAATTTACAGGTCAAACGGATCTAGTTTACGAACATCTACAACCAAAACTAGTCTTAATCCTTTCTGTTTTTCCTCTCAACAATAAACTGGTATGTTGTTACAGAATACCAAATAGCGCGTAGCAACTAATTAGTGACTTTAACAAGGCTGATTCTCATCTTTAGACACTCAAAAAGATTTTCTAAACGACCAAGATTTATTTATTATATTATAGTATTTCATATTAAATAGGGTTTGATACTGCATTCGTAAACATCCCATCAAGAAGTTTTTTCATAAGAGCACAGCATTTAAAGTACAATTTTCGATATGTTTGTTACCTGATTCACTCCACACAAATGCAGGAAGCAAGCTGGGTTTGTGATTCACTGCAGATTCAAAACATGGTAACTATGTTGCTGTAAAACTATAAGGTAAAATGTTTTGGTAAAGATTTTAGTTTTTAATTTCTTTACATGTTTGATGTATATAGTAGGTAGAGAAAGTATTTGTATTGCACCCAAAAATTCGATGTTGAAATATCATCTGAAGTATTTTTTAAGATTCCCTGAATCCAAAGAAAAGCATTTTTAGAAAAGAAAAAAAAAAGTCCGTATATTATGTACATGTGTGTGTGAAAATGTTGATGTTCTCAAAAATGGCTCTAACGGTTTTGTATAAATTGCTGCATAATAAAGTTATTTACATAATATGTATATCTTGAATTTCCTGATAATAGCTTTGAAGTTCTCTTCATTCTTGATATAACTTATAAACCCTTAGAGATAGACCAAAACTATTTTTAAAAAAATTATCTTGATTAGTATGATGTAGATAAAACAATATTTTGTAGCAATAGTTTGTCTGCAAAAAAAAAAAAAAATAAAGAAAGAAAATCATGAAATTGGAACAACCAGACTTTTTACGTAAGTTTTGGGTTTTACCCATAGAAAGATTTTACAAGTCAAACAACCTTGTTTATGAATATCTACTCTCAAAATCAATCTTAACAATTTTTTTCGTCTCAACAAGATATTGGTGTTCTATTGTTACTGTATAGCAAATAGCGCGTAGGAACTGATAAATGGCTTTAACAAGCTATTAATGTTTAGCCAGTTGTTACAGAATATGTGTGATTCTTGTCTTCGGACACTTGAAAAAAATAATTCTTAACTTCAAAGCCTAATTTATTATATTATATTAGAATGGATTTCTTAGTGCATATGTAAAATCCGTCAAAATGTCTGTTTATAAGAGCACAGCATTTAAAGAACAATTTTCGATATGTTTGTTACATGATTCACTCCACACAAATGCAGGAAGCAAGCTGGCGTTTGTGATTCAAAACATGGTAACTATGTTGCTGCTAATTTCGTAATACCGTAAGGTAAAATGTTTTGGTAAAGATGATTTTAGTTTTTAATATATTTAATGATGATGACGAACGACAAAGGAACCGCAAGAGATGGCTCCGCTGAAAGCTAGACTCATTTAGTTAAGTTCCATTTGCGGCTGTCTTTGCAGCCTCCAAAAGCAAAGAGCTGTGTGTATGTGTGTCGAGAAGTATTACTTAATTATTTTCAGAACTCCGCGTCGGGCACTACAGCTCTGCTTGCACGAAATTCCTCAATAAACGAGCGACTCGCACAAACGAAGGGTTTGTGCGATCTCACTTTACCTCAATCTATAATCCCCGAGCCCCTTATAAGCCGTAATGTGGCAAGGTGGTGTGCTGCCCAGGTAGCATTGCAACCCACAGCCAACGTTAGACAATGGCTGACAAGAGAGGGGCAGAGGGAGGGGACAAAGCTGAGAGGGGCCGTGAAAAGGGAGGAAGCTGAGCAAGGTTTTTTAATTACGAAATAACTTTCCTTGAGGGGAGGGGTACGGTAAAAAAACGGTTAAAAAAAGGAGAGCGAGAAAGACGAGTGGTAACAAAAATGGTATGTTTGTAAAGTATGGTACTTTTTCCACCCCCCTCCGCCCCTCACGTAGTAGTACATTCTGCAATGAGCAGCTTGCACATGATTTGTAGGAACAGGCTCGTAATTACTCCGAGTGATGTGTCCCTGAACACGTGATCAGCGCTAATAGGGACGTGAAAACACCTAACACTAATATTACCTCAAGCGCGCCTCTTGGACAACAATGCTCACTAATTAACAATACAGATCCATTCACATGCAACTTCAATTCTAGATATCACCGTTTTAACAAAAGCAACAAATATTGGAACCACAACAGAACGTTTCGTAAACTTAGATATGCCTTCAAAACAAAATTATTCCTTTATTTCGATAATTACTTCCTTTTCAACAGCAACCCTTGAATATTGGTACCTCAATAAAGCGATTCCTAAACTTAAAAGTGCCTTCAAAACTGTGACGTGTCATCACACCAAAATCGTTCTTTTATTTCGAGAATCACTTCCTTTTCAACAGCAACAAATATTGAATATTAAATTAGAATAGAGCGTTTCCTAAACTTAAATATGCCTTCAAAACAGTGATATGAAATCACACCAAAATTATTCCTATATTTCAATAATTACTTCGTTTTCAACGGAAACAAATATCTTTAACTAGTTGACCCGGTGAACCGTCTTAACCTTAGAAGCAATAAATGAGCAGATTTGGGATTTTATTACGTTCAATTTCTTATTAGGTTTATAAATATAAATACAAAAAATCAAGTATTTTATTGATTATTTATTGGCCGTGTATTTTGGTGCATGGGTTGCACTCTTCAGTGAAGCACCTTGTGATAGACATTTCTTGTTTTATTATCAGGCGCAAGAACAAATAACGCAGATGGTCTTCTGACCCGTGAACATGCCACATATAATTGACCATGGGAAAAGCATGGATTTTCTAGATTCAGGCCAAAAACTTTCAAGGATAGGCCTTGTGATTTGTTGATGGTCATGGCGAATGCAAGACGGATCGGAAATTGAAGTCGTTTAAACTCAAACGGCAAATCGGTTGGGATCATCGGGATCCTCGGAATGAGAACTTCCTCACCTTTGAATTTTCCTTTGAGTATCGTCGCGTAAATCACATTGTTCATCAATTTACTTACCACCAAACGCCTTCCATTGCACAGTTTTGGTTGGTTTATGTTTCCAAGCATGATTACTACGGAGCCAACCTTTGGTCGTAAATTATGCGGTGGTAAGCCAGGCACATCCAGAGAGTTTAAGAAAAATTTTGGATATAAAATAAGAACTGAAGCTTTCCTGGAGACGTATTAATTCAAAATCTTCTCGGGCCAAGTTTTTACCTGGCTAGAAGCCCGAGAAGATTTTGAATTAAATTTTGGATAGTTGCTCTTCACGTGCAATTTCATTCGCAATGTTTCTAATCCTAGTTGCATTACGGCTTTGTCGGGAAAGATTCGATTGTCTTGGTCGCGGCATTGTTAATGATAATATCGGCACAATAAGCTAATAGAAACTCGAAACAAACACCATAGACAACAATGCGTTTAGCTGTCTGTTGCGTTTTGTTGTATCACGTTTTATGCGACGTCCCAAGGAAACGGGATAAAAGGTATCCTATGTCCGTCTCCTGGTTCTCAGCTACCTCCACAGCGATTTTCAGCCAAATCGGTTCAGCCGTTCTTGAGTTATATACATAGATTAGTACCTACCACAACGGAACGTTTGCTAAACTTAAATAAGCCTTCGAAACTGTACGTGAAATCACTCTAAAATCACTCCCTTACTTCAATAATTAACGTCGTTTTCAACAGAAACAAATGTTGAATATTGGTACCAAAAGAAACCTTTTTCTAAGCTTAAATATGTCTTCAATACTCTGAAGTGAAATTACTCCAAAAGCATTCCTTTATTTCGAGAATTGCTTCTTTTCAACGGCAACAAATATTAAATATTGGTAGGTACCAAGACAAAACGTTTTCGAAACTTAAATATTCTTCAAAACTTTGACTTCAAATTGCGTCAAAATTATTCCTTTATTTCGAGAATCACTTCCTTTACAACAGCACAAATATTGAATATTGCATCAGAATAGAGCGTTTCCTAAACTGAAATGTGCCTTCAAAACTGTGACGTGAAATCACGCCAAAATCATTCCTTTATTCCGATAATTACTTCGTTTTCAACAGCAACAAATATCAATTAACGAATATTGGTACCACAACAAAACGTTTCCTGAATTTAACTGTGACGTGAAATCACACCAAAAGCATTCCTTTTATTTCGAGAATTACTTGTTTGCAACAGCAACAAATATGTGTTCCATTCATAAAACTATTTCAAATAAAAATTATTCCTAAAAGATTACTTTTATCTACATCATGCTAACCGAGATAAACATCAGCAGAATTGGTCTTATTTGCTTCATTGTAGTAGAAGGGAAATAAGGGAATACATTATGCTAAAGCGATAGTAAAAATATTCTAAAAGCTGGTCGCTATGTCAAACAATTGAGGTTCGGTTCGCTTTGCTTGGTCCCGTTTGGGAAATGTAGTTTAAAATTGAAACTAATAACAAGGAATATTTCAAAAACGTGTATTTTAACTAGTTCTGTATTTTTAGTGTATTAAGCGTTTGTCTCTCATGCAAATTCTGCAAAACTCATCCAGAATAAAGAGGTTTTCAGAAGCAATTGATAGAAAATTTAAAATATATCTACAGTTTATTTGTGACATAAATGTTTAAAATACGGTACTTTAAACGAAATCGTTCGAGCCATTTTTGAGAAAAACAAAATTTTCAAACTATTTCCATATAAATGATAGTTTGTAGTGGGGGTCTTTTATGAAAATCTTCCTGTTGCATCCTTGGAAGATACTAAACATAAATACCAAGTTTAGTTTTTAACGATGTCTTCATTTTTGAGCTATACTGTCTACAGACACACACATGGACATTTTTCTAAAAATGTTTTTTTTCGGATTCAGGGGACCTCAAAACATATATATCTGACAAAATCTCGACATCGAATTTTTGGGTGGAATACAATACCTTCTGTAGCTATTATGTAATTTTATGAACATGTGTGCTAAAGAAAGTAAAAATATTGAATATTTGTACCAGAACAGAACGTGTCCTAAACTTAAAAATGCCTTCAAAACTGTGACGTAAAATCACGACAAAAGCATTCCTTTATTTCGAGAATTACATTCCTTTCAACAGCAATGAGAATGAAACAGAATGAAATAATTATTGATTAATATGTAGGAAATTAATATTAATGGGGCAGTTTTTTGGATTGATAAAATAATGAAACACGTTTCCTGAACCTAAACATACCTTCAAAGTTGTGATGTGAAGTAACTCCAAAATCATTCCTTTATTTCGAGAATTATTTCATTTAGAACACCAACAAATATCGAATATTGGTACCACAATAAAACGTTTCCCAAACCTAAATATGAATTCAAAACTGTGACGTGAAATAACTCCAAAATCATTTTTTTTTCAGGAATTCCTTTGTTTCCAGCAGCAAACAGTAAGGAGCATTAGTTCTAGAATAGAACGTTTGATAAACTTGAAATTCTTTCAAAACTGTGCATAAATCACGTCAAAACCACCCCTTTTATTTCGAGAATAACAGTACGTTATTTTTAGCAGCAAAAATTACTGATAATTGGCACCAGAACAGAACTTCTGCTAATCTTTAGAGACACTGGGATAGAAATTTGGACAATCTATCAAAAATCGAAAATTGCTTTTTTATCGCTAATAGTGTTGGCATCTTTAGAAAATCAACATTTAGCTGTTTACCCGTTGCTTCGGGTTCTATAGCCATTTAAACATCGTACAACACACCTGCTCCAAGCATATAATTTCCTATAACAGCGTTTTTCTCGAAACTACATTTCCACGCCTCTCATTTTTGTTGAAATACAATTAATATTTTCCAGAATGTGGAGAAATGTCTATTGTAATATTACAAAGGACAGAATTATCCTAACAATAATAATTTTTCAAATCATATATTTTTAATAAAAAAGGAACCATTTTAGAGGGCTATAATAATTCAGTAATCAAAGATATTGAAGTATCTCATAATTTTTGTGGGTGGTTAAAAGCTTTAGTTCAGAAAGTGCCAACGAATTCTCAAAATTATGAGGTGCGTCGAACATTATCTAATATATTTACATGATAAAATGTATTAAATAATTTATAATTTGCAAAGTTTTCATGCAATTTGAATGAAATTTGGTATTATTGTTAACATACCAACAATGTGATCAAAGTAAAATCTTCAGAATAATTTATACAGAAATATATAAATTTGAAATGTCCCTTAAGCATGCCTTGAAAACTGTAAAGTGGAATATCAATTATCCGCAAAAGTACTTCCTTTATTTGAGAATTAACTTCTTTCTCAACAGCAACAGATATTGAATATTGAAAGGTAGAACCGACTGAAAAGATGCAATGCTACAGCCGGTATTTGAATCGTGGATCTCCGTCCAGTTGCTCTAATCACTGAGCTACCATAGTAACATGCCAATACAGCATTCAACTCCACATCTGACTCGCGTTTTTTCTGGTAAACCTCACAAGCAGATCTTGGTATGACATACCTAACTGTGTGCATGTAAGTCTTGAAATCCCGGTCTTTGTATCTTTCAACCAGCTACTTTACCAATCATAATCTTGTCCTACACATCTACCAATGTGGAAAAACAAATTATTTTGCCAAAACAAAAATATGCTAAACTTATACATGTCTTCAAAACTGCAACGCGAAGTTTCAATTATACGACAAAATCATTCCTTTGTTTCGAGAATTACTTCGTTTTCAATAAATTACCATCCCCTTTGTAGGAATTGCATTCCCAAGAACTTACTTGTTATATTTTAAATAACAATAAGAGACACCTCTTTCCCCCTTTTGAGGCCAGAAGCGTACTGTAAATATCGATTTGCAAAAACTCTTATATGTATAGGTATTTCAAAGGTCACTTCAAACTTTAAACCGTTATAAATAATATTTGAGAGGAAAAAGAATCGCATATGGTCAAACAATGGGGTTTTATATAGCACTATTTTCTATTCGCTCTTAGGTTGATCCCCGCCAAAACTGATCCACGTGGTCAGTGGACCGCGGTAGAGTAGCAATGCGCGCAGGAAGGTAATACCATGCTAATAATCTAAATGACAGAATAAATTTATTCTTAAATGGTATAATATTGTATACAAATACCTAGGAGTTTAACAAGCGCCAATTTATACCGTTAAACAGAGCTGTAAGACCCAGCATGCAATTCGTGTGTCACCTGACATCCGCACATTGTTGACACAGTAACGGTCCCTTGCAGTTCGAACATGTAACGAAAGAAGAAGCATCGTTTTGGGAGATGGATAGTTTAAGTGACACCGTTGTTGATAACCTGGTTATCAAACTTGGATTGGAAAGCAGCAGTACAAACAGTTCAGACGACGATTCCGATCTGGAGGGAATAGAGCCGCTTCCAGAGAGCGAGTAAATGTAAGTTATTGCATGCATGTTACTTATTTTTTCGTACGTGTTTTTTATATGTAACTATTACATGTGCACACATTTATTTTGATACGACTATCAATTTTATCACCATTATACTTAGCAGAATAATTTAGTTACCCTTTAAGAGGCTCTGTTCGTTTTACATTAAGGCTGAACTGGGTTTAGAAAGATGTCTTCCGTTCTCTTGTTCAACGTACAGCATTCCCTCTGCAACTCCAAGTACAGCATTTTGCAGATAACGTTTTGGAATATTAACAATTTCTTTCGAGATAGCGTTTTTCAGTTTCTGTCGGATTGCTGGATGTGTCAGGAAAACTCTTTCTTTAAGGTAAACCCATAACCAAAAGTCGGTCGCATTGATATCTGGAGATCGTGACGGCCACGTTGGAACTTCACGAATGAAACATGGGCCTGCTCTTAAATTATTAAGAGTTCTAAATAATGGCATTGAATCAGGTGACTTCTATTTTTAGTGATAGAGCCATGATTTGTAACTTACAAATTCTTATATCAGTATGAATAAAACCCAATGTTTTATTTAACTGACCTGCACCGATGGTAACGGTGAGCTAAAGAAAGAAAAAGAAAAAATCTGATGTGTTCCATTCGCAAAACTTTCTCTAGCTGTTCTGAAAAAATACTATTCTTACAATAAAATATTCTTTTATCTAAACCATGCTAATCGAGATAAACATTCGCAGAATTAGATATTTAGAGTCAGCCTAAAAAATTCAATTGCATAACTGGGAATTGAACCATGGATCTCCCAGTCTATAGCCGGTTGCTCCTGATTTTTCAAAATGTAATAATTTATTTTTCAAAATTGAAGCATTAGTTCAAAAATATATATGGCCATTTTCTTTAATGTTCTTTTGAGATCCAGGATAAAGTTTTGAGAAAAAAATAATGAGAAATTTAATCGTGTGCAACATTTTGAGTTATGGAAAAGTTTGCGAGAAAATAAGGTTTAAAATTAGTAGTGCCTTATAATAAGTATGCCTCTGTCCATTTTAATATCAATTAATTGATAAAAATGATATATTTGCAAAGCTTAGAATTCACATAATTTTACAATGGTCAAAGTTATTTTTTTTTTAATTTTTCACAATTTATGTCAATTTCACAGATAAATCACCTTAAATGAGATGCAAATAATCTCAATTTAGAAAATTAATCCTTAAGCAATGATTTAAATAAAATACAACCTCTTTCTTTCGATCATTTTGTTCGTAAACTTTGTAGTGCATGATCCATTTGTAGTACTATGGGGCCTATGAAATTGATGAGATTGATATTTCCCGCGTTTTGAAGCTGACATGTTGTTTGTGTTTGTTTTAAAACAGTACATTTGCGACCAAACACTGTAGGTGAAGGAATATGATAGTATGTGACTCACCAATATTTCCCACCTTGACTGGAGTCGGTGGAAACCAGTTCTGACGTCGGTACCTAGGAAGAGTTACCTTTGAACATACCTTTGATAGACTGTATATAAAGCCATATTTCAAAATACACCAGAAGTTGCAATGATTGCAACTGCAACATTTCTCTTTGAAATTATTTTTCACGGCGATAACCACGAATGCTTGACTGCATTTTCATCATTTTTAAATAAATACTTAGTCGCCTTTTCTTAGGCGAGGAGTCATTCTATTTTTAAATAAATAACAAAAATACAACCATCAATAGCCCAGTAAACGTCTTTCGTCTTCATGGTCTTTAGGCAACATGGGTTGACCACGGACCCTATGGTATGACCATACATATAAGTCACCTCCAACACAACCAACACCTAGGGGCATGCGAACTAATGTAAGTATTACAATCATAACCTGATAAAATCTCCCTTCCTATATATTGTCTCATCAATCGTAGATTCGCTACGATCGTGAATTATCGACAAGATGAAAACATTTACTTATGAAAATATTCGTGTCGAATCCAAAGAAGATGCAGAACTTATATATTAAGTTTGGTATTTAACAGACTTTTAAATTATGCTGTCCCACACACAAGTTTTTTTTTTTTTTGTTTTTTTTTTATTGGAAGAAAAACTCTTTTGCACAATTAGGTACAATGCAATTGAGCTAATTAGACACACAGAACAGCATGTAACATGTGGTTGGTGTACCATCCAGCGATGGGCCCAAAGAAATAGTACAAAGAAACTAAAGAAAACAACACAGAAAATAATAAAAGAGGTAAATGTTCAGTCGCAGATCGGGGTGCCAGTCTTCGTTGTTGAGGTTCATAAATATGGCGGAGAAGAGGATTGCTGTGGCGCAAACAGGATCTATGGAGCCTCGTGTAGCTGATGCGGAGGACACACGTTACCTCCGACAGGTCTATGTCAGCGTGCAGAGTTGAGTTGCGCACGTACCATGGAGGGCCAGTCATGAGGCGGAGAAAACGGTTCTGTGTGCGCTTGATGGTCTGCGACGGAGCGGCTGAACCCCATATCGCACAGCTATATTGCCACATGTGTCGAACTAAGGAGGTGTAGACAAGACGCAAAGGCAATGGCGAGGAACCTGACAGAAGATGATGGACGTCGCGGATGCGATGGCGAATCCTCTGCACTACACTGGAGAGATGGGGACCCCAAGTAAGCCGGCTATCCAAAATAAGGCCGAGGTACCTTATAGAAGTCACTGTGGGTATCTCCGTCTCATTGAGAGAAATGGGATGATGAGTCACGTTCGTTTTATAGGTGAACTTCTCAACACGGGATTTATGAGCGTTCATAGACACGCTCCAACATTGGCACCAGGAGTGAATTTGGTTGCAGAAGTCCTGAAGGCGGCTAGCCGCCGTAGCACAAGTACCCACACTTAGCGCCGCCACATCGTCGGCATAGTGAGCAATGGTGAGTTGCGGATGACTACGAAAGTCCGAGGTATAAGCCAGGTATAATAAGGGGCCCAATATGCTCCCTTCAAACACAAGTGCGCACAGATATTTTTCTCAACTCTTTTTTAAGTTCATATTTTGGATGGCATATTTCCGATGAAATCTCGACATCGTATTACTTTCTCTACGCGTACTATGTGCATAGTGTAAAGAGATGATATTGTATTGTACCCAAAAACTCGATACCCAGATTTCGCCGAAAATGTGTTTTGAGACCCTCTCAATTCAAAAAAAGTGTTTTTAAACAAATATCCCTGTGTGTGTGTGTGTGTGTGTGTGTGTGTGTGTGTGTGTGTGTGTGTGTGTGTGTGTGTGCGCGCGCGGGTGTGTGGGCAGCAAGCTCAAAAATGAAAAACCTGTTAAATACCAAACTTGATATCTAAGTTCAGTATCTTCCAAGGAAGCGACACGAAGATTTTCAAGAAAATCTCCCATCCTCAACTACCCTTTACATAGAAAATTTTTCTAACATTTTGATTTTCTGAAAAATGGCTCAAACGATTTAGATTAAAATGTCATATTACAGATATTTATATGGAAAATAGAACGTATATTTGAATTTTCTGGGAATAGCCTCTGAGGATATCTTTATTTGATGAATTTTACGGAATTTTGCATAACTGGTAAACCATAAGAGAACTTACTTAACAAAAAAACGTAGGTACATATCATTAAAACACACAATTTATGTTATATACATTTATTCGTGGAGTTGGCCGTTATTTTAGATATTCCTTGTTATTGGATTCAGATTTTAAAAACTTTTACTTTTCCTATAGGAAACTTGCCAACTCTTGGACACGTAAAGAAACGGATTTCAATCTCATAGCAACTACATTTTAAAACATTTGACTGTAGGTTTAGCCTAATGTATTCCCTTATTTCTCTTCTACTTATAAGCAACTAAGGAGGTGTCTGCTACTATTTATCTCGATCAGCATGTGTTACAGAGAGGTAGAGAAAGTAATGTGAATGGAGCACATCAGATTTATGGGGGATGGAATACAATACTTCCCCTGCTTATTTCGCGTGTTACAGAAATAAAAATTACTTGAAATATTCCAATAATTGTATTATAGCCGAAATTTGCTTTACTTCATTTCATTGGAAGTCTTGTCGAGGGGAGGTTAGGAAATTGCAATATCCGCCGATATCTCATACCCATTTCCGAGAATGTCAGGGGATTTAAATCCGTTATTAGGTAAAGTGGATGTTTCACTACTAAAATCTTTTACACCAATTCATAGTAATTTCGTTAGGATTATCAGGGAAGGCAAAGCAAAATAATTAAATTAATTAATGAAATTCGAGGTTTAAAAATGCAACCATGCAACGACGGTTAGGATATCTAATTATTTCACTTTTTAATTGCATTACGTTTTAGTGGATGCTTAAAGTCAGCCTGTGGCCCTTCGTGGTATAGTGGTCAATATGCTGGACTCTAAAACCCAAAGTTTTTGGAGTAAAAATCAAAAGGAAATAAAGCCGTTGGCCCGGGTGATACCTGTTTGCAAGAAAAAGAACCCCATACCTTGAAATGAAAAATCTGGTGTGTGTTCCATTCATATGACTATCTATTTCTTACAAAAGCTTATTCTTCTACGTACTTCGTGCTAATCGAGATAAACATTAGCAGGAATTATCTATAGTGCTTGCAAGTAGAAGGGGAATAAGGGAATACACTAGATTAAAGCCATAATCAAATATTTTTTTTAAAAACTGGCCGCTGTGCAATTCAAATTCGTTCTTTTTGCATGGCTAAGAGTAAAACCAAAGAAATAGGATGTTAAAATTCTTTTTGAGAAAAGTTTAAGTATTTTAAAATTGAAACCAATAACAATGAGGAGTATTTTTTCAGAAGTATTTTTCTTTGGAAATGGTCAACTCCATGATAAAAATGTACATGACATTGTGGTTTTTATGAGATGTAGATTTTTGGGTAGTAAGCTTTTGTCTATCTTTCACGGTTTACCAGTTATGAAAAGTCATTCAAAATTACGTCTTCACAGCGTCTATTACCGGAAAATTCAACATACACGTTTTATTTGTTCCGTAAATATATTTAAGGTGTGGCATTTTAATCAAAGTCGTTAGAGCCATTTGAGAAAATCAAAATCTTCGAAAAATGTTCCATGTAAAGGGTAGTTTGGTGCACACGCATTTTCTTGAAAATCTTCCTGTCTTATTCTTGGAAGATACTAAGCTTAAATATCAAGTTCGGTATTTAACGGCATTTTTTTAATTATGCTTCCACAGACTCACACATGCACACGTTGACCTTTTTCTAAAAAATGTATTCAGGGGTCCTCAAATTAAATATTCCCATTGAAATCTCATTATGAAATATGTAACTTCTATAAACTGCCCCCGTGGTCGAGTGGTCAGCGAGCTGACTTCTCACCCGGGCTCTCGGGTTCGATTCCTGGCTGGGGTGGAGAATTTTTCTTTAGCCAGAATTATTCCATATCCCCCACAGAGTCTGGAAGTATCTATTTGAGACTGAATGTATGTGTTTGAAAAAAATTAAATGAATTAAACCAAACGTAAAAGACCTACAGACGACGAGTTGTTTCAAGTGCAAAGCCCCCGATATGACCAAGTGTTAAAGGGGGCTTTATAAATGAAACAATAAAAAAATAACTTCTATACCTACTATGTACTTGTACATATGTGCTAAAGAAAGTAAAAGGTTCCCTTGGCTACAGTCTGCATTTTCCCGTCCACAAGTCGTGGATTTCGTCTTACAGTGCCATCTAAGTGCGCTGAGTGTCACATAGTGGAGAACTAGAAACTCCCTGATCAAGAAACCAGCGTAAGATGGCCGAATATACGCCAACATAAATTTGAAGAAAGGTTGAGTTAAATTGAAAATACGAGAGTCATCAGAAAGTGACTGCGATTTGGCATAACTAAATAACGAAAGTTATCAACACAAAACGTTATTTACAAAGTTACAGAACCTTATTCTATTTCTCAACGTAATCGCTATTACTGCAAAAGTATTTATTGTCACGTGGTACCGATTTTCCAATGCATATGTTATACTCTTCTACCGCCGAAGATCTGAGGCAAGATGTTCTGCCACTTTGAGATTGGGAAATTTTTTTTACACAAAAAGTCATGTATGGTATCAAAACTGAAACACAGGCTTTTCTAAATTCTTTTATCAACATTTACTTTCAACTCCTCCAAAACGACTGATGAACTTAAACTCTGGTCCTTGTCGTGCACACTGGTTCTTCCTTGATTACTCTAAATTATACGCCATTTCCTGCCTCGTTCATTGCGTTATCACCATGCACTTGCGCTATCTGCCTATAACATTCAATTGGCCGAACATTTTGTACATTAAAAAAAAATCTGATGTGTTCCATTCACATGACTTTCTCTATCTCTCGGTAACAAATTATTGTTAATAAGCTTATCTTTTATTTATTTCATGTTAATCAAGGAAAATTAGCAGAAATAGTCCTATTCCGTGCTTTATTGTAAATACAAGCGAAATAAGGGAGTACAATAGGTTAAAGTGAAAGCCAAAAGCTGGTTGCTATGTGACTGATGTTCCTTTGTTTGTGTGGACAGGAGTTGACAAATTCCAGTATGAGAAAAGTATAAGTTTTTCAAAGCTGAAACCAAGAAAAAGGAATATCTCAAAAACGATCAACTCCACGAAAAAAATGAGTATAACATAAATTGTGTGTTTTAACGCGCTCTACATTTTTGGTGTGTTAAGTTTTTGTCCATCTCTTACGCTTTAGTAGTTATGCAAAATTCATTCAGAATAAAGTAGTCTTCAGAGGCTATTCCCAGAAAATTTAAAATATACATTTTATTTGTCAGGTAGATATCTTTAATATATGATATTTTAATCAAAATCGTTTGAGCCATTTTTTAGAAAATCAAAATTTTCGAAAAAAGTTCCATGTAAAGGGTAGTTTGGGGTGGGGGGATTTTTCTCAAAATCTTCGTGTCGCATTCCTGGAAGATACTAAACTTAAATACCAAGTTTGGTATTTTACCGACTTTTCTTTTTTGAGTTATCGTGTTCACAGACACACGGACACACACACACACACACACACACACACACACACACACATACGGACCTTTTTGTGACAATGCTTTTTTTAGATAAAGGGGACCCTAAAACATATATTTCCGGTGAAATCTCGGTATCGAATTTTTTGGTGGAGTGCAATACTTTCTCTATTCAATATGTACATAGTGAGTATAGAGAAAGTAAAAACGAATAACTCCGTTGACGGTGGAAATGTATGGCATCGGCATTGAAAAACTGGTACCACGTGACAAATGTCTTGAGAGAATGGAGATTACGTTGAGAAATAGAATAAGGCACTATAACTTTGTAGACAAAGTTTTGTGTTGATAGCTTTCGTTATTATTTAGCTATACCAAATCGTTCGTTACTTTCTGGATGGCATTTGTAGTTATCCGACGCTCCTGGTCTACTACTGTTCAAGCATAAGCCTTAAACACGTTGAAATAGTATAATATCCGAATTCATGTAATTTTTCTTAACACAATAGAATGCCTGAGGTTCTGTTTGTTCTAGTAATAAAATGCAGTGTTTGATATTACAGGCTTTTTTATGCTAAGCTAATTAATTATCAAAGGTAATCATTTCCCCTTAACTCCTATGACTATAATTTACTTTCTCTACACGTACTATGTACATAGTGTATAGAGAGGTATTGTATTGCACCCAAAAATTTGACAGATTTCACGGGAAATACATATTTTGGGTCTCCCTGAATCCAGAAAAGGCATTTTTGGAAAAAAGGTCCGTGTTTGTGCCTGTCTGTCAGTCTGTCTCTCTGTAGACAGCATAGCTCAGAAACGAAAAGTCCGATAAATACCAAACTTAGTATTTAAGTTCAGTATCTTCCAAAGAAGATTTTTAAGAAAACATCCTACCCCCAACTACCCTTTAAATGGGAAAAAACTCTCAAAAATGGCACTAATGATTTTGATTAAAATATCGTAAATTAAATATATTTACCTGAGAAATAAAATGTATATCTTGAATTTTCTGGGAGTTAGCCTCTGAAGACTAGCTACTTTATTCTGGATGTATTTTATGGAATTTTGCATAACTGACAAACCGTAAGAAATAGAAAAAAAAAACTTACCTAACAGAAAATATAGAGCTCGTTGAAACACACAATTTATGTTATATACATTTTTTCGTGGAGTGGATCGTTTTGAGATATTTCTTGTTATTGGTTTCAGTTTTAAAAAAAAAAGTATACTTTTCTCATACAGGAATTTGTCAACTCCTGCTCATAAAAGCAAAGGAACTTCAGTCACATAGCAACCAACTTTTGACTATCACTTTAACCTATGTTTCGCTTCTACTTAAAAGGAAGCAAGTAATAAGACTATTTCTGCTAATTGTTTCTCGATTAGCATGAAGTAAAATGAAGCACAAGTTATTTAAGAACAATTTGTTGCAGAGATGTAGAGAAAGTCATGTGAATGGAACACATCAGATTTTTACATTATGTATGTAATATAAATTAAATTAAATTGAGTTTTCTTTATGGGCGCTCTTGAACTGCTATGGTTTTCAGAGACGCATTTTATATTCGGTTTGAAAGGCCACTTAATTTTGCTCAGAGGCTTCTTTATCAGGTTTGAGGTTCTTTTACGTATCATAATTCTATGACACGGAAACAACGTCTTTATTTCCCTTCCGAAGGGGGCCATGCTAAGAATTTTTACGTCCGAAATGACAAAATGCATATCTCGAATTTTGTGGGAGTATCCTTGAAGACCTCTTCATTCTGAATGACTTAAAAATATGGGATCGACCGAGTCCCTCCCAAAAACGAGGTACTGCCCCCGCGAAAAAGGGTTACAGTCATATTCCCCCTCAATTTTCTAGTGTTCAATAAAGTATGATTTAATTCCTGCATTACTTAGGCACTAACATTCCTTCACCGTTTACACAGACTTCAGATTCATAAGGATAGTAACCGAAATACAAAGCAATACCCTTAGTGTGTTTAAAATTTATTAAATTCATTTTGTATTAATCAGTTAATAACCTCTACATGCGAGGGCGGTTCAGTAATTACCCGTTTTTCATAATTAATGTGTACCTACAGAAGGTTATGATACCATCCTGTGCTGGCATTTGTTACACATCGTCAAGCAAATTTGGTACCGATTCATCCATTAGTTTGAATTTCGCAGGCATTTTAGTTATTCATTAAATTATGAATTGTATTGCAATTCATTTTAAGACAACTCGTATAAATAGAAGTAATTTACTTAAGAACAATATTGAAATTAATAATATAAATTTAATGGCGTGTTGTTTAATGAATTTAAGTTTTGGTTTTCGCAAAAATGGAAAAAATTACGTTCAATGATTGGCTTTTTACTTTCCTTATGTAGTACATGGCATGTACGTAGAGAAATTATTGCACTCCACCCAAGAGATTTCACTGGAAATACCCGGTTTAGGCCACCTGTATCAAAAAAAAATAGCAAGACATTTTTAGAAAACGGTCTGTGTCGTGAGTCTGTGAACACATAACTCAACAACGGAAAGTGGGCAAAGACACAAAGCTTTTAAATAAAATTCCACCACCAAAAACTACCTTTTACTTGAAAAAATTCTAAAATTTCGATTTCTAAAAATGGATTTCACTATGTTAACCAAAATACTGATTAAAGACATTTGCATTACAAATAAAAGGTATATCTTGAATTATCTGGGAACAGCCTCTGTTCAATCTGTATTAATTTTCCATAACTGGTAAACAGCAAGATATAGACAAAAACTTACTGTAGAAAAAAACGTATATCTCGTTAAAACACCCAATTCATGTCATGTACATTTTTTTTTCGTGGAGTTGACCATTTTTGAGATATTACTTGTTATGGTTTCAGTTTCAAAAGAATTAAAACTTTTCTGGTACATGAATTTCAACCATACAACAACCAGTTTTTAAAAGATTTAACTTAAGCGTAGAATATCCCCTTATTTCTCTTCTACTCACAAGGAACTAAGACAATTTCTGCTAATGTTTATCTCGATTAGCATGAAATGGATAAAAGAATAAGCGTTACAACAATAATATATTACAGAGTTGCAGAGAAAGTCATGTGAATGGAACTTCAGATGTTTACTTTTGGATAGTAAAGTTGCGAGTAGATAAAAGCGAAGTGAATGCTGTTTTTGGAGACCTTTTGCCATCTGTGACAATTTTTTGTAGCTCTTGTCCTTGGTCATATCGGACGATGAATGAAATTGGTGAATTGATGCTCAAATTATCTCGGGGTCCATGGGGCTTAAAGTAACTCGAAATTCCTCTTCTCAGGATAAGAGAAAACCCCGAAAAAAACCTAATCCAGGCAACTCGCCCTAAGCGAGATTCGAACTCACGACCTTTTGAATGTGAAGCAGACACGCTACCTCCACACTACCCAGGTTGGCCACAACAGATATATGTTCAACGGCTTTAAACGATATCACCACCCGTTTTGACCAGGCTTACGGGTGAGGTGGTTACGAGGAAATCATTGAAAAATCCCATAAAATGATTCTCGCGATCGTAGAACGAAAGTTCGCGAAATGGCAAAAGCCATAGGCATGTTGACGGGAACTGCAATTCATGTTTTGTATGATAAGTTGGAAATGAAAAAGTTGTCGCCTCTTGGGTGCCCGAATTGCTTACCGTAAACAAACAGGTGCGGCTTTCAACCCCAGCTGTGTCTGGGGCTATTTAAGCGAAATTCCAATCACCTTTTGCGTCGAGTTGTCACCGTTGATGAGACCTGGTACCATCATCGTACTTCGGAAACTAAGAAACAATGAGTTGTTTCCGGAGAATCAACTCCAAAGATGTGTTGGCGACGCTTTTTTGGGATACGAAAGGTGCCATACTCATTGAACTCATAGAAAAAGGAAAAATGATTACAGGACAGTAGTACAACGAGTTATTGGCCCAAGAAGTTGAATGAGGCAGGACCCCATTTGACGAAGAAGAAAGTCCGTTTCACAACATAACACCAGCTTTCATCCGGAATTATCGCAGCTAAACTGCATTAATTGCATTATTAATTCCTACAGAATCCCTAACCTTGCTCCTGAAGATGAAAAACGGCTCAAAAACAAAACTTAGATCAAATGAAGTCAACTTCGAGACAGACCTCTTTTACAGAGCGTGTCAATTACTATATTTGGAGAGGTTAAAAATGGCTGAATGTTGGGAGAATCGTGTATGCGTAAACTAGAACTTGAGAAATAAATAAATGCGTCTGAAAAAAAAAAAATTGCATCTTCAATCCTAACACGTGTACCATTGAACTGACCTCGTAAAGACAATGGGAAGCATTTTGTAAGATACGACATTGGAATGTTGCGATAATTAATTTTTCATTATAATTGTTCAATTCTGTTCTTCAAATAGTTCATTTTTAGTTTCTCTAGCACAAATTTACAATGTACAGAGTAGATAGAGAATATTTTGTATTCCATCCAAAAAACTTGGTGCCGAAATTTCACTGGAAATATACGATTTGAGACATCCTGAATACAAAAAAAAAAAAAAAAAAAAATACTTATGAAAAAATGTCCGTGTGTGTGTGTGTGTGTGTGTGTGTGTGTGTATGCGACATGAAGATTCTCAGGAAAACATTCCCACCCCAACTATCATTTACATTTTTTGAAAATGTTGATTTTTTAAAAAATGGCTAACAATTTTGATTAAAATACATTAAGGATGTTTACATGAAAAATAAAATGTATGTTTTGAATATTCTGGAAATAGCCTGTGACCAACTCTTCATTCTGTATAAATTTTGGTGAATAACTGGTAAACTTTAAGAAATAGCCTAAAAACTTACTGCTAAAAAAAATGTAGATCTCTTTAAAACACGCAATTTATGTCATACACATTTTTTCATGAAGGTGACCATTTCCAAGACATTCCTTGTTATTGGTGTCAGTTTTAAAACACTTAAACTTTTCTCATAAGGAAATTTGTAAATTCAAAGAAACGTGGCAACCAGTTTTAAAACATTTGACTATCGCTTTAGCTTTGACTTCCCTTATTTCTCTTAATTACAAGGAAGCAAGAAGTCTGCTAATGTTTATCTCGTTTAGCATGAATTAGAACAATTAGCTGTAGATGTAGAGAAGGTGATGTGAATAGAACACATTAGAATTTTTAAATTCGGAATCTCTTGAATGTGAGACAGAAACGCTACCTCCGCACCAAAGAGGCGAGTAGTAAAGGCAGTGTAGTCAAATAGGCCTTCGTTAATTAATTTAACATGAAAGCCAATAGAATATAGTATCCGTTGCTATGTGCTGCGTGAACATTTGGTGAAACATCTGACATGTCCCATTCATATGACTATTTCTACATATTCGTCACTGAATTATTCTTATAAAAGCTTATTCTCTCTACCTCACATTAATCGAAATAAACACTAGCAAACATGGTTTTATTACTTATTTCCTTGTAATTAGAAGGGAAATAAGGGAATAATTAGGCTAAAGCAATATTCAAATCAATATGCGGTACTATTTGCATTGCCAGGAATAAAACAAAAGAGATGAAACAAATGATGATTTCCGGTTTAGAAAAATTATACGTATTTAAAAACTGAAACCCATAAACAGGAATATTTTCAAAGAGATCTTCAGTTTTTGTCTAATTGTTTACCAGTTATGCAAAAATCTTCCAGTGAAGAGGGTTTCAGATATTATTCTAGAAAATTTAAGATATTCCTTTCATTTTTCATACCAATATTTTAATCTAAAATTTTAAGGAACTATTTTTGAAAAAAAAAACAGAATCTTTTAAAGTGTTTCATTAAAGGGTAGTTTGGGATGGGGAGATTTTCTTGTTAAAAATCTTCGTGACACATCCTTGGAAGATTTAACAGATTTTCGTTTCTAAGCTAGACTGAACACACATACATAGTCATGCCTATTCTAAAAATGCATTTTATTTAGGGGTCCTCAAAACATGTATTTCCAGAAACATCTCGGTATCCAAATTTGGGTGAAATACAATATCTATGTACGTTGTACATACGTGCTAGAGAAAGTAAAAATTGGGCAATATTGAAACATTCCGTGAACAAACAGAAACATTCATACACATATACGCACTGCAGAACATGATACATACGAGCAATGTAACCTGTTAAATCATTTTTCTCCTTGTTATGCTGATTTGTAAATCTGATGCATCTGTGAAATTTGAGCAATGATTGTGAAAAATGAAAAAAAATATTTAGTTTCATAATAAAGCGTGTAAATTCTACGATTTAAGAAAATACTTCGTTTTTCCCATTTGGCACACATTATGAATTAACTGAGGCTATCAAGGAGTAGACGAATGCTTATTAATAAGCACGCCTAACAGTAAACCTTATTTTCTCGCAAACCTTTTACTTTCTCTACACGTAATATATAAATAGTGTATAGAGAAGGTATTGTAATGCAGCCAAAAATTCGATACCAGATTTCACCGGAAATACATGTTTTGGGTCCCTCTGAATCCAAAAATGGGTAATTATTTACAAGTTGGGCCGCTAACTCTCGCCGCTGCGACTTATACCAGTTTTGCACTCTAACGGAACCGGTTTAGAGGAGGATTAGGGGTGGGGAGATGGTTTAAAAAACTAATGTTGCTCCCTGTTTATATACACACACTAACCTAAACGGATTGGAACCTAACCTCGTGCTAAATTTGAAATCCACAGGCTTTGAAATTGTCATCATAAATACAAAGTCAATCAATCGCACTTAGTTTCATTCGATTTTAGAGTGGCCGAAGTTCTGCACAATAAAATTCACTGAACAGCTGTATCTGCGTGAAACATACTTGTCATACATCAGCACAGCGTCTAGCGACATATGCCGGTGTTGCATTCCACAACACTGTTCGCCTGCCGCCGACAATGAAACTCAGGTTTTAGGCACTTTAGTGTGTAGTATTATTATATATTTACATTGCAAAAGTACTACAAGACTTCTTTATTTATATTCTACTCCTTCTAGGCAGCATACTTCATAAATATTCACAAAAAAGGATCGATACGTGCACGTAATAAATTAGCGTTTAACTTAATTACGGAGTTTTCCGATAAAAAAAAATTATGAAAACGTAACAAGTATAAACCAAACTTACAGTCAAACCACAATTTTTTTAATTTCTAGAGGGGCCCAAGTTCTCTATAATTACCCAAAAAGCATTTTTGGAAAAAGGTCCGTGTATGTGTGTATATATCTGTGAACAGCATAGCTCAAAATGAAAATATCGTTAAATTGGTATTTTAGTATCTTCCAAGGATGCGACACGAAGATTTTCAGTAAAATCCCCCCACTCCCAAACTACCATTTACATGGAATTTTTTTCGAAAATTTTGATTTTCTAAAAAATGACTAACGATTTTGATTAAAATATCGTATATTAAAGATATTTACCTGACAAATATTATGTATATCTTGTATTTTCTGGGAATAGGCTCTGAAGACTACTTTATTCTAGATGAATTTTACGAATATTTTGCATAACTGCTAAACAGTAAGAAACGGACAAAAACTTACCACACAAAAAACACATTAAAACACACAATTTGTGTCATATACATTTTTTTTTTTTCGAGGAGGGATCGTTTTTGAGATATTCCTTGTTTTTGGTTTCAGGTTTAAAAACTTGTACTTTTCTCATACAGGAATTTGTCAACTCGTGTCCATACAAACAAGGAACTTCAGTCACCTAGTAACCAGCTTTTGACCTCCTTTAACCTATGATACTCCCATATTTCGCTTCTATTTACAAGGAAGAAAGTAATAAGACTATTTCTGCTAATTTTTTCTCGATTAGCAGGAAGTAAATAGAAGAATCAGCTTATTAACAATAATTTTGATAATTATAGAGAACTTGGGCCCCTCTAGAAATTAAACAAATTGTGGCTTGACTGTAAGTTTGGTTTATATTTGTTAAGTTTTCACCAACTTTTTTTTATCGGAAAAGCTCCGTAATTAAGTTAGGCGCTAATTTATTATGTGCGCGTATCGATCCTTTTTTGTGAATACTTATGAAGTATGCTGCCTAGAAGGAGTAGAATATAATTAAAGAAGTCTTGTTGTACTTTTGCAATGTAAATATATAATAATACTACACACTAAAGGGCTTAAAACCTGAGTTTCATTGTCGGCGGCAGGCGAACAGTGTTGTGGAATGCAACACCGGCATATGTCGCTAGACGCTGTGCTGATGTATGACAAGTATGTTTCACGCAGATACACCTGTTCAGTGAATTTTATTATGCAGAACTTCGGCCGCTCTAAAATCGAATGAAACTAAGTGCGATTGATTGACTTTGTATTTATGACAGTTTCAAAGCCCGTGGGTTTCAAATTTAGCGTGAGGTTAGGTTCCAATCCGTTTAGGTTAGTGTGTGTATATAAATTTATGTTTCTAATTTTATATCGTGGTAGTACCTCATTATCGATATTTCCAACAACTCCTAACAGCGCAATGGATACAACATTAGTTTTTTAAACCATCTCCCCACCCATAATCCCTCTCTAACCACACTGGCAGCGTAGAGAGTTAGCGGCCCAACTTGTAAATAATTACCATAATTTTTTACACAGAAGTAGAGTAAGTCATGTGAATGGAACACATCAGATTTTTTTCAACATTTTTCCATATTTAAAATTACCACACAATGTAATTTTTCATTAATGTTTCAAATTTTTTTTATACTGGCTGTCAAAAGCACATTAAAATGATTAACATGACTTCTCTACATCTCTGTAACAAATTGTTAAAAAGTTTATTCATCTCTACTTTTTGTAATCGAGATAAACATTAGCTAAAATTGTCTTTATTGCCTGCTTACTTGTAAGTAAAAGGGAAATACAGGAAATACACTAGGCTAAAGCGATAGTCAAAGCTTTTCAAAGCTGGTTGCCATATGGTTGAAATTCGTTACTATGCATGACCATAAATTTACAAATTTCCGTGAGGGAAAATTTTCAAGTATTTTACTACTAAAACCAATAACATATGGTCACCTCCACCAAAAAATGGTAACAAAAATGTATATTTCGTTAAAACACACAATTTATGCCACATACATTTTTTTTTCGTGATGTGCACCATTTTTTAGATATTCCTTGTTATTGGTTTCAGTTTTAAAATTCTTAAAACTTTTCGCGTACGGGAATTTTTCAACTCCTGGCAATACAAAAATAAAAAATAGTGGATTTGATCAACATTTCAACCAGCTTTTAATAGATTTGACTATCTCTTTACCCTGGTGTATTCCCTTATTTCCCTTCCAGTTACAAGGAAGCAAGTAATAAGATCATTTCTGCTAATGTTTAACTCGATTAGTATGAAACAGAACAAACTTTTCACCTTAATTTTTACAGAGATGCAGAGAAATTCATGTGAATGGAACATGTCAGAGTTTTATTAGAACAACGAATTTAGACAGTAAAACAATAATTATTTAAGTAACCTGTAAGCTAAAATTTTGATACATGGCAAAAATATCACTAATTCATATAATATCTGAAATAAACTCCAATAAGATATATTGCATACTCTTGATTTTACAAATTTCAGATGCAGCACATTAAGACACTGTCCCTTATGTTGTTTACCTATTTCCTTAAAATTATTTTCGTTTTGCACTAGAAGTAGAAAGGAAATGCAATTGCATTTGGCTTACCACTTTACGAAGAAGCTTCAAATGGACTTATATCGTCAACGGCTTCTCTTTTGATACTATTTGTAATGCTTTCTCTATTTAATTTCCCATCACTTTCACAATCATGATTAGGCTTCACGTTCTGTACTATGATCACTTCAATGTTTGAATCAGTTTTTTATAAAGCATTTACGGAATTTTAACACGCACGTCTAACTGTTAACACCATCCTTAAATGCGAATATTTTTGGAAGCTAAATCTTTAGTTTCCTGATAATATTAATTCTTTGCCCATTTCACTTGCGAGCTTTTCACGTTTGCTATTATCTAGACATGCACCCGTCCACACTCTAATGCACTGCGTATATTGAATGAACAGGTCAACTCCCAAGGCCAAGGACCTACCTACTAGGTGAACGAATCGATTAGTGACTTTACTATCGACTTAGCAGATATTACCAATACAAATCTAAGGACCATATCGACTTAGGGAGAGAATTGGAATATTCTATTCCAGCAGTAAATCTCTGGCACGGATGGATATTTACAATTACTTCTTAGGAGCTAATCCGAGAAGAAATTGGCAGCGGAAAGTAGTCCATAGCTATCCAAATCTGATGTGTTCCATTTACAAGACTAAAGATTATTCTTCTATCTACATTCTGCTTCATGCTAATTAAGAAAGACATTGTTTTATCTAAGTATGGTTTCTATTTAAAAGTAAAAGAGAGAAATCTTATGTGTTCCATTCACGTGACTTTCTCTACATCTCTGCATAAATTATTGTTAAAAAGCTTAGGCTTCTATTTACTTCATGCTAATCGACAAAAAATTAGCAGAAATAGCCTTATTACTTGTTTCCTTGTAAGTAGGAGGGAAATAAGGGAGTACCATAGGCTAGAGCGGTAGTCAAATATTTTAAAAGCTGGTTGCTATGTGATTAAAGTTCCTTTGTTTGTATGGTCAGGAGTTGACATATTCAGGTAGGAGAAAAGCATAAGTATTTTAAAACTAAACCAACAACAAGGAATAACTCAAAAACGGTTATCTCCACGAAAAAAAATGCAGGTGTATAACATAAATCGTGTGTTTTGACGAGTTCTACTTTTTTTTTTTTTTTTTTTGGTAAGTGCAATTTTGTATATCTCTTACGGTTTACCAGTTATGAAAAATTCCATAAAATTAATTCAGAAGAATTTAAGATATACAGTTTATTTCTTATGTAAATATTTTAATATACGATATTTTAATCAAAATCGTTGGAGAAACTTTTTGAGAAGATCATTTTCGAAAGGTTTTCCAAGTAAAGGGTAGTTAGAGGTGGGGGGATTTTCTTGAAAATCTTCGTGTCGCATCCTTGGAAGATACCAAACCTAAATACCAAGTTTGGTATTTAACGGTCTTTTCGTTTTTGAGCTATACTATGCCCACACACTTTCTCACACACACACATACACACCACACACACACATTGCCAAACAGACAGACAAACACACGGACATGTTTGTAAAAATGTTTTGTTTTTTGGGATTCAGAGGATCTCAAAACATATATTTCCAGTGCAATCTCTAAGTCAACTTTTCGGGTGCAATGCAATACCTTCTCTAGACACTATGTACATATTACGTGTAGAGAAAGTAAATGAGAAGATTAAGCTTATTCTGTGTATCAATGGAGCTATCAACATACTTACGTAAACATCTATTCTCAAACAGAATTTCAGCATTAAAATTCTGTTCTTGTTTACTTTCCCTACCGTTTATGCGAGGTAGATAAGGTGTTCCATATATCCGATGTGGCTATTTCACTGAAATTACACGTCCTAAGATACCTAATCCCAAAATAAACATTTTTAAAAGCAATGTCTATATTAGTGGTGGAGGAACATAGCAAACAGCATAAAATATTTAGAATGAATATCAAACATGGCATTTCAGTGCAACAGCTTTCAAAGATTCTAAATTAAAGCTTTCAGGAAATTCCTCCCATTTTTAATTCAACGTCCTTTACCTGGAAGGTCCTGTCCTATAATAAATGAAATCGGGGAAATGATGTTGAAATGAGCAGGGCTCAATGGAGCTTAAAGTTGTTCGATGTTCGTCATCTCAGGAAAAGGGAAAACCAGAAAATAACCTGATTCTGGTAAATTAGCCTAAACAGATTCGAACTCAGGACCTCTTGAGTACAAAGACGAGCTAATACTTTCAAATTAAATGTTACTGAATTCTACCAAAGTAGCTTGCCGTATCCTAATCCATTAGTAGTCTGGCAGCCTAGTTAGCCGAAGACTATCAGACTTCTAATGCATTAGTGGTTTTGTAGTCTAGTTAGTCGATGAGCTATGAGTCTTCTAAGTTTGGTATCGTCCAAGGATGTGACAGGAAGATTTCCAAGAAAATCCCCCACTCCCAACTACCCTTTACATGGGAAAAATTTAATGATTTTGATTAAAAGCCTGTATACGAGGTACGTCCAGAAAGTAAGTTCCGTTTCAATTTATCTCCGCTGCAGCGCTGCGATCGCAGTTCCGCACATGCGCGGTAGACGCTCTGTATCAAGGAGAAGAAACGTGCGCTATTTTGAGAACGCTGTCAGCCACATACGCTTTGTTGTGCTTGTTTACAATGTCGGTGTTGGTTGAAAACCCCGCCACTTGTGAATTCAGATCTGTGATTCGTTTTCTGAATGCTAGGAAAGTGAAACCAATTGAAATTTATCGGCAAATTTGCGAAGTTTACGGACAAAATGCGATGAGTGATTCAATGGTGAGAAGATGGGTCCAACAGTTCAATGAAGGACGTAGTGAAGTGCACGATTAAGAACGAAGTGGGCGTCCATCTTTGGTTACAGAAGAACTGGTTCACGCGATTGATGACAAGATCCAGGAAAACAGCAAGTTTACAATTAGTGCTCTCGCTATGGAATTTCCCCAAAGCTCACGATCACTAATCCATGAAATTGATACCGAAAAACTGAAATTTCGTAAACTTTGCTCACGTTGGGTACCAAAGATTCTTACTGAGCAACACAAAACAAAACGGATGGGCAGTGCACTTCAGTTTTTAACCCGTTATGATGAAGACGGCGAAGAATTTCTGACACAGATAGTCACAGGAGATGAGACTTGGATTTCTTACGACACCCCTGAAAGTAAGCGGCAATCAATGGAATGGAGGCACACTTCATCCCCAGCAAAGGTTAAGCCGAAACAAATCTTGACACCTCGAAAAATGATGTGCACAGTGTTCTGGGGCTGGAATTTCTTACCGCGTGGTCAAACAATCAAATCAGATGTTTATTGCGAGACACTTAGGAAATTGCGCCACGCAATACAGAATAAGCGCCGAGGATTACTGTCAAAAGGTGTTGTTTTTCTTCACGACAACGCACGACCACACAATGCAAATGTGACGAAAAACCTCCTACAGGGATTTGGCTGGGACGCGTTTGACCATCCTCCGTACAGCCCTGACCTCGCTCCTAGCAACTTTCATCTGTTCTTACATCTCAAGTCTTTCCTTGGCGGTCAACACTTCAACAATGACAAAGAGCTAAAAGAAAATGTTTCCAATTTTTTGAAGACACAGGCGGCAAACTTCTATGAAGAAGGTATACAAAAACTTGTGCCACGCTATGACAAATGCCTGCAAAATTTCGGCAGTTATGTGGAAAAGTAGTTTTAGAGTTGTAGAATTTTGTGAAATAAATAAATATTCTGTACCTGTACACAATTTAATTTTATTACTAAACGGAAATTACTTTCTGGACGTACCTCGTATTAAAGATATTTACATCCCAAATAAAACGTATATCTTAAATTTTCTGGGAATAGCTTCTGAATACCTCTTTATTCTGGACGAATTTTGTCAACTTTTGTTTAATTGCTAAACCGTAAGAGATAAACAAAAACTTACTACGCAGAAAATTTATATCTCGTCAAAACACATAATTTATGACCTTTACATTTCTGTTGTGGAGGTAACCGTTTCGAGATGTTCCTTGTTATTGGTTCCAGTTATGCCGATCCCGGTGGCCGCGCTCGCTAAAGTGTCTCGCTTTGCGCTTCGTGGTGCACAGGATCGTGGGTTCGAGTCCCGCCTTGGGCATGGGTGTTTCTGTGTTTGTAAATGTGTCTATGTATATGTAAAAGGAAAACGTTAAGAATAAGGACAACTAAGGAAATATAGGAAACTGGAAAAAAATAGAGAAAGAAAAAGGAATACAGTGCCGGAGTCCTGACACGCCTCCAGAACCGTATTTAAAAAAATCTGATGTGTACCATACACATGACTTTCTCCATATCCCTGCAACAAATAATTCTTAAAAAGCTTATACTTCTATTTATTTTATGCTAATCAGAAAAAATTAGCAGAAATAGTCTTATTATTCGCATCCTTGTAAGTAGAAGCGAAATAAGGGACAACCGTAGATTAAAGTGATAGTCAAAAGCTGGTTGCTATGTCAATGAAGTCCCTTTGTTTATATGGATAGGAGTTGACAAGTTCCAGTATGAGAAATGTATACGTTTTTCATAGCAGAAACCAAAAATAAGGAATGTCACAAAAACGACGAACTCCACGAAAAAAATGTATATAACATAAATTGTGTGTTTTAATGTGCTCTACATTTTTTGTGTAGTAAGTTTTTGTCCATCTCTTACGATTTAGCAGTTATTCAAAATTCCGTAAAATTCATCCAGAATAAACTTCTCTTCAGAGGCTATTCCCAGAAAATTCAAGATATACATTTCATTTATCAGGTAAATATGTTTAATATCCGAAATTTTAATCAAAATCGTTAGAGCCATTTTTGAGAAAATCAAAATTTTCGAAAAAAGTTCCATGTAAAGGGTAGTTGGGGTGGGGGGATTTTTCTCAAAATCTTCGTGTCGCATCCCTGGAAGATACTAAACTTAAATACCGAGTTTGGTATTTTACCGACTTTTCGTTTTTGAGTTATCGTGCTCACGGACACACACACACACACACACACACACACACACACACACACACACACACACACACACTCGGACCTTTTTGTGAAAATGCTTTTTTTGGATATTGGGGACCCTAAAACATATATTGCCGGTGAAATCTCGGTATCGAATTTTTGGGTGGAGTGCAATACTTTCTCTATACACTATGTACATAGTGCGTATGGAGAAAGTAAAAAAAAAAAAAAAAAATTGTGAATTGCTTATTACTTTCTCTAGCCCCATATGTACATAGGGATAGAGAAGGTATTGTAATGCACCCAAAAATTCGATAGCGAGATTTCACCGGAAATATATGTTTTGGGGTCCCCTGAGTCCGAAAAAAGCATTTTTAAAAAAAGGTCCGTGTGTGTGTCTGTCTTGTCTGTCTGTGTGTGTGTGTGTGTCTGTGGACAGCATAGCCCCAAAACAAAAAGACCGTTAAATACCAAACTTGGTATTTAGGTTTAGTATCTTCCAAGGATGCGACACGAAGATTTTAAAAAAAAATCCCCCATCACAAACTACCCTTTATATGGAAAAAAATTCGAAAATGTTGATTTTCTTAAAAATGGCTCTAACGATATTGATTAAAATCCCGTATATTAAAACTATTTATGTCCGAAATAGAATGTATATCTCAAATTTTTTGGGAATAGCCTCTGAAGACCTCTTTATTCTGGATTAATTTTGCTGAATTTTGCTTAACTGCTAAACGGTAAAAGATAGAAAAAACGTACTACACAGAAAAGTACCTCATGACAAAACACACAATTTTTGTCCTTTACGTTTTTGTTGTGGAGGTAACCGTTTTCGAGATATTCCTTGTTATTGGTTTCAATTGTGAAATACTTAAACTTTTCTTACACAGGAAGTGTCTGTTTTTCTTTTTTTTCTACTCCTGGCCAAGCAAAGAAGTGATTTGCAATGACAATCGCATAACGATAGCTTTTAAAACATTTGACAATCACTTTAGCATAGTGCATTCCCCTATTTCCTTTTACTTATAAGGAACTCAGTAATAACATTCTGCTAACATTTATCTCGATTAGCATTGTGTACAAAGAAGAATAATCTTCTGTAGGAGTTTTGTAGAGCAGCTAGAGAAAGTCATGTGAGTGTAACACATCAGATTTTATTTTTCTCATTTAGTAAGACTCCGTTTTGCTTTTGTTCTACTCCTGGCCAAGCAAAGAAGCCATTTGCTATTACCATCACATAACGACAGCTTTTAAAACATTTAAGTATCGGTTTAGCCTAGTGTATTCCCTTAATTTCTTCCTACTTATAAGGAACTAAGTAATAAGAACATTCTGCTAATGATTATCTCGATTAGCAAGGTGGAGAAAGAAGAATAATCTTATGTAAGAAGTTTGTTGAACAGCTAGAGAAAGTCATGTGTGTGTAACACATCAGATTTGTTGCATAAGTTTATGTAGGGGGTTGCATTAAAAACAACTCATTCTGTAGTTTCATTATGTTGAATTTCAAATCACTTCTTTATTTTCCTCAAACACACACACGCACACATTTACTCTCACACTTTCAGACTTTGTGGTGAATAGAGAATAGTTCTGGTTAAAGAAAAATACCCCGCCCCAACCGGGAATCGAACCCGGGGTGAGAAGTCAGCTCGCTGACCACTTGACCGCGGAGGCAGACTTTCTAACCTTTGGGAGAATGACCTTTGCTTCATTTTACTTAACCATTCACCCCATAAACCGCTCCAGCATCCCATCACAAAACCGATTTACCTCCCCACAAACCGAACCTCTATAGCAAATTTCAAGGAGAGTGACGAAAGATTTCAAGAAATTTCCTCACGCCAAACTACGCCTTACCCTCTTTTCAAACTTTTGTTTTGTTTAAAAATGAATGTAATAATTTTGAACTTAAATACCATATGTTTAAGATATTTTCATGGCAACTTTTGAGGGGGGGGTAGTGTTTAATGCCCTCTTTTACCACTTGTGCCGGAGACCTTACTGGGGATATATGATATGAAGATGGAGCACCATTGGAATACGACAGCGAGGGAAACCGGAGAACCAGGAGAAAACCTGCCCCTGCGCAGCTTTGTCCACCGCAAATCTCAATACGATCGCTTGGGATCGAACCCGGGCAGTCTAGGTCAGAGGCGCGGCCGTCATGACAAATGAAACGTACATCTTAAATTATCTGGGAATAATCCATGAAGCTCACATTCTGGATAGTAGGTAGTGTTTATCGCCGCTTTTACTACGTAGGCACCGCAGGTGATGATTCACGGAATGAAGATGCAGCACTAGGAAAAGCGATGGTGGGGCAAACCAAGAATCCCTGCGTCGCTTTGTCCACCAAAATCCTACAGTCGCCTGGGTGGGCGCAGGACCGAAACCTCCCGTACCCAGGTAAGCTTAGCAGGTAACAACCTCCAAGCCTCCTGCGAAGCCGGTGTAATTAACCAGCAGGTGGGGTGGAATGGGTATGCCTCATTTGTTCCTTGAATTAGTTCACAGTTAACATGCTTTCCGACGAGACTGAAATTACCGTGAGTAGAACAGGAAGGAAAAGTCTACTTCGGAACGGTTACTCTTTCGGATTCCAGAAGTGTTTGAAAAGTGGGGTAGCGCGATGGACGTGCAATGTTAAAAGTTGTATTAAAACCTCTTCCATTGAAGAAATAGATGTCCTGGATATTCAAGAGGACCACAACCACGCGGCACCATCTAGTGACGAAATTAGGAGACACAAAGTACTTTGTGATCTAGAGAAAAATTACGGAAGATATGTGTCTATCAAAACTAATATACCAGAAACTGAAGAGAGAAAACACCGTTGTAACATCTTCCACTAGAAATATGTAATGCTTCATCAAATATTATAAACACCAAACTGTTACCTGTTTCGACCGGAAGGCTACCTGCTTTGGGGAGGCTTGGATGCTATGTAATTAGGGGCCTTTAAGGGCCCCAGAGGCTTCGGGGCTATTTCTCTGACCGCGGGAGGCTTCGGTATCGCACTCGCCTTGGTGAGAATCATGGCCCCTCTTTCTGAATGGCTTTAGCATAATTGATAAACCGTAAGAGATAGACAAAATAATGCAAATCTCCTCAAAACACAATTTATATTAAAATAATTTTTTACTTTCTCTATATGTACTATGTACATAGTGTATAGAGAAGGTACTGCACGCCACCAAAAAAGTCGATTCCGAGATTTCATCGGAAATATATGTTTTAGGGTCCCCTGTATCCAAAAAAAGTATTTTCAGAAAAAGGTCCGTGTGTGTGTGTGTGCCCGTGTGTCTGTGAACACGATAACTCAAAAACGAAAAGTCGGTAAAATACCAAACTTGGTATTTAAGTTTAGTATTTTCCAGGGATGCGACACGAAGATTTTGAGAAAAATACGCCCACCCCAAACTACCCTTTACATGGAACTTTTTTTGAAAATTTTGATTTTCTAAAAAATGGCTCTAACGATTTTGATTAAAATATCATATATTAAATATATTTACCCGACAAATAAAATGTATATTTTGGATTTTCTGGAAATAGCTTCTAAAGACTACTTTATTCTGGATAAATTTTGCATAACTACTAAACCGTAAGATATGGACAAAAACTTAACTGACAACAAATGTAGAGCACGTTAAAACTCACAATTTATGTTATATACATTTTTTCGTGGAGTTGATAGTTTTTGAGATATTCCTTTTTCTTGGTTTCAGCTTTGAAAAACTTATACTTTTCTCATACAGGAATTTGTCAACTCCTGTCCATACAAACAAAGGAACATCAACATAGCAACCAGCTTTTGGCTTTCACTTTAACCTATGGTACTCCCTTATTTCGCTTCTACTTACAATAAAGCAAGAAATAAGACTATTTCTGCTAATTTTTCTCGTTTAGCATGAAATAAATAAAATATAAGCTTATTAACAATAATTTGTTACAGAGATATAGAGAAAGTGATGTGAATGGAACACATCAGATGTTTTAGTTAGAATTAACCATTTTGAAGACACTCTTCGTTATTGGTTTAAATTTACCAGTACTTACACTTTTCACAAATGGGAAGTCTTTGTTTTTGTTTATTTTTTACTCCTAGTCACTTAAAGAGAACCGAATTTCAAGGTTATCTTGAAAGATTTGACTATCCCTTTAGCCTATGTGTTCCTCTATTCCCTCCTATCTGCAGAGAAACAGTAATAAAACTATTTTATCGCTATTAGCATGAAGTAGAGGGAAGAAAAAGTTTTTATAAATATAATTTGTTTCAGAACCGGTTGAAAAAACTATATGAATGGAATATTGATTTTATAGAGTTTTAGAGAAAGGAGTTACTTGTGTTTGTTTAAATTTTCAAATATTTATGTTTTTTAAACAGGAAAACATTACTATTTTTTTTCTTTCCTTCATTTTTCCTTTCTTTATTTTGACAATGTAAATAGAACAAAATTACAAATGCATCGCATTGTGATTCGGTCTAAAGACTTTTAATTATCGATTAAGTCTACCGGATTCCCTTAATCTCCTTTCACTCATAAGGAAATAATAATAATAAAAAACCTTCTGCATGTTTATCTAGGTTAACACGAATTAGATACAAGAATAAGGCTTGAAAGAATATTTTGTACAAGTGTGAGTAAGAAAGTTATATGTGTGCAGTAGATCAGTTTCGTTAGCTCATATCCAGGCTTTACATCCGTGTGTTAGCATAGGTGCAGGCAAATCTTCATAAAAATTTTAATTTTGTTGCGTTGCGTATTTTGTTTCTAATATTAAGTTACTGACACGAATGTGGACTTGTGTATTGTGAGAAGTTGGCATGGAGACAGGCAGCTGTTTCTCCTGCTCGCGGCAGGGTGTTCCATCTTGCATGAAATGACAATCTTCCATATTAGAAAGCGTGTCCTCGAGACATTCTCACAATAGCTTAGCATTTAGTTTTTCCCCTGCTGAAATTATGAGGTCATATGATATCCCTGCAGAAATTGCTAACACTCGCAGAAATAACATCCCTCTCACGTTGCAATTTTATTTTTCTCGTCTTGCTTCCTCTCCGCTGTGGTGCTATTGAACAGCATATATATAAAACTTGTGCGTTACTCCTCCGTGCTTTCCTTTTCTTTCTTTTATTCTTCCTTTTTGTTCTCGAAAATCTTCATTTTGTTACATTGACCTAACCTCAAACATGCACACATGCAATAACCGAACCAGTGGTTCAGGCGTTTCATATGAGATGGCATTCTAGAGGTCATAGGGTCGATTCTCGCAGCCGACATCTTTGACCCATGGGTTAAACGTTGGGGAGATTTATTCATTCTCTGAACTTCTAACTCTTTATATTTTCGATTGAAATTTGTTTTATTTAAAATTGACGCCATAGGATGCTTATTTACCTTAAAAAGTTGATCTTATCTAATTTGTTATTGCTAGTTTACTTGTCTAAACTTCTAAACACTGAGCTGTACTGATTAGATTTCAATGTCACAGGTTAACCTAGTTTAAAAGCTTCACTACAATACTACTGTGAAAAATCTGATGTGTTCCATTCACATGACTTTCTCTATATCTCTGTAAATTATTATTGTTAATAAGCTTATCTTTTATTTATTTCATGCTAATCGAGAAAAATTAGCAGAAATAATCTTATTTGTTGCTTTATTGTAAGTAGAAGCGAAATAAGGGAGTACCATAGGTTAAAGTGAAAGCCAAAAGCTGGTTGCTATGTGACTGATGTTGACAAATTCCTGTATGAGAAAAGTATGTTTTTCAAAGCTGAAACCAAGAAAAAGGAATATCTCAAAAACTATCAACTCCACGAAAAAAATGTATGTAACATAAATTGTGTATTTTAACGTGCTCTACATTTTTCCTGGGTTAAGTTTTTGTCCATCTCTTACGGTTTAGTAGTTATGCAAAATTCATCCAGAATAAAGTAGTCTTCAGAGGCTATTCCCAGAAAATTCAAAATATACATTTTATTTGTCAGGTAAATAACTTTAATATACGATATTTTAATCAAAATCGTTATAGCCATTTTTTAGAAAATAAAAATTTTCGAAAAAAGTTCCATGTAAAGGGTAGTTTGGGGTGGGGGGATTTTTCTCAAAATCTTCGTGTCGCATCCCTGGAAGATACTAAACTTAAATACGAAGTTTGGTATTTTAGCTATTTTTCGTTTTTGAGTTATCGTGTTCACAGACACACTGACACACGGACCTTTTTCTGAAAATACTTTTTTTGGATACAGGGGACCCTAAAACATATATTTCCGGTGAAATCTCGGTATCGAATTTTCTGGTGGAGTGCAGTACTTTCTCTATACTCTATGTACATAGTGCGTATAGAGAAAGTAAAAAGGAAGGGATGGGTATAGGTAAAATAAACGCTGATTAGTAAATCTAACTGTTGTCTGGACCTCGATTGATTGTAGCGGAATAAAGTGCTACGCTTGTTAGAAAAAATGTATTTTTGAGTGGATTTTAGTTTTGCTTTTGCTTCTTCTAAGCCGCGTTAATATCAATAAATTGAAAGAAAACACACATATGTGTGTGTGTGTGTGTGTGTGTGTGTGTGTGTGTGTGTGTGTGTGTACACACATATATATGAGAGCGTGCCACCACCGCAATCCCCGCCGACATTTACAATCCTGATGGAAAAACCAGACGGATGAAATAGTGATGAACTTGGACAGGAAATTTGGGGGAATGAATTCTGCCTAGCATTCGCCTAGTGACTTGGGAAACCTCCCCACCCCCCAAAAAATAAACAGGGGTCAGAGAGCTTGGCCGCGGGAAACCGATCCCACATCTCCCTAATGTCAGACCCAGACGAAACGCCTGAGCCACCTAGTTCAGTAATTAAGTGGTAAATGGGAACGGAAACTCTGAAATGAAGTGTCTGGGAGGTTTTAAGGTACCTCTCTGGTGTTTCTAACTCTTAACACTTTCATTAAAATACCGTAAATCAAGGAAATGTATGTGACAAATGAAATGTATATCTAATTTTCTGGAAATAGCCTCTGAAGACCTTTTTATTCTGGATGAATTTTGATGAATTTTGCATAAACCTAAGAGATAGACAAAATCCTACTACACAAAAAATGTAGATCTCGTTAAAACACACAAGCATGTCATATACATTTTTTTTTTTTTTTTTGTAGAGTTGGCCAATTCCGAAATATTCCTTGTTCTTGGTTTAACTTTTAAAATATTTAAATATTTCTCGTACGGGAACTTTCCAACTCTTGGCCATACAAAGAAACGAATTTCAATCACATAGTAACCGCTTTTAACTCACTTGATTATCGCTTTAGACTTTATTTCCCTCCTACTTAAAAGGAAGCAAGTAATAAGACTATTTCTGATAATGTTCATTTCAATTAGCATATAATAGATGAAAGAATAAGCTTTTTAACAATAAATAGAGATGTAAAGTAAATTATGTCAAAGGAATACATCAGATTTTTACTTTCTCTAGCACGTATGTATATGCAATGTACATAAAGCTAGAGAAGGTATTGTGTTCCACCCACAATTCGATGTCGAGATTCCACCGGAAATATATGCTTTGAGGTCCCTTAAATCCAAAAAATAGAAAAAGGTCCATGTGGTAGTGTGTGTGTGTGGGGGGGGTGTGGACAGAACAGCTCAAAACCGAAAATACTGTTAAATATTAAACTTGGTATTTAGTTTATTATATTCCAAGGTTCACAGGAAGATTTTCAAGAAAATCTCACTATCACAAACTACCCTTTACATGGAAAAATTTTTGAAAATTTTGTTTTCCTCAAAAACGGCTATAAGGATTTTGATTGAAATACCGTATATTAAAAGTATTTACATTCCAAATAAAGTGCATATTTTTAATTTTCTGGGAATAACTTCTAAAGATATATTTATCCTGGATTAATTTGGCTAAATCTTATGTAACTGTTAAACCATAAGAGATATATAAAGACTTATTGTACAAAAAATTCAGAAACACATAATTTATGTCATACATCCTTCTTGTACAGTTGACCGTTTTTAAGAAATTCCTTGTTATTGGTTTCAGTTTTAAACTACCCAACTTTTCTCAAACGGGAAGCCAGCTTTTGTTTTACTGTAGGCCATGCGACGCGAACCGAACCTCAATTGTTTCACATAGCGACTAGCTTTTATAATATTTGATTATCGCTTAGCCTATTGTATTCCCTTATTTTCCCTTCTACTTTTAATGAATCAAGTAATAAAATTAATTTTGCTAATGTCTATCTCGATTAGAATGATGTAAAAAGGTAATAATATTTTGTAAGAATAGTTTGTATTTGGAACAGCTAGAAAAAGTTATGTGAATGGAACACATCACATTTCTTAGTAATTTTATTCATATTGTTATAAGAATGTATTAGTTACAAATCACTAGTTACATATGATAGAATGCTGCTGATTCAATGCTATTATGAAGCGATAGTAGTTGTTCTTAAGCTTTTAGACAATTTAGAACTCTTAACAATTTAAGGGTAGGCCCATGTTCCATTCATAATCATGGGGGTTTAATCAGGAAGTTTGACAAACTGGTTCTACAGCTGACAAGAAGAGGAATGATGTCATTGTTGTTGAGGAGCTTCATCTACATCTCTGCAAAACAGTTCATTACCCAGATCTTTCGATCGTGACATTAGTAGACACTTTACAAAAACAGTGGCCGCCGTGATCCTCAGATCTTAATCCGACCGAACCGAGGCTCGTCTTTATCTTGTATAAACATATTCACCCAATCATTTCTCTCTTTCGGTCTTCTCTCTTTAGGTATATGTTTTACGGCCTCGAATTTGCAACAATGCAGCCACTCTTAGTTAGACGTGTTACTACAAACCGTTTATCTAAAGAAGCAAAGCATAAATAAAAGTATGCTACGAATTTTCATAGGATTAACTACAGAGCAGAATAGTTCCCTATGTTTTGTGCATGCATGAAATAATAGTTTATTCTAAAGGCAAAAGTAAAATCTAAGCACGGCCAACTGTTTTTACTAAAAAGAAATGCATTTACTGCGCATTTTATGCATACATATTGTAGTATTATCTTCAACAGTCATAGTTAAACTCTTTACTGTGCGTTTATGCATACGACACACTGAATTTAACACATGTACTAAATAAAATCTAATATCATTGTTTTCCGCTCCAACTTAAATTTCTTCTTGAAAAAGTGTTTCTTTTACAATAATTAATTGGAAAGCTTTAATAAATTGCTTGTATATGTATACGAAAACTCTCATCAGTAATAATAATTCTTCTTGAGAACTGCCCCACCACAAACTAACCTTTAGATGGAAAACTTTTCGAAACTTTTGATTATTTCAAAAATGGCTCTAATGGCCGTGTAATAAAACTATTTACGTGATGAATCAATTTTCTGGAAATAGCCTCTGAAGTCCTCTTCATTCCGAATAACTTTTGCATAATTGGTAAACTGTAAGAGATAGACAAAAACCTACTGCAAAAAAAATGTTGATCTTGTCAAAACACACAATTCATGTTTCTATACGCTTTTTTTTTTTTTTTTTTTTTTTTTTTTTTTTTTTTTTTTTGTGGAGCTAACCGTTTCCAAACTATTCTTTGTTGCTGGTTTCAATTTTAATAAACTTTCCTCAAACAGCAAGTCGTCCGTGTTTCTTTTATTCTACTCCTGGCCGCGCAAAGAAACAAATTTTAATGACAGTTGCATAGCGAAGCTTTTAAAAAATGTCATTATCGCTTTAGCCTAGTTGTTTGCTTAGTTCCCTATACTTATAAGGAACTAAATTCGAGGGATGATCAGTAACTAAGGTCTTGGTGTTTCGTCTTTCACAGAGAACAGTAGTGTGCTGTAATTTTAATATCTTCGGTTGACAACTGTGCAGAGTTTCAGCCAACTGCCATCTACAGTGCTACTGCAAGGTGAATACAAATGGCGAATTGTTTAGTAAATTGATCTCGCGAAGAAATCATCTCAGTTATTCGATTTCTGTGGGCGAAACATGTAACCGCAGCTGACATTCGCCTATAGCTGCAGATGTTTATGGAGAGTCTGTAATGTAAAATTTTGCGGCCGGAAGAGAAAACGAAGGAACGAAGAGGCCGCCCCAGCACAGCATCCACAGATTTGAACACAGCTCTCGCGGAGGAGCTGATTCAGTTGAATAGGAGGATGTCGTTACGTCATAAGGCGGTAGAACTAGGAATATCTTTTGGAAGCATTCATTACATTTTCACGATATTCTGCAGTACCAGAAAGTTTGTTCTCGATGGATTCCTAAAATGTGTCCAACAACACAAAGAAAAGGCATGGGAGCAAGTCTGCAACTTTTACAACAGTTCTCCACGGAAGGGAAAATCACGAGTGACGAAACATGGATACACCAGTAAGCTGTCGTCAATAGAGTTGAAACATCCCTCTTCTCCAAAGACAAAGAAGTTTAAGTGGTGTCATCTACTGTCACTGGGTTTTGGGACAGCGCTGGTGCCATATCCGTGGAATTTTTGGAAGGACCTGTATAGCAAGTTTCATTGTCTCTCTCGGTCCCTTGCTATCACAGGTAATATTAGTGAATAAAACAAAATCACAAAACTATTTAAAAATGTATGTCCTCCATGAATATACTAAGAAAGTCAAGATACAACAACATGCAAATTTATAATAACGGAACATTTCCAACTCTCATGGCGACAATTTTATACTCTAGGTCGCTTGAGGCGCTTACTAGTGGAGAGGTCTGAAGTTACACGCAGTATCCTAATAGCAACATGACTTATCCTTTGTCCTTGAATGTCTATATACTTAGAGGAAGCATTATACATCACCCAAAAATTACACATCGAGATTTTATTGGAAAGTGATGTTTTGAGCTGATCTGAAATCCCGACATTCACTTTTAGAGAAAGATCCTCTGTATGTTTGTGAACAGCATATCTTAAAAATCTGATGTGTACCATTCACATGACTTTCTCTATATCCTTGCAACAAATTATTCTTAAAAAGCTTATACTTATATTTACATTATGCTAATCAGAAAAAAATGAGCAGAAATAGGCTTATTACTTGCTTCCTTGTAAATAGAAGCGAAATAAGGGACTACCATAGGTTGAAATGATAGTCAAAAGCTGGTTGCTATGTCAATGAAGTTCCCTTGTTTATATGAGTAGGAGTTGACAAGTTCCTGCATGAGAAAAGTATAAGTTTTTCATAGCAGAAACCAAAAATAAGGAATGTCTCAAAAACGACGAACTCACGAAAAAAATGTATATAGCATAAATTGTGTGTTTTAACGTGCTCTACATTTTTTCTGGGTTAAGTTTTTGTCCACCTCTTACGGTTTAGCAGTTATTCAAAATTCTGTAAAATTCATCCAGAATAAACTACTCTTCAGAGGCTATTACCAGAAAATTCAAGATATACATTTTAAAACTGAAACCAATAACAAGAAATATCTCAAAAATGATCAACTCCATGAAAAAAATATCTGACACAAATTGTGTGTTTCAACGAGATCTACATATTTTGTGTAGTAAGTTCTTGTCTATCTCTTAAGCTTAGCTAGTTGTGCAAAATCCAACAAAATTCATTCAGAATAAAGAGTCCTTAAGAGACTATTCTCAGAAAATTCAAGATAAACATTTTATTTGTCGTAAATATCTTTAATATGCGGTATTTTAATCAAAATCGTTAGAGCCGTTTATGAGAAAACAAAATTTTCCAAAATTTTTCCATGTAAAAGGTACTTTGGTCCTCAAAATCTTCGAAAGATACTAAACTTGTATACCGACTTTTCGCTTTTGAGTTATCGTGTTTACAGACACACGGACACACACGGACGATTTTCTAAGAATGCTTCTTTTGGATACAGGGGACAGACACACGGGGACACACACAGACCGTTTTCTAAAAATGCTTCTTTTGAATATATGGGACCCTAAAACGTCTATTTACGATAAAATTAGGGTATTGAATTTTCGGGTTGAATGCAATGCCTTTTCTATACACTATATACCTAGTATGTGTGGAAAAAGTAAAAATGAAAAGTTGGTTAAATGTGAAACTCTGCTTCATTTATCTAGGCTAAATAAAATCTTTAGAGCACCATGAGGTTCAAGTTCCTAAACACATTACAGAGGGAACGATTATCGATGAATGCTCTCCTGTGTTTCCACCCATTTTTACTTTCTCTACTTCGTACTTACAAGGGGCACCTTTTGCTTCGAACACTCGAAACCGCACGAAAACATACTTAAAATATAAATCGACCATCAAACACACGGTGGTCTGTATCATTTCCATACAAAATGCAACACTTGTCTACTAGCGCCATTAGACGGTGGCGTGTTATAGCTGCACCAACAAGTGCATGAATGGTATACAGTTATGGAACAAAAGTATTCATACAGCACTAGAAATGTAAACATAGAAGCCACCAACAAAACCCTTACTGCAAGGTACGCCTTCAGTGGCAATCTGCAACTCCAGCAAGGTAGTTAGTTGGTGACGTGGTGACTGTTGGGCAACAGAAAAATGGTCAGCAAAGTAAACACACAACTTTTGAGGTAGGAAAAGTTCATATCTTCCAGTACCAAAAGGGAACTTCATTTTCAGAAATGACTGATATTATTAAAAGAAGCCGGGCAGCTGTGCAGTCCAAAATATCATGATATAAAGAAAACAAATACTTTTATTAATAGCGAAAGAAGGTAGCGATCACATCAAAGAGAAGGAAAATATGTTTAAAAGGATGGTCAAAAAAGACACTAAAATGACAGCTTATACATTGTCCGCGCATGTTAATGATCACTTTGGGAAGGAAATCACACCAAGGGCTGTTCCCTATTTTCTAAGAAGAGCCGGTTTTGGAGGTAAGGTACCTAGAGGAAAACCATAAATACGCAAGAAGACAATAAATTGAATCTTGAGTTTTCTCTAGAGCACGTAAGCAAGAACACAGATTTCTGGGATAAGGCACTGTTTACAGATGAAAGTAGCTTTAATTTAACTGTAAATGATGACAAATTTTGGTTAAAAGAAAAGCAAATACTGAGCTTGATACTAAACATTCAACCCTACATTGTACGGCTACATCTGTGTTTTTGTTGAAGGCGACATGGATAGATTTCAGTATTTAAATATTCTAAAAGAAAATCCGCAAAAAGAATGTAGATAGTTTGCATTTAGGGATAGATTAACACTTTCAAAAGACAATGACCCTGAACATTCAGCGGAAATTGTTCATACGTGATTGTTGCATCACATCCACCATATTCTCAAGTTTCCAGCACAGAGTCCAGGAATAATCCAATAGAACACCTTTGGAATATACTTGAAAGAATGATCAGAAAGCATGGTAAGACGCTTCTGAAACAATGTTTACAAAACGAATAGCAAAATATTACATCAGAGACAACCAAAAAAATCTGATGTGTTCCATTCACATGACTTTCTCTATATCTATGCAACAAATTATTGTTGAAAAGCTTATGCTTCTATTTACTTCGTGCTAATCAAGAAAAATTAGCAGAAATAGTCTTATTACTTGCTTCCTTGTAAGTGGAAGCGAAATAAGGGAGTGCCATAGGTTAAAGTGATAGTCCAAAGCTGGTTCCTATGTGACTGAAGTTCCTTTGTTTGTATAAACAGGAGTTCACAAATTCCTGTATGAAAAAAATATGTTTTTCACAGCTGAAACCAAAAACAAGGAATATCTAAAAACAATTAATCCCACGAAAAAAATGTATATAACATAAATTGTGTGTTTTAAAGTGCTCTATATTTGTTGTGTGGTAAGTTTTTGTCCATCTCTTACGGTTTAGCACTTATGCAAAATTTCGTAAAATTGACCCAGAATAAAGCAGTCTTCAGAGGCTATTCCCAGAAAATTCAAAATATACATTTATTTGTCAGGTAAATATCTTTAATATACGATATTTTAATCAAAATTGTTAGTCATTTTTTAGAAAATCAAAATTTTCGAAAAAAGTTCCATGTAAAGGGTAGTTTTGGGTGGGGGATTTTTCTCAAAATCTTCGTGTCGCATCCCTGGAAAATACTAAACATAAATACCAAGTTTGGTATTTTACCGACTTTTCGTTTTTGAGTTATCGTGTTCACGGACACGTGGACACACCGACACACGGACACACACACACACACACACACACACACACACACACACAAACGGACCTTTCTGAAAATATTTTTTTTTTGATACAGGAGACCCTAAAACACATATTTCCGGTGAAATCTCGGTATCGAATTTTTTGGTGGAGTGCAATACCTTCTCTATACACTATCTACATAGTACGTATAGAGAAAGTAAAAACTGGTTCATTCCATGACAAAGAGTTTAATAGAACTGATGCAATGAAAAGGAATGCCTACAAAGAATTAAAATTGTACATATATTGCATAAATTGCAATTTTTGAAATACAGAACTTACGTCATGAACATGTTTTTCGTGGATCTTACCGTTTTCGAGGTATTCATTGTTATTAGTTTCTGTTGTGAAGTACGTATACTTTTCTCAGACGGGAGTGTCGGTTTTTCTTTTGTTCTACTCCTGACCAAGAAAAGAAGCGATTTGGAATGACAATCGCATAACGACAGCTTTTAAAACATTTGACTATCGATTTAGTCTAGTGTATTCCCTTATTTTCTTCCTACTTATAAGGAACTAAGTAATAAGAACTTTGTGCTGAATACTTCGATTAGCAAGGTGCAGAAAAAAAATATTATGTAAGAAGTTTGTAGAACGGCTAGAGAAAGTCACGTGAGTGTAACACATCAGATTTTTTGGATTCAGGGGAACCCAAAACATATATTTCCGGTGAAATCTCGGTATCGAATTTTTGGGTGGAATGCAATACGTTCTCTGTACACTATGTACACAGTACGTGTAGAGAATGTAAAAATTCAAACCACAGATCTTTCGAGGTTATATGAAGACATTGCCGTTCGTAATATGTACAGAGTGTCCCTAAATACATAATGGATTTACGAGAATCTGTTTATGCAATATGAAGTATGCACATGTGTTATCTAGTTGCATACAAACGGACCCTACTGTTTTGAAGAAATGGGTTTTGTGAAACCACAGGAGCCAGGGACTGTATGGTAGGGACTTTATAAATAATTTCCTTGACAGTCTAGCAAGGGACTTTAAAAGGCGGAGGGAAGTGTAAAGGAAGGGTGAAAGCTTTATAAAACAATGGATGGAGCGTCTTCAAAGGCCAGATGCCGGGAAATTTTCAGAAAATTCAGCAATGTACTAACTGCGAGCTAAGGTGTGTTTCTGAAAAAGAACGCAACGGCAAGAGAGAAGCAGTATAAATATTTCTACTTTTACACATACGCGTGCACACACACACACTCTCTCTCTCTCGCTCTCTCCTTCCCTCTCTCTCTCGCCATCATTCTCCTCTCTGTCTCTCTCTGAAGAAACTGTATATGAAGTAAAATATAGTAAAACTTCTGATGTAATATATTCACATCAATTTCTCTACCTATTCTGCAAAAAACAATTTTTACTGTCTCTATGTACTATGTACATAGTGTATACATAAGGTATTGCACTCCACCCAAAAATTCGATACCGAGATTTCACTGGAAATACATGTTTGAGACTCCCTGAATTCAAAAAAAGCATTTTTAGAAAAATATTTGTGTGTGTGTGTCTGTCTGTGTGTGTGTCTGTGGGCAGCATTTCTCAAAAACGAAAAGACCGTTAAAGCCCAAACTTAGTATTTAAGTTTGGTATCTTCCAAGGATGTGACACGAAGATTTTCAAGAAAATCCCCCACCCAAATTACCCTTTACATGGAAAAAATTTTGAAAAATTTTATTTTCTTAAAAATGGTTATAACGATTTTGAAAAAAAATATCGAATATTAAAGATATTTACCTGATAAATAAAATGTATATCTTGAATTTTCTGGGAATAGCCCCTTAAGACTACTTTATTCTGGATGGATTTTACGGAATTGTGCATAACTGCTAAACCGTAAAAGATGGGGAAAAACTTACAGCACAGAAAATATAGCTCACGATAAAATACGTAATTTATGTCATATACATTTTTTTCGTGGAGTTAATCATTTTAAGATATTCCTGGTTTTTCATTTTAACTTTGAAAAACTTATACGTTTCTCATACAGGAATTTCTTAACTCCTGTCCATACAAACAGAGGAACTTCAGTTACATAGCAACCAGCTTTTGGCTATCTTTTTAACCTATGGAACTCCCTCATTTCGCTCCTACTTACAAGGAAGCAAGTTATAAGACTATTCTGCTAATTAGCATGAAGTAATTAGAAGCATATGCTTTTTAACTACAATTTGTTGCAAAGATGTAGAGAAAGTCATGTGAATGGAACACATCAGATATTTTTTTCGTAGTGGCTTACCCTCCTAATAGTGTATAGAGCAGGTATTGCATTCCACTCAAAAATTCGATACCAAGATTTCACCGTAAATAAATGTTTTGGGTCCCCCTGAATCCAAAAAGATCTGATGTGTTCCATTCACAGGACTTTCTCTATATCTCTGCAACAAATTATTGTTAAAAAGCTTCTATTTACTTCATGCTAAGTGAAAAAATTGTAGCAAAAATAGACATATTACTTGCTTCCCTGTAAGTAGAAGCGAAAAAAGGGAGTACCATAGGTTAAAGTGATAGTCAAAAGCTGGTTGCTATGTGACTGAAGTTCCTTTCTTTGTATGGACAGGAGCTGACAAAAGTCCTATATGAAACCAAGGCTGAAAACAAGGAATATCTAAAAAAAAAAAAAAAAAACGATCAACTCCACGAAAAAAAGTATATAAAATATATAAATAAATAAACAAATATATAAATAAATATATATATAAATGTATGTAACATAAATTGTGTGTTTTAATGTGCTCTAAATGTTTTGTTTCCTAAGTTTTTGTCTATCTTTTACGGTTTACCAGTTACACAAAATGCCGTAAAATTCATCCAGCATAAAGTAGTCTTCAGAGGCTATACCCAGAAAATTCAAGATATACATATATACATATCGTTTTTAATATACGATATTTTAATCAAAATCGTTAGAGCCATTTTTTAGCAAATCAAAATTGTCGAACATTTTTCCATGTGAAGGGTAGTTGGGAGTGGGGCTATTTTCTTGAAAATCTTCGTGTCGCAACCTTGGAAGATACTGAACTTAAATACCAAGTTTGGTATTTAATGGTCTTTTCGTTTTTGAGCTATGCTGCCCACAGACACACACACACATACACACAGACAGACACACACACGGACATTTTTCTAAAAATGCTTTTTTTAGATTTAGATGGTCTCAATATATGTATTTCCGGTGAAATCTCGATATCGAATTTTTGGGTACAATGCAATACTTTCTCTATACACTATGTACATAGTACGTATAGAGGAAGTAAAATTCTAATGCGTTCCATTCACATGACTTTTTCTACATCTCTGTAACAAATTATTGTTAAAAAGCTTATGCATCTATTACTTCATGCTACTTGAGAAAAAATTAGCATAAATAGTCTTATTACTTACTTCTTCGTAAGTAGAAGGGATATAAGGGAGTACCACAGGTTAAAGTGATAGTCAAAAGCTGGTTGCTATGTGACTGAAGTTCCCTTGCTTGTATGGACAGGAGTTGACAAATTCCTGTATGACAAAAATATGTTTTTTTAAAGCTGAAATCAAAAAACAAGGAATATCGAAAAAACGATCAACTCCGCGAAAAAAAGTATATAAAATAAATTGTGTGTTTTAACATGTGCTCTACATTTTCTGTGTGGTAATTTTTTGTCCATGTGTTACGGTTTAGCAGTTATGCAAAATCCGTAAAATTCATTCAGAATAAAGTAGTCTTCAGAGGCTATTCCCAGAAAATTCAAGATATACATTTTACTTCTGACAGAAATGGCTTTAATGTGTGGTATTTTAATCAAAATTGTTAGAGCCATTTTTAAGAAAAACAAAATTTTCGAAAAATTGTTCCATGTATAGGGTAGTTTGGGGTGGGTGGATTTTTTTGTAAATCTCGTGTCGCATCCTTGGAAGATACCAAACATAAATACCAAGTTTTGTATTTAACGGTCTTTTCATTTTTTAGCTATGCTGCCCACAGACACACATATACACACAGACAGACACACACACACGGACATTTTTCTAAATTTTTTTTTGCATTAGGGGGTCTTAAAACACCTAGTTCCGGTGAAATCTCGGTATCGAATTTTGGGTGGAAGGCAATACCTTCTCTATACACTATATACATAGTACATGTAGAGAAAGTAAAAAGGTAGAAAAAAAGTATATATAGTTCTGGAATTTCTTTTCTTTTTACTTTCTCTACATGTACTATGCACTAATATATAAAGAAGGTATTGTATTGCACCCAAAAGTCTGTACTAAGATTTGGGACTCTATAAAAGCATTTTTAGAAAAAGGTCCGTGTGTGTGGGCAGCATAACTCAAAAACGAAAATTTCGTTAAATGCCAAACTTGACATTTAAGTTAAGTATCATTCAAGAATGCGACACGAAGATTTTCAAGAAAATCCCGTCACCCCCAATTACCCTTTACATGAAAAAAAAGTTCGACAATTTTTATTTTCTCAAAATGGTCCTCACGATTTTGATTAAAATATCTTATAAATAAGATATTCATATGACAAAAAATGTACCTCTTCAATTTTATGGAAATACCCTCTGAAAATAGGGTATTCCTTCGTTTCCCTTCTATTTACAAGTAAATCAGTATAAATGAGAATTTCCCCAAACACCCTTCGTTCTAAGAAAGTAAAAACTGTTATCCCAATCATCACAAAAATAATTAAAATTAAACAAATTCATATTAATTTTAGTAATCTCTTGCCATCTACAACTTATGATTATATGCATGAAGTAAATAGGAAAAACTTTTAACAATAATTTGTTACAGAGATATAGAGAAAATCACGTGAATGGAACACATCATAATTTTTATAATAATTTATAAAAAGCTGCTTATTTAAGATGATATTGTGATTAGTTATTATTATTGTAAATTATGGAAAGCAAAGCCCGTATTGAGGACACAGATAGCACCGTTATGTTGCTTGCGTTTCGTTTTTCACTTTTCATCCGCTGGACTGTTCGAAATCCGGGCAGCTGAGACCGATAATAATCATAATAAAAATGACAGCAATAATAAGTATAACCAAATTTTTTATTCAGCGACCGACCTGTAGAGATGTAGAGGCATATGTACACTTCACACTAATTACTCGCAGTTCTACCAACAACCCCACACGTACCTCGTTCAGCATTGCTAGGAGTGGCATGAAATAACGATGTTTTAAAAAAAAAGTGCGTGTGTATGTGCTTCTGGATTTTCCTTTCTTTTTTCTTTTTTCGCTTCCTCTCTTTTTAAATTGGACAGCAGCATCCGAGTGATTAGTAATTTCTGGCCGCGATTCCTGCCCTCTCCCATGATGCATCGCGCGCGTCCCACCCCACCATTGTTCCTCCGCGCCACAACTAACTTCTAAAACCAAGCCTCACCCCCCCCCTTGCAGAGCATGTTTCTAAGTTGTAATAGCCCATTAGCAGCAGACTAGCATTGCTACAGTAGACCCTAACCCGTCTTATAATGGGCTCATTTGCATACTAACTCCGCTAACGAGTTGCCGGGGGCCCCAACGGTGTCAGTGGCGTGCACCCTCTTCTGGCTTATTTATTTATTCATTCATTCGTTGAAAAATATACCGTAATTGTATATTTTATTGGAGCTGCGAACGTTTGGGCTCCTTTTTTATACATAAAATGCAATTATAAGAAAGTGGCAATATTTTTAACTTTTAAAAGTTAAATGAAAGAGCAATTAAATAACGACACAGTTTTTTTACTTATTCCCAGCAATGCTAAGGAAGTTATTCCCAGCAGCTATCTAGCCTTAGGAAACACCACATAAAGAGAATGCCTTACAATACGATGTATGACGACATACCTTTGGGTTTTATTGGATCGGTTGTTATATAATTCAAAACTTGTTGGGTTTTACTTTCTCTATACGTACTAAAATAAAATAAAATAAAATCTGTAATACAACATCCTGGCATCTTGTTCCCTATACCAGGACGTATATTGCAAACTTTATAATTTATTTCCCACTTTTAAATTATTGTTATACATCATTATTTTACAGATAATACTTATATACTAATAACTCAAAGTTTAATTTAAAACAAAAACAAATACATATAAACTGAAATAAAATAAATTCCAACCATAAAACAACTTTCACTAACACTAAATCATCTATTATTAATTACTGGAATCCAGTAACACAAATAACAGCTATTTACCCATAAAACTATGCTCTAGATTATTAAGATAAATGAAAAACTAATCCTATACTACTGGCATTACAGATTTTATTTTATTTTATTTTATTTTTCTCTATACGTACTATGTACATAGTGTATAGAGAAGGTATTGCAATGCACCCAAAAATTCGATACCGAGATTTCACCGGAAATACATGTTTTGGGTCCCCCTGAATCCAAAAAAGTATTTTTGGAAAAAGGTCTGTGTGCGGTCTTAAATACCAAACTTGGATTTAAGTTTCGTGTCTTCCAAGGATGCGACACGAAGATTTTTAAGAATATCTCCCCACCCCCAACTACCCTTTACACGGAACTTTTTGAATTTTTTTTCTCAAAAATGTCTCTAGCGATTTTAATTAAAATATTGTATATTAAAGATATTTACCTGACAAATTGTATATCTTGCATTTTGTGGGAATAGCCTCTGAAGACTATTCTGGATGAATTTTATGGAATTTTTCATAACTGCTAAACCGTAAGAGATGGACAAAAACTTACCACAAAAAATGTAGAACACGTTAAAACATGCAATTTATGTTATATACATTTTTTTTTTTTCGTGGAGTTGATCGTTTTTGAGATATTCCTTGTTTTTAGTTTCAGCTTTGAGAAACATACTTTTCTCATACAAGAATTTGTCAAGCCCTGTCCATACAAACAAAGGGACTTTAGTCACATAACAACCAGCTTTTGACTGTCACTTTAGCCTATGGTAGTCCCTTATTTCTCTTCTGGAAAGGAAGCAAGACAATATGTCATTTTTTTCTCGATTAGCACGAAGTAAATAGGAGCATGAGCTTTTTAACAATAATTTGTTACAGAGGTGTAGAGAAAGTCATGTGAATGGAATTTATCGGAATTTTTGAAATAATATATTTTTTTTTTAATAAGAGGTTTAAGTTATGTATTTTTATTGGATCTGTCATACTAGTACTGCACGCAAAAGTTAATACAAGTTAGTTTCTCTACCGTTTCTCACACATAGTGGATACAGAATTTATTGTATTCCACGCAAAAATTTGATACCGGGTATTTCGCCAGCCTTAATTTTGGTTTACAAGACCAATGTTTTATTATTAAACTATTAAAAAAATGTTAATAATATCTTACATATATTTATTTATTTATTTAAGCTCCACAAATAAAGTTTACACTTCTTTTAGAATATGTCTACACATGCAAATTTGTTTTCAGGCCCTGTGAATTCAAAAGATTTAGAAAAAGTTTAATACATGCAACGTTAATATATGTTTAATTTGTCTGCTTGATTTAATCGTCCTGGAGTATTTTATGGACAATATTCAGAAGTATGCGGCGCCAACCACAGACTCATACTTTTTGTAATTTAATCCTCTATTGCTAATGATTTCATTAATTGAATTACTAATTTATCTGAAGGATAATAATCATCAGATGACTGAAAAGCAAGTAATGCTCTCTTATGTTACTCTTATGTTTACTAATATGTGTACAGTATTTATTCCTCCACACACAATTTTGATACCGAGATTTCATGAAAAATACCTGTTTTGAGGAACTGTGAATTTAAAATAATTAGAAAAAGTTTAATACATGCAAAGTTAATACATGTTTAGTTTCTCTGTCGGGTACTAATACATATGTAACGTACAACATAGTAGACGCAGAATTTATTGTACGCCACACAAAAATGTGAATCCAAGATTTCACCAGAAATGTGTGTTTTGAGGTCCCGTGAATTCAAAAGAATTAGAAAAAGGTTCATACATGCAAAGTTAATACATGTTTAGTTTCTCTGCCGGGTACTAATATGTACATACAACGTAGAAGGTTCAGAATTCATTGTACTCCACACAAAATTATTGATACGTGTTTTGAAACATATCCGTGTGTATGATTGTCTGTGTCTTCATGGACAGCATAGTTCAAAAGGGAAAAGTCTGTTAAATACCAAACTTGGTAATGTTTAAGTTTAATATCATCCAAGGATGCGACACAAAGATTTGCTTGAAAATACCCCCCCCCCTCACTCATAACTACCTTTAAGAAAAAAAATGTTCAAAAATGTTGATGTCTCTAACGTTGTTGATTAAAATACCGTATATTAAAGATATTTACGTGACAAATAAAATGTATAACTTGACTTTTCTGGGAACATACTCTGAAGTTTTTAAATAGTGGGTGTCTTTTCATAACTTGTAAGTGGTAAGAGATAGATAAAAATTATTACAAAAAAATCTGATGATTTCCATTCACCTGACTTTCTCTACACCTCTGCAACAAACTATTGTTAAAAGTCTTATGCTTCAATTTACTTCATGCTAATCGAGAAAAAGTTAGCAGAAATAGTCTTATTAATTGCTTTCTTTAAGTAGAAGCGAAATAAGGGAGTACCATAGGTTAAAGTGATAGTCAAAAGCTGGTTGCTAGGTGACTGAAGTTCATTTGTTTGTATGGACACGAGTTGACAAATCCCTGTATGAGAAAAGTACAAATTTTTCAAAGCTAATACCAAAAACAAGGAATATCTAAAAACGATCAACTCCACGAAAAAAATGATATAAAATAAATTGTGTGTTTTAATGTGTTCTTCATTTTAGGTTTCTGTCCATCTCTCATAATTTAGCAGTTATTCAAAATTTCGTAAAATTCATCCAGAATAAAGTAGTCTACAGAGGCTATTCCCAGCAAATTAAAAGTATAGATATTATTTGTCAGGTAAATATATTTAATTTACGATATTTTAATCAAAATCGTTAGAGCCATTTTTAATAAAATCAAAAATCAAAAAAAGTTCCATGTGAAGGGTAGTTTGGGGTGGGAGGATTTTTCTCAAAAGCTTTGTGTCGCATCCCTGGAAGATACTAAACTTAAATACCAAGTTTGGTATTTTACCGACTTTTCGTTTTTGAGTTATCGTGTTCACAGACACACGGACACACACACGGACCTTTTTCTGAAAATACTTTTTTTGGATACAGGGACCCTAAAAAATATATTTCCGGTGAAATCTCGGTATCGAATTTTTTGGTGGAGTGCAATACCTTCTCTATACACTATGCACATAGTGCGTATAGAGAAAGTAATAAAAGAACAACGTACAACTACGTCGAAAATCGTTCGTCGTTTGTACCTTGCCCTACATCATGTTGTGGTGAGGGTTATACAACCCCCACCCCCTCTGCTGCAGAAACGGGTGAGGTTGAAATCTCTCGGATGTGTCGCCCTGGTGCCGGTTGTAGTGTTGGTGGTGTTTGGAAGTCGTTCAGTGGTCAATTGAGCGTTTTGTCTTAGACTTGACCTTCCCCAACGAGGTTCTGTATCGTAGTTTATCTACGGATGTACAAAGTACATGACAATCGAACGACGAAAAGCATTCGTCTTTTGTTACCTTGTCTACATCATGTTTGGTAAGGATTTGCCATACTTCTATCTACTTCATGCTAATCAAGATAAACCTTAGCACAAACAGTTAGTTACTTACTTCCCCCAAACCAAAAGAGAAATAATTCAATCAACTAGATTAAAGAAATGATCAAATCTCTTAAAAGCTGTTTACTATGTGATTGAAATTCGATTTTCCTTGCGTGGTCAAGAGTAATCCAAAAGAAACAAGATTGACAAATGCCCGTTTGAGAAAGGTCCAAGGATTTTAAAATTAAAACCCATAACAAGGAATATCTCGGAAATTGTTAACTCCACAAAAAAATACACATGGAATAAATGGTTTGTTTTAACACATCTATATTTTTTGTTTAGTAAGTTACTTCCATCTCTTACAGTTTACAAGTTATACAAGTCATTCAGAATGAAGAGGACTTCAAAGGTTATTCCTAGAAAATTCAAGATATACATTTTGTCATATAAGTATCTTTAATATCCATATTTTATTCAAAGTAAGTCAAAATGTTTTAAATTGTTTCTATATAAAGAGTAGTTTGGGAGGGGGGATTTTCTTGAAGATCTTTGGTCGCATTCTTTGGAGATGCTAAACTAAATGCATTAAGTGAATTACATCTCGTCGAACTGAGGTATGTCTTGCCGAGTCCAGCTTCACCTTTAATGCTTTAAGGGATTTAAAATGGCGTCTGATGTCCAATTATACCTTTTTTAGTATTCAGGAATGTTTAAATTATTTTACGGAATTAAAATATAAAGGTCAACTTTTTTGTGATTTTATGAAATTTCAGTCATACACGGTCTTAAGCAACACCATCTAATGAGAAAGCCTTATATATTGTATATTATACCTTTGAGTTTTAGGGGACCCGTCAAACCAATATTGAACGCTAAAGTTAATGTTTTAGGTGTACATAATAATAATAATAATAATAATAATAATAATAATATGAGGAGGAAGAAGAAGAAGGAAATCGCACGTTGTGCATTGTTTCTCACTTTAGTCTAAGTTTTGCCCAAGTCTGCAAGGGAAAGCTCCTTTTTATTTTCTCTTCAACAACTATGTGCATAGTATTGTATTGCACCCAAATCTCGATGTCGAGATTTCAATGGAAATATATGTTTTGAGGTCCCCAGCGTCAAAAAAGCATTTTCAGAAACAGATCCATGTGTGTCTGTGGACAGCATAGCTCAAAAACTAAAATACCGTTAAATACCAGACTTGGCATTTTAGTTTGATATATTCTAAGGATGCGACTCGAATGTTTTCAAGAAAATCCCCCCACCCTTAACTACCCTTTACATGGATGTTTTTAACTTTTGATTTTCTAAAAACAACATGAGTATCTTGCATTTTCTGGGAATAGCCTCTGAAGACCTCTGGTTGACTTTTGTATAACTGGCACATCATAAGAGACAGAAAAAATTGTAGATCTTGTAGAATACACAATGTTATATACATTTTTTTAAGAGTCGAGGTATTATTGGTTTTAATTTTAAGCCACCTAAGCTTTTCTCAAACGGAAAGACAGCTTTATTTTCGTTTACTTAGTCCTAGCAAGTAAAGGGATGGAATTTTAATTGGTTCACACAACGACTGGCTTTTAAAAGACATGACTCACGCCTTAGCATTTTCTTATTTCCCTTCTACATACAAGGAGTCAAGTAATAAGACTAATTCTGCTTATGTTTATCTTGATTAGCATTATGTACATAACAGATTTATCTTTTGAATAACATGTTTGTTTATGGAACAGCTAGATAAGCCAAGTCCGAGACACTCTCTTGTGTCAACAGCATCCTTATGCAGTTAACCAACCTTTAAGCTTTACCTGCTTCCTGACCATCCCCTAGGCACTAGCTCTAGTGCATGGTAGGGGAGGTGACGTAGATCCCTCTCGGATGATCGCCACCGGAGATGGCGGAGAAGGGGCCACCTCTATACCCCTTCGGGGGGGGGGTAAAAAACAAGAAGAAAAAAACAGCTAGAGAAAGCCATGTGAATGGAACACGTCAGATGTTTTTAGCACGATATGTATCACAATTTAACTCTCATAGTTTTCACTTGCATTAGTCTGCAAGGGAAAGTTCTTTTTTGGCACCAGATTAAATGATATCATTCACAATTTAACCCGCATAGTTTACACTTGCACTATCTGTAAGGGAAGGTTCCGGTGAAATCTCGGTATCGAATTTTTGGGTGCATTACAATACCTTCTCTATACACTATGTACATAGCACGTATAGAGAAAGTAAAAAGGGTACAGTTATTTTCTTTTAATCAAGCAAAGTGTATTCCGATACCCTCCGTGGCTTAAACGCAAATTTTTCCGTCACACTTTACACATGCAGGTTTCTAATACACACGTCCACCTCTTAACTCCATCCTTCAATATTTTTTTGGAAACTAAATGTATAGCTCCCTAGTAGAATCAATTCCTTGCCCCTTTCACTTATGATTTTCTCCACGTTTGCCATTGTCTACACACACATCCGTCTACACTTCAGTTCACTGCTATATTGAATGAACAGGCCTACTTACCAAGGCCATGGACATAGTAGGTGACCAAATCGATTGGTGTCTTTACTGTTTCGACTTGGGTAGTAGATATTACCAACACAAAACTGAGGACAAAGTCGACGTACAGGAGGGAATCGGAGGGAATCGAGGAAAGAAATTGACCGCGGGAGGCAGCCGGAGTCACTCTAAGGTGTACATTCGCGGAACGTCTCACCGATTTTGAAATAAAATTAATTACGATGGAAACGTCAGATGTACTCATTACTTACTGTACCATGTTTAACTGCCCATTGCAGTAATTATACATTTGATGAAGCTTATACATAGTGGTATAATACGAATAGGGCAGGAAACACAGGTAGAACACAATCAGCATTTTATTCCATTTAATTGTACGTACCTACTTTAATTATGTTTGTGAGTAGAAATCTGTTAAACACAAATATAAACGACAATATGCGCATTGGATAAATGTTGCAGTTGTGCTTTTGGGTGTTGAGGAACTTGAAGCTTCCGTATTCCAGATATAAGGCTCACAATATGTACAGTTACCACTATGGACTGCTAAGCTTGACGTTTCCATCTTAATTTTATTTGTAATCGGCGAGACACTCCGGAATGTACCTTGTCAGAACGAAAGTTGCAAAAGACAATTTCTTGTCTAACGCTACATGTGCTTAGAAGCCACAGCGCTCTCCCTCTGCTAGTTGAACGCACCTCGCATTCAGTGAAATGCGTTTATTTTACTTAGTCGGTCACGCCCATTATTCAACTAAGCTTGTTTAGTGATTCTGGCGTTACTCTAGGGTAGCACGTAAGCGCCGCAAGAGCACGTAGAGAGCGTAACTATAGGAGGCAGTAGGTTTGAAGTTTAGGAAGGCGTAAGCCCATGAGACTGAAGTCAGCCACGAAGAAGCAAAGAGGACGCACACCAAGTTTCAGTCCCACTCGACATGTTATTTTCTATGTAATGAACAAGGAGGAAATATGTATAATATGTTGCAAGACCTCCAAATATACCTTGACAGACGATTTCAGGAGTTCGAGGAATTATACATCAATTATTTGAAGCTGTTCTGTTGCCTTCTTGCTGCATCTGAACGCTACAACGCTAAGAAAGCATGCTTATGCTTACAATGACTTCAATATATTTGATTTTTACAAATCTTTGAGTTGTGAATGGTATCCGAATATTCGCAAATTTACAGCATACATTTGCAGAATTATGCAGCACTTAAACATGTGAGCAATTTTGTTTTCATTTGATGAAGCTAACAAAGTGAAGATTAATATCCAAATTATCTGATGTGAATATAATGGATACCATTAGACTTTGCTGTTCTAGTGGTATAGCACCAGATGTACCAAAGATGATATCGCAAATAAATGTTGTAAGTGAATTTGATGATACTACGACTTGAAATTTTTGTAGAGTTCCCGTTTCTATTACAACCGAACATTAAATAATATAGAGTATTAATAATAAAGGAGCTTTGCTAACTTGTCAAAGTTTCTAATGAATATAACACTATCTTTCTTGTTATGGAGAAAGTCCAGAATTTGTTTTCTACGATAGGATAATGTATTTTAATTTATTAAGCATATCCATTGATAATATGTGCAAAGACTATCGTATGTTTTGTCCACCCCTGCTCCTTATTCACTCCTAGACATGCATCAATATACTCAAGTTCCGGTAGCTCGCAAAAGCACGTAACGTACAGCCAAGCGCTCTAAGGCGCTTCGTGGATACTACTGCGCGTAGAAAATAATGTATATGTTGTCCACTGTAGTTCCTTGCTAGCTTCTGTTCACTTTAGTCCGCCAGCTCGTGTAAGCATATAACACACATCTATGCGCTATGTCCTTGACGCTGTTGCGTTATTCCATGGCAAGAGTTAACGATGCGTCCGCTTAGGGCTTCAGTGCTATGTGATCCTGGATGATATTGCAACGTACCCAGTATGGAGTAGGAATTACCCCTGTCACTGCGCATTTTTAGGGGATAGTAGGTCCTGGATAGAGCTATCTCACGCATGCATAGAGGGAAGATTGAGGACCTCGTGAATAAGGTGTTCAAGGGGGTACTTTCGGAGAGAGATCGGGGAGCAATAAATAAGTACACTAAGGTGTGCGAGGACTCACAGTACTTTTTGCTACCGCTCAGAGAAATTAGGGAGAATAAATAGGAAAGGAGCCCTGAGAATAACCCAATGCATTATCCTAATCCTCAAAATTCACTTAGTATATTCCACTTACACTTTTAAAATAATATTTCGCCCTTTGCTCAGTGTCGATCAAGATGTAAGGGCCCGTCGTGACCTACTTCTCGGGGTCTTTATAGCTAAAACTATGCTTATTCCAGGTTTATTTATGAGCTGCATTAATTCACATCTTGCCACCAATACCGGCTGTTCAAACTCTACCGCCTGTTAAATGAAATAACTGTTTCACCCAACACGACTATCGAGTACCCAACAATACTGCAACTATGCAGTCAAGTTAATTTAAAGTATATTCGAAATTAATGTATTCATGTGGTGCAATATAGGATGACAACATAGAGCTTTGTTATTGCACAAGTCACTTCCGTTATTAAGTTTTGTCTTGAATGGGTTTTGCGTCGCAAGCTAGGGAGCATAAAAGCTAGCAATACAAAATTGTTCGTTTTCTGAGTGAAGGAGTTTACTTTTATAAAAAATACCTCCATAGAACAAGGTAGTAAGAAGCAATGAGAGCAGAGACCCAATAGTATTCTGGAGGTTTTTTTTTCCAATTGTAGTCTCTTCTGGACACGACCAAAATCCCGGATTGCCATCTGAACAGATGTATAAGCTTTTATATTTTTTCAACAATTAGGAATGCCTTGCCTGTCATACTCTAGTAATGTTAGCTTACCTATAAATATGTAATATCGTGTTTTAATTGGATTTATATTGTACGCATACACGGTTTTATTGTTGATTTATTATTTATTGCTATTTATAGGGTGTTATGGTTATTGTTCCGTACTGTTAACATCTTGGTAGCCAGCAGTTAGTAATACAACATTTTAAAATGTAAGCAACGAATTTTGAGGTTAGAATTCATCTAAAGCGATACTGGAAAAAAATTACAAAGCTGCTACGCGGTTCAAAGAGTATATGAAGATGAAGGTATTAGTGAGCGATGGTTCCAGCGTTTCAATAATGGGGACGAAAACATTAAAAAATGTATAACGTTCTGGAAGACCTTAGTTATGGAATATTGAGAATACACAGAGTTATGGAACAAAAATACACAGAGAAGTACTTGGAGGTTATCAGAAGAACTTGGTGCTTCAAAATATACCGTACATCGCTATATTAAGACACTTAAAAATGGTTCAGAAGCCGTAAATTGGTACCACTGAATTGTCAAGTGATCTACTGATAAAATTAGCAGAAACTGTTTGAATACTTGCTTCTTCTAAGTAGAAGGGAAATAATGGAGTACACTAGGCTAAAACCATAGTCAAATCTTTTAAAAGCTGGTTGGTATGAGAAAAATGTAAGTATTTTAAAGCTGAAACCAGTAACAACGAATATTCAGAAACGGCTACCTCTACATAAAAAAAACTATATAACATGAATTATGTGTTTTAACGAGATCAACATTTTTTGTGTTGTAAGTTTTTATCCACCTCTTACGCTTTATAAGATATGCAAAATTCGTCCCGAATAAAAGGGTCTTCAGAGCTATTCCCAGAAAATTCAAGATGTACTTTTTATTTTTCATGTAAATATCTTTAATTTACGATGTTTTAATCAAAATCGATAGCGAGGGTCATTATCTTGAAAATCTTCATGCGGCATTTTTGGAAGATGCAGAACTTAAATACATGTTTGGTATCACTCTTTACTTTTCTTTTAATTTAGTGTTTAAAGCCCGCTTTTACTACTATGGCACCGCAGGACACTGACACTGTTGGTATAAGAATGAAGATGAAGCACCGGTGGAATGCGATAGTAGGGAAAACCGGAGAACCCGGAGAAAAGCCGCCGCCGTTTTGTCCACCATAAATCCCACATGCGGTCGCCTCAGATCGAACCCGGGCCGACTTGGTGAGAGGCAATTTGGTATTAAGCCCGCCTCTGTAGATGGGGGTAGTATGTCTGTCTCATATTCAAGAGTACGTTAAACTAGCAAATAATTTTTTTTTCTTTTACTAAAATATCCTTTGTATTTTATTCATTCAGAGAAGCTCAAAGCATTTTTCCGGTGAAACCTCGACATCGAATTCTTAGGAGCAATACAATATCTTCCCTGCCTACTACGTACATTGCACATGATAAAGAAAGAAAAGACCAGAGAAATTAAAAATAAAGCAAATAAAGTATAAAGCAGGTAGGTAATCAAGCTAGTATGCACAATCGTGTTGACAGCACGCCACTGGAGCTAACTGCCTGTGTGACTGAAGCGACTTCATCACGATTCTTGCAGCCAATCGCAAGCTCCGCGCACTTCCTCAAGCAAGCATTTAACTGGGGAAATAATCATAATAATTACAAGAATAATTAACAATGGAAGGTGTTTTGGCTGCGTAATCTTTCTTGAATGTGAGCAGTTTCACAGTCATGCCGTGCTGTGCCAAGGCTGGTACAGAATGTCGCCCAACTCATTAACACTACGGCAGAAATAGTATTGCATTCCACCCAAAAATTCGACACCGACATTTCACTGGAAATACAAATGTTAGGGTCTCCTGGATTAAAAAAATCTGATGTGTACCATTCACATGACTTTCTCATGTTAATCAGAAAAAATTAACAGAAATAGTCTTATTACTTCCTTCCTTGTAAGTAGAAGAGAAATAAGAGAGTACCATAGGTTAAAGTGATAGTCAAAAACTGGTTGCTATGTCACTGAAGTTCCTTTGTTTATATGGACAGCTGATGACAAATGCCTGTGTGAGAAAAGTATGTTTTCAAAGCAGAAACCAAAACCAAGGAATGTCTCAAAAACGATGAAATCCACGAAAAATGTATATAACATAAATTGTGTGTTTTAACGTGCTCTACATTTTTCGTGTAGTAAGTTTTTGCCCATCTCTTACGGTTTAGCAGTTATTCAAAATGCCGTAAAATTCATCCAAGATAAAGTACTCTTCAGAGACCATTCCGATAAAATTCAAGATATACATTTTCTTTGTCAGGTAAATATCTTTAACATACGAAATTTTAATCAAAATCGTCAGAGCCATTTTTGAGAAAACCAAAATTTACGAAGAAAGTTCTATGTAAAGGGTAGTTGGGGGTGGGGAGATTTTTCTCAAAATCTTCGTGTCGCATCCCTGGCAGATACTAAACTTAATTACCAAGTTTGGTATTTTACCGACTTTTCGTTTCTGAGTTATCGTGTTCACAGACACACGGACATACACACACACGGACCTTTTTCCGAAAATGCTTTTTTTTTTAGATAAAGGGGACCCTAAAACATATATTTCTGGTGAAATCTCGGTATCGAATTTTTGGGTGGAGTGCAATATCTTCTCTATTCACTATGTACATAGTGCGTATAGAGAAAGTAAAAAAAACAACAAAAAAATTACCTTCTCTGCTGCTTTCCCTTTCCCTTCTGCTTACAAGGAAGACAGTAATGAAGACAATTTCTGCTTTGTTTATCTCGATTATCATGATGTAGATAGAAGAAAAAGCTTCTAACAATAATTCGTTACAGAGATGTACAGAAAGTCACATCAGATTTTTTTTTTTTTTTTTTTTTTTTTTTTTGACAAGAGATGCACCCGTTTACATAATGTTGACACTTATATGCCCTCGTAAAATTGGATCACATCGTTATCACATTTTTTCTTTCAACTTCTAAATATTCCAGTCTGTATCTTTGGACTAACGTTTAGGAAAACGAAGATTATTAATAAATTAAGCACAGTATTTGAATATGAGAGTTTATAATGTGTTTTGCTTTTTGTTTTATTTTTTCATTTCTCTCTCCATAAACATCGCTCAACCTCCGTGCTCCAAGTTTGGACGATATACGACGCCTCCCCCTTCTATGGAAATATATCTTCCTTCGTCAAGGTCCGTCTTCGGTCATCCTTGTCTCTTTTTGTTTTTTTTTTTGTTTTGTTTTTTGTTTTTTGTTTTCTTTTCATTTAACGCACTATATACATAGTGTATACAGAAGGTGTTGTATTGAACCCAAAAATGCGATACCGAGATTTCACCGGAAATACATGTTTTGAGACCTCCTGAATCCAAAAGAGCATTTTTAGAAAAATGTCCGTGTTTGTGTGTGCGTGTCTGTGTCTGTGGGCAGCATAGCTCACAAACGAAAATTCCGTTAAAAACCAAACTTGGTATTTAGGTTTGGTATCTTCCAAGGATGCGACTATCCCTTACGCGGAACTTTTTTCGAAAGTTTTGATTTTCTAAAAAACGGCTCTAACGATTTTGATTAAAATATCGTATATTAAAGATATTTACCTGGCAAATAAAGTGTATGTCTTGAATTTTCTGGGAATAGCCTCTGAAGACTACTTTATTCCTGATGAATTTTACATAACTACTAAACCGTAAGAGATGGACAAAAACTTGACACACAAAAAATGTAGAGCACGTTAAAACACACAATTTATGTTATACTCATTTTTTTTTTCGAGGAGTTGATCATTTTTTAGATATTCCTTGTTTTATGTTTCAGCTTTGAAAAACTTATACTTTTCTCATACAGGAATTTGCCAACTCGTGTCCATACAAACAAACGAACTTCAGTCACATAACAACCAGCTTTTGGCTTTCACTTTAACCTATGGTACTCCCTTATTTCGCTTCTACTTACAATAAAGAAAGAAATAAAACTATTTCTGCTAATGTTTCTCGATTAGCCTGAAATAAATAAAAGAATTACCTTATTAACAATAATTTGTTACAGAGGTATAGAGAAAGTCATGTGAATGGAACACATTAGATTTTTTTATACAGGGGACCCTATTTCCGGTGAAAACTGGGTATCCAATATTTGAGTGCAATACAACACTTTCTCCGTACCTATGTACATAGTACGCGTAGAGAAAGTAAAAATGATGTTGATCAACATGAAGTATCAATGCATAATTTATACAATATATGAAAACAATGATTGGATAAAGAAAGTCGTGTGATTTTTTCCTTCACAGTTTGCTGTTTGATATACTGCTAGCTCATCTACGTACATTAAGACACCCTGAAGTTTTCCCAGTTGTTGGTAATACTGACGCAGGAAGACAGTTGAAGGGTGCTGGCTGCTACGTAACAAGAAAATAAACGAAAATAATGACCATGAATCATGATACATAGGCGTCGCGTGCCGAACACATTAAGTCTAGGTCACGCACCCTTTATTACCTCCACTACAGTGTGATCACGGGCTGGGTGTTTGTCCAAGTTAGCCCGGGAGCATCTCGCCTTATAATACGGCAAACAAAATTCAATTTCGTCATGGCCTCTCGTTATCTCTATGTGTAAAGGAATCACGCCATGTTTGTCTGGCAGATGGAAGGGAGGTTCATTATGGTTAATTTCACTGCAAAGCTTTCCAATAGCTAAATAACATGGCTAACAATAAATAAACTAATATTATTGCCTTGAATTGTGTTCTTCTTCTTCACGGTAAGATCTTACTGGTCTGTTCCGGCTCCAAATTGCTGCTGGTTCCATCTTTTCCTAGGTCTTCCCAAGTTTCTTCTTCCTCGTAGTGAATAGTTATATGCTGATTTTGGTATTCTGTTTACGGTCACCCTTATCAGTTGTTTTTTTTTCCAGTTTGTTCTATATTTCATTATTGCTGTATGCAATTCTTCTACATTTAATTGTTGCCTGATTTCTGTATTAAGTTTTTTTTTTTACTTTCTTTAGTCCGTATGTACAATATACATAGTGGATAGAGAAAATATTGTATTCCACCCAAAAATTCTATGAGAAGTTTCACCGGAAATATACGTTTTGATGTCTCCTGAGTCCGAAAAATATATTTTTTAGAAAAAGGTCCGTGTGTGTCTGTGGTCAGCATAGCTGTAAAACGAAATGTTCGTTAAACACCAAAGTTGGTATTTAGGTTTAGTATCTTTCAAGAATGTGGCACGAAGATTTTTAACGAAAATCCCCCCACCCCCAACTACCTTTTACATGGAACTATTTTCGAACATTTTGATTTTCTCAAAAATGGCTCTAACGATTTTGATTAAAATATCGTATATAAAAGATATTTACCTAAAAAATAAAATGTATATCTTGAACTTTCTGGGAATAGCCTCTGAAGACTACTTTATTCAGGATGAATTTTGCGGAATTCTGCATAACTGCCAAACCGTAAGAGATGGACAAAAACTTAGCACACAAAAATTAAAGAGCCAATTAAAATACACAATTTATGTTATACACATTTTTTTCGTGGAGTGGATCGTTTTTGAGATATTCCTTATTTTTGGTTTTAGCTTTGAAAAATGTATGCCTTTCTTACACAGGAATTTGTGAACTCCTGTCCAGCGAGTACCATAGGTTAAAGTGATAGTCAATATCACTTTAACCTATGGTACTCGCTTATTTCGTTTCTACTTAAAGGAAGAAAGTAATAAGATATTTTTGCTAGTTTTTTTCGTTTAACATGAAGTAAATAGAAGCATAAGCGTTTTAACAATAACTTGTTGCAGAGATGTAGAGAGTCATGTGAATGGAACACATCAGATTTTTTAGTTATATAGCCGCTTTAACTAGAAAGTGAGGAAATACAATTCTGTGATCCCTCACCATTGCAAACTTTAAAGAATTTAACCTTTCTTCCAATAATGTTATATTTTTTCTAGACTTGTCTGTTTTATATGTCGCCGCCGTGTCGAGCTCAAGTTGTGATTTTTAATCAATTGAAATTAAATACCTGCTGCAAGGCGGCTAGTTAAAAGCAATCCGTTACAACAATGCAAGATACCTCGGTTCGACTTCTAGAATGATTATTGTCAACTGCTCGACTCTCAGTTACCTGCTGATTGTTGGGAAGAGAAGCAGTGGTAACTTTTAATCAAAATCATGCCAGGACGCAAATGTGTCTTCAGTGACTAATTACAAAAACGACTTCCTGACTTCAGGCCGAAAGAGAAGAATCAACTCCGTCCACCAGGTGCATTCGTTTCAGCTGCTAATAAAGGTAAGGTTGATTTTATAGTTAGAGCACACATACACACTCACAGCGGTCTTAAGAATTAGTTTAAGTGGCTTTTACTGGCGATCCATGTTTGAAAGTGTTGAAAACATTAAGTTGTTTAGTTGTGAAAGTCGCCAAGTTGCCGAAGTTTTGACTTCTTGGGATCATTGAAGTTGCTTCACAGATAGCCTTCGGTCAAAACTGCTACACTCTATTTGTAAAAATCTGATGTGTTACACTCACATGACTTTCTCTAGCTGTTCTACAAACTTCATACATAAGATTGTTCTTCTTTCTGTACCTTGCTAATCGTGGTACTCATTAGCACAATGTTCTTATTATTTAGTTTCGTATAAGTAGGAGGAAAATAGGGGAATACGCTACGCTAAACCAATAGTAAAGTGATTTAAAAGCTGTCGTTATGCGATTGTCATTGCAAATCGCTTCTTTTCTTGGCCAGGAGTAGAACAAAAGAAAAACGGACACTCCCGTCTGAGAAAAGTATAAGTACTTCACAACTGAAACTAATAACAATAAATACCTCGAAAACGGTAAGCCCCACCAGAAAAATGTATATGACATAACTTGTGTACTTTAAGAAGACCTACATTTTTTGTATAGTAATTTTTTGTCTATCTCTTACGGTTTACTAGTTATGCCAAATTTAGCAAAATTCATTCAGAATAAACAGGTCTTCAGAAGCTATTCCCAGAAAATTCAAGATATACATTTTATTTGTTAGATAAATATCTTTAATATATGATATTTTAATTAAAATCGTTAAAGCCATTTTTAAGAAAATCAACATTTTCGAAAAAAGTTCCATGTAAAGGGTAATTGGAATGGGGGGATTTTTCTCAAAATCTTCGTGTCGCATCCCTGGAAGATACTAAACTTAAATACCAAGTTTGGTATTTTAGCTACTTTTCGTTTTTGAGTTATCGTGTTCACAGACACACGAACACACGGGCACACACACGGACCTTTTTCTGAAAATGCTTTTTTGGGATACAGGGGGTCCTAAAACATGTATTTCCGGTGATATCTCGGTATCGAATTTTTGGGTGGAATACAATACTCCTCTATCCCTATGTACATTGTACATATAGGGCTAGAGAAAGTAAAAATTTCGCTCGGCTACGCTTAGGGCTCTCCACCTTTGGTTATGCTATTGCGGCTTAAGGCCCTAAACGTTTATAACAGGCCATTAAGTATATAAAGCGGCTCTGATTACAGAATAACAAAAGTACCCATGTGCTGAAGCGTCGCCTACGCTATTATACAAGGCCTTAGAATGAAGTGATTTTTACCGATAAAAACGCAAATTGTAATAGTTCTGCAGCTGCCGCAAGATGTCAGGCGTTATCCCTGTCCTTTAACACGCGTTTAAATGACATTAAATGTCAAAATTAGGCAATTAACACTAGAAGAAATAGAGTCCGACCAAAAATAAGGATTTTACCACATTTATCATTAATAGAATATTTATGATGAAAAAATATGTATATTAAGCCAAATAAAACTTAAATTTCTGCCTTTAAGTGCATTTTCGGTTAAATTGCTGCTAGATAGTGTAATAGGCTTACGAAAAAAGGCTAACGTTTAAGTCAGATTTTCTTGAACAATAGCATATAGCTAGACTGGTCAGCGAGCTGTCTTCTCCCCCGGAAGTCCCGGGTTCAATTCCCGGTCTTTAACTATCCCCACAGAGTCTGGAAGTGAGAGTCAACAAATCTCTGCAACAAATTATTGTTTAAAAGCTTATATTTCTATTTAATTCATGCTAATCGAGAAAAGGCTGCACCGTGGCCGAGAGGTTAGACCACTCACCTCTCACCTAGACGCCCGTGTTCGATCCCAAGCGACCGCATGAGAGATTTGAGGGTTTTCTCCGGTTCTCCCCGACATTGCATTCTACCGGTGCTCCATCTTCATTCCATGCATCACCAGTGTCATCGCCTAGTGTCCACAAGTAGTAAAAGCAGGCGTTAAACACTACAAAATAATAATCGGGGAAAAAAATTAGCAGAAATAGTCTTATTAGAAGCGAAATAAGGGAGTATAGGTTAAAGTGATAGTCAAAAGCTGGTTACTATGCGACTGAAGTTCCTTCGTTTGTATAGACAGGAGTTGACAAATTCCCGCATGAGAATAGTATACGTCTTTTAAAGCTGAAACCAATAATAAGCAATATCTCAAAAACAATTAACTCCACGAAAAAATGCATATGTCAAATTGTGTGTTTTCACGTGCTCTGCATTTTTTGTGCGGTAAATATTTGTCCTCTTACGGTTTAGCAGTTATACAAAATTCCATAAAATTCATTCAGAATAAAGTAGCCATCAGGGGCAATTCCCAGAAAATTCAAGATATACATTTTATTTTTCAGGTAAATATCTTTAATATACGATATTTTAATCAAAATCTTTCGATCCACCTTTGAGATAAACAACATTTTCGAAAAAAGTTCCATAAATATGTCATGTTATTTATGGACGCTCTTTAACTGCTGTGGTTCTCAGCGGCCCATTCTATCTATATTCGGGGTGAAAGACCGCTTAATTTTGCTCAGAGGCCTCTCAATCAGGCTTGAGGTTCTTTTACGTGCCGTAAATCTACGACACGGGACCAACGGCTTTACTTCCCTTCCGAAGGAAGCCATGCTAAAAAAAATCCATCGTCCTCCGCCAGGTTTGAACCCGCGAGCTTGGATATATGAAGTCAGCATAGTAACCAGTACACAACGGAGGGCGAGAGAGAAAAAATCTGATGTGTACCATTCACATGACTTTCTCCATATCCCTCCAACAAATAATCCTTAAAAAGCTTATACTTCTATTTAATTTATGCTAATCAGAAAAAATTAGCAGAAATAGTCTTATTGCTCGCTTCCTTGTAAGTAGAAGCGAAATAAGGGACAACCGTAGGTTAAAGTGATAGTCAAAAGCTGTTTGCTATGTCAATGAAGTTCCTTTGTTTATATGGATAGGAGTTGACAAGTTCCTGTATGAGAAAAGTATAAGTTTTTCATAGCAGAAACCAAAAATAAGGAATGTCACATAAACGACGAACTCCACGAAAAAAAGTATATAACATAAATTGTGTGTTTTAATGTGCTCTACATTTTTTGTGTAGTAAGTTTATGTCCATCTCTTACGGTTTAACAGTCATTCAAAATTTAGTAAAATTCATCCAGAATAAACTACTCTTCAGAGGCTATTCCCAGAAAATTCAAGATATACATTTCATTTGTCAGGTAAATATGTTTAATATCCGAAATTTTAATCAAAATCGTTAGAGCCATTTTTGAGAATATCAAAATTTTCGAAAAAATTTCCAAGTAAAGGGTAGTTGGGGTGGGGGGATTTTTCTCAAAATCTTCGTGTCGCATCCCTGGAAGATACTAAACTTAAATACCAAGTTTGGTATTTTACCGACTTTTCGTTTTTTAGTTATCGTGTTCACAGACACACGGACACACACACACACACGGACCTTCTTGTGAAAATGCTTTTTTTGGATATTGGGGACCCTAAAACATATATTTCCGGTGAAATCTCGGTATCGAATTTTTGGTGGAGTGCAATACTTTCTCTATACACTATGTACATAGTGCGTATGGAGAAAGTAAAAAACAGTTCCATGTAAAGGGTAGTTGAGTGTGGGGAGAAAATCATCTTGTCGCATCCTTAGAAGATACCAAACTTAAATACCAAGTTTGGTATTCAACGGTCTTTTCGTTTTTGTGCTATGCTGTCCAAAGACACACACGGACCTTTTTTCTAAAAATGTTTTCTTTTATCTAGGGGGATGGAAAACATGTATTTCCGGTGAAATCTTGGTATAGAATTTTTGGGTGGAATGCAATACCTTCTCTATACACTATGTACATAATATGTGTTGAGAAAAAAATAAAAAAAAAACGATTGAGACCCAACATAAAGAGCCTTCAGACAACGAATTGTTTCTAATGAAAAGCCCCGATATCATCTTAGACGTTAAAGGAGGCTATATAAATGAAACAATAAAAATAAATTTAATGTGTTCCATTCACATGACTTTCTCAATTCTGTGACAAATTTTTAGAAAGCTTATGCTTCTATTCACTTCATGCTAATTGAGAGAGAAAAATTATCAGAAATAGTTTCATTACTTGCTTCCTTGTAGGTAGAAGCGAAATAAGGGAATACCATAGGTTAAAGTGATAGTCAAAAGCTGGTTGCTATGTGAATAAAGTTGCTTTGTTTGTATGGACAGGAGTTGACAAATTCCCGTATGAGAAAGTTATACGTTTTTAAAGCTGAAACCAATAACAATGAATATCTGAAAAACGATCAACTCCACGCAAAAAATGTATAAAACATATATGTTGTGTTTTAATGTGCTCTACATTTTTTTCTGTGGTAAGTTTTTGTCCAAGTCTTACGATTTAGCAATTATGCAAAATTCTGTAAAATTCATCCAGAACAAAGTTGTCTTCAAAGACTATTCCCGGAAAATTTAAGATATACATTTTATTTGTCAGGTAAATGTCTATCGTATACAGCATTTTAATCAAAATCGTTAGAGCCATTTTTGAGAAAATCAAATTTTTCGAAAAAAGTTCCATGTAAAGAGTAGTTGGGGGCGAGGGGGATTTTCTTGAAAATCTTCGTGTCGCATCCTTGGATGATTTAATTTATATATGTTCGCTTTAGTCTTGAAAACAAAAATAAAAACCACACTACCACAAAATATGCCACAAATTAGCGTATACTTCCATTAACACACATGATGAACGACAGGGAAAACACCTGACATCTAGCGGCCAAGTCAGAACTGCATCTATTGTAATACCTTTGCAGACGGCATTCTAAGGCCTTGTATAATGACGTAGGCTACGGCTGAAGTAATGCCAAGTGGCGTAATCATCCTATAGAAATAACTGATTACCTTGTAACCGTTTGTATGTAAATACGACTTATGACATTGAAAATTCACCTGTAATTGTTCAGCTTTTTTACTTTCTCTATACGCACTATGTACATAGTGTATAGAGAAGGTATTGCACTCCGCCAAAAAATTCAATACCGAGAGTTCACCGGAATTATATGTTTTAGGGTCCCCTGTATCCAAAACTCTTCACCAAAAAACTAAGTAATAAGGCCATTTTTGCTAATGTTTATGTTGATTAACACGAAGCAGATAGATTAGGCTTTTTACTTTCTCTACACGTACTATGTACATAGTGTATAGAGAAGGTACTGTATTGCACCCAAAAGTCGATACCGAGATTTTACCGGAAATATATGTTTTGAGTCCCCTGAATCCAAAAAAAGCATTTTTGGAAAAAGGTCTGTGTGGGTGTGTCTGTGGACAGCATAGCTCAAAAACGAAAAGACCTTTAAATACCAAAGTTTGGTATTTAAGTTTGGTATCTTCCAAGGATGCAACACGAAGATTTTCAAGAAAATCTCCTCACCCCCAAATACCCTTTACATGGAATTTTTTTCGAAAATTTTGATTTTCTCAAAAATGGTTCTAACGAGTTTGATTAAAATATCGTATATTAAAGATATTTACCTGACAAATAATATCTGTATCTTGATTTTTCTGTGAATAGCGTTTGAAGACTACTTTATTCTGCAGGAATTTTGCATAACTGCTAAACCGTAAGAAATGGACAAAAATTTACCACACAAAAAATGTAGAACACTTTAAAACACACAATTTATATTATATACATTTTTTTCGAGGAGTTGATCGTTTTTGAGATATTCCTTGTTTTTGGTTTCAGCTCTGAAAAACTTGTACAAGAATTTGTCAACTCGTGTACAAACAAAGGAACTTCAGTCACCTAGTAACCAGCTTTTGACTTCACTTTAACCTATGATATTCCCATATTTTGCTTCTACTTACAAGGAAGTAAGTAATAAGACTATTTCTGCTAATTTTTTCTCGATTAGCTTGAAGTAAATAGAAGAATAAGCTTATTAACGGTGTCCGAGGTACGCCAAACAGAGTCTTCAGGCCGGCTTCAGTAACTTACGAAGTGCTCTACATAACCACCAGACAATAATATTTATAAGACAATGTAAACTCTTTGAATTATTGTAAAACATAAATGTAACCATATTGTATTTAACCAATGTGTAAATAACTATTTTATGTATAATTTGTAAGGTCACGATATGACCATGTTGTTAAAGCGACCCAAAATAAATCATATTGAAGAAAAAAAAAAAAAATAATAATAATAATAATAATAATTTGTTACACAGAAGTATAGAAAGTCATGTGAATGGAACACATCAGATTTTTACTTTCTCTATACGCATTATGTACATAGTGTATAGAGAAGGTATTGCACTCCACCCAAAAATTCGATACCGAGATTTCACCGGAAATATATGTTAAAATATATGTTTTAGGGTCCCCAATATCCAAAAAAAGCATTTTCACAAAAAGATCCGTGTGTGTGTGTGTGTGTCCGTGTGTCTGTGAACATGATAACTCAAAAACGAAAAGTCGGTAAAATACCAAACTTGCTATTTAAGCTTAGTATCTTCCAGGGATGCGACACGAATATTTTGAGAAAAAATCCCCCACCCCCAACTACCCTTTACATGGAGCTTTTTTCGAACATTTTGATTTTCTCAAAAATGGCTCTAACGATTTTGATTAAAATATCGTATATTAAAGATATTTACCTGACAAATATAATGTATATCTTGAATTTTCTGGGAATAGCCTCTGAAGACTACTTTATTCTGGAGGAATTTTGCATAACTGCTAAACCGTAAGAAATGGACAAAAACTTACCACACAAAAACTGTAGAGCACATTAAAACACACAATTTATGTTATATAAATTTTTTTCGAGGAGTTGATCGTTTTTGAGATATTCCTTGTTTTTGGTTTCAACTTTGAAAAACTTATACTTTTCTCATACAGAAATTTGTCAACTCGTGTCCATACAAACAAAGGAACTACAGTGACCTAGTAACCAGCTTTTGACTTCACTTTAACCTAATTTTGCTTCTACTTACAAGGAAGCAAGTAATAAGACTATTTCTGCTAATTTTTTTCAATTAGCTTGAAGTAAATAGAAGAATAAGCTTATTAACAATAATTTGTTACACAGAAGTAGAGAAAATCATGTGAATGGAACACATCAGATTTTTAACAATTATTTTTACAGAAATTTTTGTTTGACCTAGTTACAGTTAGACTATCAAGCCCGGGACCTTAAAGTAGTTAAGGAATTTGTAAGTTGCCATTGAAATATGTCATCTCAAAATAACTTGAGATCTCCTTGTGGCTTACCAGAGAAAAACATGAGTCAGTTGGAAAATTTTATACCATGCCGGCATGTTGCCATGGTAGCTGAGTGAGTGAGAGCCTGGTTCTAATCCCAGTTATGGTATTGAATTTTTCAGTCTGACTCTGGCGGGTTTTTTAATTAACCGAATTTTCGTTTTTGAGTTACATTGTTTGCCAATACATAGACAGATATACCTTTTTCAAAAAATAAACTTTTGTTTTTGGATTCAGCGGTCGTGAGAACATATTATTATGTTGAAATCTGGGTATCTATTTTAGGTGGAATGCAACACCTTCCCTATCTACTAGTAGATCGTATGTAGTAGAGCAAGTAATAATACGTATACGCTCGAGGTATTCGTACTCAATTAACATTGTTGTTCGTTGGCATCATCGTCTGAAATTTAATAAATCTGTGGGATTTTCTGATTTATAAAAGTAAACTTATGGATGCTGTGGTATTAAATTCAACCCACTTATTAGAAGCGGCGTTTTTGCAATGAGTCGATGATGAGGATGACGAGAACCCGTTGGTTCCGACATTTCTAAAAGGAATACTCCAAAGACATCCGGTGGATTGGATTCATTGAGCTAGAGGTATCCTCACTCCAGGGGATTCTGCAGGCTTTTACGGGGTGATGAACCAGTGGTCCACGGGGAAAACATGACCGGATGCCCTCACATGGAAGAGAATGCTGACAGAGACAAAAGACAAGGAACACGCCAAAGAAAACTCCCCGATGGAGATGGTTATTTGTGTTCAGCAATGCTGTCCAATTAAGGATTGGCGCGCGGTTCGATAACCAATATAGTGCGCTTAAAGAGAAGCCGAACCTCTCTTTCGATATTACGAGGGTCATTCAAAAAGTGACAGACGATTTGGCACAACTAAACAGTAATGAAAGATATCAACACAAGACTTTATTTACAAAGTTACAGTACCGTACTGTATTTTTCAACGCAATCTCCATTCTATCAAGACCTATCGCCAAAAAACTTATTCATTTGTTTGTTTTTTTTATGCAAAAAATATTCGGCCAATCGAATTTTATAGGCAAATAACGCAAGTGTATAATGATAATCCAATGAACGAGTCTTCATTGAGGAAATGGTGTATTATAACGAGAAATCAAGGAAGATCCAGTGTGTACGAAAAAGACCGGAGTGGAAGTTCATCAATCGTTATGGAGGACTTGAAAGCAAATGTTGATAAAAGAATTAAGAAAAACCGATGTTTAACTTTGGACACCGTACTTGACTTTTAGGATGGAAAAAATTGTCCAGCCATGAAGACTTTAAAGTGGCAGTGACATCTTGGCTCAGATTTTTCATCTGCGTTGAAAAAACGGTACCACGTGAGAATAAATACCTTGATAACAATGGCGATTACGTTGAAAATAGAGTAAGGTGCTGTAACTTTATAAATAAAGTTTAGTGTTGATAACTTTCGTTATTTAGTTATATGCCAAATCATCTTTTCTGGATGATTCTCGTATAACGAAAGCAATATTTACATATATCTATTCTGATGTAGGAAAACAAACCTAATATGTTCCATTCAGGTGACTTTCTCTACTCATTCGCAACAAACTATTATTACAAAACCATATTCTTCTGTCTACTTCAAGATAATCAAGATAAAATTAGAGAAAATGGTCATTTTGCTTATTTCCTTGTAAGTAGAAGGGAATACATTAGGCTAACGCTAAGGTCAAATCTTTTAAAAGTTGGTCTATGTGATACAATTAAAAATTGATTCTCTTTGAATGGCCAGGAGTAAAACAAAAAATATGAATCGAATGACGACATTCCGTTTGACAAAAACACCATTATAATTTTTTTTATATGATAACGTCTATAATTACAGTTTAACAGTTATGCAATAGCCATTCAAAATAAATTGGTTTTCAAAGGCTATTTCTAGAAAATTCAAGATATATATTTCCTGTGTCATTAAAATATCCTAACATGGATAATTTTTGAGAAAATCAAAATGCCCCATGTAAAGGGTATTTTGGAGTGACGGATTTTCCTAAAAATCTTCGTGTTGCATCCTTGGTAGATGGTAAACTTAAATACCAAGTATGGTATTAACTATTAATAATGGTTAGTTTTAATTGTATATTTTTAAACTTAAACTTTTAGTTAATGAGTAATTACAATTTTATAGTATTATTAACTTATGTATTACATTTCTTTAAGAGTATTTACATTGTTAGAGATATTTTCGTTGAATCCAGAACAAATATATAAAATGACATGCCAAATCCTAGCCCAGAGCTTGGTGACAGCATACGGATGCTGAACAACAAAAGGATACATACGTCTGCCTGGAAATGACTTAGGTAATTCTGTGCTATTTCCAGATTGTTTCTTGTATTGTACTTTTGTAAAATTTTCTCACCGATAGGTGCTATTAACATAAGTTTTTCAAAGCGTCAACCGCTTAGAAGCTAGGATGGGAGAATAATTATTTTCTACTAGCCAATCCAGAAAAGTAATAAATTCAAAATTAGTTACTTTAAACATGTTTCATAATTATGAATTATATTAGCGGTGTGAAAAACAATGTTTTCAATAACTAGTATAGACAAGATTGGAAAAGATTCAAGTTATTAATAAAATCTAATATATTACAGTTATATCCACAGGCCTTTTTTGCCTGTTTTGTAACATTCTTAAAAAGCTTATTTATCAGAAATAGTTTTATAATATATTTTCTTACAGATTTTAAGGAAAATTAGGTATATATATTAGACTAAAGCGATAATAAAATCTTTTAAGACTGGTTCCTATGTGATGCCTTGAAATCCCATTCTATTTGCATGATCAAGGTAAATTTAATGTGAGAAAAGTGTAAGTACTGGGAATATCTCATAATATCAAGGAATATCTCAGAAATGGTTAACTTCATCAAAAAATGCATTTGTCTTAAATTGCGTGTTTTAATGAGATCTATATTTATTTGTAGTGAGATTTTGACTCTTTACGGTTTACTAGTTTTTCAAAAGTCATTCAGAATAGAGACAGCTTCAGAGGTTACTCCCAGAAGATTCAACAAATGCATTTTATTTGTCACGTAAATATCTTAAGTGTATGATATTTTCATCAAAATCACTTTATTTTTTAAAAAATTAGTAAAATCTTCCAAGTAAAGGGAAGCTTGAAATGGGGGAATTTTCTTTAACCTAATCGTATCTCATTTTGAAAGAAACTGAACCCAAATACCAAGTTTGGTATTTATCGCGCATTCATTTTGGATTATGCTGCTCACTCTCCCCCTCCCTGCCCCTCTCTCCCTCTCTCTCTCTCACACATACACACACACACATTCACGGATATTTTCTAAAAAATCTGATGTGTTCCATTCACGTGACTTTCTTTAACTGTTCCACAAAATTTTCTTACAAAAGATTATTCCTTTATCTACATCATGTAATCAAAATAAACTTTACCAGAACTGGACTTATTACTTCCTTCTTTGCAAGTAAAAGGGAAATAGGATAATGCATAGGCTAAAGCGCTAATCAAAATGTTTAAAAGCTGACGCTGTGTGAAACAATTGAAATTTGATTCTCTTCCCGTAAGAAAAAAGTTTAAAGTATCTTAAACGGGAACCACCAACTCGAAATATCTCTAAAACAATCAATTCTATACCAACAAAAATGTATATGGCATAAACTGTGTTTTAACAAGATCTACAATTTTTGTGTAGTACATTTTTGTCTATCTCTTACGGTTTACCAGTTATACAAGTTATATAAAAGCCATCCAGAAAGAAGTCTTGAGAGGCTATTACCAGAAAATTTCATTTTTCATAAAAATATATTAGACAAATGACATTTTAACCCAAATCGTTAGAGCCATTTTCGAGAAAATCAGCATTTTCGAAACATTTTCTATGTAAAGGCTATTTGGATGTGGAGGGATTTTCTTGAAAATATTCGCATCCCTGGAAGATACTGAACATAAATACAAAGTTTGGTGTTTAATCGACTTTTTTTTTAACTATGCTGCCCACAGACACACACGGATATGTTTCAAAACATTTGAGGGGGGGGGGATTCAGGGTGTCTCAAAACATACATCTCCAGTGAAATCTCAATGTCTAATTTTTGGGTGGAATGAAATACCTGGTGATTCATGGAATAAGATGGGGCACCAGTAGAATGCGATGGCGGGGAAACCGGAGAACCCGGAGAAAATCCACCCTTGCGCCGCTTTGTCCACCACAAATCACACATGTGGTTCACTTAGGATCGAACCCGGGCCGTCTAGATGAGAGGCAAGTGGCCGCAGCAGCATCTGAGTCAGCGATTCATACTTTTTCGTGCAGATGGTCCACAATTTGAATCACAGTTCCTGATAAAATTTCTGTATTTTCTGCTTATTGTTTTTAATGTCTCGAACCGTCTGCATTCTTATCCCATAATCAGCACTTAGTTTTGCAAGTTTTCCCCTTGTCAAATTTTTATTTAAGTATAATTTTTGTTTTAATGTCAACGCAAGGTTCTTTTTTTTTTTTTTTTTTCTTTCGTTTCTCCACCATTTCTTTTACATATTTCTTTTAACTTCCTACGTTGACACACGCTGATTAATATCAGAAAAACTGAACTTGTTTTTAATTGACACGGAACAGGCAGGTCGATAACAATGGCATTTTTCTTCCCGCGGTGATCATTTAAACAATGGAAATAGCATTTATTGTCACGCAGCGGGTCCTTTATTGCTGTTACCTAATAAAATAATCTATAATAACTTTTATGGAGGGGGGATGCACGGAAAATTCACAAAGAGGAGAATACGCATACCAATAATAGGGAATGTATTGTGTTTTCTTTTATTAATTCATATTTAGTTTTTATTGTGTAATAAATGCCTTTGTAGACTTCAAATCGACATTCAACATTCCAGTCACTCACGTCTCGCTACACACCTCGCTTGCTTGTGTTCCTCCTTTTAGAGATAATAAATGACGCCACAGAACTTTCTGGAAGCTTGTGGAAGCCGAACCTTCTGGAAGAAACCGAACTTGTTTCTGCCCAAAGCCGCCGGTTACCGTCGCGCCGGACTTCCTCTGTGTTACGCATCCCAAGTCTCCAACTGCGCCGACTCATATACCAAGGCGAATACCTGAGAGCGGCAGCACACGGACGCACTCTCACATTATTCACATTTGTATACCTATATATATATATATATTACCCAAGGGTTACCAAAACTCCATTCAACTCATCTGATAATCATAAATCTTGCAGTTTACACTTTTGAAATATTTCTTTTAGACTATTATTATGCTAAAATTATTTCATCTCTACTTTTAATAACTGTAATCTTCCTTCGCTTATAATCGCATTTATTTCATTTTCACTCTGCACTTCACTTCATTCACTTTTATAATTTTCCTTGCCTAATAATCGCTCTTAGAAGCACAGGCCTGAAAGATGAGAAGGAAAGAGAGTGAAGTGGAAAGATGGAGTACATTTGGGAGATAATAAACTATCCTAGCATTCGTCTTGCAACCTCGGGGAAACCACAAAAAAGTGTTAGTGTGGCTGGTTGTCCGAGATGGAACCCAGGAATGCGAGTCGCAATCGTTATGGCAGAGCTACGCCTCTCGATCGGTAAATATGTTGTATATATATATATATATACATACACTCTCTCACACACACACACACACACACACACACACACACACACACACACACACACACACACACTTACTGTATGGCTCTGAAAGTTATTATCAAATACGTTAGAATTATATAATTCGCTCTTACCAAGCACAGATGTGTGATTATATTTCGTATATTTTTTGTGGTGGCGCCGTGGCTGAGTGATTAGACCGCTCGTCTCCCACCTAGGCGGCCCGGGTTTGATTCCAAGAGCCCGTATGATCGATTTATTGTGTACAAAGCGGCGAATGGGCGGGTTTTCTCCGGGTCCTCCGGTTTCCTCCACCACTCATTCCACCAATTGCTCCATCATCACCTTTCCATTCACCTTTCATCCATCTCGCTTACATTTCATATCATGATTTACTGATGCTCATGCCTGGCTACGGGCCGACCACTCGTTCCAGGTTCTCCATTCTGTGGTTAATGTCGTTGATTTCCCGACATACCTAGATTCCCGTTTGTAAGTCGTAACGGAGGGGTTCAGACCTACATAAGGGGAGGGTAAGCCGATTATAAAAAAAAAAAAAAAATATTTTGTTGTTTCTTCTGTAAACGCACTAAATAGTACACAATGCTCTAAAAAGACAACCTATGGTCCCATAAAAGTTATTTTGATTAAAATATAAGAAAATTCAATAAATGCTCCGTTTTGAGCCTAAGCAATTCTAAATGAGATTTAAAATGTATTAGGTAAAGGAAGAAGCAGTAATTTAATTATTGTGGAGAGAGAGAGAGAGAGAGAGGGAGAGAGAGAAAAAAAAGGGAGCAATCTCTTTTCCCTCTCTGGAAAGCTTTCGTAACGAAGGGATGATTAATCGAATTGATAGCCGAATTACTCAAGCAAGATTACTCAAGGCGCGCCACGTTTCAAAGATGTGACAATTAATGAATACTTCGCGAAAAGAATTTTAAAACGTAAATGTATTTTTTAAAATATACCAAGATAAACGAGGATCACCCAGAAAGCTACAGACGATTTGGAATAACTAAATAATAACGAAAGTTATCAACACAAAACTTTTTGTTCTTGGTAATTTTTTTTTTTCCCTCTTTCCTTTAACCTGTTGGTCATAGCGGACGATGAGTGAATTTGGTGAAATGATGCTCAAATGATCTCGGGGTCCATGGAGCTTAAAGTTACTCGACATTCTCTTCTCAGGAAAAGGGAACCCCCCCCAAAAAAAAAATATTCCGAGTAGCTCACCCTAAGCGAAATTTGATCTCGCGACCTAAGCAGACACGCTACCCCCAGACTACCCAGGCGGGCAACACAAAACTTTATTTACAAAGTTACAGTACCTTGTTCTATTTTTCTACGTAATCGCCATTGCTATCAAGTATTTATTGTCACGTGGTACCAGTTTTTCAACGTTGGTTTACTCTTCCACCGCTAAAGATATGAGCCAAGATGTCACTGCCACTTTGAGGTCTTCATGGCTGGGAAATCTTTTCCATCCAAAAAGTCATGTACGCGATAGACCAAAATGTAGCGCATAAAAATGTAGATCTCTTTAAAAAATACACTTTATTTTAAATAGCTTTTTGTACCATAAGCCATTTCTGAGATATCCGTTATTAAACATGATTGGACAAAAACACTGAAGACAAAGCGTGCTCTGGCCGTCCAATTGAGGTCACCACACAATGACAAAAGCCATGGTATGTGAGGTGACACGTGTGAGGTGCTCTTTCGATTTGGTGGATAGTAATAGTGAACAACCTCCTTTTGCATCTCGACAATTTGTTGAGTTGAAGTTCGTCAAGGATTCAGGATTTTGGCGATCTCAAGGCCGAATCTCTTCGTTAATGTTTTGTTGTCGTTCTTGTTCTCCGGGTAGCTATATATAGGAACTTGTGGATGAGACAGGTGAAAGATTAAAATGATTGTTACGAAGCTATGCTTCTGTTTCCCTTTGTCTTTAGTTTTGCACGAACCTTACAACTTCTTGGTTTCTAACCTATTTGGAATTACACGTCCTAGAGCCAGACTTAACTATAACAGAGTAACTTAGATCCTTAGTAGTGCAACGTTGACTAGGGGCGACGTGTAGTCTGAGCGTGTTATGACGAACTGGTGAGAAATTCTATTTATGTTAACTACAACCCATGCTGATTTTGTTAGTTAGAAAAACTGATGCTTGAGTAAGATTGGCGGAGATTTTTGTTTAAATTTAAAACTTATTTTCCATTGCTCAAGGGTAGTGTTAGGATGCCTTCTCCTATGGGCCCTAAGCGTGGTGGAATGGGGTGACGCCTCTATGTGAGCAGCCCAGATGTGAGAGTGCTACATACACTCCGTGAAAATTACATTTCGCCTGTGTATACAACTTTACCGAGGAACAGATCTTAAATGATGTGGCTATTTATTCCTCAAAATAGATCAAAGATAAAACAAATGATCAGTATTACATTAGCTTCCTAGTGGTATGTTTTCATTGTTTGTATTCCAAAAATTACCTATTTATATTAATTTGGATGTTGGTTTTTCATTAATTATTACTAAATTATTATTAGGGCTCGGATGTTTATGACCTAAAAAGTTAGAAATATGCAGTATAATATGACATCATAAATAGCTAAGTATTACCCAAAAATACAAAATATGACCAATCAAATATGCATATTTAATGAATATTTTATGATTAAGAATAGAAAATAAGTTCTGTTTTGCAACCATCTTAGCACGTAATAGTGTTTTCTATTATATTCGCGATTCACATTTCTTGCTCCTGTAAAGAAAAAAAAAAAAAACATATTAGGCTGTGGATATAAATAATTGCCCGTATTAATTACAGTGAAATCAAGTTTGAAGTACTACATACCTACTTTCCTGTTCCATTCATGGTAACATTGCGGTATGTTACCACATGCATCCTTAAATTCTCGAAGTGGACTTCTCCATCGGTGCTGAAAAGCTCCTTTCCAAACTCTTCAACGACACTTCTTAATTTTCACACTTAATTTTCGGCATATCGCTATTCTCTGATCCACTGCAGGTTTAACATTAAGAAAGATTTGAAATTCCGTTTCCACTGAAACGTTAAGGGACCCCCTGTGTGCTACCTGCGCCCAAGGCTCACCAGCAATGCCAACTACACAATGGCAGCAGGGTACTGCATTGTTTCCTACAAACCCACATTCCATTGACCGTCAAAACAAAATATCAATAACTCTTTCTCAGAATATAACCGAAATATGACTTAAAAGTAGGAAAATATGTAAAATATGACCAAAATCGAGAGCAATACCTAAATATGCAAGTATATGACCACATAAAACATCTCTAAAAGTAATCAGAAAGGTTCAATTCATGTTTAATCAAACATAGTGACTGAAATGAAAGCCAGGAGAAAAATATGACATGTCATAAACATCTGAGCCCTAATTATTATATAACTCTTTCTTTTTAGTTGATCTGATACAGCGCCTCATATGCTAATGCAATATCACCAAGTAAACGTTCATGAGATTGCCGATACCGTAGGAATCTCAACTGAGCGAGGGTGTAATATCGTGCACGAGAATTGGTTATGATTTATGAAGAAGCTATGTATAAGATGCATGTCGCGATTGATTACAGTGGGCCAAAAGCAAGATTTCAACACAATGTCTGGCGATGTTTAATCTCAATCCGAACACCGATTTGTGAATTGTTGATGAAACCTGGATCCATATTACACCCTAGAGTCGAAACAGCAGTCAAAACAGTAGACAAAGGCTAGTGAAAATCTATCGAAGAAGGCAAAGACCATTTTGTCACCTGGTAAGGTGATAGCCATGTTTATTTTGGGAGAGGGGATTTCCAAGGAATACCTAACCGTCATAGATTACTTGAAAAAAGACAGAACTATAATTGGACTCTAAATGTTGGGTCGTTTGAAGTTTGGGTTGACTGAAAAAAGATCAAGTTTTGCATGTAAGAAAGTGCCCGTTCACAGGATAATGCACACATCAACAGTATTCATGGCGATATAAATTAGGGTTTGAATTGGTTCTTCATCCATCCTACTCACCAGCTCCGAGTGACTTATATTCAATAACTTGAAACTTTGGTTTGTGAAAGAAATGCTCGTCAAATGAGGAAGTGATAGTCGCAGGACACTGAGGGTGTCCACGCAGTTGTGGACGAAACGTCCGTGTCATCCTACTCTAGCAGATCACGGCAAAGCAACCGGGAAATAACTCCTAGAGATATTGACTCCAGCTTGAAAGCCTACTTTACTCAATAATAATAATTATAATAATGCAGAACAGTTATCAATTTCTCTCTGCCTTTTTCCTGACAACATTTTAAAATGCGCCCCGGATCAGAGCACTCTTCTCTCCAAGCATTCTGTTTTTAAATTTTATTTGCATGTTCTGCCACTCGATAATCCCATAATGGCATCCAACTCCTGTTGCTCTGCTGTTATTGTCATGTTGACCACGTGAATGCTTCCAATCATCTGTCAAGTCTTTCAGTTGCTTGGAAGTGGTGTGGCACTGCAGTCAGTTGTGCGGTTCTTGCTGTTACAAAAATTGCAAGCAGGAAGATGTTCGTCTGAACCATAGGTCTGAACACTGTCATGGTTCTACGGTTGCAGGCAGTGCTGTGTCGCTGCGTGCCGGTGCCGAGAGCTGATCGTATAAAAGCAGTCTGTACCAGAGAAGCGTCAGCTCCATCTCTATATCTCAAACTAGCGAGTAAGAGCAGCAGATAAAATACAAAATGACATGATGACTAAACATGCAAGTATTGTATTGTGCTGAGTTGTTTTTACAACTTGCTCTGTAAACACCTACACACTTGAGGTTTATAAGAATATTGATATGTGAATTCTTACGATTTGATATACATTATAAATTCCTACAAAGACAACATTTTCCAACAAGACTTTAGGAAAACTATAAATTAAATTTTATAAAACAGTGGCATTGACAATATTCCTTTATGGTGCAGAGACTTGAGTAACTTCAGAAAGAGAGAAAACGAGAGCAGAAGCTTCAGAAAGGAGATTTATAAGATCAGTGATTGGTGTGTCTCTAATTTGAATGTAGAAAGCGCGAAGAGAAATAAAAAGAGAACTAGGAATAAAAAGAATACTAGATAATATCAAAAATTACCGGAAGAACTCAAACAACATTTAATCGGAATAGATAAAAATTGATTGCCAAAAATATCTTTAATCACAAACCTCGTGGAAAACGAAATATAAGACATTCAAAGTTAGGATGAAATAAATAACTCTGATGGGGACGGAACGGGCCTGAGGTTCAAACCATGTGGTTGATGACGACGTCACGACTTTCACGGACGGAGTTAACACAATGAAGTGTAGATTCCAGGCTTCTAGCCTTGTCCAACGGATTAAAATTCCTCCGACGTTTTGCCCAGAATTCCGCTGGGCATCTTCATTGGTGACAACTCGATTGGAACCCTTCATATGTATAAATGACTTAACTTAGTCGGTTTACCCTCTCCGTATGGAGTCTTGCACTCTTGCTCGAATACTCTTCAAACTATAAATTGCATCGTGGGACATCGGATAATGTCATTGTATACAATTTTCGTCCTATTTTTTTTGGTCCAATTCCAGTTTGCTAGAAGAGGATACAGCGGTTTTTGGTCCAAATGTATGAAATCGACCAATAAGCGACCTGGTGGTAATGATGTAATAATATGGCGGCTAGTGCTGGGTCTTCCTTCCCGCCACGTGGTTGTTTGTGTGAAACTTTGCTGTAACGTGTAGACTTTGTCCTAAATAATAGGGTTATAGTAGCTGAGCAATTGTTGAAATGCAGCTTTTTTTTGTGCGGTAGATATTTATGAAATAATGACTCGGGTATTTATAACCCTGCAAATGTGTTTTATCAGAACCACTTGTACCTAACCTTCTTTTCTCAACAAAATATAAAAACGCTACCTTTGATTTGCTGGTATCGACTGCTTCATATTTGTGTCTTGGCGAGTAATTTTTGCCTCAACTAAGGACAACAACTTTCCAAACAAATGTTCGTCCATTCTAAGGAAGTTAAAATAAGTTATAGAGTCAGAAACGAGTTCATTTTGCAGCATATGTAGTACACCTCTTTCTTGGCCTGTATTCATACGTTCCAGCCATGGTCTAGTCCACCAACGCCTCTTTCTTGATTTTTGTTCTTTCTATTATAATATGCTCTTGCAATGGATACATACACGTTTGTGAATCAACAACCTCCGCCATTTTCTATCAGCTGTTCATGTGCATGCGAGAAATGTTTGGACCAATACACACTCCCATGGAAATGGTACGGAGAAATTGTACACAACGTTCACGTTGTATAAAAATTTTGAACCAAATTTTTACCGTGGGACATCGGCTTAAGAAATACACGTGAATGTTTAGGTTCAAAAACTGGCAACCACATTTAATCATAGAATGAAGAAACCCTGTACTGAGATCGGCCTGTAATTGAGAAGGAGAGTAAGGAAAACAGATGAGGAATTTATGGAATAAATGTCCGGGGAAACCTGAGAAAGTCCGTCCAGACGCCGCCTTGTCAACCACAAATCCCACTTGCGCCACACTAATAAATGATAATCCTTCAAAATATCTTAACAAACTGCCTAACTCCGCAAACATTAGTTCAAACACTAGAAGGCAACGACAGAAGGCTCTCAATCATGAGGGAGAAAGCTGTGCGTATCGAATACAACCTGGTGAAGCCGGTCGACCTACAGACAGCGCCAGCGACGAGACATTACTGACCTACGCAGCTGAATGTGTTTGCTTGAGGTCTTTGTTGTTGGCCTTCGAGAGCTGTATCATGCAGTTAACAGCACCTTCTATATTCTACCTCAGACTATAGGCACCGTGCACGGGCCAGAAAATCGTACTGGTGGCGCCGTTCCGTGTCATACTTTGTACTTATTAGAAGGATAGTTAGAAGTGGAAGCCATGTGCGATGTAGGTATTATTTGTGGTTTTCTGACTATAAAGTGCATACATTTGACTGAAAGTTCTGTTTCAAAATGTCAAAATCTTTTTTTACACATCTGGAAATATACTGGGAACGAACATATGCTGAACTGTGAGGATGTTCTGAAACTTTTATTTTCGATGAAGGGAATGCTGCAAATATTTGTTGCAGGCTTTGGTTCTCACTCAGGACTGAAAATAAAATATAAAGCATGGCTAGTAATACGTTCATAACTATACGTACATAAATATTAATAATAGAAATAAAATTAATAATAAAAATAATAATTGACAGACTATTCCCATAATGTGTCCTTTAATCTAATACTCACAGTATTTAGAGTTTCTATTTATTAACTTAAAAAACGTTAGCATTAATTTCTAAACAACATTATGCATGATGCAGTTAATTTTTAAGCATATGTTACTGCTTTGAGGTACAAAATAAAATTATTGTACTTATTTCAATGTACAGCTTGAATCCATAGAATTCTTCTTTGCGCTTCAGTTTTCCGCGTGGAAAAAGAATAAAAGGCAACAGCTGGCGAAGTATTCATGTGGGTATTATTACATCCTACAACACAGTAGTTATTGTTCCCTTTCCGCCTTCTTGTACTATTTACATTTTCAGGAGGTTCGATACTTGACATCTTAGCATACGCTAATATTCTTACTTCACTACCGCCTACGGTGCCATAAGTAGTTAAAGCGGACGTTAAACACTACAAAAAAAATCTTACTTCACTGTTTCTCTTATCCTCTTGTTAGTAACCAAACTTGCCGCCAGAGTAGCGTGCGCGGTAACTATATCCCCGCCGCTGAATCCTTGCACTTGACAGTTCGGTTGGTTTCGCGTTAGGTTGGCTATGCTGCCTTTGCGGCGTTGCCAGAGTAACTAGTAAACAACACCAGCTAATTACAAATCTCTCTAGACAAACATAAAAAGTGTACACAGTAAATGAATGCCGATGAATAATGAAACTAATTATTATTGATGTTAATTTAAAATAACAGCGATACTATAGCGCATGTAACATACGTTACGTATTTACGACCATATAGAACAAATTAATACAAAATAGCTTGTTACAATGAGAGAAAGGTATAACAAAGTGATTTTCACCAGTTTAGAATTTTAACGGCTTAATTCCATCCAAGTCTGGGTCATCGTCATTCTCGGAAGCATCATCCTCGTTGTCACCAAGACGTACCATTAGTGGTTCACATTCCCTGATGACTCCGTCTAATTCCTTTGCTCTTCGCATTATTTTGTGCACATGATTCATTTTCTTCCTCCATGAAGCCGCGTCCACTCTCGCCACACCTTCCCGCCAAAGTCTATCCACTTCTATAATTGTGAAAGTCTCGTTATGTTCCCTCACGTACAAACACCAACAACACTATCAACAATAATAACAAATATACATAACGAATAATACGTAGCTTGCACAGAACAGTTTAACACACGTGTTAGGAGTTCACAAACTGAGCACGTGGTTGGAAATAGCCAGATATTGCAACGGTGCGGCATCTAGATTCCGTTGTCAGACCGACCGACCGGAATGCTGCATTGTGATTGGTTCAGAAAGTCAAACGGATAAAGCTTTTCAACTGTTTTTTGCTGGGGTACCAACTTAACTCCCAACTGTCAAGTGCAAGGATTCAGCGGTGTAGAGTGGATTCAACACGCTGCGTGTTTGATGTTACAGTATGCATATACATTTTACAACACTAGCCGTAGCAGCGCTAACATCTTGTCAATAAACCAAATAAGATATTAACAGAACATTATTAAAGTTATGTGTTACTTAGCAAAATGGTTACGCTTTGGGTTTCCTTCTTAAGTATCGCGAAATAATGCGCGATCATATGCCTGTCGCTATTTCTTCCGAGTGTTGTTTTATGTCGAAAGATTAACAGAATGTTAATGTTTGCTGTTTTAACAAATAAGTTTCGCTGATGCAAGACGCAATGAATCGCGTTTGACTCTTTCATTTTATCTTTAATTTGTGCTACAAGACTATTCTGCCGTCCAAACATTGATGGAGCGCCATCTATTGCCATAGAACTCAGTTTATTCCACGGTAACCCCTTTTTTGCATTGCTTCGTCCACACTTGAAAATGTCCTCTTGTTGTATCTTTCATTGAAACTACAGCTAACACTTCCTCTGATTTTAAGCTCCTTATCTACTCCTCTTATGTAGATAGCTAACTGGGCAGTGTCAGAGATATCGGTGCTCTCGGCGGCTGTCAAAGGGTATGGAATAAAGCCTTTCGGATACTCACAAGCTCATTTCTGACATCCTCAGACATTTCCTGGATGCGCCTTCTAACTGTGGTTAGTGACAAACTAATGGCTTCAAAATCTGGAACCTGGTCAGGACAAGTATTCAATGAACACTACATCTACAAATGGTTTACAGTTCCTCACCATCTGCAAGGTAATCTTGTAACTAAGGCAGTTGGATAACTGAGGTTTGTTCTTCTCCTTCATATTGACAATAATCATTTGCATGAGATGTGGTATAATAAAGGTGTAGGTTAAAATTTCTTCTACTATTTAATACCTTCCCACAAACTAAGTATCCATTGCAAGAGCATATTATAATAGAAAGAAAATAACAATATGGTGATTGGCTGCCCTCCATATTCCGCAAAAAGAGATAATCTCACTTCCCACAGAGACCATCAACCAGTGTTGGGGGTTGATGGTCTTTCGTGTATTCCCTTGTCAACCATAATCCTGAAAGTTCAGCTGTCAGCACTTCACAGCACTCCGAAAGGACAACTTACCTCGATGCAACACTTTCTTACTCAGCTACCGACTACCTACTCAGGACCAGCGCACAACCCAGTTGACGACTCCTAGGGTACTCCTTTATTCATCTTGTATCTACAAAGAAATAAGTAATAAGACCTTTTCTGTTAATTTTTATCTCAATTAGCATGAAGTAGAAGAATAAGCTTTTGTAAGAGTAGTTGCAGAATAAGTAGAGGAAGTCATGTGAATGGAACACGTCAGATTCAATCCTGAATCGTAAAGCAAAAATCAAATACATTAAAATTGAGAAACTTAGGCGTCCACTCAAAACCATTTAATATATTTTTAAACTTAATATACTGCATATCATATAGATGAGAATGCTAAAAATACCGTAAATATGCATTATACATGATTGAATTCTTAAAAGGTCATAACATGCAAATTTGAATGGAAAAGGCACACTTATTAGATACTGAAAAGTAATAAAATAGATGAGGACTTATGCCATATAAAAATCAAGAGTATATAAGTTATAACAGCCGAGAGTAAATAATTTCTTAGAGAGTTATAAATATTGGTTGGTGATTTTGAAGTGGGTACACTTTTCCTTCACTTTTGTAAAGAGTATTCCTTCAGTAACTGCCCAATTTGCACTCAAAGAAATAAACAGAGTTAGCAAGTATATACTGAATGATCAAATTTATTTGGCTTTTAGAGTGATAGAATTTTAAATAAGGATGTAAGTGCTAGTCAGGGGGACCCTCCAGAACCTTATGTAGCAGCCAAGACAAAACTACCTTGCTTACCAGAGCATTCTTCACCAACTTTAAAGAACATACCAGGATTGGCAGACTTGACGTTTGAAAGCTATTTTCAATCTGTAGAATAATTCAAGAATGCTTCATTATGGTGCTGCCAGTTGTGTAGCTGCATTTCATAGCATTTTTTTCTGAATTTCAGCAGTTTTTGCAACAATGCCTTATGTTGAACGGTATTTATGTCTTAGTTATATTTTCTTGTTACTAAAGGGAAGTGCTATTGTGTTTTGTTTCTGTTTATTGTACAGTGATTTGTTTTCTCCTTTTATTTGCATAAGCATTCTTTTTTATTTACCTAAGTGAAGGTCTGGGTTCGAATTCTAGTAGATACTCGAGGGTCAGTCAGTAACTAATGCATCCTATTTTTTTCTCCTTTAATTTGTAAGAAAATTAAGCCTTAATTATGTACACAGCATAAAGCCACAATATTGAGGATTAAATTGTCACTTTTCAATGTAATCCCGGTCCTTTTTCACAGTTTTGGTCCGCCTTTTAACAAGGGTATGTATTCCAGTGTGGTAAAATGCACGGTTTTGCTTCCGAAGCCATTGACGCGCAGATGTTTTCACGGCCTCTGCATCTTCAAAGTGAATCCCACGATGAGCTTCCTCTAGCGGCCCACACAGATGTTGTTCTTTTGCATTGTTAAGCAAAAGAACAAAATCCACCATGGTTTTTGTTGGGCGAACTCGCCGAAGACGTGCTTTAAGTTTTTTGAAGGTGCTTACGTATCGGACAGAACTTATTGTGCATCCCTGTTCCAAAAATTCAACCAGAATCACACCCTGTGCATCCCTGTCGGCATCACTTTCCCTGCCAATAGCACAGTTTTTAATGTTTCCTTCTTCAGTGAGGTTGTGCGATGCCATTCCATTGACTGTGTTTTTGATTCAGGTTCAAAAAAATGAACCCATGTTTCGTTCTCCAGAATGTTTTCCAGAAACTCCTCTCCCTCCAAACTGAAGCGCTGCAAGAGTTCGGTGGCTATAGTTTTTCTTGTCTTCTTATTCTCGTCGGTTAACATTCTTGATACCCACGTGAACAAACTTTTGAGTACCCCAGTTGTTCATAATCGTCATCATGCTGTCTTTACTGAGGGACATAATACAACACAATTGATCCGTTGTTACCCGGCGGTTAGTACGAATGATTTCAACCACTCGCTCAATGTTGCGTGGAGTCACTGCAGTCACCGGTCTGCCGCTCCGATTTTCATCAGCCAACGGTGTTTGCCCTTCTGATTCACTACAGCAACTGATCCATCTTCTAACAGTGCTGACATCCATTGTTGCATCACCATACACATTTTTTATCCTTTCATAAATGCGATTGGGCGTTTCACCTTCCTCATGCAAGAATTCAATTACGGGACGCTGTCTAATACGCACCTCGATGTCAGCCATTTTGCAAAAAGCAGCTGTGCTTCCACCTGTTGACTTAGGACGTTGCTACCGCAGTGGATTAGAGAAGACGGGTTTGAGGAATTGCGCCAAATTCAGATTGTTCACGTCGCTAACTTAATTAAGGGGAAAAAAGGAGGTATTAGTCATTGACTGAACCTTGTAGAAGGGAAACAAGGGAATACACTAGGCTAAACCGACCGTCAAATATTTTAAAAAGTGGTTGCTATGGTACTGAAGTCCGTATCTTTGCGTAGCCAGGAGTTGACAAGTTGCTGTATGGGAGAAGTGTTTTAAAACTAAAACCAATAACAAGGAATACCTCGAAAACAGTAAACTTCACGAAGAAATATGTATATATAAATTGTGTTTTAATGAGATCTACATTTTTGTATCGTACATTTTTGTCCATCTCTTATGGTTAACAAGTTATGTAAAATTCATTCAGAATGAACTGGTCCTCAGAAGCTATTTAAGGTATACATTTTATTTGTGATATAAATAGCTTTAATATCTTTATTTTAATCAAAATGGTTAGAGCCATTTTTGAGAAAATCAAAATTTTCGAAAAATGTCCATGCAAAGGGTAGTTGGGAGTGGGGCAATTTTTTTTAAAATCTTCGTGTCGTATCTTGGAAGATACTGCACTTAAATACCAAGTTTGGTATTTAACCGACTTTTCGTTTTTGTCCACATATACACACACGGACTTTTTATTTAATTTTTTTCGGATCCATGGGACCTCAAAACATGTATTTACGGTGAAATATCGGTGTCGAATTTTTGGGTGCAATACAATACTTCCTCTATACACTGTGTACATAGTACGTGTGGAGAAAGTAAACATGTCCGTGTGTGTGTCTGGACAGCATAGCTCAAAAATGAAAAATCTGTTACATACCAACATTGGTATTTAAGCTTAGTATCTTTCAAGGATACACAACAAAGATTTTCAAAAATATTTCCTCACTCCCAGCTAACCTTTATGTGGAAAAAGTTTCGAAAATGGCTCTATTTTGATTAAAATAGCGCATTGAGTAATCATTATGCTAAAAATCTTAGTGTCGCATGTCAGCTTTTATCAGCCAGAATAGTTTAATAATATTCATTTAAACAAAATGATTTTAAAATAAGAACTGAAGCTTTCCTGGCGACGTGTTAATTCAAAATCTTCTCGGGCTTCTAGCCAGGTAAAAACTTGGCTTGACACCAACGTTTCGAAGAAGTGCATCTTCCTCGTCTTCAGGGTGAACTGATGGTTTGAGCTTGCGGAGACTGGTATTTATAAGAGCTGGGATGAAGCTAACATCTGATTGGTTCGCGAGATATTCTGGCCTGGTATTTAAGATGACCATGTCTCAGAACATCTCTTTTACATTTTGATAAAAACACACCAGCGGTGCACAAGGGCCGTTGCACCATCAAGGCAACCGTCGAGGAGCAATATTCGCCTCCTCCTGTCACTCCACAACCCCAATACACACCCGCCATCCTACAAAACCCACAATCCCGTCAGAACGTGGTTAAGTTCTCTCTGAGAACAGGGACACGTCTAACACACCTCGGGCTGCCCTCAGCCTGCCAATCACACTGGACTGGAACATCTTTTATATCACACGGGTAAATCCGCGAGAAAAGCGGATAGGTACCGTGGTGATTTGCCCCCGCCCGAGTACACTCGGGCGACTAGTTCCTGCTCCTGGCTCCTCATCTTAAATACCAGGTCATAATATCTCGCGAACCAATCAGATGTTAGCTTCATCCCAGCTCTTATAAATACCAGTCTCCGCAAGCTCAAACCATCAGTTCACCCTGAAGACGAGGAAGATGCACTTCTTCGAAACGTTGGTGTCAAGCCAAGTTTTTACCTGGCTAGAAGCCCGAGAAGATTTTGAATTAAAATGATTTTAAATATCCAGTCCTCTCGTCAGACATTTCATTAAATGTTAAAAATGTATGTAATGTGTGCCATCCACATGACTTTCTCTACCTGATCTACAAAGAAACCTTTTACAAAACCTTGTTCTACTTTCTACACCATGCTAATAGAGATAATCGTTGGCAGAATGTTCTCTGCTTAGTTCCTTATAAATAAATAGAAGGCAACTGAAGGAGTGCACTTTTCTAAAAATGTAGTCGAATGTTTCAAGAAGCTGTCCCTCTGCAATTCTCATTGAAATTCGCTTTCCTGTGTGAGAAAAACATTTGTATTTTAAAATTGAAACCAATAACATGGAATCTTCAGGAAACGTCTACCTCCACAACAAAAATGTAAAGGAGATAAACTGATTTGACAAGATCTACATTTTTTGTCTTGGCGGCGCCGTGGCCGAGTGGTTAGATCGCTCACTTCCCACCTAAGTGGACCGGGTTCGTCCCAAGGGCCCGCATTTGGGATTTGTGGTGGACGAAGCGGCACCTGGGCGGGTTTTCTCCGGATCCTCTGGTTTCCCCCGCCACTCATTCCACTATCTTCACCTTTCCGATTATCCATTTCCTTTGCATTTCATATCCATTTCCTCACATTCATGCATACTATGGGCCAACCTTTGACCCCTAGGTGTTTTATCAAAATCGTTAACTCCATTTTTCAGAAAATCAAAATTTTCGAAATGTTGTCCCTGTAAAGGGTAGACTGAGGTGGTGGGATTTTCTTAAAAATCTTCGCATCACATCCTTGGGAGAAATAAATTTAAATACCAAAGACACACAGAGACACAAAATTCAGTTACACACCACCTACACATAAACACATATCCAGACAGACAGAAAAATACATGAACCTTTTTCTAAAAATGCTTTTTTGGACTCAGGGGGTCTCAAAATACATATTCCGATGAAATCTCGGTAATGAATTTTTGGGTGGAATGCAATACCTCCTCCACATTGTACATACGTGCTAGAGAACGTACAAGAAACTAACTTGACTCACGACAGTTTAAACTCAGATCATGTAAGATTTTAAAGGTCGATCAACTAGTTCTTAAATATCAAAATGAAGTATTGATGTACAGCGATCCAAATATTGCAGGTATACAAAGTCTGAAATTTATAATTACAAAACTGAAAAGAATTATCAAGATGCATATATTAGCATTTAACTTTTCACTAGAGAAATGCATTTTTACTTAAAGATTCTTTTCGGTATGCCCCTTAGCTTCATCTCGATCTCCAACGCAAAACAAGTGCCGGATGCGTGGCGTGGATCACGCCGGGAAGAAACGCTCCGCCAGCCGCGGAGCCACCCTTACAGCTTCGGGGTTGAAAAAAATCCGCGCCCAAAAATACAGGGTCAAGGTTTTAAAATCAGCTCTACATTGCCTTGTTCATCAAAAAATCCTATCTTATTATTATAACTATTATAAATATTTAAGTAAATGCCAGGCAAAAATATAAAAATCAATTTTAAAAAACCGTACTTGCTTCATTCACATGACTTTCTAAATCTGTTCTACAAACAAAATATTTTACCATTGATCATCCTTTCATCTGCATAATGCTAATCAAGATAAACCTTACCGGAAATGCCTTTATTAATTAGTTCCATATAATTAAATAGAAAGGAAACATTAGCTAAAGCTAAGTCAAATCTCTCGCTATGCATTTTTTCATTGAAATCCGGTTCGCTCTCCAAGAGCCGTGAGTAAAACAAAAAAGGTATGAAACGGATAAGGACTCTCCATTTGAGAAAGGTTTATGTAGCTTAAAATTTAAACTAAAAACAAAGAATATCTTAGAAACAGTTAACTGCACAAAACCATAAATTATGTAAATTGTGTATTTTAATGAGATCTTTATTTTTGATGCAGTACATTTTTTTCTATCTCTTACGGTTTACCAATTACATAAAAGTCATCCAGAATAAAAAGGGTTTCAAAGGTATTCCAGAAAATTAAAGAAATAGTTTCGTTTGTAATGAAAACATCTTAAACATTAGTATTTTAATAAAAATAGTTAGAACCATTTTTGAGAAAATAAAAGTTTTCAACAAAATTTTCCATGATTTCTTTTACAGTGTTTGACTCCGTTTTTACCACTATAGCATCGCAGATGGTGACATTGATGATACATGAAATGAAAATGGAGCACCGGTGGAGTGTGATGGCGTGGGAAACCGGAGAACTCGGAGAAATTCCGTCCCTGCGCCACTTCGTCCATCACAAATCTCACATGCGGTCGCTTGGGTTCAAACCTGGCCGTCTAGGTGAGAGGCGAGGGGTAACCACTCGGCCACGGATGCCCAAATGTTCCTTGGAAAGGGTAGTTCGGGCTGAGAGGATTCTCTTGAAGATCTCGTGTCGCATTTTTGGAAGATGCTAAACCTAAAAACCAAGCGCGCACATTATACATGCGGGCTAAAGAAAATAAAAATCTGATGTGTTCCATTCACATGGCTTTCTCTTTATCTCTGCAATAAATTATTTTTAAAAAGCTTATGCTTCTATTTACTTCCAGCTAATCGAGAAAAAAATAGCAGAAATAGTTTTATTTCTTGCTTCCTTGTAAGTAGAAGTGAAATAAGGGAGTACCATAGAATAAAGTGACAATCAAAAGCTGGTTGCTATGTGACTGCAGTTCCTATGTTTGTATGGACACGGGTTCACAAAGTCCTGTATGAAAAAAATATAAGTTTTTATAGCTTAAACCAAAAACAAGGAATATCTCAAAAACAATCAACTCCACGAAAAAAATGTATACAACATACATTGTGTGTTTTAATGTGCTCTACATTTTTGTGTGGCAAGTTTTTGCCTCTCTCTTACGGTTTAGCACTTATGCAAAATTCCGTAAAATTCACTCAGAATAAAGTAGTCTTCAGAGGCTATTCCCAGAAAATTCAAAATATACATTTTATTTGTCATGTAAATATCTTTAATATACGATATTTTAATCAAAATCGTTAGAGCCATTTTTTAGAAAATCAAAATTTTCGAAACATATATTTCCGGTGAAATCTCGGTATCGAATTTTTTGGTGGAGTGCAATACATTCTCTACACTATGTACATAGTGCGTATAGACAAAGTAAAAATACATAAGAAGTTAGTGGAAATAATTTCTTTGGAAGAAGATGTTGCAACTTAACGAAATAAATGAAGATAGAATGGTTCTAAGAAAAATAATTCACTGTAGGCCTAATAGAGGATGATCAGACACATTTTAAAGTCGCAAGAGGCATTCTGAGTCACAGTCCCTGAAATGATAAAGAAGAAGATAAAATTTAATATTTTCTCAGTCGTTAACAATGTAGGTATAGATTTCATTAGGCAAAGCATATCTGGAGTTGCTTTAATGGTTTCCGAGCGCTGAATATTGGTAACATTTCAGAGGATACCAATAAAATGATATCTGGATTATATCTTGTAGCGGCTTTATTTACAGAATTACCATTTACACGTCTTTCTCTTCTTAAGGTTTTATTTTTATTTCCTATCCATCTCTGTCTTCTATTTCTCCTTCACCTCCAGTGCTTTTGTTTTCATCCCCGCCCTTAATTCCCCCATGCAAGTTATTTCTGGGGCTACTCCTTCCTCTTCTGCCAGGTGGACACCATTCCTCAGCTTTCTGGATATTCGTTCTTCTGGCATGCTACTAATGAGTGCATACCGTTGAGTTATTTATATCTTACATAATCTGTGATTCCAAAAAAAAGAATTTTTAGAAAAAGATCAGTGTGTACTTGTGTGTGGTGTGTCTGTGGACAGTGTAGCTCAAAAACGAAAAGTCGGTTAAACACCAAATTTGCTATTTAAGTTCACTATCTTTCAAGGATGCAACACGAAGATTTTTAAGAACATCCCGTACTCAAAACTACCTTTACATGTAACATTTTTCAAAAGATTTTCTAAAAAATTGCTTTAAAGTTTTCATTAAAATAGCATATATTATGGAAAATAAAATATATATTCTAAATTTCTTTGGAATAGCTCCTGAGGTCATCTTTATTCCTAAATCGTAAGAGATGAACAAAAGCTTATTTAACAAACAATGTAGATTTCTTTGAAACACAATTTTATACAATTTTATATTAGAGCTGTTTCCAACATAATCCCTGTTATTGGTTTCAATTTTAAAATACCTAAACTTTTCGCATACGGAAAGTCCTCATGCGTTTCATATTTCTTTTGCTTTATCATGGAAAGAGAACCCAATTTAAATGACAATTGCATAGCTTCAGCTTTTAAAAGATTTGACTCTCGCTTTAGCCTGGTGTAAACCTTTATTACTTTCTCTATACGTACTATGTACATAGTGTATAGAGAAGGTATTGCACTCCACCCAAAATTTCGAAACCGAGATTTCACGGGAAATGTATGTTTTAGGACCCCCTTAATCCAAAAATAGGATTTTCAGAAAAAGGTCCGTGTGTGTGTCCGTGTTTCTGTGAACACGATAGCTCAAAAACGAAAAATCGGTAAATATCAAAGTTTGTGTTTAAGTTTAGTATCTTCCAGGGATGCGACAAGAAGATTTTGAGAAAAACTCCCCACCCCAAACTACCTTTTACATGGAACTTTTTTTCGAACATTTTAATTTTCTCAAAAATGTCTCTAGCGGTTTTAATTAAAATTTCGTATATTAAAGATATTTACCTGACAAATAAAATGTATATCTTGAATTTCCTGGAAATAGCCTCTGAAGACTACTTTATTCTGGACGAATTTTACGGAATTTTGCATAACTGCTAAATCGTAAGAGATGGACAAAAATTTGCCACACAAAAAATGTAGAGCACGTTAAAACACACAATTTATGTTATATACATTTTTTTTCGTGGAGCTGATCGTTTTTGAGTTATTCCTTATTTTTAGTTTCAGCTTCGAAAAAATTATAATTTTCTCATACAGGAATTTGTCAACTGCTGTCCATACAAACAAAGGAACTTCAGTCACGTAGCAACCAGCTTTTGACTATCACTTTAACCTATGGTACTCGCTTATTTCGCTTCTACTTAGAAGGAAGCAAGTAATACGACTATTTCTGCTAATTTTTTCTCGATTAGCATGAAGTAAATAGAAGCTAACAATAATTTGTTGCAGAGATGTAGAGAAAGTTATGTGAATGTACACATCAGATTTTTTTCTTCTACTTATAAGCAGCTAAGTGGCAAGCCCATTTGTGGATTAGCATTATGTAGATAAAAGAATTATCTTTTGTAAGAATAGTTTGTTTGGAGAACAGGTAGAGAAATTTATGTAAGTGGAACACACCAGCTTTTTTTTTCTTCTAATTTTAAATCTCTTGCTGACTTTCTTAAAAAGTTATTTTCCGTAGATATAACGTCCGTGTTAAATGTTTACACACATGCGACCCCAAGAAAATTGATTATTCCATGAAACTCTGGCATCAAATTATCTATTTTCCCCAAATTTAAAGTCAACTGACATGCAACACTTGGTATCAGTTTGTTTGATAACAATTAACACGAATCAATATAATTTATACCCAAACTAATATTTTATAAGTGAATTTAAATTGTAAGTGATAGTGCATTTAAATTGCTAAAAAGTTAAACATATGTGTAAAAACATTGGTCGTGTAGACACATATGTAGTTCATAGTTACTTGAAATATTATTAGTAGCATTCCGAGAAAATGCAATCATTTTTTCGCAAATTTTTGCAATACAAGATTAGCTTAAATTCACTCAGACTAACATAGATTTGTTAAAATAAGTTTTAACTAGCTAGAAAAATCTGTTGTGTTCCATTCACATGATATTCTCTACCTATTCTGTAACAGATTATTCTTACATTATTCTATTTCGTGCTAATCGAGATAAACATTAGTAAAAATTCTTTCTTGTAAGTAGAAGGGTAATAAAGGAATACACTAGGCTAAAGCGATAGTCAAGTCATTAAAAGCTGGCTGCTCTACGATTGATTTTCGGTTTTCTTTGCATGGCCAGGAGTAAAACATAAGATGCAGGAATGACATATACGCGTTTAGAAAAGGTTAAGTACCTTAAAATTGAAACCAATAACAAGGAATATCTCGTAAATGGTTAACTCCACAAAAATGTACAGGACATAAATTATGTGCTTTAACGAGATGTAGCTTTCTTGTGTAGTAATTTTTTGTCTATCTCTTACAGTTAGTTACCAGTTATGAAAAAGTCATCCTAAAGAGGAGCTCTTCAGAGGATAATCCCAGAAAATTCGAGATATACATTTTATTTGTCATGTAAATATCTTTATTATACCACCTTTAATAAAAATCATTGGAGCTATTCTTGAGAAAATAAATTTTCGAAACATGTTCGATGTAAAGGGTATTTGGTTGGAGGGATTTTCTTGAAAATATTCTTTTCGCATCCTTGGAAGACACCGAACTTAAATACCAAGATTAGTGTTTAACCGACTTTTGGTTTTTGAGTGTTCACAAACACACACACCAACATTTGTCTAATTTTTTTTATTCGGGGGATCTTAAAACTGTATTTCCTGTGAAATATCGGTGTTGAATTTTTGGCTGGAATGCAATATCTTCTCTGTCTACTACGTACATTATACATGTGCTAGAGGAAGTAAAAAGTGTACTATTAGGAGCTGGAAATACTAAATGTTAAACATTTCTCCTATTGAGGAGTAATATAGGGTCATTAAATTATAAGGTAACCCCTCTCGCGGCCTCTCTGCACTGCGCAAGAGATCCGAGAGTTGGCGGGAAAGTGGGGCCGGCAAAAGCTCATTAGAGTCCTTATCTTAAATAAATGCTGAAATATTGACCACTACTCCCAAACAGGCACTATAACATGCTCTCGCTCATTCTCCTAAGCTAATCAGCAGAAATCCCTGTGTAATCTACAGAAACATAGTGATGTCATGCAAGAGATCACAAGGATTCCTGCTGCTAAGCTTAGACGAGTGACAATTTTCGCAAATTGTGTTGCCCTGTGTGAGCAGAAGGTGAACATATCCGTAATTTATCTTCAGATACGTATCTTAGTGCGCATTTGTCGCCACCAATTTCCCGGTGACTCTCGGATCTCTCGCATAGTGGAGAGAGGCCGCGACAGCGGTCACCTTATAATTTAACGGTCCTATATATACTCTTTGATAAGTAGAGCCCGGATTCTTATACAATAATATATTCTATTCCTTTATATATATGCAATTGAAGCATTCGCATTGCTATACTGAAGTTTCATTTTACTGGTATATATTTTCAATATTTAAACGCATAGTACATATGTTGCACAATCCTACACAAATAAATATTTACCCGTTTCTTTGCTTAATTATTTATAATATTTATATTATCTTTTTACAGTCTCTATACGTACTATATACATAGTGTATAGAGAAGGTATTGCACTCCACCAAAAAATTCGATACCGAGATTTCACCGGAAATATATGTTTTAGTGTCTCCTGTATCCAAAAATGTATTTTCAGAAAAAGGTCCGTGTGTGTGAACACGATAACTCAAAAGCGAAAAGTCGGTAAAATACCAAAATTGGTATTTAAGTTTAGTATCTTCCAGGGATGCGACACGAAGATTTTGAGAAAAATCTCCCCACTCCAAACTACCCTTTACATGGAACTTTTTTCGAAAATGTTTATTTTCTAAAAAATGGCTCTAACGATTTTGATTAAAATATCGTATATTAAAGATATTTACCTCACAAATAAAATGTATATTTTGAATTTTCTGGGAATAGCCTCTGAAGACTACTTTATTCTGGGTCAACTTTACGGAATTTTGCATAACTGCTAAACCGTAAGAGATGGACAAAAACTTACCACACAACAAATGTAGAGCACTTTAAAACACACAATTTATGTTATACATATTTTTTCGTGGAGTTGATTCTTTTTGAGATATTCCTTGTTTTTGGTTTCAGCTATAAAAAGCATACTTTTCTCATACAGGACTTTGTGAACTCTTGTCCATACAAACAAACGAACTTCAGTCACATAGCATTGGCTTTCACTTTAATCTATGGTACTCCCTGATTTCACTTCTACTTACAATAAAGCAAGAAATAAGACTATTTCTGCTAATTTTTCTCGATTATCATGAAATAAATAAAAGAATAAGCTTATTAACAATAATTTGTTACAGAGATATAAAGAAAGTCATGTGAATGGAACACCAGATTTTTTCCTATGCCTAAAAATGAGAATAAATGGTTGGAGTCAAATTGTCTCAAAATTTCAAAATACAATTGATAGAAACCCAGTCTACTCAACTTTCCTCACTATATGCAAGATGCAGAATGGTGAAGAGGTGTAGTCCCCTAAGACCAGGTTGTGCTCCGTGGTCAAGGGGTAACAAACTAGCCTGTAGTCCAAGGTCGCGGGATCAAACTCGGCAGAGGGCGATGAATTTTTTGGCAGTAAAAATTCTTAGCATGGCTTCCCTCGGAAGGGAAGTAAAGTCGTTGAAAAAACTCTATACTGATGAAGAGGTCTCTGAGCAAAATTTTAAGTTGTCTTTCACGCCCAGTATACGGGACGCTAAGAAAATGGAATTGGAAATTTTTGTTTATGTATGTTTTGTGTGGTTGTCTTTCACGCCCAGTATACGGGACGCTAAGAAAATGGAAATGGAAATTTTTGTTTATGTATGTTTTGTGTGGTTGTCTTTCACGCCCAGTATACGGGACGCTAAGAAAATGGAAATGGAAATTTTTGTTTATGTATGTTTTGTGTGGTCTTTCACGCCCAGTATACGGGACGCTAAGAAAATGGAAATGGAAATTTTTGTTTATGTATGTTTTGTGTGGTTGTCTTTCACGCCCAGTATACGGGGCGCTAAGAAAATGGAAATGGAAATTTTTGTTTATGTATGTTTTGTGTGGTTCTCAGTGTCCCTATCTATACTAGAAGTGAAAGACCGCTTAATTTTGCTCAGAGGCCTCTTTATCAGGATTGAGGTTCTTTTACATGCCGTAAGTCTACGACACGGACCAACGGCTTTACTTCCTCTCTGTAGGAAGCCATGCTAAGGATGTTTCGCCCGAAAAAAAAAAAAAACCGTCGTCCTTCGCCGGGTTTGAACCCGCGACCTTGGGGAGACTCTGAGAGCCATAGCAGTTAAAGAGCGTTCATAAAAAAACATAATTTAATTTCCTGAGAGCAAACTTACAGAAAAAATGGTCCTGTTCAAGTGTATTTGCAATTTTTGAGTCTTGCGACGTAGAAAGATAATTTTCTTCTCACATAATAAAATGTTATTCGACAGAAGAATGACATTTACACCAGAAAAAAAAAAAAGTGAAGTATCTTATAGTTCACTCTACTAGAAAATAAACAACACGTCTTCAATTATGATTATAAATACTCCATTTTCACTTTATTTAGCACGTATGTGCAATATATACAGTACATAGAGAAGGTATTGTATTCCACCCAAAAATTCGATACCTATATTTTCTCGAATATACATGTTTTGTAGCCCCAAAAACAGTTTTAGAAAAGGTCCGTGTGTGTGTGTCTGTGAATAGCATAACTCAAAAACGAAAAGACTTTAAATACCAAACTTGGTTTTTAAGCTTAATATCTTCCAAGGATACAACACAAAGACTTTTAGGAATATCTACATGGAACATTTTACAACATTTTCAATTTTCTAAAAAATTACTAACGATTTTGATTAAAACGCCATGTATTAAAGATGTTTGATTGGCAAATAAAACGCACATGCTGTAATTCTTGGGAATAGTCCTAGAGGTCTGAATGATTTTTGTATAACTGGTAAAAGATAGACAAAAGCTTACTTCACAATGAATATAGAGCTCATTAAAACACACAATTTGCAATTTCAGAGATATTGCTTGTTAATGCGTTCATTTTTAAAATACTAAAAATTTTTCTCAAACGGGAAGTCCACTCCGTTTCACATATCTTTTGTTTTTCTACTGTCATGATAATCGCGTAGCGACAGCTTTTAAAAGATTTGACTGACGTTCTAGCCAACTGTATTTTCTTATTTCCCTTTTACATATAAAGAACTAAGTGATAAGACCAGTTTTGGTAATGTTTATTTTGATTAGATTTATGTAGATAAACGAATGAACGTTTGTAAGAATAGTTTGTTTGCAGAACAGCTAGAGAAAGTCATGTGAATGGAACATCAGATTGTGCTGTTTTGCTCCTACGTGTTTAACGGACATCAAGTGTTCACAAAAGATTGTGAAAATGGAAAGTGAAATCTGGGAAAAACAATGTAAAACTAAATATGGGGTAGTATGGAGCAATAAAAGTAATACAAGTGGTACTAGAAGAAATGATAGTGAGTGAAATAAATAAAGCATCACTAAAATTCCGGGCTTCTAATTTAATTTTTTTTTTTTTTTTTTTAATGTTTCATTTGTATAGCCCCCTTTAATATCAATGGTCATATCGGGGGCTGTGACTTGTGAAACTGTAGGTTCAGAACAATAGGTTAAACTTTATATTACTAAACACACGCACATTCACTCTCACATTCATACTTCCAGACTATGGGGGATAGGGAATAATTCTGGTTAAAGAAAAATTCCCCGCCAATCGAACCCGGGACCTTCGGGTGAGATTTTAAATGATTTGTTTTGTATTCATTATTACAATTTCATTTGTTATTGCATGTTTCGTTACATATTATTATTTTCTCTACATAGGACATAGTGCGTATGTAGAGAACCTATTGCACTCTCCGATATCGAAATTTCACCGGAAATAAACGTTTTAGGGTTTTCTTATCCAAAAGAGCACATTTAGAAAAGGTCGTGTGCATGCGTGCGTATGTGTGCGTCCGCGTGCGTCTGAATACGATGATTCAAAAACTCAAAGTCCAAATAATAAACTTTGTATTTAAGCTTAGTTCTTCCAAGGATGCGACACGAAGGTTTTGAGGTAAATCCCCCCAACTCAAACGTTTCAAAAAGTTTGATTTTCTCAAAAATCGCTCTAACAATTTCGATTAAAATATAGTATAGTATTAAAAATATTTACATGACAAATAAAATACATTTTTTTAATGTTCTAGAAATAGCCTCTGAAGACCTCTTCATTCTGGATGACTTTTGCATTATGGCAAACCGTAAGAGGTAGATAAAAACTGCACAAGAAGTGTAGATCTCGTTAAAATACGTAATTTATGACATATACATTTTTTTCGTAGAAATGTCTTATTACTAATTTCCTTGTAAATAAAATGAACTTATGTTCTTATGAGAATACTCTAAGCTAAATCGTGAGTCAAATTTTTAAGTTTCCTATGTGCAACAAGTGAAGTTCGGTCCGCTTAGCATGGCCTACAGTAAAACATAGAGATGAAACGAAACGTCACTTTCTGTTTGAGAAAACCATAAGGAGTTTAAAATTGAAATCGCTAGCAAAGAATATCTTAGAAACGCTTAGCTCTACATAAAAATGTATATGACATAAATTGTGTGTTTTAACGAAATCTACATTTTTGTATAGTAAGTCTTTGTTTATACTGTTTAGCCATTATGCAAAAATTCTGCAAAACTCAGCCAGAATAAAGAAGTCTTCAGAGGCTATTCCTAGAAAATTCAAAATGTACAGTTTATCTATGATGTAAATGTCCCTAATATACATCATTATACGTCATTTTTTAGAAAAGCAACATTTTAAAAATATTTTTACATGTAAAGGATATTTTGTGGTGAGGAATTTTCTTAATAATCAGTCGTGTCGCATTCTTGTAAGATACTAAACATAAATGTCAAGTTTGGTATTTAACGGCATTTTCGTTTTTGAGCTATGCAGTCCACAGACATACCGAACCTTTTTCTAAATTTTTTTTCGACTCAGGGGACCTCAAAACATATTTCCGGTGAAATCCCGACCTGAACATTTTAGTGGAATACAATAGCTTCTCTATCTACTATTTACATTGAACATGGAAAGCATTTTTAGAAAAAGATCAGCGTGTGTCTGTGGACAGCATAGGTAATACAAAAACGAAAATTCCGTTAAATACCATGTTGGCATTTAAGTTTAGTATCTCCCAAGGATGTGATACGAAGATTTTTAAGAAAATCCCTCACTCCAAACTACCTTTTACTTGAAAAAATGTTCGACATCTTTAATTTTCTCAAAGATTTTAGTTAAAATGCCGTAGGTATATTAAATATATTTACATGGCAAATAAAATACATATCTGTAGTTTCCTGGGAATAGCCTCTGAAGTCCTCTTCATTATGAATAACAACACATACTACACAAAAAATGTAGATTTCGTTAAAACACACAAGTTATGCCATATGTAATTTTTTTTGTAGAATGGACCGTTTCCGAGATATTCCTTGATATTGGTTTCAATTTTATATATTTGTTCTTAAACGAGAACTCATCTTTCCTTCCATCTCTCTGTTGATTTACTCCTGGCCACGCAAAAGAAACTGGATTTCAATTGATTCACATAGCGACCAGTTTCTAAGGAATATGATGCCGCTTTAGTCTAGTATATCCTCTTATTTCCCTTCTACTTACAAGGAAGAAATTCTGGTAATGCATATCTCGATTAGGATGAATAAAAAATAGAAAATATAGAAAAATAATCTTCTGTAGTAATAGTAGTTTCAGGAATAGGCAGAGAAAGACATATGAATGTAACACATCAAATTATTCGTGATGGGTGCCTCAAGTAAAACACTGAAGGGACAAAAATTTCACGTTTATGAAAGTTATTTAGTAAATAATTATTAAACTCCGATATGCAAGGATTTAGATATTGTTAGCGGATTATTCTAATTTGTGAATAGTTTTTTCTTGTCAAACTTGGCCCTTGGGAGCGAAAGTCGATACAAAGAAAGGCATATGAATGAAACATATCATATTTTTACTTTCTCTAGCCCCGTAAGTACAATGTACAAAGGGATAGAGAAGTATTGTATTCCACTAAAAAATTCGATGTCGAGATTTCACCAGAAATACATGTTTTAAGACCCCCAGAATCCAGAAACTCTGACGTGTTTCATTCACATGACTTTCACTACATCTCTGCAACAAATTATTGTTAAAAAGCTTGTGTTCTATTTACTGCATGCTAATCGGAGAAAAAAACAGCAGAAATAGTCTTTATTACTTGCTTCCTTGAAGTAGTAGCGAAATAAGGGACTACCACAGATTAAAGTGATAGGCAAAAGCTGGTTGCTATGTGACTGAAGTTGCTTTGTTTGAATGGACAGGAGTTGACAAATTCCTCTATGAGAAAAGTATAAGTTTTTTAAAACTGAAAACAATAACAAGGAATATCTCAAAAACGATCAACTCCACGAAAACAAATTATATAACATAAATTGTGTGTTTTAATCTCTCTGCAATTTTTGTGGGGTAAGCTTTTGTCCATCTCTTTCGGTTTAGCAGTTATGCAAAACTTCATAAAATTCATCCAGAATAGAGTAGTCTTCAGCGGCTATTCCCAGAAAATTCAAGAAATACATGTTATTTTTCAGGTAAATATCTTTAATATACTATGTTTTAATCAAAATCGTTAGAGCCATTTTTGATAAGATCAAAATTTTCGAAAAATGTTACATGTAAAGGGTAGTTGGGGGTGGGGGGATTTTCTTGAAAAACTTAGTGTCACATCCTTGCAAGATACTTCGTTTCGCATTCTTGGAATATACCAAACATAAATACCAAGTTTGGTATTTAACGGTCTTTTCGTTTCTGAGATATGCTGTCCTGAGACACACACACGGACTTTTTTCCAGAAATGCTCTTTTTGGATTCAGGGGGACCCAAAGCACGTATTTCCGGTGAAATCTCGATATCGAATTTTTGGGTGCATTAAAATACCTTCTCTATACACTATGTACATAGTACGTGTAGAGAAAGTAAAAAAGCATTTTCAGAAACAGGTCCGTGTGTGTGTCTGTGGGCAGCCTAGCTCAAAAACGAAAAGACCTTTAAATGCCAAAATTGGTATTTAAGTTTGGTATATTCCAAGAATGCGAAACGAAGATATTCAAGAATATCCTCCCACCCCTAACTACCCTTTACATGGAAAAATTTTTAGAAAATGTTGTTTTTCTTAAAAATGTTTGTAATGATTTTGATAAACATACCACATACTAAAGCCATTTCTACCACAAATAAAATGTATATCTTGCATTTTCTGGGAATAGGTTCTAAAGACCTGTTTATTCTTAATGAATTTCGCTTAATTTGGCATAACTAGTAAACCGTAAGAGATGGACAAACACTTTCTATACAAAAAAATGTAGATCTTGTTAAAATACATAAATTATGATATATACATTTTTTTCGTGGAGCTTTTCATGTTCGAGGTATTCCTTGATATTAGTTTCAATTGTGAAGTACTTATACTTTTCTCAGACGGAGGAGTCCGTCTTTCTTTTATTCTACTCCTGATCAAGCAAGGAAGCGATTTGCAATGACAATCACATAACGACAGCTTTTAAAACATTTGACTATAACTTTAGCCTAGTGCATTCCATTAGTTTCATTCTACTTATAAGGAACTAAGTAATAAAATTCGATTAGCATTGTGTTGAAAGAATAATTATCTTTTGTATGAAGTTTGTAGAGTAGCTAGAGAAAGTCATGTGAGTGGTTTTTTTCAAGGCGACAGTGTTTTCTTTCTCTATAACGCATGTACAATGTACATAGTAGTTAGAAAATGTATTGTATTCCATTCACAAATTTGAAACGGAGATTTCACCGTAAATATATGCTTTGAAACGTATTGAATAACATAAAAATCTGATGTGTTCCATTCACATGTCTGTCTCTATATCTTTGTAACAAATTATTGTTAAAAAGTATATTCTTCTATCTACTTCATGATAATCGAGATAAACATTAGAAGAAATTGTCCTTATTACTTGTTTTCTTGTAAGTAAAAGGGAAAAATCTAATGTGTTCCGTTCACATGATGCCCTCTAGCTATTCGGTAAACAAACCTTTTATTAAAAACATTAACCTATTATCTGCATCATGCTAATCAAGATAAGCATAAGCAGAATTAGTCTTGTTACTAGCTTCCTTGTAAGCAAGTAGAAGGGATATAAGAAAATGCACAGGCTAAATCGACAGTCTAATCATTTAAAAACCGGTTGCCTGTGTGAAACAATTGAAATTCCAATCTCTGCTTATCAGGAGTAAACAAACGAGAAGAAAGACGTCTTTCCGTTCGAGAAAAGTTTAACTGGCTTAAAATTGAAACCAATAACCCGGAATATTTAAAAACGGTTAACTCTACATAAAATGTATATGACATAAATTGTGTTTTAATGAGATCTACATGTTTTGTGTAGTAAGTTTTTGCCAGTATTATAAAAATCATTCAGAATGAAGATGTCTTCAGGGGCTGTTCCCAGAAAATTCAAGTTATACATTTCATTTGTCACAAAAATATCTTATACATAAAATATTTAATCAAAATCGTTAGAGCCATTTTTGAAAAATCCAAATTTTCTAAAAATGTAAGGGGTAGTTGGGAGTGGGAGGATTTTCTTGAACATATTCATATTGCATCCTTGGAAGTTACTCATCTTAAATACTAAGTTTGGTATCTAAGCGCATTTTTGTTTTTGAGGTAAAAAATAAAAATTCTAAAAAATGCCAAACTTGGTATTTAAGTACCTTTCACGGTTGTGACACGAAGATTTTGAGTAAACTCCCCTCACCCCAAATTATAATCTACATTGAAAAATGTTTCGAAGAGCTTGATTTTCTCAAAAATGGTACTAACGATTTTGAATAAAATATCGTATATTGAATATACATTTATGTGATAAATATCTTCAATATACATTTTCATATGGTATTTACAGATATTTATATTTGATAAATAAAATACATATTTTGAATTTTTTGGGAATAGCCTCTGAAGAACTCTTCATTCTGGATGAATTTTGCTGGTAAACCGTAACAAATAGACAAAAATTTACTTTAGAAAAAAACGTAGATCTCGTTAAGACACACAATTTATGTCATATAGATTTTTTTCGTGGAACTGGCCATTTTAGTTTTAAAATATTTAAAAACTCTTCTCAAACAGGAATTTGTCGACTCTCGGTTATGCAAAGAAATGCCAGATTGCTTATTTCCCTTCTGCTTACAAGGGAGGAAGTAATAAGACCATTTCTGCTAATGTTTATCTCGAAGTAGATAGAAGAATAAGCTTTTGAACAATAATTTGTTACAAAAGTGTAGATAAAGTTATGTAAATGGACCATCAAATTTTTGAGTTGTGTTGACTACAGACACATGCCTACATGGACCTTTTTTTTTTTTTTTTAATTCAGGAGTCCCCAAAGCGTGTATTTCCGCTGAAATTTGGGCGGAATACAAATGCAAATAGTATTTGGCAGAGTAAGTAAACATATTTATGTTGTGTACGAAACGAAATTGGGTTTAGAATATAAAAGGCAATACAATTTCAATAAAGGAACTAATAATAATAATAATAATAATAATAATAATAATAATAATAATAATCTTACTAAACGTAATGTAATAAACAAACATGATCCCGTAAAAGTTGAAGAATGGAAGGACAAAATGTAACTAATCAATAATATATTTTTTAGAATACAGACACAAAATAACGAATGCTAAATTAGGTATTCGCAACTAGCCTATAATAGGTATCTAATAAAGTTTGGAAACATATTTTAAGAATTTAATTCAGAAGTCCGTGCCCATGTCTCAGTCATCTTAAATACCAGGCCATAATATCACGCGAACCAATAAGATGTTAGCTTCATCCCAGCTCTTATAAATACCAGTCTCCGCAAGCTCAAACCATCAGTTCACCCTGAAGACGAGGAAGATGCACTTCTTCGAAACGTTGGTGTCAAGCCAAGTTTTTACCTGGCTAGAAGCCCGAGAAGATTTGAATTAACACGTCGCCAGGAAAGCTTCAGTTCTTATTTTATATTTTAAGAAACTTCCATAATGGGCAAGAATTAATTTTTCACATTATCGAAGGAAGCTAATGAGTTCCATTCACATACTTTCTCTAACTATTCTGTAACAAAAATTATTCTTTAGAAAGCTTATTTGTCTATCTGCTTCAAGCTAATCGAGATAAGCAATAGTAGAAATGATCTTATTACTTGCTTCCTTGTAAGTAAAAGGGAAATAAGGGAACATACTAAGCTAAAGTGATAGTCAAATCTTTTAAAAGCTGATAGCTGTGTACTAAAATTGAAAGTCGGTTCTCTTTGCATGACCAGGAGTAAAACAAAAGAGAGATGAATGGCGACCCCGTTGAGAAATGTTTAAGTATTTTAAAACTGAAACAAATAACCAGGAATATCACGGAAATGGTTAACTCCACACAGAAAATGTATATGAGAAAGTGTGTGATTTAATGAGATCTACATTTTTTTTATTTAGTATGTGTTTTCTACCTCTTACCAGAGGCTATTCCTAGAAAATTGAAGATATACATTTTACTTGTCATTTAAATATATTTTACGATATTTAATCAAAATCTTTAGAGCTATTCGAATATTTTTGCATTCATAAGAATTTTGGGGTTTTGGTTTTGAATATGTGTTCAGACACACGCACACACACTGACCTAGGACACTTTTCTGCAAATACTTTCTTTTATATATAGGGAATCTTAAGATGTATTAACAGTAAAATCCGATATCGAATTTTTGGATGGTAGGTAATACCTTTTCTATCTATGTATTATGTACCAAATTCAAATAATCTTATTTAATTAGACCTAAAGGTTATTGTATGAATTTTGTTTTGCAAGTCAGTTGTTTATTTGTAGGAGGAAGTATTAACGAACTTCTGTAAATTATTACACAATGCTGCTGAATTTGAATTATAAAACAAATGTATAAATGAAATGTTATATTGTAAATAAATAACAGAATGGTATTAAGATACCCTAATTCAAGTATGTGTTTTTTTTTTTAAATCTATCACAAAATGCTTAGACGCATTCCCAGGAAGAGCAAGAATCAACGCTTCGTAAATGACGTGGATCCGCTGTTTCACAGAATGGCCACAGAGCGGCGCTACTTGTCGGATGCATATTTTACACAGCTGCTTGTCGTATGGGATGTTTGATTTGCTTTTTGACTTTAATAAGCGCATAATTTTACGGTCTTTACATTTTGAGCGAATAATGAAACTAAATACTGATATTAGATTGCTGATTAAGCCGTAAATAATTCCAAGATCTCTACTTTAATTAAATATATAACCATTATTTTGGCGGTGGTTAAACAGAATATAATGTGATGCGTTCATTCATATAACTTTCTCTACATCTCTGTAACATTATTGTAAAGACTCTTATTCTTCTATCTACTTCATACTAATGAAGATAAACATTATCAGAAATCAGGCTGAAAAATTCAATGCCATAGCCGGGATTTGAACTACGGATATTCCGTTCTCTAGCCGGTTGCTCTTTCGTTGAGCTACCATGGCAACATGCCGATAGAGAATTGCATTTTTCAGCTGACTCGTATGTTTCCTGGTAAATCACAAGGTGTTCTCAATTCAATGCTCTACGGGCATGTTGCCATGGTGGCTCAGAGGAAGAACAACCGGCTAGAGAGCGGGAGATCCGTGGTTAAAATCTCGTCTATGGCATTGAATTTTCAGTCTGACTCTACCTATCCAACTCCTAACCTATACACGGCCTGTGTGAAAAAACAATTAAACCACATTAGAAATTATCTTTATTACTTGCTTTCTTGTAAGTAGAAGGGAATACACTAGACTAAGTTTCTTGCCAGGGGTTGACAAATGCTTTAAGTATTTTAAATCTGAAACCAATAATAAGGAATATCTCAAAAATTGTCAACTCCACGAAAAAAATGCACATGACAAATTTGTGTTTTAACTAGGTCTACAATTTTTGTGCAGTAAGCTTTTGTCCATTCTTATGGTTTACCAGTTCTGCAAAATTAATGCGGAATAAGATCTTCAAGGCTATTTCCAGAAAACTCAATATGTACATTTTATTTATCATATAAATATGTTTAATGTACCCCATTTTAATAAAAAGCTCTAGAGCCATTTTTGAGAATATCAAAATTTTCGAAAAATGTTCCAGGGCAGTAAAGGATAGTTTCGGGTAGGGTGGAGATATATTCCTCAAAATCTTCGTGTAGCATCCTCGGAAGATAATAAAATTAAATACCAAGCTTAATATTTTACTGACTTTTCGCTTTTGTGTTATCATGTTCATAGACACGCGGACATTTTTCTAAAAATATGATGTGCTTCATTCACATGACTTTCTCTGCATCTTTGTAACAAATTATATTTAAAAAGCTTATTCTCCTATTTACTTCATAATAATCGACATGAGCGTTAGCAGAAATTGCCTTAATTTCTGAAATGGAGAGCTGGTAGCTATTTGATTCTTTTGAAACACCGTTCTCTTTGTTTCAAGAGGAGAATGAAAAGCGAATAACGACTTCCCATCTAGAAAATACCAAATATTTTAAAAATTGAAATCAATAACAAGGAATATTTTGGAAGGGATGTATTGCACAAAAAACATAAACAGCGTGTTTTAACGAAATCTACATGTTCTATGGAGGGGGCAGTGCCTTCGTGCCATAGCACTACCTCAATAAAAGTAGAGTAGAGAGTTTATGATTGTAATCGTGAACGATTGTATCAAGAATGCAGTCATACATGTTATTCTCCAAGGCGCAATGAAATGGTTTGTCTAACAATCGAAAAGCATATAAGCTAAAGGAGTTACAAGTTTGCACCATTATGTTGAATGAATGAATAAGTGTAGTTATTAACATAGCAATATCAGACACAGAATTTCAACAATCGCACGGGTCCACAGACCGTACGTGCTTTTGTAATACACACTGAAAGCAATATTAAAACAGCAACAACACAGAATTAAAAGAGTAAACACGAAAATAAAAATACAAAGGTAACACACAATCAAAAGCAATCTTAAACAAAAATAAAGAATTAAGAGTAAACTATTCCAAGAATCGGTGCGAATACTGGCCGGGCGCACATTTACAGCATTTTGGTTTTTCAGCCTAGACTCTGGGGGGGGGGGGGGGGGGGGATAAAGGAAAAGGTCAGATTCGTGCCAGTTAGGAGTTGCTATCTGTCTCAGCTTATCGTTGACAGAACAGGACAGGAAATCAATAGCACCAAAATTGTAATATTTTTATACGCCCAAGTATGCTACACTTAGAACGGAGAAATCAATAATTTTCAATATAAACGCGGAAAATCGTGCGTTATTATATAAAATTCGTCATTATTTTCCAGTTTTACTTGCTCTATACGTACTATGTACATAGTGTACTCCATCAAAAAATTCGGTACCGAAATTTCACCGAAAATACATGTTTAGGGTCCCCTGTATTAAAAAAAAAGTATTTTCAGAAAAAGGTCCGTGTGTGTCCGTGTGTCTGTGAACACGATAACTCAAAAACGAAAAGTCGGTAAAATATCAAACTTGGTATTTAAGTTTAGTATCTTCCAGGGATGCGACCCGAAGATTTTGAGAAAAATCCCCCCACCCCAAAGTACCCTTTACATTGAACTTTTTTCGACAGTTTTAATTTTCTAAAAAATGGCTCTAACGATTTTGATTAAAATATCGTATATTAAAGATATTTACCTGACAAATAAAATGTATATATTGAATTTTCTGGGAATAGCCTCTGAAGACTACTTTATTCTGGGTCAATTTTACGGAATTTTGCATAACTGCTAAACCGTAAGAGGAGGGCATAAACCTGCCACACAACAAATGTAGAGCACTTTAAAACACACAATTTAGGTTATATACATTTTTTTCGTGGAGTTTATTGTTTTTTAGATATTCCTTGTTTTTGGTTTCAGCTATAGAAACATACTTTTCTCATACTGGACTTTGTGAACCCCTGACCATACAAACAAAGGAACTTCAATGACATAGCAACCAGCTTTTGACTGTCAATTTAACCTATGGTACTTCCTTATTTCGCTTCTACTTATAAGGAAGCAAGTAATAAGACTACTTTTGCTATTTTTTCTCTATTAGCATGAAGTAAATATAAGCATAAGATTTTTAACGATATTTTGTTGCAGAGATATAGAGAAAGTCATGTGAATGGAACACATCAGATGTTTACTTTCTCTACACAGTGGTACTTAGGTAGAGAAGGTATTGTACTGCATCAAAAAGTTGGATATCGAGATTTCACCGAAGAAACAGCTATAGGGTCCCCTGTATCCAAAAAAGCATTTTTACTTTCTCTACATAGCACATGGTATGTAAGTACGTAGATATTCGATACCGAGATTCATCAGAATTACACGTTTTAGGATTTCCGGTATACAAAAAGAGCAGTTTTACAAAAAGGTCCGCGTGTCTGTGAACACATAACTAAAAAATTTGACGTGTTCCATTCACATGACTTTCTCTATATCAATGCAACAAATTATTGTTAAAAAGCTTATGCTTTCATTTATTTCATGCTGATTAGCAGAAACATTCTTATTACTTCCTTGTAAGTAGAAACGAATAAAGGGTCCTTTATAGGTTAAACTAATAGTCAAAAGCTGGTTGCTATTTGACTGAAGCTCCTTTGTTTGTATGGACACGAGTTCACAAAGCCCTGTATAAGAAAAATAGAATATCTCAAAAACAATCAACTCCACGAAAAAAATGTATATAACATAAATTGTGTGTTTTAACGTGCTCTACATTTTTTGTGCGGTAAGTTTTTGTCCATTTCTTATGGTTTAGCAATTATTCAAAATTCCGTAAAATTGATCCAGAATAAAGTAGTCTTCAGAGGCTATTCCCAGAAAATTCAAGATATACATTTTATTTGTCACGTAAATATCTTTAATATATGATATTTTAATCAAAGTCGTTACAGCCATTTTTTAGAAAATCAAAATTTTCGAAAAAAGTTCCATGTAAAGGGTAGTTTGGGTTGGGGATCTTCGTGTCGCATCCCTGGAAGATACTAAACTTAAATACCAAATTTGGTATTATACCGACTCTTCGTTTTTGAGTTATCGTTTTCACAGACACACGGACACACACGGACCTTTTTCTAAAAATATTTTTTTTTGGATACAGGGGACCCTAAAACATATATTTCCGATGAAATCTCGGTATCGAATTTTTGGTGGAGTGCAATACCTTCTCTATACACTATGTGCACAGTACGTATAGAGAAAGTAAAAACGAAAGCTCGGTAAAATACTAAACTTGGTATTTAAGTTTAGCATCTTCCAAGGATGCGACACCAAGATTTTGAGAAAAATCTCCCCACCCAAAACTACCCTTTACACAAAAAATCGAAAATTTTTATTTTCTCAAAAATGGCTCTAACAATTTTAGTTAAAATAACGAAGGTATAGTAAAGATGTTTACACAAAAAATAAAATTGTATCCTGAATTTTCTGGGAACAGCCACTGAAGACTTCTCTATTCTGGACGAATTTAGCTGAATTTTACTTAACTGGTAAACCGTAAGAGATAGACAAAAATATACTACACAAATACACAGTTTATTACACAAAAAAATGTAGATCTCGTTAAAACATATAATTTATGTCATATATACAAATATTTGGTGAAATTGACAATTTTTAGATATTTCTTATTATTGGTTTCAGTTTTAAAATATTTTAACTTTTCACATACGGGAATTTTTCAACTCCTGTCAATACCAAGAAACGGCTATCATCCACATGGCATTCAACTTTTAGAAGAGTTGACTCTCACTTTAGCCGAGTGTATTCCCTTATTTTCCTCCTATTGAAAATAAAGCAACTAATAAGACCATTTCTGCTAATATTTAATTGATTAGCGTGAAGTAGATAGAAAAATTTGATGTGTTCCATTCACACGACTTTATCTACATCTCTGCAACAAATTATTATTAAAAAGCTTATACTTCTATTTACTTCATGCTAATCAGAAAAAAATTAGCAGAAATAGTCTTATTTCTTGCTTCCTTGTAAGTAGAAGCGAAATACAGAAGTACCATAGGTTAAAGTGATAATCAAAAACTGGTTGCTATGTCACTGAAGTTCCTTTGTTTGTATGGACAGCAGTTGACAAATTCCTGTATGAGAAAAGTATAAGTTTTTCATAGCAGAAACCAAAAACAAGGAATGTGTCAAAAACGATGAACTCCACGAAAAATATGCATAGATATAACATAAATTGTGTGTTTTAACGTGCTCTACATTTTTGTGCAGTAAGTTTTTGTCCATCGCTTACGGTTTAGCAGTTATTCAAAATTCCGTAAAATTGATCCAGAATAAAGTAGTCTTCAGAAAATTCAAGTTATACTTAATATATGATATTTTAATCAAAATCGTTACAGCCATTTTTGAGAAAATCGAAATTTTCGAAAAAAATTCCATGTAAAGGATAGTTTGGGGTGGGGCGATTTTTCTTAAAATCTCAGTATCGAATTTTTGGATTGAATACAATACTTTCTCTATACACTATGTACATTGTATATATGTGTTAAAGAAAGTAAAATTGATTTATGTACGTCATGTCCATGTGCACTATATGATAGGAATAAGCACTCTCCAAGTAGTAGTAGTGGTAATACATGCTGTATCGTTTAAAATCATACTTCAGGCCTAAGTTTTTGTCTATCTCTTTACCAATTATGCAAAGGTCATTCAAAATAAAGAGAACTTCAACTATTCCAGAAAATTCAAGTTACACATTTTATTTGTCATTAAAACGTCTTGGCATTTTAATCAAACTCGATGAGCCATATCTTAGAAAATCAAAACGTTTCTTGTTAAAGATAGCTAAAGCGGGGGAAGTAATGGAAAATCTTTCTGTTGCATCCTTGAAAACTGCTGAACATATATACCAAGTTTGGTATTCCACTGACTCTTGGTTTCTAAGTTAAGCTGTTCACAGACATGTCGTGTGTGTATGTGTTGAGACAAACGACATTTTTCTGAAAATGTACTCAAAACGTGAAACCGCAGAATTTTTGGTGGAATGCAATATCTATTCTACCTACTCTGAGCACTGTAGAGAGTAAAAATCTAATTTTTCCATTCGCATAACTTTCTCTGCAAACTATTGTTACGAAAGATTGTTCTTTTGTCTATATCATAGTATTAGAAAACGGTCATATTAGTTTCTTATAAGAAGAAAGAAAATAAGGTAACACACTAGGCAAAAAAGACTCGCTATGTGAAACGATTGAAATTCGGGTTTCTTTGCCTGGCCAGGAGTAAAACAAAAAAAAACAAAAAAATAGAATAAACGAAAAATAAGTTCCCGTTTGAGAAAAGTTTAAGTAGTTTAAAAATTGAAACCAATAACAAGGAATATCTCGGAAACGTTAACAAGAAATGTAGGTATGAATATGATATCAATTTGCGTTTTAACGAGATCTACATGCTTTGTATTGTGTTTGACTATATCTTACGGTTTACAGTTATACAAAATTCATACAGAATGAAGAGGTCTTCAGAGCTATTTCCAGAAAATTCAAAATATACATTTTATTTTCCATGTTTTTATGTTTTTTTTTTAAATATTAGTGTCGCATTCTTGGAAGATACTAAACCTAAATGCCAAATTAGGTATTTAATGGTAATTTTCTTTTAGGTCTATGCTGGCCAAAGACTCACGCACATACACACACGTACACACACACACACAAACACACACCAATGGATCTTTTTCCAATTTTTTTCAGGGTATTCTAAAACATATATGTATTTCCGGTGAAATCTCGAAATCGAATTTTGGGTAGAACACGATACCTTCTCTGCATACTATGTATACGCAATCTAGAAAATAAAAAGCTAAAACATTATACGAAGGAGCATACATGCACAATTTAAAGAGTTATATTTTTAAGATTTTTTTTTCTCAGACAGGAAATGTTGAGGTATTTCTAAGAAAGATCTGGGGCATTCAGACCTCTATGATAAATATATAAACCATTAAGAGCACGGCCATTTACAAACGACGGGCACAACATTACATGCAAAAAGGCTATTAAAATATTGAAATACAGCATATTAGAATTCATCTGAATGTTATTGCATTTTTGAGGAGTTTGCTTGGATCTCGTGCAAAAATATTAAGTAAGGTTTCCCTACTTTTAGGTGAGAAGCAATTTTATATTTGCTCCTGATTTTCGTAAGCTATATAGAATGCTTACCTTTAACCTTAACAGTATTACGTAATTTTCAGTGTATATTTGTCACAGCTGTTTCACTATCATCTCTACTCCAGCCCATATGTTTCATTGTTGTCTCCACACGCCCAAAACACTTGTTACTGACATCGACACTTGTTGGTGACTTTGGAGTTGCTCTTTCAATTATTTAGTTGACATTGTTACGTATAGTGAAGGCAACAATAATTATACTTGCATCTTACTTGATAAATAAGTAGATACACTGCCGGGCAAAACAAAACAAAAAAAATCTAATGTGTTCCATTCACATGACTTTCTCTACATCTCTGCAAAAAATTATTGTTAAAAAGCAGGGAAAAATTTAGCAGAAATAGTCTTATTGATTGCTTCCTTGTAAGTAAAAGGGAAATAAGGGAGTACCACCGGTTAAAGTGATAGTCAACAGCTGGTTGCTATGTGAATGAAGTTCCTTTGTATGAATAGTGGTTGACAAATTCCCGCATGAAAAAAGTAAGTTTTTTTAAAGCTGAAACCAATAACAAGGAATATCTCAAAAACGATCAACTCCACGAAAAAAAAAAATGTACATATATAACATAAAGTGGTATTTTAACGAGCTCTATATTTTCTATTAAGTAAGTTTTCGTCTATCTCTTACGGTTTGCCGGTTATGTAAAATTCAGTAAAATTCATCCAGAATAAAGATGTCTTCAGAGGATAATCCCAGGAAGTTCAAGATATACATTTTATTTGTCATGTAAATATAATATACAACATTTTAATCAAAATCGTTAGACCCGTTTTTAGGAAAATCAAAATGTTCGAAATTTTTCCCATGTAAAGGTAGTTGATTTTCTTGAAAATCTTCGTGTCGCATTCTTGGAAGATACTGAACTTAAATACAAATTTGGTATTTCTTAGCTATGCTGCCTACACACACACACACACACACAAACACACACACACACACACACATACAGTCGGACATTTTTCTTAAAATACTTTTTTTTTTTTTATTCAGGAGATCTCAAAACATTTATTTTCGGTTAAATCTTGGTATCGAATTTTTGGGTGCAATACAATACCTCCTCTATTCACTATGTATATAGTACTTGTAGAGAAAATAAAATATATTGGTATAAAGTGTGTGCATTAATGAGAATTTTTTTTTGTATTCAGACTTTGTTTACCCCTAATGGTTTACCGGTTATGCAAAAGTAATTCTGAATAAAAAGGACTTCAGATGCTATTCCCAGAAAATTCAATATATGCATTTTATCAGTCCAATAAACTTACACTATCCAGAATTCGAACTCAGGGCCCCCGAGTATGAGGCAAACACGCTAAATATTTTTAATACATGGTATTTTGATTAAAATCTTTAGCGCCATTTTTGATAGAATTGAAAATTTCTAAAAATCTTCCATGTAAAGGATAATTTTACTGTCGTACCTTAAATTTGAAGCGCGTATTTAAGCACTTTTTGAGTTATGCAGGTCATAGAAACACATATTTGCAAAATGTAATTTTTCAAGCTGCATACATATATTCCCTGTGGAAACTCGACACCAAATTTTTAGATACAATATTTTCTCTACTTACTCTACATAACAAATATTTACTTATTATATAAGTAAATAATAAAACGGTTTTGGCGAGCTAATTACTAATTACGATTCTTGGTTCTCATGATAATAAAAGTGGCTGAATCTGTTAAAAATTCACTTTCTCTAGCTGTTTCTATACATGACAAATAAAACGTATCTTCCTGGGAATAGCCTATGAAGCTCTGAGAGACTTTTGCATTACTGGAAAACTGTAAGAGAAAGACAAAACCCTACTAAAAAAAATAAATAAATTTAGTTCTAAACATGCATGTTATTTCCTTTACATTTTTGTTGTGGAGGTAACCTTTCCCGAGATATTAATTTAAAATACTTATACAGTTCTCCTATAGGAAGTCGAACTTGTTTCTTTTGTTTTACTCTTGGCCACGCAAAAAGCTAATTTCAAAATCAATTGCATAGCGAGAGTTTTTAAAACAATTGACTACTGCTTTAGCATAGTGCATTTCTTTAGTTCCCTTCTACTTATCATAAATTAATGAATAACATTTTGCTAATACTTATTTAGATTAGCATGGTGTAGAAAGAAAAAAATCTTTGGTAAGAGGTTTGTTCGTAGGCGAGTGTAACGCAGTAGATATCTTTTTTTTTTATATACATATATATAGGAGACGCAAAACGTGCATTTCCAGTGAAATCCTGGCATCGAAATTTGGGTTGGAATACAATACCGTCTCTACCTATATGGTATACATACTAAATAGAGAAAGTAGATATTATGTAGATATCTAAAATTAATTTTAGTATGAGCTTAAATTCTTTAGATATTACGTAGTAGAATTGGCTAATATTCATTGTTTTACTTACGATATAAACCTGTTTACCATAAGGTGTTGACGCAACAGTAATGCGCAGAGCGTTTGAGAATTCTTATTGGCAGAGCTGGTGCTTGTGACAGCTGTTTGTAACTACACCATTGTTGTGGTTGTATAAATACACGTGTTCAGCTAAATGCTTAATCACTCGTAGACGTCGTGAACTAGGAACAAGTTGTTCATTTATCGACGCAGTGACATCGATTCAAACTGGTGAGTACATTGTGCTGAATCTTTACTTTCTCTAGCAGAATCCTTACACGCCAATCGAGATCAAAATTAAATTCCTTGTAAGTATAAGGGAATACGTTAGTCAAATCCTTTAAAAGCTGTCTCTATGTAAAACAATTGGAATTCGAAAGCCCGCTCCAGCTGGGAATCGAATCTGGGATCTCCGGGTGAGAAGTCAGCTCGCTGATCACTCGACCACGGAGGAGGCAATCAAAAGTAACGTTTAGTAGGTAGTTAAAGTTGAAACAAATTTCTCGAACGGTTAACTCTACAAACTAAGTAAATTGTGTGTTTTAACAAAATCTGCAGTTTTTGTCTGATAAAATTTCGTCTATCTTTTACGGTTTACCAGTTATAAAAAAGTCGTCCAGTATGAAGAGGTCTTCAGAGGCTATTCCTGAAAAATTTGTATGTCATGTAAATATCCTATAAAATCGAAAATTTCGAAAACTCTTCCATGTTTGGGCTGAGAATTTGTATAAAAATCTGCTTTTCGTAGACATTGACAGTACATTTCGTAACTGTTCCGCGTGCACCAAGCAAACCAATAATTCCCACTTATTTATTTAGTTTTTGTTTTTGAGGTCAAAAAATAAGTTCATGTAACTCCTCTTTTCAGAATCTACTTCTGCAGTTTGGTATTGCAAAGCTTGTGCACAGGCACGATAAATGTTTCAATCTTTTCGGTGACTGTGTTGAAAAGTAACCATAAGTGTACTAAACTTTTAGTAATAATATCATTGTTTTCTATAACTTGTCTTTTATTTATAGCCTATCGGAGGTTGAAAAAGATCGGCCATTCGAATGGAGCACGTTAGATTTGTTCTAATAGACAATGAAAAATTATAGGTATATTAAATAAATAAACTTGTGTTACTTTTGCATAGTATAACGGAAATCTTATGCTGCAATTGCCAACAATGCCTCAGTCTGGCTGTCTTACTTTTAGAGCTATCCCGATTATGCAACAAGAAACTTGCACAGCTGGGTGCCATCGTGGTAGGTGTTCAATTGTTGTGTGTAGACACCTGCGACAATGCAGGAAATGATCTAAAGTATCCATCCGGACATTTGTCCACCTTTCTACAATGGGTGTAAAAACCCTTAGCATGGCTTCCTTCGGAAGGGAAGTAAAGCCGTTAGTCCCGTGACGTAGATTTACGGCACGTAAAAGAACCTCAAGCCGATAAAGAGGCCTCTGAGCAAAATTAAGCGGTCTTTCACGCCCAATTTAGAATGGGACGGTGAGAACCACAGCAGTTAAAGAGCGACCATAAATAACACGCCATTTCTTTTCTACAATGCATCGGTAACGTTGTACACTTCGTGAACACCTACAAAAATTCAGGGGGCAAGATTTGGTATACTAACAATAATTTAAAAGACTGACTTCTCACCCGGAGGTCCCTAGTTCAAATTCAGGCTGGGGTGTGGAAGTTTTCTTTAACCGTAATTATTCCCCATTCCCCACAGGGTCTGGAAGTATGAATGTGCGTGCGTTTAATGATATAAACTTATTAACCTAATGTTAATAACCTACAGTTAATACACAATTATTTCACAAGTTAAAAGACCCGATATGATCATAGCAGTTAAAGGGGCTATAAAATGAAATAATAAAAAGTGATAATTTAAACGCGGAATGGTTACATATATTTCATAATTTTCCGTATTTATGCAAAATTCTCGAGCTATTCTCTTATTTTAATGATTTCGTGCTCATCTGTAATTAGTTTGTACGTATGAAATACAATCCAAATAGAAAAAACAATATTTCGCAGGCATTTTATAGAGAATTGAAGTTCATGTTTTATTTGACGTGGTAATGTATTCAACTCGTATAATGCAATCAAAATGTTATTTATCTATTTGAGGAAAAAGTAGACGACATCTGAAGGGTCTATTAAGCATGTAAACATTCCAGTAATTGGACAGGAAAAGCAATAAAGGTGTTATACTGTTAGAGCTTTGCAAAACCCGCTTCAAAAAATGTTGCCACCAATGATTTCAAATGGTCATTGACGTTGCTCTGAAGATCTTACACTTTACGACTTTGCGGAGAGTCATTCAAAACAAACGAAGAGGAATACTGACTTCAGGAATTTTGTTGATCCATGACAACGCTCGTCTACACACTGCTGGCACAACCCATTTTTAGTATTTTAAAACTGAAACTAATATCAAGGAAGTGGTTTACTCCACGACAAAAAATGTATATGACATAAATTGTATGTTTTAAAGAGGTGTAGTAAGTTTTTATTTATCTCTTACTGTTTATCAGTTATATAAAAAGCATGCTGAATGAAGAGTTCTTCTGAGGCTTTTCCCAGGAAAGTCAATATTTTATTTTTCATGTAAGTACAATCTTTAATGTACGGTATTTTAATCAAAATTGTTAGCGCCATTATTGAGAAAAACAAAATGTACAAAACTTTTTCCATGTAAAGGGTGGTTTGGGATGGGGGAATTCTCTTTAAAAATCGTCGTGTCGCATCATTGAAAGACACTAAACTTAAGTACAAAGTTTGGAATTAAACGGTTATTTTAGTTTTGAGCAGTGCTGTTCACACACATTTTTTTTTTTTTTTTTGACGCATAAGACCTCAAAACATATTTCCGCTGAAATCTCGATATGAATTTTTGGGTGGAATACAATACCTTCTCTTTATACTATGTGCATTATACGAGTATAAAAAGTAAACAAAATCTGATGTGTTCCATTCACATGACTTTCTCTACATCGCATTATTCTCTCACATTATTGTTAAAAAGCATATTCTTCTATCTACTTTATGATAATCGAGATAAACATTAGCAGAAATTGTTTTAATTACTTGCTTCCTTATAAGTAGGAGAAAAATAAGGGAATACACTAGGCTAAAGCGATTGTCAAATCTTTTAAAAGCCGGTTGCCATATGGATAAAATCCGTTTCTATCCGTGTGAAAAAAAAGTATTTTGCATAACAAGGAATATCTCAGTTGTCAGTTCAACGAAAAAAACGTATAATTTGTGTGTTTTAATGTGATCTACATTTTTTTCGTGTAGTAAGTTTATGTCTATCTCTTGTGGTTTGCCAGTTGCACAAAATTCAGCAACATTCATTCAGAATAAAGCTCTTTAGAAGATATTCCCAGAAAATTCAATATATAAATTTTATTTTCCATATAAATAACTTTAATATATGGTATTTAATCAAAATTGCTAAAGCCATTTCTGAGAAAATCAAGTGTTCCAATTTTTTTCTATGTAAAGGGCAGTTTGGAGTGAGGGGATTATTCTCATAAGCTTCGTGACACATCCCTAGAAAATACTTGACTTAAATACCAAGTTTGGTATTTTATAGAATTTTTGTTTTTGAATTATTGTGTCCTCACACATACACACAGCGTACGCGGACCTTTTTCTTAAAATACATTTTTTAGATACAGGGACCCTAAAACGTGTATTTCCGGTGAAATCTCGGTATCGAAAATTTAGGGTGAAATGCAATACCTTCTCTATTCACCATACATATAGTACGTGTAGAAAAAGTAAATATGTTTTACTGACATGGCTTACTCTACATCTATGCAATAAATTAATTGTTACAAAGCTTATTCGTCTATCTACTTCATACTAAGCGGGATAAACAGCAGAAATTATCTTATTATTTGAGTTCTACTAAGTAGGAGAGAAATAAGAGAATATACCAGACTTAAGTGACTGTCAAATCTTTTAAAATCAGGTTGCTATGTAATTGAAATTCGTTTCTTTGCATGAACAGAAGTTGACAAATTCCTGCATGAGAAAACTTTTAAGTATATTAAAACTAATAACAAAGATATCTCGGAAGTGGTCTATTCCACGAAAAAAAAATGCATATGACATAAATTGTATTTTAAAAAGAAAAGTGTAGAAAAATTTTATTTAGTTATTTATTTATTACGGTTCACTAGTTGCACAACAGTCATGCTGAAGGAAAAGTTATTCTAAGACTTTTCCTAGAAAATTAAAGATGTATATTTTATTTGTCATGTAAGCATTTTTAAATATACGTATTTTAATTAAAATCGTTAAAAGGCATTTTGAGAAAATCAAAGTTGTTGATTTCTCCCCCGCGTAAAGGGTATTCTTGCCTTGTTAGAAAAAATATAGTTATTTGAGGACTGTGTTTTAAGGATAAAATAAAACAATGTTAGGATTTTTTTTCATTGGGTTCATGGAAAAGCTGGTTATTTCTCATTTTATATAAAACATAAAAATTAACATTGTCCAGATCCTTTAAAACTAGAAAAGTTTAGGGTAGTGGGGTTTCCACGTACCAGGAGTGAAGGATTAAAATAATCTTAAGTTTTAAAACAAAATTCTAATTGTACTTGATAGAAAAATGAAAATTGTTTTGAAAGCTTATTCATTACGACACCTTACATAAGTCGAACGCAAATTACGATTTTCGACTACGTGTTGCAATTGTAAAGAACTCTTCTTCACTTCACAATTACCTTGGAAAGCGCATTTTCGTGTTTGAATGTACTGAAATGTTGAGAAATGAAATCTTTCTATTTGTTGCTCACTGATACTCACATATTTTGCACAGAAGTATTATACCGTCAGTAGAAAATGCGCTAGATCTAAAAGTATTAATACATCTTTGCAATGTACTGCATAAAGAAACACAGAATTTCGGCAGTACCTTACCTAATAACGTCACAATGAAAACTGAAATAAAAGGAAATTTAGAATAACAATGAAACTGTTTGAGTTTCGGCACTCATTGTAGCTATTGAAAGAGCTTTGGAAGATAAATAAACACAAGCGATAAATAAAAACCCATACCTAGTGTTATCCGATACTCTGTTACTTCTTTTTACGGCGGCACTCGTTTGTTAAAAATTAAGGATTAAATAATCATTAAAAAGAAAACAAAAGGCATTTTACTTTCTCTAGCACGAATTTACATAAAATTTACATAGTAGCTAGATAAGGCGTTGCACTCGTATTCCATCCAAAACTTCGATGTCGAGATTTCACCGAAAATATATTTTGAGGACCCCGGAGTCCGAAAAAATCACTTTTAGAAAAATGTCCGTGTGTGTTGTCTGTGGACAGCTTAACTCAAACACGAAAATTCTGTTAAATATTTAGGTTTAGTATATCTCAAGGGTGCGACACAAAGATTTTCAAGAACCCCCCCCCCCACCCAAACTACCCTTTACGTGAAAAATGTTTTGAAAATGTTGTTTTTCTCAAAAATGGCCCCGACGATTTTGATTAAATTAAGTATATTTACACCACAAATAAAATGTATATTTTTAATTTTCTGGGAATAGCCTCTGAAGACCTCATTATTCTGAATGAGATTTTGTAGTATTTTGTATGATGGTTAAACCGTAAGACAAAACCTTACTACACAAAAAATTATGCAAAGCGAAGCGAACCTCAATTGTTTCTCATAGCGATAGGCTTTTAAAAGACTTGACTATCACTTTAGTCTAATGTATTCCCTTATTTCCCTTCTGTTTATAAGGAAGCAAGTAAGACCATTTCTGCTAACGCAGATAACAGAATACTCTTGTTTAAGAATAGTTTGTACATGGAAGAGCAAGAGAAAGTTATATTAATGGAACACATTAGATTTTTATTAAAAAGAATCTGATGTGTACCATTCACACGACTTTCTCTACATCTCCGCAACAAATTATTCTTAAAAAGCTTATACTTCTATTCATTTAATGCTAATCAGTAAAAAATTAGCAGAAATAGCCATATTACTTGCTTCCTTGTAAGTAGAAGCGAAATAAGGGAGTACCATAGGTTAAAGTGATAATCAAAAGCTGGTTGCTATGTCACTGAAGTTCCTTTGTTTGTATGGACAGCAGTTGACAAATTCCTGTATGAGAAAAGTGTATTTCATAGCAAAAACCAAAAATAACGAATGTCTCAAAAACGACGAACTCCACGAAAAAAATGTATATAACATAAATTGAATTGTGTGTTTTAACGTGCTCTACATTTTTTGTGTAATAAGTTTTTGTGCATATCTTACGGTTTAGCAGCTATTCAAAATTCAGTAAAATTCTTCCAGAATAAACTACTCTTCAGAGGCTATACCCAGAAAATTCAATATATGCATTTTATTTATCAGGTATATATCTTTAATATATCAAATTTTAATCAAAATCGTTAGAGCCAATTTTGAGAAAATAAAATTTATCGAAAAAAGTTCCATGTAAAGAGTAGTTGGGGGTGGGGGGATTTTTCTCAAAATCTTCGTGGAAGATACTAAACTTAAATACCAAGTTTGGTATGATACCTACTTTTCGTTTTTGAGTTATCATGTTCACAGACACACACGCACGGACCTTTTTCTGAAAATGATTTTTTTTTTTTTAGATAAAGGGAACCCTAAAACATATATTTCCGGTGAATTCTCGGTACCTAATTTTTGGGTGGAGTGCAATATGTTCTCTATACACTATGTACATAGTGCGTATAGAGAAAGTAGCTGTATAAAACTGCGGCTTTTCAATAATAAAGATCTAAATTTTTCATATTCACTTCCAAATTATAGATAGGCATTCTGCTAAAATTTTGGCGTCTGGATATCAATAACAAATCTTATGTGTTTCATTCACAGAACTTTCTGTACCTGTTCTTCAAACAAAGATTCTTTTATTTGCATAATGTTGATATAAACATTTACGGAAATTTAAAATAAGAACTGAAGCTTTCCTGGCGACGTGTTAATTCAAAATCTTCTCGGGCTTCTAGCCAGGCTAGAAGCCCGAGAAGATTTTGAATTTACGGATATGTTATTATTACTTCCTTCCTTGTAATAATGAGATACATGAGATCATAATGAAAAATAATTAAATGAGAAATAATGAAATACATTAGGTTAAAGCGCCAGTCTATGGTCGCTATGTGAAGCAATTGAAGTTCAGTTCGCTTTGCATGGTCAGGAGTAAAACAAATTAGATATGAAAGAGAGAAAAGTTTAAGTACTTTATAAAATTGAAAACAACAAAGGAAATGAAAAAAAAATGATTAGCTCTCGAAAGAAAAAAATTATATAAATAAATTGTGTTTTTAATGAGATCTACATTGCTATGTAGGCAATTTTTTGTCTATCTTTTACGGTTTACCAGTTCTGCTTCAAACCGAAGAGGACTTCAGGGGCTATTTCCCAGTAATTCAGGGAAACATTTAATTTTCCTATAAACATCTTTAACATACGAATTTTTAATTAAAATCTTAACCATTTTTTTAGAAAAAATTAAGAAAAATTATCCATTTAGGCAAGTTTAGAATGGGATACATTCCTGAAAATCTTCATGTCTCATTCTTGGAAAATGTTAAACTTAAATACCGAATTTGGTACTCAATCGATTTTGAGGTATACTGTACACACATACATACAGTCCTTTTTCTAAAACGCTTTTTTGGGGTTCCGGGGGCTCAAAGTATGTATTTCCTGTGAAAACTCAGTATCGAAGTTTTTGGTGGAATCCATCACCTCTATTTACTACGTACATTGCACATATGTACGTGCTAGAGAAAGCAATACAGTATTTAATAATAATAGAGCCCGCCTGGGTAGCGTGGTGGTAGCGTGTCTGCCTCACATTCAAAAGGTTGTGAGTTCGAATCTCGCTTAGGGTGAGTTACCGGGATAAGGTTTTTTTCGGGGTTTTCCCTTATCCTGAGAAGACGGATGTCGAGTAACTTTAAGCTCCATGGACCCCGAGATCATTCGAGCATCATTTAACCAATTTCATTCATCGTCCGATTTGACCAACCAGGTTAAAGGACATTAAACTAATAAAAAAAAAAAAATTATATATATATAAAAAGGCAATGTAAAAATGCAGTATTTCAATCCCAAAGATGTAAAGCATACAGGTTCACTTTCAAATTGAAGATAACCCATTTAAATGGACATTCTGTCAAAAATCCAGCCTCTGGATATTAATAAATATGATTAAGAAAACAATTTATGGATAATACTGTCATTTATAATTTGTTGTACCACCTGTTATAAAGCAATATTCATGACAACTTTACGTAACAGATTCCGGCCCACGAAATACAAAAAGCATTAATCTATTAGTTTGTTGTTGCAAGGCAACACTCTACCAATATTCTCACTTAACATGTATGCTGAAATAAAATTAAATTTACGTGGCGATGATTTTGTCTGCCCCGTGATGTAGAACAGGAAGAAGCTTGCGCTCTCTCGCGTGCAGTTGACAACTTACTTGTTCAGATCGAGAGATTCGAGCGCTGTTTGTGGCCTCCATTGGAACCACTATCTAAACTCTCCGAAACGAGCAGCAGTAACCAGCGGGAGGGATATTTAAATTTAAAATAATTTGATGTGCTCCATTAACATGAATTTTTCTACATCACTGTAAAAAATTAAAGTTAAAAAACTATTTACTTCTCCCATTTAATTCATGCTAATCGAAAAGAAAAATAGAAGGGAAATAAGGGAGTACCATAGGCTAAAGCGACAGTCAAAAGTTTTAAAAGCTGGTTGATACGTAATTGAAGTTCTTTTTTCTGTATGGCCAGGAGTTGAGTTTCCCCTATAAGTATTTTAAAACTGAAACCAATAACAAGGAATGTCTCGATAACGTTCAACTCAAAGATTTATTTTTGTGGAATCTATATATATATATATATATATATATATATATAGTTTTAACGAGCTCTACACAGTAAAAGTCATCGAGAATATGAATGAATGTCTTCAGAGCCTATGCCCAGAAAATTCAGATATGCAATTTGTTATGTAAATATCTATAATACACTATATTTTAATCAAAATCGTTAACACCATTTCTTTGACAAAATCAACATTTTTGAAAATACTTTCATGTAAAGGGCAGTTGGACGTGGGGGGGGGGGGTTCTTGAAAATCTTTGTGTCACATTCTTGGAATATACTGTACTTAAATATCAAATATGGTATTTAACGGACTTCTCATTTTTGAGCTATGCTGCCCACCCCCCTCCACACACAATGAAATCTCCGTATCAAATTTTTGGGTGCTATGCAATACTTTCTCTATACACTATGTGCATAGTACGTATACAGAAAGTAACATGTCTTCCTTTATTATTTTTATTATTATTATTATTATTATTTTTATTATTATTATATCATTTCTGAGTTACACATAAAGTAGGTAACTGTAAAAGTATATAAGAAAAATCTGATGTGTTCCATTCACATGACTTCTCTAGCTTTTCCACAAACAACTTTTTTTACAAAGCATTATTCTTTTATCTACACCATGCTAATCTAGATAAATATCAGCTTATTGCTTCTTTATAAGTAGAAGGGAAATATGGGAATACACTATGCTAAAGTGATAGTCCAATCTTTTAAAATCCAATTGCTATGTGAAACAATTGAAATTCAGTTCTCCTCGATTGCTAAGAGTAAACAAAATAGAGACGAAAAGAAATATGCCTTCCCTTTGGAGTTCAAGGAGCTTAAAACTTGGAATATGTATAAAGCGGTTAATCTTACAAAAAAAAAAAAAAAAAAAAAAAATTACATAAATGTATTTTAACGAGATCCACTTTATTTGTGCAGTAAGTTTTTGTCTATCTCTTACCTTTTAACAGTTATACAAAGCATATACAAAAGTCAACTAGAAGGAAGAGCTCTTAAGAGACTATTCTAAGAAAATTTAAAATACACATTTTATGTCATGTAAATTATTTAATATATGGCATTATAATCAAAATCTTTGGGCTATTTTTGAGAAACTTTGTCCATGTAAAGGGTAGTTTGGTATGGGATATTTTTGTTCATAATCTTTGTGTCGCATCCTTGGAAGATACTTAACTTAAAAGTTTGGTGTTTTACCGACTTTTCATTTTTGAGTTGTCATGTCCACAGACATACACACACAGACTTTTTTTTTCTAAAAATATATTTTTTTTATAAAGGAACTCTAAAACGTGTCTTTCCAGTGAAATCTTGGCATTGAATTGTTGGACGGCGTGCAATACCATCTCTATATATGTACTATGTAGAGAAAGTAAAAATGTGTGTATGTGTGTGTGTCTATGAACATCATACCTCAAAAACAAAAAATCTGATAAATATCAAAGTTGCTAATCCAAGATTAACAAGAAAATCCCCACACCAACTACCCTTTGCATGGAAACATTATGCAATTTTTTATTTTCTGTAAATGGGTCTAATATGTTTGAATAAAATACCATTTATATTAATATTAATTACTTACATGACAAATAAATATCTTGAATTTTTCGGGATTAGCCTTTAAAATTCCTTTTGCATTAGTGATAAATCGTAAGAGAATAACTTGCCAAAACCATTAAATCACTCATTCAAAATCATATACATAAAATCTTACTACTTAAAAAATGTAAATATCACTGGAGTACTCAATATATGCCAAATACTTTTTTGAGTTAAGCAATTCCGAAATATTCCTTGTTCTTGGTATTCCAATACTAGTCTGAAATGGGAAATCATTATTTGTGTCACATAGCAAAAAGCTTTTATGAGATTTGACTATCGGTTTAGCCTAGTGTGTTCCCTTATTTCCCTTCTACTTACAAGGAAGCAGGTAATAAAGATAATTTCTGTTAATATTTTTCTCGATTAGCTCGAAATAGAACAAGATTTTTAACAATAACTGGTTACAGAGATGTAAAGAAAGTCATGTGATTGTAACACATCAGATTTTTTATATTAATATTGTGAACCTGTGACGAAACATAATAAAGTATACAATATTTTGGCTTTTATCGTATAATACATTTTTAAAATGTTGAGAGTTTCTCTTCATTATCATGTGCTTTCAACACTACTGTATTATCCATTTTGCCTTGGTGTGCTGTTATACATGTGCATAACAATCTTACCTCTCCCTGATATGTATATTTGCAGGCTGTGAGATACAAAATAATGCAAATTTTAATTCTAAATATTTTTCAGGTGTGAACACGATGTGTGGAAGCCACACACACGAGCTATATTGGTGTCCTTATGGTGACCATTTTGTACGCTGCTGCAAATTTCTGGTACACCAGATAAAATGCCGAAGAAAATATTCAGATGCCAAAATAAGCATCTGTCCACACAACGCTATGCATCATGTTTATCTTGACGAATTATACACACACTTAGTTTCTTGCCCTCAACGTCCCAGTTTGAAAGAAATCCAGGAAGGAGAACATGCTAGTGATGCAAAATATCCTATTGCCTAGCCAAAGTCCGATGAAGATTGGAAAAACGAGCAGTAGTTTACACTGGTTGTAATATAATGTAAGTATGAATTATTGTTATAAATTCAATTTTCAATGTCATACAATCATTATTCAGTGATGAATGCATAAGGCGTTCCACCGGTTCCAATTGACAAGATTACGACTAAAGTTCACAATCCCATTCTCAATGATTGCTCATTGAACCTACGCAAGTTATCCGAATTTGCAAGGATAGGCTTTCTACTTCATTTGTTAGTAATACATCGAAAGCGTATTCAAATGAACCTTTCTCAAGATGTTTGGACTTGTTTAAACACAATTCCTCTGTGTTTTTCCAAAATTTCATAATAGTATATGAAATTAAGGAACAGTGAAACTACTGGGTGATAAGAGATGCCAGTGAAAAGAAAAAGGATACAAAAAGTTCCATTTAAAGAATAACCCATAACTAGAAAGAGCATATAGGGTAATGTTTGAGGGATTGCATGTTAACAGCACTAAGGGATTGAGGTCACGGGTGGGGTCAGTACACTCACTGCCCACTCATGATTATTATCAAAGTATGCTGCATAACTTAGCTATTCTTCCTATTTTTACTTTCTTTTAAACTGTGTTTCAACCACTGGTGTGGAAGTTTGCCAAAAGCATCAAAAGAACAGGTACAGCACTTGCAAATGTAGTCATTTGTAGAAGAATTTCAATCAGAGGTCTTACCTACTGATGATGATGCAGAGTAAGTAGTTTTTCTTAGTATAAATGCTGCTTAGCAAAATATTGTAGGAACTTCATCCCAAAATGTATATTATTGTCCATTCTATTAAATTAGCAATGATGTAATGGACTTTAATAGAGCAATTTGATATAAATGCTGGTTAACAAAATATCATAGAAACTCCACCACAAAATGTATAGGTACTGCTAACCATTCTGTATAAGAACTGAAATTTTAATAATTCTAATGTTGAAACATTGTTTAGGAAAGTACCTATATTTATTTTACCTATTTCAAAAAATAACTTAAATGAACACTGGCCTATTATGGATGTGAATGGAAATTAGAAGGGTGTTCATTCAAATACAACATGTTATTTTTTTTAAATAAGTAAAATAAAAAGTTTTGTTATGAATATCACTTTTATGTACATTCCTAAGCAAAGCTTCAACATTGGAATCATTAAAATTTAGTTATATCAGTTCTTGTGCAATACAGGATTGCATATTCAAACATACAAGATGCAAGAGAGGGTATGTGACGATGATGAAATATATTGTAGTAGAGTACAACTGCATTAATATATATGGTACATTGTACTGCTGTAATACCATAAGTTACATGAATTATAAATAAACGTATACATAAATAGCATTTCCATGTTTATGTGTAAATGTTTACTAGAACATAAAATGCAATTGTGAAACATTTCATTCTACCAATACCATACTGATCCCATCTGCCTTTATTTTGTCTTTGCTGCTCTTGGTTTGCAAAGACACTGCCATTTGCTTCTACAGATAAATGTGCAGCATAAAATAAGAGCAGTGAAGCACTGGTTGAAGCTATCCAGGAAATAATTCAACTTTATGTTCCATATGTTATAAATACGAGCAGGAAAACCTGTTTCCCAATTCTTGGGCCACTGAACTCGAAAGAGGTTTGAGAAGAATAGACATGGGGTCAGTAATGCAAAGAGGCAAACCAAATGGAAAACTATCAAAAGGATTAACAGATATCAGTCGACAGGAAATTGAACCGAGCTGCAAAATGAAATCTCCTCTAGTTCTAGCAAACAAAAAAACTGAATTGGGATAAACCTGCTTTTCAAATATTTTCTTCTTCTAGTATGCAATCATTTCATTAAATACTTAGGAAGAAAGAAAAATCAGATGGCATAGTTGAGGCTGCCAGGTTGGAGGATACAAGGTCATGAGTTCGAATCTCGCTTAGGGTGAGTTACCCGGATAAGGTTTTTTTCGGGTTTTTCCCTTATCCTGAGAAGACGAATGTCGAGTAACTTTAAGCTCCATGGACCCCCCGAGTACATTTCAGCATCATTTCACCAATTTCATTCATCGTCCGATATGACCAACCAGGTTAAAGGACGTTAAACTTAAAAAAAAGAAAGAAAAAAAAAAATGACAGAAAATTCTGGTACGAGATTCTGCCCTTTCTGCTGTTTGGATGAAGATTGGTTACATATTCAGGCAGAATGTACACTGCAGGAGACCCATCAAATAATTAAACTAAAAGGAGATTGACATGTTGGGATCTACTGGCAGACCAGAGGAACTGCAAAACATGGTAAATTTCTTGGTTAAATTGAGCAAAGCCAGAACAATTTTGTTCAGTTAGTTAATTTATCTCTCTTTTTTTTTCTTTTTCTTAGCTTTCTCTTGTTTCTTTTTGTCACCTTTAACTTGTACCTGAAATATGCATGCAGATCAATGACCCGTGTAGTAAATGTTTGTGTAATAAGTTTCATAATTTTACATCAATAAAGTTATTTATCTATCAATCTGTCCTTTATGTGTGTAAATTACACTCCGTAGTTATATCTAGGGCTTTCTAAGATTCTCGTAGTATCTCTAAAGTGATTTCTTACAGAAGGTCACTGGTGCATATTACGTATCACTTCTGGATCAATCGCTCAATTTAAGGATACTTTTCAGACTAAATATCCACGTCCTCTTATGATAAATTTCTCAATACAATACTGCACCTTCACACACATCTGAGATTATTTCAGCAAAACTGATGGCTTTGCTTCAGGTGCTTCTATATCCACTACATTTTTGAGCAAATAAAGATTAACAAATGATTTTGCACATAACAGCTAGTTTGGAATGGATAGAATTTCTTGAAAATCTTAGTGGAGGTTTTAGAACATCAACTTTAGTTCTTATCCGATATTTCAAAACACGTGCAAATAAAAATACTTTTTTAACTTTCTCTACTTAGTAGATGGTATATAGGTAGAGAAAATATTGCACTCCACCCAAAAATTTGATACCAAGATTTCAACCAGAAATACACCTTTTGGGGTCCTCTGTATTCCAACAAAAGCTCTGTGTGCGTTCTCAAAAATGCTGCATATGATTTTGATTAAAATACTGTATATTAAAGATTTTATATGAAAAATATAATTACTATTCCAAATATTCTGGGAATAGCCTCTGAAGCCTCTTTATTCTGGATGAATTTTGCTAAATTTCACATAACTGTAAACTGTAAGAGATAGACAAATACTTCCCACAAAAAAAAAAAAAAAAAAATCTCTTTAAAATACACAATTTATATCATTAAGTATGTTTTTTGGTCGTCTCCTTAGCGCGATAGTAGCGCAGCTGCTTACCAAGCAAGAGTCCTGGGTTCGATCCCCAGTACCGGCATGGGGATTTTTCCCCTGCTGGGAGACCTGGCCCGGGGTGCACTCAGCCTCGTAAGGTCCCTGGGGGGCCAATTGAGGAGCTACTTGATGGAGAAATAGCGGCTCCAGGTCATGAGGACCGCATTAACCGGCCGGGAGGGACTCGAGGCGCTGACAACGTCTCACCCTCCAATACTGCACCTCATCCATGACGTCTGTAGTGGACCGAGATGGGGGACGCAGCGGCCGGGCGGTAGGCCAAGGTTCCCCGTGAGCTGTCGTGCCATGGAGTAAGTATGTTTTTTCGTGGAGTTAACCATTTTTAACACACATAATTTCTGTGCTAAAAAATGTATATAACCTTAGTACGATAAAAATGTTCTGTTTTGCTTATGTTCAATCAGCACTCTCATATGGTATACTGTGGAGGAATTCTGTTGATGGAGATATACTATTCATAATGCAAAAGAAAATAATATGTAAAATGTTTAATCTAAATATGTGTGCCCATTGCAAAACTTACTTTCAACAAAATAGTATCTCACCTTACCCTGTCTACATATGTTAGAAAGTGTATGTTTTATAAATAATAATATTCATCAATTTTGCTCTAATGACAAGAATCACATTCATAGTACCACATTCAGGAATAAAATTCACCTACAGTCATCTAGTACAACTAAAAAGATCACCTCTATATTACATACTGGCATATATATAACTCGATTACCAATGTAATAGCTGACAAACATCTGACCAGATTCAGATTCAGAAATAAGGCTAAGAGGTTTTTGTTAGATCAGTGTTTTTATCATATGCAAGAGTTTAATGATTATTTCAAAAATTGTAAATAATTTTGTGATAGTAAATCATTTTTTAAAAATTGTAATTTGTAACTTTTGATAAAGCCGTAAATAAATATTATTATTATTATTATCATCATGATCATCATCATAAGATGAATAAATATTATTTATATTTGTTGGTAAATTTAAGGCCTAAATTTCTGAGATTATTTTTAGAATATTTTTCTGCATAATTGGAAAGGTCATTCATTCTTACTTTCTCTATACTATGTACAAAGTGTATAGAGAAGGTATTGCACTCCACCCAAAAATTTGATACCGAGATTTCACCAGAAATATATGTTTTAGGGTCCGCTGTATCCAAAATAAACATTTTCACAAAAAGGTCCGTGTGTGTGTGTGTGTGTGTCCATGTATCAAGAACATGATAATTCAAAAACGAAGAGTCTGTAAAATACCAAACTTGGTATTTAAGTTTAGCATCTTCCAGGAATGTGACACGAAGATTTTGAGAAAAATCCCCCCACCCCAAACTACCCTTTACATGGAACATTTTTTGAAAATTTTGATTTTCTCAGAAATGGCTCTAACGATTTTGATTAAAATATTGTATATTAAAACATTTACCTGACAAATAAAATGTATATCTTGAATTTTCTGGGAAAAGCCTCAGTAGACTACTTGATTCGGATGAATTTTACGGAATTTTGCATAATTGCTAAACCGTAAGAGATGGACTACAACTTAAAAAAATATAAAGCACGCTAAAAGACACAATTATATTATATACATTTTTCTCGTGGAGTTGATCGTTTTTGAGTTATTCCTTTGATTTTACCTTTAAAGTACTTATACTTTTCTCATACAGGAATTTGTCAATTCCTGTCCATACAAACAAAGGAGCTTCAGTCACATAGCAACCAACTTTTGACAATCATTTTAACCTATGGTACTCCCTTATTTCCCTTGTACTTACAAGGTAGCAAGTAATAACACTATTTCTGCCCATTTTTTCTCGATTAGCGTGAAGTAAATGGAAGCATAAGCTTTTAACAATATTTTGTTGCAAAGATATAGAGAAAGTAATGTGAATGGAACACATCAGTTTATTTTTCTTGTGTTATAGGAATGGATATATGTATTTGTGCATAGTTATCCTTGATAACTCGTAGTATGGTCTAGAATCTCTGCCATAAATATAATTTCCACTTAATATTCTTACTGCTCTCTCTGGATTATAAATATTCTCTCACATTTTTCTCCCCAGAATTTTATAGTATATTTTAATTGACTATGAAAACAAGCAAAATATACATTTTTCAGTTCTTCTAAATTTAATCTATATTTACAACATGAGTATAGTTACTAATTAATGAATATAACAGTTCCATTTAAAGTTTTCATTCGCATATATATCCAAGAATTTTAATTCTCCTTTGTAGTCAAAGTTAGTTCTGTCAAATAAAATTTTAGGTTTGATATTTTTACACTACCATTTATAAAAATTCATTGCAATAATTCAAAATCTTCTCGGGCTTCTAGCCAGGTAAAAACGGCTTGACACCAACATTTCGAAGAAGTGCATCTTCCTCGTCTTCAGGGTGAACTGAAGACGAGGAAGATGCACTTCTTCGAAACGTTGGTGTCAAGCCAAGTTTTTACCTGGCTAGAAGCCCGAGAAGATTTTGAATTAACACGTCACCAGGAAAGCTTCAGTTCTTATTTTTCATTGCAATAGTTTTTTCTTTTTTTACAATTTGTTCGTTGGCTTTAAATCAGTTGCTCAGGTTTGTTTTTATTGTGTTTATTTTGTAATATAATTTCATTGTCTTCTTTTATAAGAATGTTAGTTTTAATTTCAAAAACATTTGCTTATTGAACCTTGCACAGTAAATTATTATGTATGTTGGAACTGTACTGAGCCCTGAGGAACCCTTCTTGTAATTTCTTTTGTCATAGATCAGTAATTACTTATTCTCAATTGTGTTATGTTTAGCAAAGAAATATTTAGCACATAAGAATCACTCTTTTAAATTTCAAGTCTGCTAACATATTTTATTTTAAATCAGTGCCACCTTTTGATTGTTTACTAATATTATTGTTATTCTACAGGTTGCAAAACTGATGAATAGAATGTGTGCTCATCTCTAAGAATGCCAGTTTTCTTCATGTTGAACCAGAGCTTCTGTAACATCAGTCTTCCAAAAATGTGTAGTAAAACATTCAAAAGATGGTTATATTTAATCTACTTTACACAATATCGCTATGAAAATTTTTGGTATTGACATGTTTTCTGTAAATTTTAATTAACTACTTTCCAAGTAGGAATGTAAATTGTTATGTATACTGAAAGTTTCTGTAAGCTAATGATAACAATGCCAAAAATTGTGATTGTTAACAACAAATCTGCTTTCTAATAAAACAAAAGGTTTTGACTGCTGCCCTTCCACTGTCAAAGTATTGTGGCCGACAATATAAAGTTTGTTTTATTTTTATAGTTTTCAGCTATTGTTCAATGGCAATAATGATAACATTATATAAAAGATACATATGTGATGTGTAATTCAAGGAAATAAGTAATTCATATAATTACATAAGGTTTATTTTTATATGAATAAAGAAGTCCAATAAAAATACAAAACTATGGTAAAGAACCAGGCACCTGAGGAGTAAAGGCAAAATTTCCTTTTCACTTTTTTTTTTTTTTTTTTTTTGCATTCTCTTTTTATATATGACATTCTTAAATTGTGGGCTTCAGTGCCTCATATAAGTCCTTTGATGAGAGAAGCACATCATACTTAAGGAAAGAGCACTCTAAAAAACAGCAAAGGCAAGATATAATATTGGCTTGCAAAGACTTTCAGTCTGTTATAAATACCAAATGCTTTAAAAAATATTTTAATTAATATATGTTCAGTGCCTGTTTGAGCTTCCAGGGCAAGTGCATCAACACTCTGATGTAATCTATTTTTAAACAAGCATTTTTATCTGTTTTAGTTTGCAGTACTTTAGAGCCTTCATATTTCATTATAATTTTATTTAAAAGCATTGAAAGGCTACTATCAATATAAGAGTACTATAAACGTGATCATATTTTACATTAGTAGTACAGCAGTACTTCCGAGTCTTCATATTTAATTAAAATGTTATTTATAAACATTGAAAGGTTATCAATTTAAGAGAAATTCATAACTTGATCATTAAAAAAAGGTATGCAATAAATCAAAACCATGCTGTGGTATGATTTGTAAAAATAGGTAATATTGATTTACCTGAAATATTGTATAAGAAATACAGTGCCACTTTTCATTTTAAATGTGTTTTGAGATATTGTTTCAGAAATATTTTATTTTAATACTTAAAGGGAAAAAGAAATTATTCATGTGACACTTTTTAAACCATGTGTTTTTAAATTCTCAAAAATAAAATCACATTCAAAGACTTTTGTATTTTAACAAAAATCATTCCGTTCTTCCATTCATTCCTTTCACAAGTTATAGATATTGCACAAATTACTTCCAATTGTGCACCATTACTAAACCTACAGAATGCTATAACTGTATTTTACTAACCTTACAGTAGATGGAAGGATGAAAGAAAAAAAAAAACAAATTCTAATGTGATTCATTCACATGACTTTCTTACGTTTGCATAACAAATTATGTATTGCTTATTCTCGTCAAGCTAATCGAGACAAACATTAGCAGAAGCAGTCTTATTACTTGCTTCCTTGTAAGTAGAAAAGAAATAAGCGAATATACTAGGCTAAACCGACAGTCACATGTTTTAAAATGTGGTTGCTATGGGATTGAAATCTGTTTCTTTGTGTGGAAGACTGCAGGTAGAGGATTAGGTATTAAGGCTCTTTAACATTGGTGTCCATGCTGAACTTAATTGTAGGCCCGAATCGCGATTTGGATTATTTGTTTCAGATGAGATGGCTACAGCTTCTTTTACTCTCCTTTCCCAGTAGTTCGAACACTTGGCCACTATCTTGGTGTTGGTAAAGTTAGCTCTGTGGCTCTGTTCTATACAGTGGTTCTGTTCAGCCAGTCCAGATTTTTCGGGTTGCATAAGCCTTATTGATCTTTGGTGTTCAGAAACGCGTGTGGCAATAGTGCGTCCTGTTTGGCCAATGTACGCTGCGCTGCATTTGCAAGGAATGTGGTAGACACCAGGTACTCTGAGAGCTAAATTATCTTTAACTGGCCTGACCAAATTTTTTATTTTAGGTGGTGGCTTATGGATGGTTTTGACATTATATTTGTATTGTTTTTATTTTTTAGCAGGTGCGTGCTCAAACAAAACATTAGCCGAATAACTGCTATAAATAGTTTTCTACGAAGTCCGTGCCCATGTCTGAGTCATCTTAAATACCAGGCCATAATATCACGCGAACCAATCAGATGTTAGCTTCATCCCAGCTCTTATAAATACCAGTCTCCGCAAGCTCAAACCATCAGTTCACCCTGAAGACGAGGAAGATGCACTTCTTCGAAACGGTGTCAAGCCAAGTTTTTACCTGGTTAGAAGCCCGAGAAGATTTTGAACCAAGTTTGATATTTAAAAGACTTCTTGTTTTTGTGCTATGCTGCCCACAGACAAACACACAGACATTTCCCCAAAAAAAATGTTGGGTGCAATACAATACTTTCTCTACACACTATGTGCATAGTATGTGTAGAGAAAGTAAAAAAAAAAGTAAGAAAAGAAATGAAATTCTGATGTGTTGCATTCACGTTACTTTCCCTAGCATCTATTGCTATTAATAAGAATACAACTATTCTTATGGAAGTTTGTTCCTGTTACACTTTGAGATAAAGCTCTACAGAAATAGCTTCAGTACACATTTCATTAAAGATACAAAGGTAATAGCGATAGTCAAATGTTTAAGAATGGACTATTATATGCTGGCCTTAAAACTCTATGCCCTTTGCATCATTTGCAGGAAACAACTAAACATCAAAAGGATTTTAAAAAGAATTAACAGTATTGAACAACTTAAACCAACAATAAGAGATATGTCATAAATGGCTTATGGCACAAAATAAAATTATTAGAAATAATTTATGTGTTTTAAAATGATCTAAACCAGGATGTGAAATCACTAAAAGTTGGTGAGGGGAAGCATTTTTACATTGCCATTTTAATAGAAAAGTACATGTTAAAATATGTCAAATAAATGCTGTTGCGAGGTGAATTAGGTAAGGTAAGAGATCAATCTGTAGATCAAGTAAATAATCAGTGTTCAAAGACAAACAAAACACTGGAAGTTTAAGTTTCATTTTTAAACATTGGGGAAAAAATATGAAATATTGAAGCTCTAGTACTTTTCTGTACAAGCAGAGGTTTTACTCATACATCATACAAAAAGGCAAGTTCTCGTATGTAGAATTTTTGTACATATGCAAAGCAACCCTGATTAATAGTTTCACTGCAGTCTTTCCAGCCTAGGCGCTTTCCTTGTGAGCGATAATGAAATGCAAATTCAATACTTCCAATTGATTATTGCTGATATTTAAAATTATGTTCATAAAGTTTAATGCTTTATTACATTCTCTACATGTACTATATACATAGTGTATAGAGAAGATATTATAATGCACCCAAAATTTTTGATACTAAGATTTCACCGGAAATACATGATTTGGGTCCCCCTGAATCCATAAAAAGCATTTTGGTAGGTGGGGAGCATTTTTGGAAAAAGCTTCATGTGTGTGTGTGCGCACATGTGCTTGATATTTTAGTTATTGTATATTAAAAGATGTTTACCTGACAAATAAAATGTATATCTTGAATTTTTTGGAAATGGCCTTTAAATACTACTTTATTCTGGATGAATTTTACAGATTTTTTATAATTGGCAAATCATAAGAGATAGACAAAAACTTACTGAGCAGAAAATGTAGAGCTCATTAAAACACACAATTTATATCATATACATTTTTTTTGTGGAGTTCACTGTTTTTGACTATTTATTGTTATTAGTTTCAGCATTAAAATACATACTTTTTTCATACAGGAATTTGTCAACTCCTGTCCATACCAACAAAGGAACTTCAATCACATAGAAACCAGCTTTTAACTAATATTTTAGCCAATGCTACGCCCTTATTTCCCTTCTGCTTGCATGGAAGCAAGTAATAAGACTATTTATGCTAATTTTTTCTCGATTAGCATGAAGTAAAAAGAAGCATGAGATTTTTAACAATAATTTATTGCAGAGATGTAGAGAAAGTTATGTGAATGGAACACATGGATTTTTTTTATGTCATCTAATGAAAAAGATATTCTTGAAATTAACATATTTTAGTAGTGTATGTTTTGCTATTTGTCTCGTTATAATAGACTGCCCCCCGAGATATTTTAGTGGGGAGAAATTCTTGGTATAAAAATCACTGGTGGGGCAGAAAATCCTGCCCATCCGTCCCCAGGATTTCGCACACTGATATAAACTTTTTGTAAAGTATATTTTGTCTATTGCTTAACAATTACTAGTTATACAAGAATATACAACATTCCTTCTGAATGAAGTGATTTCATAAGTTATTACAAGTTATTCCATATGTTCCTGTTGTGAAACATAGGGCATCGATAAAGTTCTTCCATCTTCCTCTAAGACTAGCTAGCTACTTCACCTCCCTCCAGCTCTTGCCACTCTTAATCTCCTCCTCTATGGTTCTTCTCCATGGGTCTATCTCTTTTCCTTGCTCCTTGAGGATTCCATTCCATCACATCCTTTTCAATAGCACCTTCCCCTTTCCTGAGTGCATGCCATATCCAGTTCCATTTTCTCTTTTTTATTTGCACCAAATTACTTTCTCTACACGTACTATGTACATAGTATATAGAGAAGGTATTGCATTCCATCCAAAAATTTGATATCAAGATTTCACCAGTCCTCTGTATCCGAATAAAGTATTTTCGGAAAAAGGTTCATGTGTACGAACACGATAACTCAAAAACGAAAAGTTGGTAAAATACCAAAATTGGTATTTAAGTTTAGTATTTTCCAGGGATGCGACACAAAGATTTTGAGAAAAATCCCCCCCCCCCCTGAAACTACACTTTATATGGAAAAAATTTTGAAAATTTTGATTTTCTCAAAAATGGCTCTAACGATTTTGATTAGACATTTATATGGTAAATAAAATGTACATCTTGAATTTTCTGGGAATAGTCTCTAAAGACCTCTTTATTCTGAATTAATTTTGCATAACTGGTAAACCGTAAGCTAGAAAAAAACTTACTTCACAAAAAATGTAGATCACATCAAAACGCACAAATTATGTTATACGTGTTTTTTTCATTGAATTGGCCATTTCTGAGATATTTCTTGTTATTTGTTTCAGATGTAAAATACTTGAACTTTTTTCCCACAGTTTTAAACTCCTAGCCCTGCATAGAAACTGATTTCTTCCACATGGTAACCGGCTTTTAAAAGATTTGGCTATTGTTTTAGCCTAGTGTATTCCCTTATTTTCCTTCTACTTACAAGGAAGCAAGTAATTGAGGCAATTTCTGTTAATGTTTATCTCAATTATCATAAAGCAGATGGAGGACTTGCTTTTTAACAATAATTTGTATCAGCGATGTAGAGAAAGTCATGTGAATAGAATATATCAGATTTTTTCAGCTAATTTGTTTGCATCCCTAGTTCATTTGTTATAAAATCTGGCCAATATATCCCCAAATTTTCCTCAAGCAATTATTTACAAAAGTCTCTATTCCATATAAGTACATTTTATTTGGGATGTAAGTATTACTAGGTATTTTAATCAAAATCATTATGAGTCATTTTTCAAAAAATAAAAAAATTTCACGAAATGTTTCAACTTTTTGGTGGAAAATATTAATTTCCCTACTTTCATATCTAGTTAAGTAAAAAACACAGTAAAAATAAATGTAAAACATCTGTGTTACATTCATAATACTTGATTTTCTATCATATATTACTTTATCTACTATTCATAGTATGTAGGGGAAATATTGCACTACATCCAAAAATTTGATGTCTAGATTTTACCAGAAATACAAGCTGTGAACAGAATAACTCAAAAACAAAGTTTTTTTTAAATTCAAGCTTGATATTTAAGTTAAGCATCTTATTGACATGAAGATTTCCAATCACTTCATCCCAAACTACTATCCTTTATATGGATTTTTTTTTTTTTTTTAAGTTTTGATTTTTTCAATTTTGTTTAAAGTGCTGTATATTAAAGATACATTACAAATGAAATGAATACAGGGCATATCTTTATTAGTGTCACAGATTTGGGGAGCATGTTCCTGACATAAAACAGTAAAACCAAGTTCATATGAACATGGGTCTGAAAATCATTTACAACACAAAATCAAAAGTTACAAAAATTACTCGAAGAGGCTTCCCCTTGCTTTGATGCATGCAGTAAGCCTGCACTCCATGCTCTGGCATACTCTGTAGTTAAGAGAGAACCTTTGTTGATGGATCTTGTTTACAGATGAGGCTGCTTTTACTTGCAACAGTACTTTGAATTTTCATAACACTCATTACTGAGCTTTAGAAAATCCTAATTAAGTTCGACAACCCAAAAAAAAATGTAGAGTTTGCCAAACACATAATTTATGTCCTTTACTTTTTGCTATGGCGATAACTGTTTCCGAGATATTTCTTGTTATTGGTTTCAATTTTAAAATACTTCAAACTTTTCTCATTTCATATTTCTTTTGTTTTGCTCCTTGAAAAGCAATTAGAACTGAATATCAATTGAATCACATAGTGATCCAGCTTTTAAAACATTTGACTGTCACTTAAGCCTAGTGTATTCCCTTCTACAATTTCTGCTACTGTTTATCTCGATTAGCATGATGTAAATAAAGGAATAATGTTTTATGACAATAGTTTGATTGCAATACAGGTAAAGAAGGTCATGAGAAGGAACAGAGCAGTGATTATTATTCTTTAAACATGCTACCATTTAAAAGAAAGTTGGACTGCAACTAAAGCTCCAAAAAACAAAACTAATTACCAACAACATTAAAGAAATTATGCAAATAAACAATAGAGAACTAGAATATGTCACTGAATACTTCTACCTGGGACAAATAGTGACATTCACCAACGCTACCCACAACGAAGTCCACCAACGCATCTCGGCAGCACGATTAAAATTCTTAAATTTATCTTCACAAGTAAAGAATCCAGTAAAAGAATGAAAAAAGGTATACTGAACAGCTGTATCCTTCCTCTCCTACTATATGAAGCCCAAACCTGGGCCCCAACAAACAGAGAAAAAAAAATGTTGGGAACATGCCAAAGAACGTTGGAGTTAAAGATTCTAGGCATCAGCCTGTGTGACACAATTGTAACAAAGAACTGAGGAAGATGACAGGTATCAAAGACTCAACATCAGTCACCAACATCAAATGGAAGTGGGTAGGCCACGTCATGAGAATGGACCACAACAGATAGGCACAAAACGACAGCCTGGGATCCAAGAACCGGCCAAAGAATGTAGACCGTCAGAAAAAATCTGATGTGTACCATTCACATGACTTTCTCTACATTTCTGCATAAAATCATTCTTATAAAGCTTATACTTCTATTTATTTCAGCTAATCAGAAAAAAATTAGCAGAAGTAGTCTTATTACTTGCTTCCTTGTAAATAGAAGTGAAATAAGAGAGTACCATAAGTTAAAGTGATAGTCAAAAGCTGGTTCCTATGACACTGAATTTCCTTTGTTTGTATGGACAGCAGTTGACAAATTCCAGAATGAGAAAAGTATGTTTTTCAAAGCAGAAACCAAAAACAATGAATGTCTCAAAAATGATGAACTCCACGAAAAAATGTATATAACATAAATTGTGTGTTTTAACGTGCTCTACATTTTTCATGTAGTAAGTTTTTGCCCATCTCTTACGGTTTAGCAGTTATTAAAAATTCCATAAAATTCATCCAGAATAAAGTACTCTTCAAAGGCTATTTCCAGAAAATTCAAGATATACATATTATTTGTCAGATAAATATCTTTAATATACAAAATTTTAATCAAAATCGTTAGAGCCATCTTTGAGAAAATCAATTTTTTTTAAAAAAGTCCCATGTAAAGGGTAGTTGGGGATGGCAGGATGTTTCTCAAAATCTTTGTGTCACATCCCTGGAAGACACTAAATTTAAATACCAAGTTTGGTATTTTACCAAATTTTCGTTTTTGAGTTATCATGTTCACAGACACACACACATACACAGGGACCTTTTTCCGAAAATGCTTTTTTTTTTTTTTTTTTTTTTTTTTTTTTTTTTTTTTTTTTTTTTTTTTTTTTTTAGATAAAGGGGGCTCTTAAAACATATATTTCTGGTGAAATCACGGCATAAAATTTTTGGGTGCATCACAATACCTTCACTATACACTATTTACACAGTGCATATAGAGAAAGTAAAAAAGAAAGGGAGCTATGGACACAACTGGATGACAGCGGCCAAGGATTGAAGAGCATCGAAACTACTGATAGAGGCAGCATCAAAAGAATGAGGATCTTTCCCGAACATCAAGAGGCCCTTGCCCTATAGAGATTCTAATTCTAAACCACCTAAATCTAATATCATTACCATTAACTACTAAAAGGTTATCTTTAACTAAGGCTGTTTAAAATACAAATTACTACAGTGTGTCCTATGTTCCAAAAAGATGTTAAATATAAATTAGATATATAGTGCTATTTATTTATACATAGCTTTTACATAAAATAAGTTATTTTATTAATAAGCATCTCTTTACAATATCTTTTCAGTTGTGCCTTTTTACATAATGAACAGTATTCTTCCTCAAACAATTAGTATATTGGAAGTGGTCCTGAGTCATTTCTGCTCCTGTGCTCTAGTGTTCGTACCATCCTGTCACTTACTGCCACCGCGTGCTGCACTTATCCCTAAGCCAATGATAAGAGCTGTGATTGTAAATCCTTGGGCAACCACTCTTGCTCTCATCATTTGCTGTGACATCTTCTTGTTACCTCGCTTAAAGTTCCACAAACCAAGAGACAAGGCTGTAGCAGTTAAGAGGCAGCCTAAAATTGAAGAAAAATTGCATTTAGTTTTAGCTGGCATCTATAAGGATTGAGCATAAAAAGTTAATCCAGTACTTAATATATACAGAGCGAAACAAAATTCAACTGACAGTTATTTAAGGTTCATGGGATATTCTGTGAGCAGGCTAAGCCCAATAAATTCGTGAAAAAAGAATTTCTATTATATTTATAAATAACAAGGAATTTAGATGTATGTGCAGGCTTCCAAGGCCATAGTCCATTGGAGTTATGGTTTCCAGTGTAGGCCACATCATTTCTTACACTGCTCTCTGCAGATGTTTCACTGCAACCTACACTAAGCTTCTTTCTTGGGCCACTGGCACCGCAAGCTGATATTTAAATTCCTGTGCTGACAGGCCCCTCCTCTCCTATTGGCTGTTGGACTATCAATGCCCTCTCGCTCTGACATTAAGGCTTTCCAAATTGAATTCAATGGTTTTCCTCCATCCCTGTTGAGTTTGCTGTTTTGTTTGAAGATTTTGATGCTCTCTTATTATTGTAAGTGAATAATGAGAGTATATTGTCAAAATCTATGTGATGTCCTATTTTTTCCACTTGTCCTACAAGGGCAGATTTGCAATTGTTTTATATGTCTGAAGTGCTCATTTCTGAGGGTTTGGATGAATCTGCCAGTCTGTCCAACATATGAGTCTCCACAATCACAGCTAATTTGATACACCGCAGGATTTAATAGAGGTGGTCCTTTATCTAAAATGTAAATGGTGTGTTATTTATGGACGCTCTCTAACTGCTGTGGTTCTCAGTGTCCTATTTCTAAATTGGATTTGGAAGACTGTTTAATTTTACTCAGAGGACTCTCTATCAGGCTTGAGGTTCTTTAATGTGCAGTAAATCTTTGACATGGCACCAAAGGCTTTAGTTCCCTTTCGAAGAAAGCCATGCTAAGGATTTATACACCCGAAAAAATCCATCGTCCTCCGCTGGGTTTGAACCCGCGACCTTGAGTATATGAAGTTAGCATGGTAACCATTACACCACGGAGGGCAATGGTCCTTTATCTTTCACTGCTGGTACACTCTAGATCATAGTGTCCTGATTTCTGTGTACCTAACCTTGATGTTGTGTTTTATTAATATGGTCAGGTACATAGAAAGTAGGACACTACGATCTAAAGTACCAGCTGTGAAAGATAAAGCACCACCTCTACTAAATCCTGGGGTGTATGCTGTGATTGTGGGGACTCACATGGAAATGAGCACATATCAGACATAAAAAACAATCACAAGCAGAAAAATCTGCCCTTGTAGCACACTTGGAAAAAACTGGACATCACATACATTTTGATGATATAAAGATTCTGGGAGTATGTAGTCATTACTCACATAGAATAATAACAGAGAGCATCGAAATCTTTAAACAAAACAGCAAACTCAACAGAGATGGAAGCAAACCACTGAATTCAATTTAGAAAGCCTTACTGACAGAGCCAATAGGAAAAGAGATGAGGGGACCACCAGCACACGAGTTTAAATATCAGCTTGCGGTGCCAGTGGCACCAAGGAAGAAGCTCAACATAGGTTGTAGTGAAACATCAGCAGAGAGCAGGTAAGATATGATGCAGCTACACTGGAAATAAAACTCCAAACAAGGAACGTATTTCTAATCTGTTGGCTGCTTGCATTCTAGTCTATTGTTATGGCACTAAGCCCTTCAGCAATATGGATGATATGATGTTCTGTGCATGACTGTTAAATAACCCATTTTACCAACCAATAACATTGGATAACTACTTGAAATAATACAATCCTTGACATATGACATATGACCATGCAGTAGTTAACCAATCAAACCAAGAATCACAGGATTGAATCCAGTAAAATGTATGTTCTATATTCTAACGTCGAAAAGGATGGAGCCCTACTAAAGCAATCAGTGTGAAGGTTGATGTGTTTCAATTGAATACATATACATACATTTTACAATTTTTGTTTCCTTTTGTTTTTTTCTAAAAAAGAAAACAAAATTGACTATCATTACGCAGCATTATAAGATCAGATAACACTGTCATTATAATATGTCTGAATGATTGTGAGGTCTAAGTCATGTTATGTGAGAATAGACCATATTGCTTATTTGCTCCCCTAAGTACTGAAACATATACATTTTTTTTTTATTTATATTAACGGCGGCACTGTGGCCAAGTGGTTAGACTGCTCACCTCCCACCTAGGTGGCCTGGGTTCGATCCCAAATGCCCGCACGTGGGATTTGTGGTGGGCGAAGCAGCATCTGGATGTGTTTTCTCCAGGTCCCCCAGCTTCCCCCACCACTCATTCCACCAATTGCTCCATCATCACCTTTCTGTCATCCATTTCGCTTGCATTTCCTATCATCTACATGCTCATGCCTGACTATGGGCCAACCACTCGTTCCAGGTTCTCCATTCTGTGGTTCTATGCTGTCAGCTCCCTGACAGGCTTCTGACCCCTAGGGTCCTAAGGGGATTCTAGCCCTAAGAATGGGGAGGATAAGCCAACTACGAAAAATTTATTTTAACACCTCACCTCCATTGTTACACATCCTTGAATGGGTTAAATGGGCTCCTTGAGTAAAAACTTGATTCAGTTTGTAATGTATTGTAGCCTTCTTCTCAGGCCGGAATAGTATGATTGACTGATGTGGTATAATGGGCATTTAAACAGGAAGAGATGAGAAGGGGAAGTCGCTACAACAAACCTCTCAAATCTTCTCTCTTACCATGCTAGGGGGGAACACCCCTCCTTATTAAAAGCAGAGGAGACTCCTAGGTTACTAATAAGGGGATGTATCTGTTTAAAGGAATACAAAAAACAAAAAGAATTTTGTTGTTAACTGGCCATTAACACCAAAACTCTGGATGCCAAATTAATGTTAATATATAAAAATGTAATAGAATTATGAATATTTATATAATCGTATCAGTAATAATTTTACTTTTTCACTGAAAGAAAGCCTACAAAATGGGTGCATTTATAGTTGAATTAACATTACTTCCAAATTCTAACAGCTTTCCTAACATGTGTGCAGTACATGGGTATGTTGTCATGACAACCAGGGTGTTAACCTTGAAGTAGTTAATCAGCATTTAAGCCCCCTCATACCCTTGGCCAAGTTCAAAGGTAGTGCTACCACAGCATAGATGGCCACATGAAAATATATTGTTTGCTTCAGCAGTATTCTTGTATCGTTGTACTGTGGTGTGATATTATAAAGTTTAGGCACACCATCAATTAACTGCAAACTGTCATAATTTTCCAAGCACTAAATCTGCAGCTATACTACAATCAATAACAGATATTGTATCGTTTTGGATATTAAAATCTCAACTGTAATTCCTGTATGAGTGACAATGTCTGATCCGGGAATAACACATGATCACAATAGGTTTCATTCTTTCAATTATTTTCAGTGTGTACGTAAAATGCAAGATTATAGGGATATATTTTTACTTTCTCTACTTAGCTGCACAGTATATAGGTAGAGAAGGTAGGTATTGCATTCCACCCAAAAAATTGATACAGAGATTTCACCTTAAACATACACTTTAGAGACCCCCATATCAAAAGCATCTGTGTTTCATTCATATGACTTTCTCTACCTGTTCTGCAAACAAACTTTTCTTAAGAAAGATTATTCCTTTATTTATTTATATCATGCTAATCAAGATTTTTGAACAGCGTATTTTGCTGCAATTAACAAAGGTATAATGCCAAACAAAGGCAATGTCATATTATAAATGGTAGAAATCCATGGAGACATAATTGAAATTTACTATGCTAACTTTTGTTTGTCAATTACGTGCATTTTGAAAATGTAGCATTTGTTGGCCCTTATAGGAACAACTACCCTAATGTTGTTTTGGATGTGATTCCCTATATATTGTTCAGAGACATCTGTACATAGGTATTGGCTGTGAACAGCACTTCAGTGCTTCTTAAGCAGGTGAATGGTACATATTGTTATTGTACAGTTGGAAAGTCTGAAATGGGTAAAAGAAGGGAGCTTTCAGCAGAAAAACTTGCTGCAATAGTCAGCTTACATTAAGCAGGCCACACCATGTGTCAAATTGCCACACAAGAACACATTTCCTTGGGAAGTGTCCATTTGACTGCAAAGAGCTATGTAACTACAAATAGCAATAAGGATCGTTAGGGGAGGCCTAGGGTGACCTCGAAAAGTGATGATAAACATTTAATAATGACCAGTCAACGTGATCGTTTCAAAACAGCACCCATACTGACAGCAGAACTGAACTCGTTGAGGAATGAATCTGTGAGTGTTTCAACAGTGAAGAGACGATTACAGGATGCATATTTGAAAGGTCGCATTGCAGCAAAGAAACCCCTATTGAGAGCTGTCAATAAACGGAAAAGATTACAATGGGCCAAGCGACATCTAAGCTGGACTGTTAATCAGTGGAAAAAGGTATTATTTACTGATGAATCTAAGTTTCAGCTATTTGGCTCAAAACATCGCCAGTTTGTTCAACGTGCAAAAGATGAACGCATGGCACCTCAGTGCATATCCCCTACAGTCAAGCATGGAGGTGGTTCGGTGCTGGTATGGGGTTGTTTTGGTAGCAATAGGACAGGCGATATTGTGAAAATAGAAGGAATGATGAAGAAGGAGCATTATCACAATATTCTCTGCCATGCCAAACCATCTGGGATGCAGTTAATTGGCAAGGGGTTCATTCTGCAGCAGGACAATGATCCCAAGCATACATCTATACTCTGTAGAAGATACGTTAAACGTTTGGAAGAGACTCAAGTCTTGAAGAACATGGTTTAGTCCCCTCAAAATCCTGACTACAATCCTATTGAACTACTTTGGGATCATGTGGACAGAGAGGCAAGAAAGAAACAACCCGCTAATGTATATGTATTATGGAGTTATGTGCAGAACATATGGAGGGATATTTCTGAAAATACACTGGCGCACTTAATCCTAAAAATGAGGTGTGTTCAAAAACTTTTGACCTGTAGTGTATATTAGAAAAATTGTCATATTACTTGCTCCCTTCTAAGCAGAATACACTAGCAGGGGATATCTTGGGTAATGCAATAGTCAAATCTTTAAATAGCTGGTCGATACATGAACAATTGAAGTCCGATTCACTTTGCATTGCAGGAAAGTAAAAGAGAGATGAAATGAAAGATGTCCCCATTTGAGAAGATGCACAGTTTAAAACTGAAACCCATAGGTAACAAGGTTTATCTCACAAACAGTCAACACAACAAAAATGTACATGACATAAATTGTATGTTTTAATGAGATGTATGTTTTAATGAGATATATATTTTTTGTGCAGTAATTATTTTATCCAGCATGTATGCACATATAATATACATAGTACATTCCACCCAAAAATTTGATGTCAAGATTTCATGGGAAATATATGCTTTGAGGTACCTGAGGCCAAAGTAGAGCATTTTTAGAAGCTACATGTGTGTGCAGATGGCATAGGACAAAAACGAAAAGACTATTGAATACAAAACTTGGTATTTTTGTTTAGTATCTTCCAAAGATGCGACACTAAGATTTTCAAGAAAATTCCCCCCAACACAAACTACCCTTGACATGGAAATGTATTTACATCACAAATAAAATGTATATATTGTATTTTCTGGGAATAGCCTCTGAAGATCTCTTTATTCTGGATGAGCTATAATGCTACAATAACATCAATATACACAACTTCTACCGAATTTTTAGAATTTGAGTGTCTTCAGCTGGAGGTGGTTAAATTAGCAGCTGGTAGCAAGTATTATTTAATTATAAGCAAAATGCCTTCTTCCTGTGAAAAACAGCACACAGTGGTATGTAATGTCAAAACTACATGTCCCAATATTTTCTAATTTGTTTGAGGGTAAAGGTTTAACACATTCAAATCAAAGCATAGTAATAAACCCTTATAAATAAATCACATATATACAAACAAAGATAGAAGAGGAACTTGGCTCACCTGGTCTTTGATAACACATAATTATATATCACAGGCCCAATCTTCAACACAACAGAAATAAGTGAGAAAAAATTCAGGCATCTGTTCTCTTGTATAAATTATTTGGTAAAATTTCCACAGGTGATCCAAATTTGAAAGTGATGAAAACATTAACATGTTCAGATTTAAAATCTGCTATATTGCCAAGGTTTGGACTTCTTCTTGGGTTCACTGAACTTTTAGCTCCGCAGATCTTTCAGTTACGCCCTGTCGTCGCTCTGCAGTCACAGCATTTGGTTCCACTCCTCTTGGGCTATGCTTTGCTTAGGGCTTAAAAATTTATAACAGGCCAGTAATTACAAAGTGGCTCTAATGGCAGAATAACAAAAATAACAAATCTGGATCACACATGGAAGAAATACCAATTATTTTTTTCAGTTGAATTTTAAATATATATGTATAATTTATACATCATAAAATAAATATCTGGTCCTTAAGGTTGTAAGCATTCACAAACATGTGGGTAGAACAAGCTCAAGCACACTTCCTACAAAGTCTTCTTTCGGTCTGTTAAATCACCAGAAAATGTTCTATTATCGACCTTTCAGAACTAAAACACGTGCTAGAAAGTGTCCTTTGTATACTATAATTAGTAAAGCTGTACGATGGTTGCAGCACATACACAAAACAATCTTAAGAAGTAGTTTAAATGACTTCTACAGGCGATAAATATTTGAAAGTGTTAAAAACATAAATTCGCTCAGATGTGAAAGTCACCAGATTGCCAAAGTTTTGACTTCTTGGGATCATTGGGGTTTTAGCTTCTCAGATATCTTAGCTATGTTTTGCAGCTTAGGACCCTCCACCTTGGTCTATGCTTTGTGGCTTAGGGTCCTAAACATTATAACAGACAATTACGTAAATACAAAGCGGCCCTAATGACTGAATAACAAAAACACCCACTTACTGAAGCAAAGCAAAGTGGTGTAACCATCGTATAGTATGGCTTAGGGTCCTTAACATTATAACAGGCCAATGAGTAACTACAAAGCGGCTCTAATGACAGAATAACAAAAGCACCCATGTACTGAAGTAATGGCAAGCGATGTAAACATCATTGGTAACTACAAAGTGACTCTAATGACAGAATAACAAAAGTACCCATGTATTCAAGTAATGACATGTGGTGTAACCATTGTATGGTAATAATGTTACTTATTGGTCTGTTATAACGTATAGGACCCTAAGCCGCAAAGCAAAGCCGAGATATATGTGAAGCTAAAACCCCAATGAGCCCAAGAAGAAGTAAAACCTTGGCAATCTGGCGACTTTTACATCTGAACAACTTAATGATTTCAACACTTTCATATATGTAAACGCCAGTAGAAATCATTTAAACTACTTCTTAAAACCGTTGTGTGTGTGTGTGTGTGTGTGTGTGTGTCTGCTCAACCATCGTATAGCTTTACCAATAAGCAATTACAAATCGGCTCTAATGCCAGAATATCGCAAGAACCCGCGTACAGATGTAATGCCATAGTAGAGTAATAATTATAAATTCGTTTAAAGCAATGCTACAGGTGAGTTCGTAGGTAGGTATGCATATTGAATGCATATAGTCAATAACATTACATTGTTGAAACACGTAAATGTAGAAAGTCCATTTCGTCAATATAACATTTTGTTACATAACCTTCCTACATACATACCTACAGGAACAAGCGGATTAGCTCCAAATTTTCGAAATAATTTTTCCTTCAATGTTTCTTCTGAGTTCTGAACAGTATCTCGAACTTTAATCCATTCAAACTGATTTTCTGCATTTTGCTCTGCTTCTTGTTTAGCGGCAGGCATATTAAATGAATTTTGAAAACTGCTCTACACCTCCCCAGTTGTTTTTGACAATCCACTGAGCCGCCAGAACCAGCTTGGTATTGTTTTAATCCCTTAACTTATGAAGTTTTCACCAGCAGCACCACCAATGTTGTTCTCTCTGCTTTTGCAAATTATATATCGCCTTTAATTAAAAAGTATAATATAAATTGACCTCAGAAAAACGAGCAACTATGTTAATGAATGGCGCGCCATATCAGTAGTTACTAAGTATATTATACAACTTTTTGTTCAAAACTTGTGTGTCCTTCAATAGCCGTGATCGTCTAGTGGTTAGGACATTGCGTTGTGGCCGCAATAACCCAGGTTCGAATCCTGGTCACGGCAGTGGTAACACACTGTCACGGGGAGGACTTTTTTTTTTAGGTCTTGTAACCTATAATGTGAAACTACGATTTTTTAAGCTATATTTTGAATCTTAATTCCGTTTCACTATTCTACCTCGAATTAATAGGCGCTAAGCATAACACATGTGGTGTGCATAAAATGCGGGAAATTTAATGAGAGCGGCGGGAAGAGAATCTGTGGATCTGCCCAAAATAAGTCTTGAAATGGTAATGGAGTAATTTTTCCTGTCAAACCATTTTGTTGTGTAACTCCATGTTTTCAAGATTGAAACAGAGGGAATAAAATCAGTAGTAAGATAATGTTTAATTAATTTATTTCATTTAAACATTGCTGGTGTTAAGCTGCAACTAAATTGAATAATATTCACTCCTTTTTACCTAATGGGGTAACTATGGCAGTTTTGTCTCTGGCCGTATTCAGGAAGTCGGGGGTTCGCTTCCCATGACCGGCTTACCTGACCCGTGGAATTTTTCCGGGTCGCCAGGCGAATGCTGAGTAGGTTTCTTTCATCCTCCAAGTTTTCTATCCCTCAATGTCAATTTCGTGGTCATTTCATTCATGCTTCATCCCGTTGGTTTCTTTCAGGGTTGGAAGTGCCAGTCATGGTGTTTTCGGTGCAACGTGGCAGGGATAAAGGATGTTCATAGGGATTAATTCCGCCCTCCGACTTCGGCTGGTTGCCGAGATGTCCGATCAGGCAGCTTTAAATCTGGAAACTGTAGGGACCCTCTCATTGCTTTGCCGCCGCTCCTGGTTCCGGCCGCCCGCTGTACCCTCTCACCTCCAGGGGTGCCACCTCGCGTAGGTACATAACTTCAGATTCGGTACCGAGTACCCTCCTACAGTATCCTGTCCTCTCGTACACGTTTTACTAAGTTAAAGGTTTAAAAACCCAGACATATGACTTAGTAACTTTCTGTATCTGATTTAACTGCATTCTCTTCTTAAATGACACCTGATGAATTCTTATTACTGTGTTTCTGTTCCATAAGCATGAATAATAAATTCGCCTTTCTTTGTAGATGTTAGTTTAGTTTTTAACGAGAAGTCTAAGAATTCCCTCTCATAAGAACAGATACGAAGTGGGTGTAACATGTCTTACATTCAACAGGTCGCGAGTTCGAATATCGCTTAGGGTGAATCAGCCAGATGAGGTTTCTTTCGGGATTTTCCCTTAACCTGAGAAGACACTTTTAAGTAACTTTAAGCGCTCGAATATCATTTCACTAATTTCTAATTTGGTGCGATATGACCAACCAAGGTTAAAGCACGTTAAGTTACACATTAAAAACATTCTCAGAACTATCTTGGCCAAATATTCACATCCGCATATATCTCAGACTGCTACCGAGCGAGATGACACTTGTCTGTGGCCCTCATTCGGGATCTCAAAGGTTCGATCACCAGCGATCTCTCTAATCCATTGTTTTTTTTCGTGGTTTCCCCGGTGGACAGGCAATTGCTGAGATCGTTTATCTTCTACCACGATTTTGTTGACAGCATATCCTTTTCATCAGTTTCAGGGTTAAATTATGAGGCGACGGTGTTCGGCCAGTTGCAAATGGGCGGTGACTGTGCGCTCCATAGAGGGTTCTTCCCTGTTGCCGTTGTGAGGCCTCTGTCAACATCCACCTTCGGCAAGGGGTAACATGCTAGCCTCTGTTCCCAAGGTCGTGGGTTCAAACCCGATGGAGGGCGATAGAGTTTTTTCGCGCTGAAAAGACCTCGAATGCAACTCACACAATTTATCATTGCGCCACCTTGCTCAGTGGCAGGAAATAAAGGCGGTGCGTCAATGTCTCGTGTACCCAGTATCTGGGGTATCTATTTTGAATCACTAATGAATCACAGTATGGCATCAATAATTTTCCAAGCATTCCATTCCAAATGGCACGCCTTTATCAGGTTGTTTGCAACATCAACAACAAAATAATACAAATAAATTATAACATCAAAGAATTGCATAACGTATCCCAATTTAAAAACAACCTCTTTATAAACCTACGTGAGCAATACTGTAATTCCTAAAAATTGACAACAGAAAATCCTTATGATGTTTGTTGAAATATTGCATTAAGTTTAATCACACACCCATCTAAAATAGTTTTAAAAAATTACATATATTATACACCTACTACTTTTTATATGTGTTTATTTTATTCTTTGTATTTTGTTTACTGCCTCACTAAAGGGCAGCCCCTACCTAGAGCAATATGCTCATTGGGACATTCTATGTAAATAAATAAACCTATATTCCTTGCATGAATTGTTCGATTATATCTAGTTAAAAATATATTTGATTTGGGTGAGGTTGAAAATGTTGTTTCCTTGACTTAATCTTGAAATATTAATGATTGAAAAAGTATTCAATTTGCTAGCAAATTTAATAAATTTAAGGGCACTCTATATCTGCTGCGGCTCTTAGCATCCCATTTTATATTGGATGTGAAAGACATTTCGGAAATGGCAAAAGACACCTTTAAAAAGCTGGTCGCTATGTGATACAACTGAAATTTGATTATCTTTGCATGGTCAGTATAAAACAAAAGAGAAAAGATTAAAATTGAAACTGATAACAAGGAATATCTGGAAATGGTTAACTCTACAAACAAAAATCTATTGGATATAAATTGTGCTTTAATGAGAGCTAAGCTTTTGTGTATAAGGTTTTGTTTTTCTCATACGGCTTAACACATCAGTTTCACATTTTAGGGTTCGCTATATAAAAAAAGCATTTCTGAAAAAAGGTCCATGTGTGTGTAAAATGTTGCAGTCTTGTTAAAAAAAGGGGGGGAGGCAAAATTGTATTCACATATATATGGGCATCTGTTGTTTCAAAAAAAAACATGGCCCTCTTTCTCTGCTAATAGTGCACTACATACTTTGTCATGAACAAAGCTCCAAAAACGGTTACTTTGTGTACACATATAACCATGAAGGTGAAACCAAGCCTTGCCTATGAAAAATATGCTGAGCCATAATACATTTTGTTACTAAGTACAGGACAAAATAATAGATCCCTTGTAAAAACTGAAATACACCATATCACTGTCAACTCAATACTGCACTTCCAGAGCAGAACAAAATTGCTTCAGAAGTGTGACGGAGCACAGCAGTCCACACGCCCAGTGGAAAAACACAGCCGGTTCAGAGGTTTTTGACTCGCTCTGTTATATATACACAGTTTGAAGTAGTCTGCATCATACAGACTATCACTTGTTTGGTAACTGGCAGCCATGAACAAGCATACTAACAGTTATTTTTACTTTCTCTACACGTACTATGTACATAGTGTATAGAGAAGGTATTGCAATCCACCAAAAAATCTGATACCGAGATTTCACCGGAAATATATGTTTTAGAGTTCCCTGTATCCAAAAAAAGAGATTTTCAGAAAAAGGTCTAGGTGAACACGATAACTCAAAAATGAAATGTTGGTAAAATACCAAACTTGGTATTGTTTAGTATCTTCCAGGGATGCAACACAAACATTTTGAGAAAAATTCCCCCACTCCTTTACATGGAACTTTTTTTCGAAAATTTTGATTTTCTTAAAAATGGCTCTAACGATTTTGATTAAAATATTGTATATTAAAGATATTTAGCTGACAAATAAAATGTATATTTTGAATTTTCTGGGAATAGCCTGTGAACACTACTTTATTCTGGGTGAATTTTACGAAATTTTGCATAACTGCTAAACCGTAAGAGATGGAAAAAAACTTACCACACAGAAAATGCAGAGGATATGAAAACAAACAATTTATGTTATATACAGTTTTTTCGTGGAGTTGATCGTTTTTAAGATATTCCTTGTTTTTAGTTTCAGCTTTGAAAAACTTATACTTTTCTCATACAGGAATTTGTCAACTCCTGTCCATACAAAGGAACTTCAGTCACATAACAACCAGCTTTTGACTATCAGTTTAACCTGTGGTACTCCCTTATTTCACTTCTGCTTACAAGGAAGCAAGTAATAAAACTATTTCTGCTAATTTTTTCTCGATTAGCATGAAGTAAATAGAAGCATAAGCTTTTTAACAATATTTTGTTGCAGAGATATAGAGAAAGTCTTGTGAATGGAACACATCAGATTTTTTGAATTGCATTTATAAGCCATTCTCAAAGACCATTCTGTACCAACAGCAGAATCTCTTATGATTTAACAATAATGATACTATCATCTAGCCTAGTGGAGTTCACATATCACCCAATGCTGTTACACATGTCGTAATTTCTATTAAAAACAGAATTAATGTGCCAATTTATATATTTTCTTTTCAATGGCTCACCAGGTGTCTTAAGTCACATCAGGGTATAAATTTATACAACCATCTTCCATACAGTGTTAAAAAGTTTAATCACAAAAAATTTAGAACTGCGGTTAAGAACCATCTCAAAAGTCATTTACCACTCACTATTAAGAATACTTCAATTAGAAACTTTACTTGTTCCACAGCATACAAATTAAATAACTATAAATCATTATTATTTATTATATAATTATTATTTTTGAACCATATTTCATTTGTGCAGATACTGCCGCTTTATGTTTGTCATTACAGGTTCCATTCTGCAGAAGCAGGAAGGAGCCAGGTGCTGACAGAAAACTATTTTGGATTATTCTTTTTACAATTTCTGTATATATTTAAACTCAAATGTAACAAACTTTCATTGTATTTTGATGATGCCACAGAATATGTATTGCTTCAGGCTGATTGAAGGCCACAACAAGGGATACAAGGATTCAAGTATAACCTATTTATATTAGCCTTTATTTGGGCCTACATTAGTAGAAAGAGTCTGAACTGTAATAATTATAATGTATGCTTTAAAGCTCAATTTTTAATCATTCTGGCTTATGATGCTGCTGAATAAAAAAAAAAAATCTAATCCTAACACAATAATAATTGTTTTATGCTGAAAATATGAATATCAGGAGTTGTCAAGGCTATTTCTGAAAAAAATTGATTTTGACCCATGGGCAGGTCTCACTAAACTGGTATGGTTAGTACAAATAAATAATAAAAATAATAATAATAATCACCATCATCTCTTTTGGGGTACAACTGCATAAATTATACCTCCATCTTTGCATGGGAAAACAGAAGAAATACATATTACATAAGGGGATGAAGTAGCATTTAGAAATGCTGATCATTGCCGCATTTCCAAAAGCTGTTTTGTGTGTCTGATATCAAGATGAGAAATCATTGCTGCATATCAGTACTCTATATAGTAGATGCAAATTAACTCATAATTATCTAAATGCATATGCAATGTTTCCATTGACTCTTAAAATAAGGACAGCTACTTTTTGATGATATTACCAGAGCCAAGAACTGGAATTATATTTCTCCATGTTTAAATGGCGGTTCCAGCCTTAAGTCATTTTCCTTGGCAGTCAGCAGAGTGGGAGAAACTGCGTGAAAAGTGTGTATGTGGATCACTTGCCCCAGAAGCAACGAGCAAGAATGAGAATCAGTTATAGCTAGAACCTTGGATAAAAGGAGATGCCTGTAGTCGATTCTGCAAGAGGTCTTTTAGGTGAGCTAAGGAAGGCAGTTTCGATGTTTATGAAGAATCCTCAGTGTATTTTGGCCAGATGTCAGCTCCAATGAAGAGCCTATGGACATACTAAACAAAGGAAATGGAGGTGCATAAAAATCAGACGGCAGTAGAAATGGGAATCCTCATGACCATTGTAGGAGAGGAAGACCAAGGGTGACTTGGAAGAGAACAGTGGAGAGAGAGGCAGTAGAGGCAGGAAAAACTTGGGGAGAAGTGAAAGGAATGGTGAAAAACAGAGTTTGCTGGCAATGTTTTGTTGAAGCCCTACGTTCCGACAACCAGTAGAACAGGACCTAAGTCCAGTAAATCAAGGCAGTTTCGGATTTCAAAATTTTTCGGGAGGGGGCATCTTATTTGCTTAACTTGGCAAAATTAAGAACCTTAGTGCTAGCTCCTTTATTCTTAAGATTTAATTTTGTGTAAATACTCTTATGGGAGAATTAGATTTTTTTAAAGTGTAAAAAAGGCTTTTTAGATAACAAGCAATGTTATATGAACGATTAACAGCTCTTCAAGTTTTGTAATTGTTATTTTACTTTGACTTCCTGGGTGAAAGCTTGTTATTCGAGGTCAATGTAATCAAGAATTCTTTTACAATATATGTATGAAATATTAAAATTAAATAACTCAGAAGTTTGAGACAAGTGAAGTTTTAATCAATGTGATAGTTGAAAATGAGTCAGAATAGTAACACTCACCTCACTTATATGTAATTATGTTCAAAACATATGTTTCAAGGGCAATTGCCCTCTTCTTCAGTTGAAGTCCGACTGATGGCTGGAATTTGTGCTCTGTGGTCTATTACGGTGTAGCCATCTGGTGTTCTCAGTAGAAGTTCAAAATCATGTGGCGGTATTTCAAAATTCATCAGTTGGTCTTTTTGTTGTGTAATGAGAATATTCTCCCAAACTGTAAGTTCTGCCGGGTTGTTTACAGGTTTTAGCAATTTTATGTCATTTTGTATTTCATGATGTGATGTCCAAAAATGGTATGCTACTGCCGATTTATCTGTTTGTTTCTGTTTGATATGTCTGAAATGTTCCTTTAGCCTTGTTTCCAGTCTTCTTTTTGTTTGGCCAATGTAACATGATTTGCAGTCCTTGCAATCAATTCTGTAGATGCCTGATCTCTGGTTTGTAGGTATGGGGTCTTTAATGTCTGTTTTCAATGCATTTTTTATGTTGAATTGAAACATATGTTTTGAACATAATTACATATAAGTGAGGTGAGTGTTACTATTCCGACTCATTTTTAACTATCACATATGTATGAAATACTTTGCTCGAGATCCTTCCTTTCACTTTTCTTATAATGCAATCCTAATTGCATTCGTTTTAACAATCCATGGTAGTACTAGAGAAATGTTATGAATTTCAAACAAAATGTAACAATAATATGACTTTCATATACCAATGAGCCAATTCTATGCAATCTTCATATTTGAGATAGAGAGGTTTTCTTGTGAATCATAACCAAAAATGTTACAGTATACGTCTAATGCTCAGAATTTGATAATAAAATCATTCTTCTTCTTGCTTCCCGATATTTAGAGACTTGATTTTTCTTGATTTTTGAGGATTCCACAAACAGTTAGGTGATCAGTGTTCATTAAATCATCTTTACTGCATAAAAAACATTGTGGGGAAGAAATGAATCCAATCTCGACCAAATGTCCACTCAATCATGGTCAGTGATTAATCTGAACATTGCAATGGAATAGTTTTAACCTTATTTTGCATAAAACAATAAATAAAATTGTTATCACTGTATCCTAGAGCACTTTATACTAAATTAATATGATGATAACTTCTAAAACATGTAAAACAGATATTAAAGGTATTTTATTCAAGTGGTCCTATTAAAACTTCAGGTGTCAAATGGGATTAGTAAAGGTGAATAAGTGCTTTAAAAATAAAATAAACTGTACTGGTATTTATTTAAAAAATTAACTTTATGAAGTAAAAGTAATAAACCTAACAGTATAAATGACATAACATTCAGTGGCAAAATTCATTCCTGCATAAACATATTCAAAATAATAAAGCATACTTCACACACATTCTGAAAAAAATTGGCTAGTGCATAAGAATTTCCATTTGCACAAGTCTACTGTTGGTGTCACCAGGCATTCGATAAGGGACAGTTCCTGCAAAGCTTGTGATTGCACGTGCCTTTTCTCGTAGGTAAGCCAAGGTCTGTAATAAACAAAAAGAAAGAGATTAAAATGGCTAAATGCTTTCTAAACAAATAAATATACATGAAAAAAGCTGTATGTATTTTTAAAAGTTTCAATTTAGTAAGCTGTCGTGTAAAAATGAGATCTTAGGAACTGACCCAAGAGAACAAACAGAAACTAAAAGGTGATTATCTCATGAAGGGAAAATGTTACAATTTCTGGGAAAGGAAAACAGTGAGAGAATATTGACAAAAACAGCCTTTGCTCCCTTTATTTATCTATTTATTTTTAATTTATTGAGATAATTCAGGAATAATGAAGTACAAAATCTTAATCATCTGATGTGTTCCATTTGCATGACATTAGCCAAAATTATCTTATTAGTTCCTTGTAAGTGAAAAGGAATACAGAAGGAATACTTCTTTTTAATACTTATAAGCAATGGTTTTAATTCCCTTCCAAAGGAAACCAGAAATGATACAAGTACCATTGTTAATTATGATTTACCAATGATAAATATCAAAAGAAACAAAATATGTGTACCAATATCCAATCCTGCAACAAGATTGGTAAGAGTTAAACAAAACAGTAACCACCTGATAGGGAAAATCAGTACCAGATTGCAGAGCAGAATGAAAGCATTAAAGCAACATGAAATGAAAAGGCTTTATTTTATTCATTTTATGCAACGTTCAGTGTCAAATAACTCTTTTATTCCAAACCAATGTGTTTTCACAATGCTTAAGCTTGCAAGGGGGCACATCACCATGTTTACTGAGGATATGCACTACTTATTTTACTTTCTTTACATGTACTATAGTACTATAGAAAAGGTAATGTATTAAATTCCATACCAAGGTTTCACTGGATATATATGTTTTGGGATCCATTGAATAAAAAGTGTGTGTATGCAGCACAGTTCAAAATGAAAAGTCTGTTAACTACCAAACTTGACTTTAAGTTCGGAATCTTCCAAGGATGCGGCACAATCAAAATCACCCCAACTACCTTTAAATGGAAAAAAATTTTTGAAAATTTTGATTTAAATGTTTTATATTTAAGATATTTACACGACAAATAAAATACATAGCTTGAGTTTTCTGGAAATAGCTCTGAAGACCTCCTTATTCTGGATAATTTTTTTTTAATTTTGCATAACTAATAAACGATAAGAGATAGACAAAAAACTTTCTACACAAAAATGTAAATCTCTTTAAAGCACACAATTTATGTCATATACATTTTTTTCATGGAGTTGACAGTTTTCGAGATATTTCTTGTTATTAGTTTCAGTTTCCTCATACGGGCCACACAGAAAAAACAGATTTAAATCCCATAGCAATCACATTTTAAAACATTTGACTGTCGGTTTAGCTTAGAATATTCCCTTATTTTCCTTAGAATATTCCCTTTTAAGGAACTAAGTAAAAAGACTGTTTCTGTTAATGTTTATCTCGATTAGCATGAAATAGAAGAATAACCTTTTAATCAATAATGTTTATCTCGATTAGCATGAAATCTATAGAAAAATAACCTTTTAATCAATAATTTGTTACAGAGGCATAGAGAAAGTCAAGTTCATGAAACACATCTGATTTTTATTTCATAAAATAACATACCTTATCCTCAGATCTTCCTATGACTGTGGTGTTTGGATCACCTCCCCTGGAAAAAAATCAACAAAACTGTTTACTGCACTGAGCAAATAATAGCTAATTATGAGAGAGTTGAAATCTTGCAGAGTTGAACACAATTATGCAAGAAGGAACTACCTCCAAAACCCTCTTTAATGAATCATTTCTACTCTCTTTACAATGCATTTACAGTAAATCGAAACAAATATTGTATTCCAGTCAAAACTTTGATATCATCAGTTCACTGAAATACTTTTGAGACATCCTGAAGCATTTTAAGAAGCAGGTCTGTGTGTGTAAGTGTCTGTGAACTGCACAAATATGGAACTTAGATTGAAAACAAAAGAATTTGAGTTGGTTTTTGTAACACAAACATCACTTATTTTTACTTACTGGGACCGGTTTCGGGAACACTTGTTCCCACTTTCAACCCTTAATTCCGACTAAACCTTGCGTTAAAACAGCTCTACAATTCTACTAAATATGTTTATAAAGTAAAAAGTAAAAGATGACTATGAGATATGAACAGGCAGGAAATAGAATCTCAATGTAGACAAAAATTGTCATTGGAGTTACAAAATGAAATAAAAATCGTGCGTGCGTGCGTTTGTTCGTTCGTTAGTACATGTAGAAAAAATAGTAAGTGATATTTGTGTTACAAAAACTGACTCAAATTCTTTTGTTTTTAATTTAATCACATCACTGTTGCAAGCTTCTTTGCATATATGTAAAAATGAAGCTAAGTAACACAAATGTTAATATGACATTAATAATTTGTAACAACTCTTCATTTATCTTTTTTTAAATTAAATTAAATTTTTGCTGTATCTTCAGCTTAAATTCTTCTTGCTGCTGTTTATTTAATTGTTATGGTTAATTGTGTACTACTACTGGATTAAAAACAAATTTGGTGAGAGAATCAATTGCTGGTATTTCAAAATTCATTGCATCATTTTTATTCTTTAAAGTAAATATTTTCTCTCTAACCATTAAACCATTTAAGTGTTTTAATAATTTAACTTTTGGATTTGTTTTATGGTTAAATTTCCAAAAATATTCTGCCACAGCTGATTTTTCAATCTGTTAGTATTTATATTTCTAAAGTGCTCATTAACTCTGGTTTCCAACTAATGTTTGGTGATACCAATTTAAACAATTTAATTGATAAAAGCCAGATTTTTTAATTTTCTCTGAATTATTTGAACGAGTCTTCAACAAATTGAACATTAGACTAGCTCCACGAAACAAATTTAGCCTGAAGAACGTTCTAAATAAACTTCACATTAAAATCTGGAATCTACAGATTAGTTGTGAAGATTGTGAGAAATATTACATAGGCAAAACAAGGAAAACCTTGGAAATCAGATTAAGGGAACACCAAAGAAACATAAAACTAAAGCAAGTAGACAAATCTGTTGTGTATCACTATTTTTAGACAGAAAACTACAACATTGGGCAAAATATAAAATTGTTAAAACCACTACCATCATCAATGGAATTAGACATCTGGGAAAAAATGCACATAAAAACAGCAATTACATAATACATTTTTAAGTCCCAATACTGAATAAAGTGTTAAAACTTTGCATCCCCTACACCAGATGCCAACAGGATTAAAAACAACAGGAAGAGGAGGTAGCAGAAAGGGAGATACAGGCACCAAACTGCTGAAGATGAGGACAAATGTTCTTGAAAATGTTTCCATGTTTTTCAACAATATTAAGTGAGTGCAAATAAGTGTTACTCAGATAATTCCAAATTAACAGAAATAATTTTATTGTTTTCCTTGTACACACAACAGAAATAATCAAATCTTTTAAAAGCTGGTCACTATGGCATTGAAATTCCGTTCTCTTTATATGGCCGGGGATAATAAAAAAAGAAATATGAACAATGACTTCGCTTTTGAGAAAAATTTATGTTTTAGAAAATTAATACTAATAACAAGCACTATTGGAAATGCTTAACTCCACAAGTATAGTGTATTGGATATAAATTTGTGTTTTAAAGACTTACATTTTTTGTATAGTAAGATTTTGTCTCTTGATTTAGTTTATCAGTTATACAAAACGTATCCAGAATGAATCCAGAGGCTATTCGAGAGAAAATTCAGGATATACATTTTATTTGCCACTTGCATATCTTTAATGTATGTTATTTTAATCAAAACCAATGGGCCATTTTTGAGAAAATTGAAAAAAAATCTCTCATGTAAAGGGTAGTTTAGGATGGGGGGATATTCTTGAAAATCTTGTGTTGCATCTTTGGAAGATACTGAACTTAAATACTAAGTTAGGTATTTCACTGACTTTTTGATTTTGGGTTATGCTATTCTATTTTTCCAAATTAAAAAGATTTAAAGTCAACAATTTAACCCACTTGAAATTGCAATAGTTGCTTACAAAGAATCTATTTGCACTCTCTCTAAAGAATAGTGGTGTTAGATACATGAAAAATGGTTTGAAAGTAATGAGACATTATATAGAATCCAAAAAACTTGTCTCAAAACTTTCAAAAGTAACCCTCATATGGATATGATTAAATATTAAACATTATGCACAGTATAATTATGTACCACATTTATCCAAATACAAGTAAACCTCGAATGCAAGACAGCCCCCATTTTTCAGCACTTCATTTTGGAATTTAGCATTTCATCTATATAAGACATGTTTAAAAGAAAAGTATAAAAAAAAGAAAGATTTTTAAATGAAATTTAAAGGTTTTGCTTTATATTTTGAACAAACTTAGGCTGATTAAGCTGCTTAATTATTTATTGTACTTAATTTGAATTTGCACAGAAATTCACGTTTTGAGCGGCTGCCGGAGAAGGGATAATGAAAATGTATGGTATACGTGCAATGGTATATGACGGTTGTGACAGCGGTAGCGTAATGCAATGATGACGATGGATATGATTTTGTATTTATGCAACTTACTTAATAAAACACACAGTAAATATTTGTATCCAATTTGAATTTGTGCAGAACATTGCAAGTAGGAGAGACGGAGAAGTGAGAAAGAAAAGTAATAAAACGTGATTGCGGCAGTGGTGGCAACGTAGCCGTAACGACAATTATTTTTGGAGCTATTTTCTGTTAAGATAATATATCATAAAACGTTTTACCTAGTTCGAATTTGCATGTAAATTCATAATGTGGTAAATGTGCGGCCCAAGAAGGTGAAATGTGCAGCTCCTTGACTGTTGACTTCCAATACAAGATTACACGCAACCACCATGTGAAAGGAACTCCTGTAATTTTATTTTACACTCAGAGCGTAATCTTTTTTCCAATGATTCATAGGTTCTTTAACAGCTAATTTTTGGCATGAAATGCTCAAAATCTGCCACATATGTTGTGGCCTTGCTTGTAATCCTTTTGAAGAAAAAAAGCATTGTGTTGTATTTGGATAAATATAGTAATAAAAATATCTTTAAATAATACATTTTGAGTAACAGTTTACCTTGTTTTGTTATACTGAGTGTATAACATATTCATTGTAGCCAGAAGCACATCTGGAATATTGCGACAGATTTCTTCTCCCAGAAGGCTGAAATTATTAACTCGTTCTTCAACTTCTTCCATGGTCAGAGGGATTATTCTTGTTTTTGCTATCATCTGCAAACAAATACTTATATTAATTGAATGTGATTCATATTTTTTGCACATACCTATACAATATACTTCAAGAGAGGCTGAATAATTTAGAGATAAATATATGAGGAAAGAAAAAAATAATAAGCAATAAAAATCAGCTGTGTTCCACTCACGTGACTTTCTCTGCCTATTCTGAAGCAAATGATGCTTACAAAATCTTATACAGTTGATTTGGTGTACCCCACGCATTTTTTGTTGTTGTGATACTTTCCATTTTATTTAATTTTAACAGGTGCCAAGGGAAAAATCTGTTTTGAGGAGCATGGCTATGTGGGCGCATGCATTGTTGCCTCTTACAATCTGAATTTTTACAAAGCAGTTACTTTATTTCAAGAGTGAAATTTTGAGCATAATCTATAGCAGTGACAGCAGTTGACAAATTAAACTCACTACAAATATCTTATAATAAAATACGTTATAATACAAATGTTATACATAATGTTACTGTCTTCAAACTACATTGTTGCCAATAATTATTGAATGACTCAGGCATTATCCTTTTCCACTTCCATGGTGAACTTTAATTGTCTCTTGCAAATTTAAAAGTTTCAATGAATCTTTTATGAATTTTATCTTAAATATTGTGACCTCATCAACATACCTGAACCAAGTCTAAAATATATAACAGAAGGATTTTGTAATCTGTACTTTGGGACTGGTCATGAACAAATTTGCTAAATTGGGAGATAGAGTGTTCCCTATTAGATAAGCTAATCTTTTATTGCTTATTAAACTTGTTTTACTTATAATATGTAAAAAGAAGGCAGTAACAGTGAAGTAACACAAATATTAATATAACAATTGATAATTTGTAACAATTCTTTTCTTTCACAGGACTAGTTTTGCAATCAAAACATCTATTGTATCCACAACTACAGTTCTCTTTGCTTTTGTTGTTTATTTATATTGCTATCAAATAAAAAATTCACATATATTTTCAAACAGCATGGTATAATACTGTTCCTCAAAATAAATGCAACATAAACAATGTATTATGCTTTTCGAAAAAAGATGAATTTTCAAAAAATAAAAAAAATCTGGAATTTATCAATTAAATTGTGATCTTGTTTAAATTGGTAAGACAAAACATTTGGAATATTTCTAAAGGAGCCCTTTAGAAATATTAAATACAAACAAATAGATAAACCAGCTGTGGCAGAACATTTTTGGAAACTTTAATCATGAAATAAATTCAGATATTAAATTATTAAAACACTTAAATGGACCTATAGATTTAATGGTTTGGGAGAAAATACTTATATTAACGAATAAAAATCATGCAATGAATTTTGATATACCATGAACTGATTCTCTAACCAAATTTGTTTTGATTTTAGTACTTAGCAATGCAGTAATCATAAATTTAGCTGTTCATGCAATTGATTGCAAAACTAGCCATGTGGATTTAAAACAGATAAATGAAGAATTGTTACAAATTATTATTAATTAAAACTGTTTCACTTAAATAATCAAATGCTTTTCATATTATTTTCTGTATCTTCTTCTTACTTTAACATTTCCTTTCTTACTAGCTTCTTCTTCCATAACTATGTAAAATGCGAAATAAAGAATCCACATAACACTTCACAGTGTTCCAAATACTGTAAATGGATCCTTCAAACTTGTCTGAGCGGGATAGCTCAGGCAGTTTCTCTTTCATCCCTTGAATTTCCTGTCCCTTCATGTCTTTCCATTGTCATTTCATTCATCCTGTTAGCTTCTTTCAGGGTTCAAAGTTTCAACAAAAGTGTTTGGTGCGGTGTGGCAGGGAAAAAGGATGCTCTGAATGTTGGTACCTAGACTATTTACATACCACATCCAACAACACTGGATCACTTCTGTGATTTAATTACAGCTGCCATTGCCGAAATAGACCGTGACATGCTACAAAGGATTTGGCAGCCTTATATGTGTTGTGTTAGATGGGGTGCATGCAAAGAGCACTTGTGGTGTGTCAAAGAAAACTTTAAGTATTTTCCTTTCAAACCACATGATATGTACATTAGATTTCACACAAACTACTTAAAACATTGTTAATTTAATAGTTTTTTCACAAAAGCCGAGTATAGGACAGGGGTTGGACAGGAAGAGTCAGAATGAAAATATTCCATAGCTGTGATTTGAACCACACATCTAGCCCATTGCTCTACCACTGAGCTAGCATGGCAACATGCCAGCCTGGTATTAAATTCCTCAACTAACTTGCATATTTCCAGGTAAACCACAAGCTGATCTCAAACCCCAATGGCAACTTACAATCTTGTAAGTACTTTTTTTAAGTCCCAGACTTCATAGTTTAGCCAACTATTATGTCAATGTTAATTTATTGTTTTTTCACACAAGCCGTGTGTAGGGTAGGAGTTGGACAGATATTGAAAACAGATATTCAAATAAGGAATTTTTCACAGTGAAGCATAATTCAGTAAATATTAATTAATGAGTCACACTCTAACTTCACTCTAAAGTTTCTTACCTAGAAACCTTAAAGTGAAGTTAAGAGTGCGACTCATTAATAAATAGCTGACTTCTCACCCGGAGGCCCTAGGTTCTATTCCAGGCTGGGGCAGAGAATATTTCTTTAACCAGAATTATTTCCTATCCCCCATAGAGTCTGGAAGTATGTACGTGAGAGTGAATGTGCATGTTTGGAAAATATATAATGATTAAAACCCAATGTAAAGAACTACAGTCAACAAGTTTTTTTCAAATGCAAAGCCCCAATATGACCTTAGATGTTAATGAAATCATTAATTAATAATTACTGAAAACAGGTCTAATATTTTGACTTGCTCTGTACACGCTAATTCAACTATTAAGTTCTTGTTTAATCTAGTTTTCTGCATAAAGTAATTTAAATCTCTTCATAAATACCTCCAGAGCTAACTGATGTTCCTGAGCATGATAATAATCGAAGAACATGAGGAGATCGCACAGCAAGAAGAATGCAGATGTAGTCTTAGGAGAGCAGTTGACTTGCTGTCCTTTGTAGCGAGTAGCAATATTTTCTGCAATTTCTTGCAGGCGATTCCTTGCACTTCCAATCCTTGATGGTAATGAGACCACTTGAGCCAACAGTCCGGATATGAGCTTCAGTACTTTCTCATGATTCTGAAATAATAATGATGGTATGTTATGAATTGAATTTATTGCCTGTTCATTCCAATACTTAAATATATATTTAACATTTTTCATAGCCTTTTCTTTTGCTTTTGAGAATACTCCTCTAATTTGCCAACTGGTATTTATAACCCAATCACCAGTTTGATAAGCAAAGCGACTTGAATAACCATGATTGTTAGTGCAATACATAATGGACTGGCCATCCACTTGGATTTTGCTCTTTATTATTACATAAAAAAAACACAAAAAAGTTTTATTGCAAAAGTATTAATAATTTTACAAAATAAAACAGCTATAACTAGCTTAATTTTACTGCTGAAGGTTAGTGTAATAAAAAATTATAAAAAGTACAGTAAAAATACTAAAACCTTTGATTAGTCATCTTATTACATGTGTGCAACATCATGCAATTAAGGGTTAAATACTTTTCCCTACCCCATTTTCTTTTAATCATTTTATATCACCACAATGACTTCTTTCATTACATTCCTCCCCAAATTGTTTGCCTTTGTATATCATCTATTCTATCCTAAACTATCTTCCACAATCCTCTAACATTCTCATCTTTATTTAACCATGTGTTTCCCATCCCCTATTTCTTGCAATTCACCAACTGTCTCTATTTTTACTCCTTTTCTGCTGAATAATACAACTTTGGTTTTATTCATCATTACATTGTACATATCTATAGCAATATTTCCAAATTCTTTCAAATATGACAGGCTTTATAGCTGTTCTTCCTGTTCTATTTGCTGATTTAGCTAATCCTGATACTTCTCTGTATTTGTTCTACTTTATCCATTATACTCGCTACTCCAAACTTCTACCACATATTACATTCTTGATTCATATATTCTCTATCTAATCATCGTGATAGTATAAATATAACTACACATGATGAGTGTTATTGTACATAAGATTTAAGTTGACACTTTTTATACTGTATTTATCTAACACATCTATAGAAAACTCCTCGCATTGCTTTCATTTAGGCCAGTCCATTTTAAAACCCTTTTAAATTTCCTAATTACCTGCAGTGGTGTGAGGGTAAGAAGGTGGTTTAACTCTTGCAAGTGAAGTCTCAGCTGTTAAGGTGCAAAATGTTTTCGGAATTTGAGAATTTTGCAATTTGTTTAAACATAGTGCTGGGGATTATGCTAGTGTCTGCATTAATTCTATAGGAGATGTGGGAAGAAAAATAAAATATACAAAATCAGATGGTAGGGAAATTGTGATAAATGTCCATACATTTTTGGCAGACAAATGTAAAATTGTTCAAAGGATTCCTAAATATTGATCTTCTATTACATATAAATATAAATTTGTTATTAATGATAAGATTATATAACCTAATGAAAAAAAGCTAAATCATTGAATCCTATTGATAAAATTCTTATTATTAAACCCAATTGCTCCTAAATGCGGAAAGCCAATTATATCTGTGTCAAGTATAATTAAAAGAACTTCTGCAGCTACAGGCGTTTCATCTCATCTTGTGTAAAGAATACTCAAGAAACAAAACAAGGTGCAAGAAACTGGCAGCTTTATGGACTCCAGGAAAGAAGTGTCTAAATAGAAAACCCCAAAACAGCGATAGATTTTTTTCTTTGGAGCTACAATGAAACAGCCTATTTATTCATTCTGTTAGACTGATTTTATGCCCAACCTAGAAGATATAAATGTTTTAAAAGAGAAAAAAAATTTAATTTGTCCTTCCACTTGGCTTTCTCTAGCTGTTCCACAAATAAACTTTCCTTACAGAAGTTGCATAGGTAGAGTAGGACTGAAAAATTCAATGCCAAAGGTGGGATTTGAACCACAAATGTCCCAATCTCTAGCCAGTTGCTCTCACCACTGAGCTACCATGGCAACATGCTGAACAGCATTAAATTCTTCAACTGACTTTCATGTTTCCCGGTAAATACAAAGTGATCCCAAATTATTATATGCCACAATGGTGACTTACAATGTCATAAGTACTTTAAGTACAGCGCTTCATAGGTTAACCAACTATTAGGGCAATAGTGTGCAAAAATCAATTACCTTACAAAAGATTACTCTTTCATCTACGTCATGCTAATGAATATAAACATTAGCAGAATTGGTCTTGTTACTTCTTCCTTGTAAGTAGAAGGGAAATAAGGAAATACACTACACTTAAGCACAAGTTAAATCTTTTAAAAGCTAACCCTAAAATTTGGTTCTCTTTTACATTCTTAGGATAAAACAAAAGAGTTGACTTCATGCTTGGGAAAAGCTTAAATAGTTTTAACATTAAAACAAATGAGAAATATCTTAGAAACGGTTAGCTCTACATACATATAAAAAGTATTTTTTGTAGTTACTTTTTGTCTTTCTCTTACAGTTTACCAGTTAGACAAAAGTCATCCAGTATGGAGAGGTCCAGAGGCTATTCCCCGAAAATTGGAGATATACATTTTGTTTGTATTGTAAACATATGGTATTTAAATCAAAATCATTAGAGCCATATTTTAGGAAACCACAATTTTTGAAAACAATCTATGACAATATTTCCTTCTTCAATTCTGAGATTCTATGCCAATATTCCCTGACATGCTTTACTACTATGGCTTTCCTGCCTACCCTTCTCAGTTCAGCTACGGCTTGGGGCTCCTCTTGGTAATCACAATTTCATTTTGCAAACTGTTTTAAGAATCTGATCTCTACATTCCCATCCTTTTTCTGTCTCCCATATTTCTATCCCATGTATCATTTTCAATTCAACTGTAGCCATATATTATATTCTCTCTAGCCAATTTACTTGATATTTTCTTCAGACAGGTTCTTATGCAATTGGTAGGTAATTTCCCCTTTACTAGTGCATTTTTCCCTTGCTCTGTCCACTTCCTGTTTATATTTAGCCTTACCCCCAGATTAAAAAATGTCTTTACCACTTCAATTTTGCATCCCTCTGATCACCAATTCTTGTAAGCTAAGTCTGTTCTCTTAATCACAGACCATAATCTTGGATTTCCTTTTATTTATCTTTAAATCCCTTTCTTTACAGTATTGCTCTGTTGCTTCAATTGCTTTTCTTAAACCACAACTTGTAATTGTTGCTGCTACTAGATAATCTAAAAAAACCCGAACCTTTAATATCCTTTATTGATGCATAATGTGTGTTCTCCCTCTCTATTTCTTTGAATACATCATATATGAACATTACTTTTCTTACCATGGAAGTTTGAAAACAGTTTTGTTATAATCATTTAATTTGAAAAATCGATTAATTACACTAAACAACACTTACTTGGGATTTTTGCTGGAACATGTTTCATTTTCAACCGGACGCGAAACATGTTCCAGCAAAACCTCAAATAAGTGTTGTAGTGTAATTGATTGACTCTCCAAATTAAAATCTGTAAACAAGCTGAATAAATATTATGCTCAATTTACAATCCTTCCTTAAGTCAATTATATTCAGTACCAATCCTCCTTATATGTAATATGTAACATTTAACATACATAAAAAAATCACTTACATTTGCTAAATCATATAATCGTATGGCATCTTCAAATAATCCTTTTTTCTCACAATCTGCAGCAACTTTTGATGTAATAACTATAGGATTTGCCTGTAAAGAGAAGACAATCCCCTATAATGAATCAGCATCATATTTATGAGACCAGATACAAAAATGTAGCCTGAGTAAGTCTCCAATTTATAAAAACGCTTGTTTAATTCTATAATCAATTACATTTGATTTTCCTGAAACAAACGTAAACAGCAAATAGCAAAAACATGTACAAGGAAAGGAATTGTGACTGATAGTAATAGGATCTCTGCCTTTAGTTTAATGCTTTATGCTATCAATCCAATCTCAATATGCAAGGACAGCACAGTGCGTATTATCTTCACAAAATTTGAACAGCAATATCTTTTCCATAACCCTATGCCTATCTAATTTGATGAAGGAATATCCTAATAGTTTATATTATCAAAATGTAATTACACTTTTATCAAACTGGACAGAACAAAAGTTTGCTAGGAAAAAGGTTTATGTACACATAAATACAAGCAAATAAAGGTTTATACTAATTATTGTTGTACCAAACCAAATGCAGTTTATTTTCATTACAAACATTTTACTTCCTTCTTCTCCCCATAAATTTTAAGAGTGCAGCTTAATACAATAAAGTTCCAATTCATTATGTATACTCACTTGTACTCCATGAAAACTATCTATAAGACCTAGTACTCTCCTTCCTGTAGGCTCCAAATGACCCAGAATGAGATCAAAATCTCGTGATTGCAGTGTTAACTCACTCACACATGAGATGAAAAAGTTTTGTCCTGCAGAAGACTTTATGTTCCTGTATACATAAGAAACAAAAATATTTTGTCCTGTATCGTTTATAATTATAATGATGATGCTTTAATACCTGAACAGTTATTATTGACAAGTACCTAAAGTCAACAACAAGATTGTGGATTATTTTCTGGAAAAGTATTTAATATTATTAAAGTGTGTAAAATTTTACTTTCTCTACCACATAATAGTAGGAAGAAAAAGTATTGTATCTGATACCAAATATTCACTAGAAATATATATTTTGATGTCCCATGATTCACCTCCCCCCCAAAAAATTAGAAAAAGATCTATGTGTGTCTGTGAACAACATAATTCAGAAACCAAAAGTCGATTAAACACCAAACTTGGTATTTAAGTTGTTCCAAGGTGTGATATAAAGAATTTCTGCAACCCAAACTACCGTTTACATGGAAAAAAAATCTGATTTCTCTCTCTGTTCTATAAATAAAGTATTCTTACAAAAGACTCCATAAAAAAGAGCTTGTTATATATAATTATCATACAAACAAGTGTTGGACCTTATAGCCTGTTACAATCTAATAAAAGAAGAATTTTCTTTCCAATACTTCTTGGGAAGAACTTAGATGTTTTGGGCTGCAAGTATGCTACACATGAGCAATGGAAAATGGAAATGGCCTGTTATTTATAGACGCTCTTTAACTACTGTGGTTCTCAGCATCCCATTCTATATTGGGTGTGAAAGACCGCTTAATTTTGCTCAGAGGCCTCTCTATCAGGCTTGAGGTTCTTTTACGTGCCATAAATCTATGACACGGGACCAATGGCTTCCCTTCTGAAGGAAGCCCGAAAAAATCCATCGTCCTCCGCTGGGTTTGAAATGATTCATTCCAAGCTTTTTTTTTTGAAGGGGGGGGGCAATATGAATTCAATCTAATAGGCAGGTCAGCGTTTTGTGCCGGAGATATCTCTTGGAGACTTGGAAGACCTAAACAAATCATCCCAATTGGTAATGTAGCATTCATAAAACTGATGCAAATGTTGATAATGGAAAGACCCATCATTGTATAGAAGGGGTAAGCCATAAAATGATAGACAAATCTGTCAAAGTATGCGAATGGATTAATTTATTCATTGTTTGCTTTTTTCTTGGAATTATGCTTCAATTAGTACAACTACTAACATATGTAATGCTATATTTTGTGCATTTAATAAGATACTCAAGGCAGCTGCGGTAAAAAAAGCCTTAAGGCATTAAAAATTACAAAGTACCAGACATACCAACTATATTAATATGCATTCATTGGTAAAACTGACTGTCATAGTCAGGAATTCTAACTTGCATGTTTGGCCGTTTTATCATTATAACACAAGTGAAGTGGGAGATAACGAAAACTACGAAAGATTTAACAACTATAAAATTAAGAAGTTTTATTGGACTTATATTAATCTCAACTTCAATATGACTCATTCCTTCAGGAAGAACAGTTCTAAGAAATTATCCTGATATATGGTGGACTTTGTGACAGTGATGTGCTTTAACAATTGAAATTTAGTTGAGTCGATTTTGTAACACTACATCACTTACTTTTTATTTCGAAAAACATGTTTCAGAAGCCATGTGCTTCCATTGTCAATTCCTTTGGTCGACTGCTGGCATACATACCACATTACATACCACCCTACAACTTTCTCTACAAATTCCAGAGGATCTTCAAACAACATAACATCATTCTAGCCCCTAAAAACAATTACTCTATAAAAACATTTTAAATTCTAAATTAAAAGATGATATCCCACAAGAAAACAAACCAGGAATATATCAGTTCAGCTGTAATGACTGTGAAAAAATCTACATTGGTCAAACAAAAAGAAATATAAAAACAAGGGCAAAAGAACACCACAGAAATATTAAACTCAAACAAGAAGACAAATCTGCAGTAGCTTGGCTTTTTGGAAAGAGAAACACACCATAAATAGAAGCCCAAAAATCCTCAAAAACATCACAAGGAAGACAGATTTAAAAGTTTGGGAAAACATATATATTTATTCACCCTGAAGACGAGGAAGATGCACTTCTTCGAAACGTTGGTGTCAAGCCAAGTTTTTACCTGGCTAGAAGCCCGAGAAGATTTTGAATTAACACGTCGCCAGGAAAGCTTTAGTTCTTATTTTACATATATATTTGGAAAAACAAGAACCGCATTTTCAATTTTTAAATCCCGCCAGGCGATCTACTCATTCAGAGGTTCATCAAACCACCACCAGAGACAGAGACAACCGCCACAGCAAGCGATGCCGGCAGTCGACCAAAGGAATTGACAATGGAAGCACATGGCTTCTGAAACATGTTTTCCGAAATAAAAAGTAAGTGATGTAGTGTTACAAAATCGACTCAACTAAATTTCAATAGTTCTAAGAAACTTAATTATTAATAAACTCCATGAAAAATTTAAACTTTTAATTGGAAAGAAAAAAAATTAAAAAGGGACCTACATTTATGTCCTTAACTTATTACTGACATTGATGCACATTATTGCTTATTGCGGTAAAGCCAGTATTTCACCAAGATAAAATCTTGATCAAGAATGGTATACGCCACCATCTAGCACTGATGTGAACAACTGTCTACAAACTAATTCTGCCAATAAAAACTCTGTGTTCCATTCACATGATTTTCTCTATCTGTTCTGTAAACAAACTATTCTTACAAAAGATTACTCTATTATATACATCATTCTAATAGAGAATATTAGCAGAAATTGTCTTCTTATTTACTTCCTTGTAAGCAGAAGGGAAATAAGGAAATGCACTAGGCTAAAGCAATAGTCAAATATTTTAAAAGCTGGTAACTAGGTGAACAATTGTAGTTTGTATAAATACCTAGGCTTTCACGGTCAGTGTTAATCCAAAAGAATGAATTTTCAAGCTTATTGGCCATGGTCCTGTAGAGATAAGGCACCTAACGTTTTGCCTGTCTCTAACTACTCCAGCAATGATTTGATGACCTCTGAAGAGCCCAACAGAGAGATGAGCGAAACATTAGATGCCTTAATTCAAAATCTTCTCGGGCTTCTAGCCAGGTAAAAACTTGGCTTGACACCAACGTTTCGAAGAAGTGCATCTTCCTCGTCTTCATCAGTTCACCCTGAAGACGAGGAAGATGCACTTCTTCGAAACGTTGGTGTCAAGCCAAGTTTTTACCTGGCTAGAAGCCCGAGAAGATTTTGAATTAACACGTCGCCAGGAAAGCTTTAGTTATTAGATGCCTTATCATTTATTGGACCATGGCCAATATCCTCAAAAATTCATTCTTTTGTATTGAAGTTTGGCTTGCTTTGCATTGTCAGAAGAAAAAGAGACGAAAAATGAAATAAAAGGTGAAACCTTTGAGGAAAGTTATATAGCTTACAATTGAAACCAATAATAAGGAATATCTCCAAAGCAGTCATCTCTACAACAAAAATGTATATGACAAATTGTGTGTTTTAACGAGATCTGCATTTTTTTGTGTGGTAAGTATTTTTTTTTTTATTCTTTACCAGTTATGCAAAATTTAGCAAAATTCATCCAGAATGATCTTTAGAAGCTATTCCCAGAAAACTCAAGATATACATTTTATTTGTATTGAAAATGTACAGCATTTTAATCAAAATTGTTAGTAATTTTTTAGAAAAACAAAATTTTCAAACAAATTTCCATGTAAATGGTAGTTGGAGCTGGGGGGGTTTTCTTGAAAATCATCATGTTGCATCCTTGGTAAACTTAAACACAAAATTAGGTATTTTACCAACTTTTCATTTTTGAGTTCTCGCTGTCTCCTTACCTCCTTCTCCCTGTCCGTTTCTCATACACAACATTTTTAGAAAGCTTTTTCTGGATACAGAGGATCCTAAAACATGTATTTCCAGTGAAATCTTGGTATTAACATTTTGGGTGGAGTGCAATACCTTTTCTACCAATGTACTATAGAGAAAGTAAAAATTACTAAGAGGAGGAAAGAAGTTACTGCAGACTTAATAAGCAAATTTTACTCCTGATTTCTGCAGTGTTTTAAACTCTAGATTTATTGAGATAACCCGTTATTACTTACCTTAGAAAATAAAAGTACTGAAGCGCTTCTTTTGGATCTGTAGACTCAAACTTTTTCACATACAGCATTACAAGCCGTGCAAAATTCAAACGTCTAGCTGGAGGTTTATCCTTAGGCTCAACAGATACTGAAAATAAAGGTAACTGGATTAATAGATTGCAACAAAGAAAGTGCTTAGATGTAGGAACAATTTATATTGCAGTTCATAACTACGATATTTATCTGAATACAGGACAATGTTTCTTTCCAAAATATTAATGTTCAGAACTGGGGATCATCTTATATTCGCAATATATGTTTTCCAAAATCCATACGGCGAAAAAGTAAGTTTCAAACTTCACAAATATAGCAGTGACAATGTCAGGGGGGTAATGGTATAGATTACAGCCAAGGTCGCGACGTATGCAGCAGATTTTGTGCATTACATTTCACGCCAAAAATTAATGGAACTATGAGCATTCTCATTGGAAAAAAAGATTACTCTCAGAGACTAAAATAAAATTAGAGGTCTTCTTTTCATTTCAGTGGCACATAATGTTGACTGCAAGCCATCGGTAAAGCAGAAAGAGAGCCACTCAATATACCGATTTGATTTCCCTTCTGCTGCCCACAATGTGAATTTATGTGCAAATTAGAATTACGTAAAACTTTTTACAATATTTTCCATTTAGTATGTTGTTGTAATAGAAAATATCATCTATAGTCATTGTTACAGCTACGCTTCTCCTACCGTCGTCATCGTCACATATTATCATTGTACATTCCGTCCACTTCCGGGCAAATTCAAATTAAGATATAAAAGTAAAAGACTTAAGTCGCTAAAGTGTTTATTAGTTTGTTTAAAATATATGGCAAATCTTTAAATTTCATTTAAAAATTAAGTTATCCTAACTTCTTTTTATATATGAAGATGATATGCTAAATTCCAGAACTAAGTTTCTTAAAAATAGTGGTCGTCTTGTATTTGTATAAATATGGTAAGTGAATACATAATACAGTTTCTGCTATAATTGTATAGAAATATAACATATACCTAAATTAAGGAATCTCTAGTAACATCTAAATAAATTGCTGAAACTAAAAGTTACAAATCTGTTATCTCTGAAATAGTTCCTTTCACCATTCATACATATTAAGAGATACTTGCTTAACCAACGATCCCAACTAGCTGGAGCAAATTTGAATATATTAAAAACATGATTTACAATATAAAAATAATTCAGAGATACCGAAGTGCAAGGGGGAATACTACTATTTAAGTAAAATTTGTTACATAACTTCAATCACACCCTGACACTCAGAGAAGTTTTAAGAGCCACGGCTCTCATTTTCAGCTGAAGGTTTACTAATGTTGGTAACATTCATAAAATTGGATACAGAAACAAGTGTCAAGATAGTGGCAACTGTTGTATAAGAAAAGTAGGTGTGATGAATCTGCAGAATCCATCTAATAGCAGGATACAGAACTAGCAAATTCTTTTGCTTTGGGAGAATAGACCTCTGTTTAATTTTACTTAATTTACCCCTCATCAACCAACCGATTGGGAGAAAATCTATCACTAAATAAGATACCAGATTACAGAAAAGCTCTATAAAGGAGTAGCAAGTAGTAGAATGTTGTAATGGTCCATTTAATAAACATGATTTGTTTCTTTATAAAGATTCTCCATAATCTTAAAAGTTGTTATTTGTAGGGGACTTTTATGTCCATTTGTGTAAACCTTGTTAGCAAACCCTCTATGATATGGAACCTCCAGGGCAGGAGTGGAGGGAGGGATTTGGAGGTGTGATTTCATTAACACAGAGCTTTATGAACTTTATGAGATGATTAGCTCCGTCGCAGACAGTGCTGCCATTTAATGTGTTGCTAAACACATCACGGTAAAACAGTTGGAGCAACTGTTCCTTTAATTATCATCACTCCCTTGACATTGTCTTTTATTAGCTAATATCTTTAATTTGTATTTTTGGAATGATAAAAAAGTCAAAAGTTTTCATTAGTTAATATAAAACTAGTATAATTTTATCTAATCGAATCTAATGTTAAAGCTTATAGTTATCTGAAAACATTTTATTTTTCTGAATGCCTTGGAGAGGTGGCCATTATAATGGAATGATAATGGGCTCTGAAAATGAACTTATCATCATCATTTATGTTGAAAATACTCTGGTGTTTAGGAGTAAAAACATACATTACACTCAAACTTCACTCTTGAAATAAAGTAACTTACTTTGGACATGTTTCGGAGGCAGTTGCCAACATTTTCACAGAAATTGATTAGTTACTTCACTGTGCATTCCCATTATGTTTTAATTCTGGTGTTTGTTTAAGCATTTTATTTACCATTCTGAACTTTATAAACTTTTAAGGAAAGGCACTTTAATTTTTACTAACAATAGCATTTGGTGTTGAGAACTGCCAACTTCATTTTATTATATGTTTATATTGGTTACTCCAATCTTTATCTATTAAAAATAGATTGAGCATAGATAATAAATAGATAATAGATTGATATATTTGCAACCATAAAAGATAAATAAATACATTTTCTCTTCCAATAGTTGAGTTTTTATTTTTAAATGAAATCTCATTGTTAATCAAAAATCATTTAGTATTGTACAATTGGGAATTCAATGTAAGTGGTGGTCATAAATAGAGAGATATGCCCAAGATTTTTTTGTCACTGGCCACCAATGGCAGATTATGAATTTTGAAATCCTGCAGTTGGAAAAATTCAGCAGATGCCTATTTCAATCTTCAGCCCAGTAGATGCCAGTCTGATATACATTTCCAAATCCAATCCTACAAATGCAATTAGTCAGGCTGATAAATGACGTTATACAACAAATTTGACTCAAAAAAGTAATTTAAAACTCTTCTGTATGCTTTTGTTATTCAAATTCAATTGGTTTCAATAATAATGAAAATTATTCTATGTATTTAGACTATATATTAATCCAATAACTTACAAACAGAATCATTTGGATTTTTAGGAATGCCCAACAAATTCAGCTCATTCATAGCTAAAGCTATGTGGACAGCATGGACATTGAACTTCTCTACACGTGCAAGGAACTCGATGGCAGCCTCAAATTGTCCAGTGAGCATAAGCATTTGAAAGTATACATGAGGCTGTGATGAAGCATTGTAGTGCTTTTCTCCTGTAAAGATAAAACCAATTTGACATTAACTATCAGGTAACCTCTAAAAAGTTAGAATATTATAGAGGCAAGATTTTGTGTTGTCAATTATTTTAAAAATTTGATCAATAATTTGAATTAGTGGTGGTATGTGTTACATATTTTATCATAAATTCATATTAATTTCATCCTATTTTTCAGGCAGAAAATGATATGGCTGAAATGAGAATAGGTAACTGAAGTAAACTTAATGTTTAAAACCTCTTATTTCCATTTTCAAGACCATTTATTTCAAATCAATAACATGTTTAGAATCAAATATCACATCAGACTCACCAAACTGCAACATACAAGTTGTGACTTTTTTTTTAACTACCCTGTCTGTTATAACTAAGTTATACATACAGAAAAATCCATCACTGTCAGCATTTGGTATTGGTAGCCAAAGACATTGAAGGGACTTTTCACAGAAAATGTGGCAAGACACCTATTTTTGCTTTCAATGCTGAGAGTGCTGCTGCATCTAATTTGTTACTGTTACCATAAAGGCTTACCAAATGGCACAAAGTTATGTGTAACACAGAACCAAATCGGAATACAACTATTTTTAAATGAATTTAGTTGGTTAAATGCAGTCATTACATTGTTACCGATTCTTGATTTAGTAACTAGCCTTGAAGGCTCAAACAAATTATTTAAATCTTTATTGTTATTATATCATCAGTTTCTTTTGCTATAATGAAGTCCAATTTAGAGCTAGTCTTGTTTCTGGAGTCTCAACCTGTAATGCTGTGATTCCTGCCATCATTAAATCCAATGCTTATCATGATTCACCATGGCACCGAACATCACTAAAACTGTGATATTCCATTGCCAGGTCTCGCACCCCACTACTCCAGGCAGAAAAACTGTGTATGTACGTAATTTCACTAAAGATTTACAAGCTAGTAACTGTAATGCTGGAAATTTGTAAACACAGTGTTTGTTAAAAATTACCAACTCACTTATTATAATTAATTTTGCTCTTAATCCCGTTCGATTGTAAACCCAATATTCGTCTCAGTGAGGCTTTACATAATGTCAAATAGAACATAATCGTTCAAGCCAAGCATTCTCTACCATCTGGATATCCTATCCAGTTATTTTCCCAGTCACGAATCTTTAGGTGAGTGTCAATATAGCCTACAACTTACCATATTCTTCCAAAATTAGGGACTGCAAATGAGAATAAAGTAGTTTATCCGACTTCTGAGGACTCTTAGTATTTTTTTCTTCATCTCTTATTTGGCATAATTTTAACCAAAGGTAATCATCTGCTGATTTTGCAACCTTAGTGTGTTCTTCATTAATGTCACAAGCACCAACAACACAATATACTGCCCTATAGAATAAGCAAATGAGTTAGAGGACTCTGTAAACATGTTGAAAAGCTGCAAATTACATAATAAATTGCCTTATTTAACCATCTAATAATCACCTATTTCATCAAAAGCCTGTTCATGATAGATCTGTGAGGCATTCATAATTACCATTAAAGCCATGAGGTTATAAAGCTGATGGATGTGATTTAAACAGTTTATAGATGTGCAAACCTCCAGTGTGTCTCATGTTTAAAAGGTAAAGTTAAATGGAGCACACTCTTCCAAAACAAGGATGTGACACAAATAATTTTAAAGAAACTCCCCTTATTCCAAACTACCTTTACATATAAAAACATTCTTTTTTTTTTTTTTATTTTCTCAATAATGGCTCCTATTAATTGTTATTAAAATACACTATGCTTAAGACATTTGCATGACAAATGTAACCTATAACTTCAATACACTGGGAAAAGATGTGAAACAATCTTTATTCTGAATTAAATTTTCACAACTTTACTTATACTCTTTCACTTTTTTTTGGCAAAGAAAACGGAATTTGAAAGCCATCAGAAATGGAATGATCTTAAAAAAATTGACTAAATATGTAATAAAACAATTTCTGAAAATGTTTATCCTGTTTAGCGTGAAGCAGAAAAATAAGCTTTATAATGGGTAGAGAAAGTCATATTAGATTTTACCTCTTAAATGGATCCGTTGAACCCTTGACTGTATTGCGGTAGTTCAACTTTATTACTGATTCTAAACGACTGCTCAGATATCCTGTCTTGCTGTTTTGTAGTTGTTCCAGAAGAGATGAAAATTCAGCCAGACCTGGTCTAAAAGTAATGCAAAAATTACTAATTTCATACAATTAAAGTAGAAAACGTTGAAGTTTAAATATTTGTGCTTAATATTGCAGGAAGATAAATCATCAAAATTAGAAATAGATAAGACAGCTATGTCAAGAAAAATTAACAATTGGAATGTTAAAGTCATTACTTTGGAGTAACAATGTTTTGGGCAAGACAAAGAAAATAATTTATAAATCAATAGTTGAGAGTGTGATGGTATATGGGAAAACTTGGAAAGTAAAGAGACTACACAAAGTAAAACTGAGCTATTACACTAGACTTCTTTGGAACATCAGCTAAGAAGCCAAGGTAAAAAGAAAATAAAAGACTGCAGAAATACGATTGAATGAATGTAGAAAAAGGTACAGTTGAAGTGATAAATGAAGAAAGATGACAGTGGTTTGGACATGGAAGAATACCAAAGGAAGTGATCCAATGGACACCAGATAGAAGAAACAGGAAAAAACGGACCAAATGTTTTTTTTTTTTTTTTTTGTAGTGTTTAACGCCCGCTTTAACTACGAGGGGCATACTGAAAGTCATGAGCAACACTGTTTTACAATCTTAATATTTATTTTTAAGCCAAACCAAATACATCATAATCTACAGACTTTCTTTCACTTTTCGACATAGTCTCCATTGTTTTGCACACATTTTTCTAATCGTTCTACAAGTTTGAAAATGCCCTTGTGATAGAACTCCGTTCCAGCTGCCCGCAGACCCTGACGCACTGATTTCCGAATATCCTCCAGCGTCTCGTAGCGTTGGCCACGCATCTGCTCCTTCACAGAACCGAAAAGATGGTAGTTGGAGGGTGCCAAGTTGGGACTGTAGGGAGGATGTGGAAGAGTTTCCCACCCTAATGCCCTGATCTTCTCCATAGTGGCACGGGCAGTATGTGGACGCGCATTATCCTGTTGAAGGATAATCCTCTTTTCCAGGGCGTTTATCACGCAAAGCCCGACGGAGCTTCAGAAGTGTCTTGATGTAGCGGGCAGAATTTATGGAATCCAGGTTCAAGAAAGTCAATCAGAATGCAACCTCGTGCATCCCAAAAGACACTTCCCATAACTTTTCCTACAGACTGCACTGCCTTCGCTTCTTCGATGGTGAGTTCAAGTGGTGCCATTCCATACTCTGACGTTTCGTTTCTGGCTCATAGTGATGGAACCAGCTCTCATCTCCAGTCACAATACACGTCAAAAATTCATCACCTTCATTATGAAATATCTGAAGAAGGTTTTGTGCAATGGTTCTTCTCTGAAGTTTGTGATCTTCAGTCAATAAACGGGGGACCCAACGGGCACAGACCTTTCGATAACCCAAGCTGTCGATCATTTCTTGCACTGCACTATGTCCTATTCCAAGTTGCGCAGCAATTTCATTCACAGTGAAACGCCTATCTCCTGTAATGAGCTCATCAACTCTTTCCTTGTTGCATTCTGTAGAGGCAGTTCGAGGACGCCCGCTACAAGGCGCATTTTGCAGACTCGTGTTTCCATCTTTGAAATATTTCACCCATCTTCTAACACTGCTGGCACCCATGCAGACACCTCCATACGCATGTTGAAGTCTGAGATGAATTTCAGGAGCAGATTTTCCTTCTTTCACAAGGAATTCAATGACAGCACGCTGTCGAAACGAAACATCAATGTCAGCCATTTTTCAAACACCGTCTGTGGTCACGTGATAGAAGCTAATGACGTCACAATATGTCAACATGTGGCTTAAAGTCTGTAAATTACGATCCTGCATTTCGTTTCGTTACATTGTTGAAATTTAAATTTTTACAATGGGTTGCTCGTGCCCCTCGTACTTATGGCAACACAGGAGGTGACACTGGTGATACATGAATGATGATGGAGCACCGGTTCAATGCGATGGTGGGGGGAACCGGAGTATCCGGAGAAATCCCGCCCCAGCGCCACTTTGTCCACCACAAATCTCACATGCAGTCGCTTGGGATTGAACCTCGGCCGTCTTGGTGAGAGACAAGTGGTCTAACCACTCGGCCACAGTGCGGCCCATGGACCAAATGAAAACTAATGGAATCATTTAACAAATGTTGAGCCAGATTTTAAACACTTTAAAATTCTTCATTTAGAGATAAGATATTATTACAACCAGCTGAAAAATTCAAATCCTGGCTCTGGCATGGAATTTTTCAGCTGGTAAATAGTATTTCCATATTTATGTATAAATGTTTACTGTAATATAAAATGCAATCATGAAACATTCCATTCTGCAACTACTGTACTGCTCCAACCTGCTTTTGTTTTGTCCTCACTGTTCAAAAACTGCTTCTTAAGAGCACCTGCTGTTTGCATCTACAGCTAGGTGTGCAGTGAACTTTCAGCTTTATGAACCCCAAATTTGTTCTCTATTCATTAAATCATTAGAACTATTATTATATACTGTTGTTACTATACTTATTGATTTTTTTCCCATTACTATATAAAATGTTCTGATGACGTCAAAATACATGTTATTATATAGACTGCCTATACTACTAGTTTCTAATCTGAGTTCTTGGATAATTGAACATTTTCTCAGGCTTCATATTCAAATTGCACAACTTTGCATCATGCTTTGAGATTCAATAGAACACAAAATATAATAAAGCATAATAAAGTAAACTATACACATACAGAAAATAAGAAAATACATATATAAGTGAATACTATGTAGATAAGTAAATAAGAAATATATTGGTAATGCATACACTGGGTGATGTTTTTTATTATTAGAATCAGTTGAAAAAAACACTGCCACAGCCAGGATTTGAACATGGTTCTCCCGTTCTTTATGTGGTTGCTCTGACCATTGAGCTACTGTGACAACTGCTTCATGCATCAACCAACCAGTATACATCTTTTTTCAGAAAACACCTTAATGGTGACTTACATTTATAAGGACTTAGTATCCTGGTAATATTCACTTATTTATTACCAACTATCAGCTATTCTGCATTCAAATCCTGGCTGTGGCATTGAATTTTTCAGCTGGTTCTAATAATATAAAATATGAAATAGTTTATCAGACTGTATGACAATGTGTGCATGTTTCATATATCTGTGATAATAATACAGCAATGAAGCTCATGAGTTCATACAAAATTTACATGCTGATTAAAAATGTTCTAATCATATTAATTTTAATGAATCAGTAATGATGCAAACTTTACATACCCAGCATTTCTGGCACACTCCAAAGCAGCTGCAATATTTCCACAACGGAAGCAGTAGTATACCTGAGGCCAAAAAGGCTGACCTTCCACAAGTACATCATCTAGTCCCGGTGTACCTGCAGGAACCTGAACAGCAACAAAACTGCGAACTAGGGGCAAGATTCCTGGTACACCACCACGACGTGCATTCTTGAGGTTACCCATCACAACACTGGTCATGTATGTCTTGTATCTAAAAAAAAATTTAACCAAAAATAACAATTGGGAGAATTTCAAAAAGAATAAAAAAGAAATATTTGGTATTATACATGTTTACTTCTTCATCATTTGCTGATTGAAGTTGTGTGCACTATTAACTGAGTTAGTATGTTATTTACACTAACCTCACATGCAATGGTCACCATGCTAGCCTCTAAAAGCCAAAGTTGTGGGTTCAAACCCAGTGGAGGGTGATGGATTTTTGTAAATGTAAAACTCCTTAGTATGACTTCATTTGGAAGGAAAATAAAGGTGTTGAACTCCTGTAATGTTTATTTGCATGTAATAAAAAAACCTCATACCTTAAAAGAAATGGCACCTAAACTCACCATGTTTCATGTCCACAAGTTGTGGTTTTGTCCTACAGTGCCATCTATGGGCAATTAGTTGATCACTCACCACTATGTGCACATACTTGAACTAGAAATTTTCTGATCAAGAAAACACAGTCAACAGTCCCAAATATACTCATGATGGAGTTTGAATGAATGTATTTCACAGATTCTTAAAGGCGGTTCACAACAACTGAGAAGGCCGCGCTGTGGCCAACTGGTTAGACCACTCCCCTCTCACCTAGGTGGCCAGGGTTCAATCCCAAGTGATCGCATGTAGGATTTATGGTGTACAAAGTGGAACAGGGGTGGGTTTTCTCTGGGTTCTCTTGCCATTACATTCTACTGGTGCTCCATCTTCATTCCATGTATCATCAGTGCCACTGCCTGCGGTAAAGCAGGCGTTAAACACTGTTTAAAAAAAACAAAAAAACAACACAACCGAGAACAGTAACAGACACAAGGACAACAAAGCTGAAATACTAGTATGTATTTTTAGGGGGCATTCACAATTTACAGAAAACTTTCCAGGCTCCAGGAAAGACAAAGAAGACTTCACCAACTTCTAACATTTTAGAACCATATTATGCATCTGTCTTTGCTGTAGAAATTCTAGACCACCATGAGCTGAAAGAGCTCACTCTAATTGCAATTCTTTCAAATTTTGATGTTGCCAAACTCATTATGTTGGCTGAATTGAGGCAGGTGAAAAAGATGTCACTGATTAGTTAAAAACAAATGAAATCCCAGTGTACAAAATTGATTTTCCACCGTGAGATTGATATAGTTATCAATATACACTCCCTTCTTGTTTCAGTTTTGGTTACCATTCTCAAGTTATTGTGAATTAGTCTTAATTGTTAAACATGTTTCAAGGACAAATGATTCCATTCTAAGCTCCAAACAATTACTGGAATCTCTCTCCTTCCCTTTTCCTCCCTCTGTCTATACCTCTCTCTTGGCTTAACACCTTTTAACCGGTTAGTCATATTGGATGATGAATGAAATGATTCGAGGTCTATGGAGCTTAAAGTTACTTGACATTTGTCTTCTCAGGATAAGGGAAATCCGAAAACAAACCTTATCTACGTAACTCCTATGCGAGATTCAAACTTACAACCTCTTAAATGTGAGGCAGATATGTTAACCCCACACTACTGAAGCAAGCTCTTTCATTTTGTTAGTTAATTACAGGGTTGAAATAAAATTTCACAACAGATATTCACTGACGCATTAATATTTTTAAAATTAAATAAAATTAAAATGTTTACAGTAGGTCATAGGTAACCCTTCCAATCCTTGTACAGTCTATTGTTGTTTGGTTACACCAACAACAAGATGTTTTATCTGCCATCAGTAAAGCTTGGTTACTATAATTGGTGAGAAATTACCTTGTGATTGGTATTCCTGTTGACATGTGGCTGTCTTAGTACGTTGTTGCCATATTTACTCCCTATCCATTTGCAGTGCTACATGTTCCACTGCTTCCACTGAAATGCCTTCTTTTCATGCATTTTCTATCACACTTGACGAATGTTGAACTACTTTTCCCCATTTCTCACCTGTTACCTTGTCTATTTCTTTCAACATTGGGCGCTATACTTCACTAAACTTTAAACTGTTATTTCGGCTAACATAACCTCAACTTATTTATCACGGCTGTAAGACATTTTCAAATTACAGAGTCACTCGTGATAGGTAGTTCTAGGATGAGAACAAGAACAGTGTCTGTGAAATATAAAGGTACAGTCTCGTCAGCCATTCTCCAGCTCTGACACTTCTCAAGAAGGGAAATGTGATATTGCCAGTTCTTTAGCAGGAGCTTAAGCAGAGGAATACATGTTAAAACATTGTACATATTATTTGTAGATCAAATTGCTACTTCTTAAATCATATGTGGACAAAATGAGTATGTATGATATACATTATTACAGAATAGTATAACATGGAGACAATGACCACATGGTCCTTACAAAATGGAGCTGGCAACACTGTGCTAGATTTGAAACCATACTTAACAGCAAGAATGCTGATTGGTGCTAGCAGACAATTTTAACATTTCTGGCAATGGTCACTCCCAATATTGCCAATGTAAACAGTTACTGTGTGCTACAGATGTAAAAGAGGTATCCAAACAGAATGCTGTATTAATGACAACTTTGCTTAACAATAGAACCAGAAACCTGGTTTTTAATATTTTAAAGGTAATATACGTCAATCTCATCATCATTTTGATAATCTGTTTCATTATGTATGTTGGCAATTTTAACCACCCCCTCCATCACCCTTTCTCCGCCTAATGACAGGGCCGGAAAACGGCTGGCAAGACTGCAGTAACAATTATATATGTAAATCCTTACGGAATCACTGTGTATAACACAGCCAAACTTTTTAAAAAATGAAATCAAACAATCAGATCAGTCATGCATGAGACCGTACGTGTAAATTTCCACTGGACAAATAGGGTTGCAATGATCATATGATCTCTCTGACAATTATGCATTCTTACACTATGATTGGTCAACAACCTGATGAGCCCTGTCATCAGATGACACACCCCACAAGTGTCAATCACAAGGAAATTTCTCAGCAACCGTAGTGTTACATCCATTGGCTGATACAGGTTTGAGTAGTGCAGCTAACTTTAAATCAAGTGCTTAAAAATTTCCATTCCTAATAACAACTCTATAAATAAATTTACAAGTAGAAAGTAACATACCTTTCTTCCAAATATTTTCTTGCTTGAGAAATGAGTATCCGCTGTACAAGAGGCATCGATCTTAATTCCAAAGGATCTCCAGTCGCTCTTGGAGGTACTTCAGACATATATCGAATCATTTCCCACAAATCATTCACTTTCTGAAATTATTTATCACAAAAAAAGATAAAAAAAGTAATATCAACAGAATACTTAAGTTGTTCATTTCTAAACTACAAGAAAAAAATTTTAAGGGAATTGATGAAAGAAAAAATTGCCTTTAAAAATGGAAAAGGACAGGCTGGCTTTATTTGTACAGTGAAATAGTTAAAGCATGCATGTAATGGATATATCATATTTGGACACATACAGTTACACCTTTTGTTCTAAAAAGTTATGCACATACTGTTTGTATTTGCAACTGTCAAGAGGAGGATATGAAATATAAATTTGTCTGTTCTCAATATTACAATACAATACACTGAACAATTTTTCATGATTTTTACTTTCTCTATATGCACTATGTACATAGTGTATAGAGAAGGTATTGTATTGCACCCAAAAATTTGATACCGAGATTTCAGTGGAAATATATGTTTTGAGTCCCCCTGAATCCAAAATAAGCATTTTTAGAAACATGTGTGTGTGTGTGTGTGTGTGCAGCATAGCTCAAAAATGAAAAGACTGTTAAAAACCAAACTTGGTATTTCAGTTTGGTATCTTCCAAGGATGCGACACAAAGATTTTCAAGAATAACCCCCACCCCAAACTACTCTTTACTTGGAAAAAATTTCGAAAATTTTGATTTTCTTAAAAACGGCTCTAACGATTTTGATTAAAATCTTGTTTATTTAAGATATTTACTTGACAAATAAAATGAATATCTTGAATTTTCTGGGAATAGCCTCTAAAGATTACTTTATTCTCGATCAACTTTACAGATTTCTGCATAAGTGCTAAACACCGTAAGAGATGGACTAAAATTTAACACACAGAAAATGTAGAGCACATTAAAACACACAATTTATGCTATATACATTTTTTTCGTGGAGTTCATCGTTTTTAAGATATTCCTGATTTTTTGTTTCAGGATTGAAAAACATATTCTCATACAGGAATTTGTTAGCTTCTGTCCATACAAACAAAGAAACTTTAGTCACATAGCAACCAGCTTTTGACTATGACTATGGTACCCCCTTATTCCCTTCTACTTATATGGAAGCAAGTCATAAGACTATTTCTGCTAATGTTTTCTCAATTAGCATGAAGTAAACAGAAGCCTAAGCATTTTAACAATACTTTGTTGCAGAGATGTAGAGAAAGTCATGTGAATGGAACACATCAGATTTTTTATTTTTGTAGTTACCTATTTTAAGTTGAGGTTAAGTAATATTTGTATTGAAGATGTAATGAGAGTGGTATACTTGGATACGTACACTCAATAATTTCACATGGAATACCTTTTTGGGGAAGTTTTAACCAATCAATTGCAATATTCACGATACAAAAGAAAATCTTAAGAATAATGAAGCTGGTATCTCTTCATACTCCTAGTAAACTTATTTTTGATGAGTTTAATATATTCCCACTACCATGTATATATATTCTAGAAGCAAGTCTCCTTTATTCATAGCGATATGCTATATTTTAAAAGAAATAAGGATTATCATGCCTATAATACTCTTAACAAATGAGGCAATACATCTACAGTGTTACCGACTTAATAAAACTCTCAATAGTATATTCCATGGAGGAATAATTTTATATAGTAAGATATCCAGATCTTTGAATGCTGTGCTAAGAAACATATTTAAATCTGAAGTGCATAAATTATATTAAAACACAAATTTTATAACATTAATGATTTTCTTAACTCTGTTATTTACCACTTATTGTATTTTTTTTTTAAATACAGTTCTGGAATCTGGTCGGGACTCCGGCGCTCTATACCCTACTTTTATTTACCTAATTTGTCTACTTTGATTACTGAATTTCTGTTTTTCTTCTTTTACACACACATACACAAACATATAACACCCATACCCAAGGCGGGACTCGAACCCATGATCCCCCGTGCTGCAAAGCACCAAAGCGAGACGCCTTGGCGATTGCGGCCATGTAGAATGGCTTGTATTAGGACAACTGCATTATATTACACCTGTAAATTTCTTATACTATTTTGTTTGTAAGTGATAACATATACAAATTGTATATCTGCGGTGAATAAAAATTGAACTGAATGTCTACTATGGCTCCATGAATTTTGTTAGAATCTTTTTTTCCTCCTCTATACTTAATTCCCACTCCCATTAACATTTTTTTCCCTTCTCTTTTCATTATTTAGCATCAACATTTATGTATTTTATTTCCCTTGGAAAAGATACAGAAAATGTGATCCATATTTTAAACAAGGTGTTAATGAACTACACAGAAATAATTTCAAGAGTATAAAGATGTCAATATTAACAATAAAATTAGAGATAGACAATGTATGGTCATGACTAAAAAACCTTACTGCAGGTTTATGGTGTTAAACATTTTGGTATCAGATGTTTATTAGTTGGTATTAAAGTCAAATCAAGGGAAACTGATTTAGAATGCTTCTAATCCTTTGGGTACCAGGATCCAATGGACTTTGCACACATATTGTCAGGACACAAGCTGATCTGTGGAAGTTGGGTTTTACCTTCAAACAATTTACAATTCATGCGAAGTTGTCATAAGTGCATACATCTAAGAACAATTTTAATGAAAGGGAGTTTTGGAACAGTGATACATATGAATAGAATATTTTTGAGTTGGGTTTGTAACACTTAAGTATCACTTACGTATAATTTCCCACACTGGTTTCGAGGCCATGTGGGCATCATTGTCGATGGTTTCCAACTGAATATATTGTGGAGGTTTGTCACTCAGCCACCAATGACAGTCACTCCTCAACATAGAACACCCTGTGGAAATTCTGTTGGAAACCATCGACAATGATGCCCATATGGCTTCGAAACCAGTCTGGAAAAATTATATGAAAGTGATACTTAAGTGTTACAAACCCAATTCAAAAATACTCTATGCATACCTCTAGCTAATCTATAACTTTTAAAATGTGCATTGGTAAAATATTTTCCCTTTATTATCATTATTAAAGGGATTTTGTTTATTGCTAGAACCAGCTGAAAAATTCAATGCAACAGCCAGAATTTGAATATAGTTCTCTCCATGCAGCTGCTCTAACCATTGAGCTACTCTGACATACCGGTATGAAATTAAATTCTCCAAATGATTCAGATTTTAGTTAAATTTTTTACGTAAAGTCACACACAGCCATTATAGCATGCCATGGGCTTGCCTTTTCACTTGTTTACAAAGATTTCTTGAACATTTTTCTTACATCACAGATTGGTAAACTGGAACAATTACAGAGGAGGAAATTGAGAGATCATTGCTGAAAAGCGATAGTTCATGGCATTTCACTTAATGATGATTATGAAAATAGTAAACATTCAAAATTAACAATTAAACACTTTTTAATACATGAAGACTGACTCAAGTAACACACTTAACCCATTCATGTACATTAACGGGTTTGCCTCTCATTGTTTAACTTGCATGTTCTGTACAATGACAGGTTTGTAACAATTTTATGCATGCTGTATTATTCATTTAACTAATTATATAATCTACTTTGGTCCTACAAGTTTGGTGGCAGAGCACTAAGAATGGCTGATCCGTACGAATTAGAAAATGCAAGGCTTTTGCAATTTTTTTTTTTGACAATTCTGATGTACCTTCAGATTATACATTTATTGGTGAATCTTCAGAATCAGATGATAGTGAGAAAGAGGAAAATGGGAGTGCCTATATACTGGCTGGCTTTACCAGCTACAAATTTGTGAGCGATATGATGTATTGATTGATGTTTGGAGAAATTTAGTGACAGTGACGGTCAGATTATATGTTTTATTAACTTGTTGAGTTGGTTTTTTAACACTACGTCACTTACATTGTTATTATGAGGGACTAGTTTCGAAAGCCTATGCTTTCATTTTCAACCTCACGGGTCCAACTGCCATTGCTGACTGCATTTGCTTGTACACTCTTCTCTGGTAGCAAAATGAACTTCTTAACTAAGCTGTCTACTGGCAGGATTTCAAAGTTTATTAGCCGATCTTTATTTTTCCATATGAGGATGTTTTCCCAGGCCACAATGAACTCACAACCTGGGAAAACATCCTCATATGGAAAAACAAAGATCGGCTAATAAACTTTGAAATCCCACCAGCAATGGCAGTTGGACCCGTGAGGTTGAAAATGAAAACATAGGCTTTCGAAACTAGTCCCTCATAATAACAATGTAAGTGGCGTAGTGTTAAAAAACCAACTCAACAAATTAATAAAATATATAAGATGTGATGTATGTTTCATTTCAAGCACAATGCTCATCTGTAGGTGAAATAAATCCTAGGCATCTTGGTAAATATCCCAAAGAAGCTTATGTTGTTAGTGAATACTTAACAGAGTAATTTTTGCTAAAAAAAAATGGCATTTCCAGGCATAAATTGTTCAATAAAAATGGTACATCAATGGGTTAAATATGTATAGATAGAGAAACATGATACAGAAATAAATTTCCTGAGCACTGAATAGTATACAATGTTTAAGTAATTATAAGACAAATGTCATATTCAGATGAGATAGCCAACTAAAATAATAAATAGGTAAATACATTTTAAAAAGATATAAATATGATGAACAAGACTCAAACTCAAAAGTAATGTAGACAAAAGCCTATGAAAACATATTCTTACATTAATAGTATGGTGAGCAAACACTTTTGAGTGTTCAGTCAACTCCATCTAAACAAAACTTAATCTAAATCAAAAGTAATTACTTCTTTTTCAAAAGTTAATGCTGTAATCACTGCACCAGAGAGGCATTTACTATCATGTGTTATGATTTTGAATAGCATCTTCACTAGCCAAAGAAAGACAGGCTTTAGAAGCTTGCAGCCATTCATTTTAAAACTTGAACAGATTGGTTATACATTTCCTTTCTTGGCTGTAGCATTAAATTCTTCAGCTGGTTCTAACAGTAAAACATAAACCCTTGATAGAGCGGTAATATAACAACAATTACCAATATAATAATAAAAATGTTTCACCTTCTTTAAACCTTTCTATTTTAGTATTCTCACCTTATCATTGAAACCTTCAGCAACTTTGGAGAGTTTTTCTATCAAAGACGGACGTATAGATCCTTTAACAACAAACTGGTTATACTCGGTAATCTGCTTAGCATATGCCATTTCCTGACTGCTCAGTCGACTTCTTACACCTGGAGTTACAATGTCATTCATGACAGAAATCTGGAAACAATAGAAATTGACACTTTAAGATTAATACTAATGCTGGTATTTTAAGCATTTTACTCAAATAATTACACATAAGTTCAAAAGCTACATAGAAATTTTATTTCCAATTTTATTGTAGTCTATTGGATTATTTAGTCAATGTTTGCATTCTTTCTGTACCATGGAAAGAGAGAAAACGATATTGTTTTGTTCAAGTTGCTATAATTAATTTCTGCGCAATTCTCATGCTAGGTGGAAGAGAGGGAGGGGAATGGAAAGGTATCAGTATGTAGAAGGTGACAACAGTAACAGCAGCAGAGCTTCAACGAAGGTAATGGATAAGATTTTCTATTTAAACAACATACCTAACACATTGTTGTAAACATTTTTACCTAATTTGAATTTCCGCAGAAATTCTTGTAATGCAATCAGAAAGGGGGAATTGAATGTCCTGTTATGTGTGCAATGTGAGGTGACTGTAGTACACTGAAATGACAATGAAGGATAAGATTTTCTATTTAAACATAATATAATACATATTGTTAGAAGTTTTAATTATTCAAATTTGCGCAAAAATTCACTTAATGGAGAACAGAAACATAACCCTGAACTAAACCTCTCTTTCTATTTGACCATTGGCTTCCAATACAACTTTAGGTGCTACCATCGATGTGAATGGAGATCCAGTATTTTCATTTTAGTCTCAGAGAGAAATCTTTTTTCGACGAGAATGCTTACAATCCTTGGTCTGTTAACTGCTAACTTTATGATGTAAAATAAAACACAAAACCTGCTGTATATGCCATGACCTTGGTGGCAATCTTTACCACTTCCTCCAGGCTTTGCTACTTACACATCACAAAAAAGGGGGGAAAACATATTGCAACTGTAAGATGACAACCAGTTTTCAAGATTAATATTTTGAAAAAAGCATTGTCTTGTATTTATAAATATGGTATATTGTCACATCCCCTTTGGAAATATTACATAAACTATGATTTTCTGAACGAAACAGGAGGTTGATGCAACACTACTTGCTAGCAGCAAAGGAATTGGTACTGGGATCAAAAGGGTATCCATAATTTTAGACATGAAGAAATACTGTAACAAAACAAGTTTACTTACAAAATCAGACCACTTACATGGGTTCAATGTAACCTGGGGCGATGCAGCAGGTTACCAGCCATCTTCCTTTAAATTATCACTACCCTAATACATGGCTTGGGAATTCTTTCAAACATGTGACATGAGATGGTGAGAAAATGTTTTAAGTCCAAAGGTTTGACAATGCGCATGCACAAGCAGACAGAATGAACAGAAAACTGCGTGTTTTGCATTGCAAAGCTCGATTTTCAGAAACTCCATTTTTCCCTCTTATTTTGATCTAGTTCATTTACACATACATAACCTAACCTCATCGAAATCTCAAAACCAGAGGAACTTGCTGTTTGCAGTGGCTCGTTACAGCCTCCACTCACCTCATATTCATTTTTCAAAAACCCTTAGAAAATCTGTGTCATCCATGTCATATATTGGAAAGAACAGTCCATGTCTTTTCGAGGGTTTTGTGCTGAAAGAGAATAAACGCAAATACATGTTGTGTCTTCCAAGGTTGCTAGCTGAAAGAGAGAGATATCCCCACTCTCCATGGAACTTATAGGGGATACTTCCAACTTAAGAAATGTAAAAATGGCAACCAGTCTGCCAATTTGCGAATACTCGGAAGGTTGTGGGTTCAAACCCGGCGGAGGATATATTTGGGCGTAAAAATCTTTCACATGGCTTCCATTGGAAGGGAAGTAAAGCTGTTGGTCCCATGTCATAGATTTACGGCATATAAAAGAACCTTAAGCCTGATAGAGAGGCCTCTGAGCAGAATTAAGCAGTCTTTCATGCCCAATATAGAATGGGACGCTGAGAACCACAGCAGTTAAAGAGCGTCCATAAATAAAACGCCATTTCATTTTGCCCACTGCTACAATATTATTACTGATACAAATCTACTCTGATCGCAATGCAAACAATAAAATACCAAAATTGTGATGAAAATACTCCTATGTGCTTCACGGGCATGACCATGATTTCAGGTTCAAAGCTTACTTCTGGTTGCTGGGGATCATTGAAGTATTCATCAGACATGCTGAGTAAGGAGTTCAAAGTCTTTATCTTGTGCTGTTTCCAATCACTCTGCATGTGCTGAAATTGCCACTTGTGTATTTGCCTGAAGCACTGTAATAAAAAAAAAAAGAATTGGTGAGTCATTCCATTTATGCCTTGGATAAAATCAATCTAAGCACATGTAGACAAGTTCATTCACTTATTAGTTACAAAAAATGCAATGTTTATTCATTAGATACATAAGATAGAACAAATACATGTTTAGATACATTAAATGTAGACACTATTCATTAAAATTGACTAATATGCACATAATTCAAAACATACTTGAGTAGTCTCTATTATTATGGAATTTGAAAAGAGTGTTATAATACATAAAATTGAAAATGAGTCAATAACTCAAAACAACACTTACTTTGGAGTTTCCTGGAACATGTTTGACACTTTCCATTTCAACATTCCTCAGAAAGATACGTTTAGCAAGTTCCTTCAACCACCAGCAGAGTGGAAGTCAGAGATAACATTGACAGCTTCACCATGTATAACCATTGCCAGGTGATAATGGAGGAAAACAAGACTCCAAAACATGTTCCGGGAAACTCACTTTCATATTTAATACATAAATACATTAAACTATATTATCATTTATATATACATTTAAAGTCATATATGTACAGACTTATTTGAAAGTCCAAACATTATACACAAATATTTATAATTTACAATTAAAAAAGAAATAATTACCATTGTTTGACCTACTAATTGGGACTTATGACATTGTAAGTAGCTAGAGTATGATATCAATGATATTCATACATTTGGAAGGCAGGAATACATATTGATGACCAAATTAGTAGCTTACAAAGTTGATTTTGCACATTGAGCTTTCATTTGTTTCCAATTCAGCTAAAGATGTGGGTTGACAACGTTAAAATTGAATAGAGTAACATCTCTATAGCCCTACCGCTGAATCCTTACACTTGACAGTTTGGTCAGCTATGCATGTTGTCTATACTGTTGCAATGTTGTGGTTGCTAATAAACAACAGCTGATTTTTATAAATGTTTCTATTACATCTAAGGTTACATATAAATAAACCATATAATGATGGTCTCTGATGAATAAAACTATTTTTTTTATTATTGTTAATTGAAAATAATACATGCATAATATATATTGCAATGTATGTAGAATGAATGAACTACCTTCTATAAATCAAAAGCAATTGGAGAAATCAGCAGTTGCCACCCACTTTTGGACAAAACACCACAGCATAAATTCAGAACCAAAACTTCTAAAACACATAGCAGGAAAACAAGAGCTGACCACATGGGAACACATCTTCATTGTAAACAAAAATAGAAATAGGGTTTCAATTTCGACATTCCACAAAAGGATGTGCTTAGCAAGTTCATTGAACCACTACCAAAGGAGACAGCACTTACAACAATGCCAGCTTCACCACAAGGAATTAGTCGATGTCCAGTTGAAAATGAAGGAAATTGTCCTTCGAAACATTTCTGGCAAAAATCCCAAGTGTTGTTTAGTGTAATTGATTGACTCGTCAAATAAATAATGTGAACCTGCTTGCTAAAAGATGAGAAAGGAAATGGATATTAGCATGATATAACAAAATAATTTTAACTGTAGAGGCTCATCTTGGAAGCATCATCATCACCACCATTGCTGTTATGTTTCACTCTTGTAATAACAATTATGGTGCTTATTCTAAGAACTGCTGCAGTTCACTGTACAGTTTTATAGCAGGAATAGAGGATGCCCATTAACCTCCACGTACTCCTCTTCCTGTTCAAAATTTCCCATACTTCTCAATAATTGCAATGCCTGACTATTAAAAGACACACCTTTATGCGATTTTTGTTTTTCAAATGACTAGGTGATGCAGATCAACCAAAAACGCTAAAACAATAACAAATGTGAATAGCAACATAGCTTTCAAAAAAAAATTCAATGCATGTGTTAAGATTCACAAATTCAAGCATGCAGTTGGAAACAGCCAGATTCAGCAACAGAACTGGTTCCATTTCAGGTGTATGACCCACAGACTGGAATGATGCCTTGTGATTGGTTAGAAAATGGTGTAGGATAGAAAATATATAAATGTATCATCATTTGTTAGGGTAATATCTGGGTCAAATGGTACCATTGCTGTGTTCCCTACTGTTTAATGTAGCAGGGCTCATTCCACCATCCGCAGACTGCAGACCGTGCAGAACAGGGCACTGAGGATCATATATGGCACACACCACATTCTCCTGTCCCACATTCTCCATTCCCACTCCAGAATCCCCAATATAGTGGATGTTGTGCGAGAAAGAGCTCGCACAATTTACACTAAACTTGCTCCTCACCCAAATCCCCTGGTGAACACACTCGGTCGCTACGACCACACGCTGCCTAGAAGATGCGTAAGCTGGTAGGGATGATAGTTTTCAGCCGTTTCTCCCTTCTTTACAGATTCATCCACCAAGTTAAGCAGCATTGAGCCTGGTCACAACTCGGATGGGTGACCGTCAAGTTGTTCTCCGACCAGATTCTGCAACACTGGCTTTCCCCCACCACCTACCTACATCCTTTCAGTTCTCCCCGCTAGCTGGCACTGCTTTCCTTGACAGTCCGCAAGCGGCTGGCCAAGTTAAGCAGCATTGGGCCTGGGTGGGTGACCACTCCGATAGGTAAACCAGCCCGCGCCGGCAGCACAAAGGGAAACACCCTGCCCACAGCACTTTGACACAGACACAAACGCTTGCATAAGACTACATCTTTTATATTGCACGGATAAATCCACAAGAAAAGCGGATAGGTACCGTGGTGATTTGCCCCCGCCCGAGTACACTCGGGTGACTAGTTCCTGCTCCTGGCTCCTCCTGGACTGTTTAATGTAATATGTATGTATGTATGTATGTATATGCATGTATTTAACTTCTATGTTATAGCTGACACATGAATGACACATTGCATGTAAAGTATACCATTTTTATTTAATTCTAATGTATTTGTATTATAGTTATTGATAACACTCATTTGGTATGTGAACTGCGCCACTTTATCTTTATGTATTGTATTTATAATAACTTTATATTATTGTTATTCACTTACTATTGTAATTGTACTTAGCCACTTATCACTGTTGGCATCCAAATTACATGAAGTGTATCATCTTTATCTACAATTATGTAATTGTATTTTACTTCACCTTGACATCTACATTGTATGTGAAGTGCATCATATTAATTTATTATTTATGATAAATATCTGGATAAGCTGGAATATCACATTGCATATAAACTGTACAATTTTTTGACAACTATTGCTTTGTGAAGCTTAATGACAATAAAATATTTTTATTTAATATTTAGAAAGTCTAATGGGTAAAGCTTTTCATCTGTTTTTACGAGTGTACCTCTTAAATACTGGCTGTAAAGTGCAAAGATTTTGCAGCAGGGGTATATACAGGATGAGTCAGAATAACATGGAATAATATTAAGGCAAGATTTAGGAGTTATAATTGAGTACTTTCTTACCCTTACCCTTTCTCACCTAACCTGCTGTTTTTTCTTCACCCTAAACGGCTGAGTGGAGCACCTTGGTTTGCATGAGCGAGATTTTATACATTTGAGACATCCTGTTTTAAACTTGTACACTGGCTAAATACAGTCCAAACAGTGGAAGTTTGCTCATAAGTTAAATGTTAGTAAACTGAATGCTACAAAAAGCCTTGAAAACATAATTTCTTCAACCCTGCCAAAAGAATTTGGGGGAAAAGAAAGCTCAGCATACTATCACAATGCAAATGCAATAAAGCTTGCCTCTGCACTTTATTATATCTTTTATATAGATGTTATAAATCTCTTTTAATTAAATACTCAAAACAAAGTATACACTTACCCTTTGATGTGTTTTTTCTATAACAGAAAGAAGAGCATTTTCCATTTCATTTTTTATAAAGCCTCTAATATCAGTTTCTGGAATTGGTTCAAGAGGCTCAAATGTTTTTCTCGAACTCAATGCATCAAGTTTGTGCGTTATCTGAGGAAGGTCAACACCTTTAGATCCTAAAAGAACATGCCTGGAAACATACAAGAAGGTAAAAGTTAAATATGAATCAAAGGTTTTAGAATAAGGTTCTGTAAAAGTTTACTTTAACAAGAAACTAATTTGCATTGTTTTTTTTTTTTTCAAAAATACTTCAAAATAGATTTCAGAAATGCCATTTTTACCCTCTATTTTAACACAGTTCACAAACACACACTAAAACTAATCTTAAAATCAAAGGACCCTGTCATTTGCTGCAGCTTGATATACCCTAACAGCCTCTGCTCATCTCATTCATTTTTCAAAAGTGCTTAGAAAACAAAGTTCTTTCAACTTTAGCTTATCTTAACATTTTGGAAGATACAACATAGCAGCTGCTTTAAAAAAATGATTCCTTTCTTTGGTTCATATTTGCGCTTGAAAATATACTCTGTTAAGTATCAGTTCAGTGAAGAAAATTGTTCCCTTCCATGGAAAACCACTGCACTTCTCCTTGTGTTGGTTGGACAGGTTGTTACTGTCGAATATGTGAACAATGTGATGAATGTTTCCAAAGAACATTCCCAATTCTACCACCACAGGTTGTAATGTGATACTCCTGTTGTCCTGAATCTTCTCCTACATGCAAGCTGTGCTCAAATCTGTAGATGCCATGCTGGATCAGCCACTGTAATTCTTGTCAGTGACATTTTCAGCAAACTTTTGACACCATTCTGTACCATGCAGCTCGTGCTGCCTATTCATTCCAAGACATTCAAGAACACAAGCTAAATTACATAAAAATTAGCATCCAACTTCATAATGGAGCCTTTTTGCCAAACAAAATAGATAAAAGCATATTCTGCATAAAACAATCTACCAGGAACACTATAATGCATTTCTTTTTTCTTTCTTTTCTTCTGAATGTCCCAACTACTAATAATTACTGAAGGCAACATATTTTCATCCTTAAATGTGTTTCCATTTTAACATAATGAAACGTGTATCTATCATTTGCTGCTTGTAGCAAGTTTCGCTTTTTGAAATTTACCAGATACGACACAGTTGTTATTTTTAATGGACTGAATGCACTGCACTGCTAATTGCATGCACAAGTAATTTTGATTATTGAAAATGAAAATTTACCTTAAATATATTTAAACCCTGAGTTGTACACTTGGTATTTGATAAAATTTGGCAGTTTTGTTCTTAATATCCCACAGTTTAATGGAAATTTAGTCAGAACAAATATAGAATACCGCAGCATCAGCTTATGCAGCTTTTGTATTACCACAGAAGAATTTGAGCAATTATTGTTCTTCCTGCAATTAAATCCTATGGACACTGTAAATGTAAGGCTAACTTTGTATTAAATCTAGAAAACACAACAGAACCTCTTTGGTTTTCTGTTGTGACTTATTAAGGTCTGAAGGCCTAATCTCACTTCCTACTTATTTTATAGTTATGCTGTGGTATTCTAGACTCGTCTTAAAACACACTGTAAATTAAACAAACTTGAATACAGTCATTACATACGCTTGAATATCCTGGGCACCAGATTGTGTAACCTTTGACCAAAGTTCTGTTGAGGCATCTAGAACCTGCCGCAAATTTCTCACTACTTTAGGCAGGTCACCACTACCTTCCACCTCTGCTGAGAGTTGCTCTGCTGCATGCAGCAGCTCATGGAAGTCTGACTCCCCCATGATCTGCAAAATAGATAATTACAATTTTAAGTAAAGGTTCAAACGTTCTTAATATATACCGCCTACACATGACTTTTTAGCTTCTTCTTCTAAATTTCTGCACAGTCAGTGAGGTTATGTTAGGACATGATAGGATAATGAAGCGATAAGAAATTAAAAACATCCACTGTGATCTATTTTAGACACTGTATTATGAATGGCTATATTGCCCCCCTGAATTACTTATAAAAATGTCATTAAAACAGCCTACCGTATCCGGCAATTTCAGCCGGTAACACCGAAATAACCTCATGTGATCTAGGTTTTTTAAATCTGACATCTACAAAACTTAAAATTACAGCTTCTTTACGTTTCTAGAAACTAAATCAAGCGTTACACTTACATTACCTTAAAACATTAACTGTAGCAATGTACACTTTCAGAATTGGAGCCAAGGTTGATGCTTTTAACAGATACTCCAACACATATGAAATATTGGTCAATGATGCCAACTAATGTTAGCGAAGCCACTAAATGTTTAATATAGAGGAGGTTTATCTTCTAGAAGGTTTTGGTTGAAGGCAGATAATGAGTCTTCATAAATAAATATATCGGATCTATCAAAGAAACATTCGGAATCCCTGTTTCGAAAAAACAAACAAAAATTATGAATTCTAAGGTAAGCCTAGAAACAGCCCAAGTCCAGGATTTAGGGGCTTTGGCTTTCAAACGAATAAAAGTTGCCTACACTGTTAGTATTTCAATTAGATTCATGAACGTCATGTCGTCGTTGAAGATAGAAATCCTCTTATGTGACCAAAAATTCGATTTTCATATTTTGGTATCACTGACTTCAGAATTCCCGCCTCTACAAATTGGAGAAAAACCTTCGAAGTGAAAGCATTTTATACATGCCACAAAGCCGGGAAAAGACAATTACTCCTAAATGTATTTCTGTTTTCTATATGGTAGAATATTTCCCACGTGGTTGTTTTTGCAAGGGGAATATGTGCGCTTATCGCTGACAGGATGCCACATAGGAGCTATTTAAGTTGGCGCGTTCAACGAACATTGGTTTGGTTGTTTGTGAACACTTTTACAAGGCCAGAAAAGTAGATTTACGAGTATGCAGGATTGTGTTGCTTTGCCTCTAGCGTGGGACAATGAATGATGCAATTTGTCATCATTTCTTTGTAAATATAAGATAAGTCTCTTCAAGCATAGACATTATGACTTACGCTATTAAATATTCATTTATGTAACACGCCTTAATCTCGGGTTTAGGCGAACAAGCCAGATGTTCATGGTGAGGGATTATTCCATGACGGCTGATAAGTTCCGCTAATGTTTGCATTCGTGTTGAATACAATTTGTTAACACAAGAACCTTAAATTACACAAATTTAATACATTTTCCTGTATGTAAATGCATTTCAGGGGAAAATGTTCAAACGTGCATTCTTCTTTGTCGGTTAATCTCAATGCAAGTAAATTTTGGACTAGCGAAATACAAGATGAAACAAATGACTGAGCAATTAAGAAAGTCGTGTAATATCAACTTTATGATAAACACCTACTTACTTATGGAATTCTTTTGGTCTCCAAAGCAACGGGTTTCTCTGCCCCAAGGGATTGTAAAAAGGAGTATTGCATCCGTCTAAAACTTCGACTTTAAAGCTTTAGCGGATATACACGTTGAGGTCCTTGAACCCATCATAAGACCTTTGAGAACACAAAGTTAATGGGTTAGCATTATTACGCTGAGCAACTGCGCCAAATAACTTATAGGATGTTGTAACTTTCAGGTTTCTAGCTAAGCTTGCTATAACAGCACTGCAACCTGATATCGGAGAGACTCCCGCAACAGAAAATAGTGCAAACAGCTATGCTTTGAGGAAGTCCATAGGTCTTGTTCAAGAAAGTTCTGTGCTTCCTAATGCAAGTAACTTAATTCAGCATCCAGTTATCCTTACAAGAAACTGATTTAATCGCAAATGAAAATACCAATTCTGATACGCTTATTTATTCCTACCTCAAGAAGACTTGTATGATGTACTTAATGAAACACTAGGCAATGTAAATAAATAGAACTGCCGTTGTATGATGTAGATACATGATAGACAAAGTCGTTTTACAGGAAATGATATGGCATGAGTGGAAACAACTGTAAATCCACACTAATATATGGATTACCCAGACAGGAAATGCAACAGACCAGAGAGCTCTATGAAATTACTCCTGTACTGGAAGAAATTGGAACCAAAGGCAAGGGAAGTCTTACACTGGACACAAGAGAAATGGAGAGAGAAAAATCCAAAATGTTCTCAAAGAAGCAAGATTGGTAAGCATCGCTGTTCGCATGAAGAGGTGGAAAGAAGAGTGAACGAGTTTTCTATGTGGAGAGAGAGAGAGAGAGAGAGAGAGAGAGAGAGAGAGAGAGAGAGAGAATTTTGGGATATGGGAATTTGGTATGAAAAAAAATAACTTTTTTTAGAGGTTTAGAGAACACCAGATATATAAGAAACAGATGAAATGGAAGAGAAACCGAGAGTAAGAAAATGAAAGGTGTTACGCTGGACCTAACCGTGGTAAAACCACTAAAGTAAATTGACTTTTGGAAGGTACAAATAAGAATAATGTCCAGAGAACAGATCTACACAGGGATAAAGGCACCAAAAGTTAAAATCAAAATCCAAATTCAACACATTTACATTGTAAATGGACACAACATTCACAATTAAAATACAAGGTACAAATTCCCCACGATTGAAAATCCAAGGCAGCACAACGCTTGAATAAATAATGCTTGCACAGAGTTACAAAAATGAATCTATACTGTCAGCTGTTTCTGGCCGATTAGCAAAGTTAACGCTTCTCTGGTAGAGAGCGAGGTTGAACAAGTTAAATGAATAATGCACAAGGGAAGTGAACAAGAATCCAGACAAGCCGAAATATGCTCACACCAGACTTACGAGACACAGCCGGCCCTACGCTGCTATCCATAGAGCCGTTCCTCCCTCCTGGAAGACTGAAGTGGATGTAGGCTCGTCAGGGAGATCTTACATTCTGTTCGCCAGGTGTGTCTGGGCACGCGCGACTTGAAGCTGGCGCCACCCAGTTCCAAGGATAAGAATTTCTTGAAGCTTCTCCATGGAGATCACAATACACCTAGCGCTTCGGCTGCGATTATCCCGTACTGATGCCGAGGTCGACGTAAATGACTTATAGTCGTAACGGCCCATGCTGCAAAAAGCACGAATAAAACTATGTAGGATTTTTTTTTTCTTAAAAACTTTGTGCTTTGGAGCAGATAGTTTTAAACAGTGGGTAAAAAAGAAGCAATTTACTGCATATGAGAATGAAGTTCAAATGGCAGAATAAATTGCAAAGCAACTTCCGGGTGAAAAAAGAAAGCTCGAACTGATGGGCAAGAAATGTCAGGGCGGCGGAAGAGTGTGAGGAAATTTACAGCTTAAAGAGATGGCTGGTCTGTCTTCCAAATATTCCTAGTCATTACTGCAGGTCCTCGACACCCCAACTTTAAGCTCAGTCTTTCTTACACACGCATGGCGTGTTAGTAATAACATTAAATCAGTTGCAAAGCAATTGTTCCAAGAAATTTTAAGAGGAGGGAATAGATACACAATGCCATGGAAAGATCAGTGCGATACCCGACACACCTTTAAAGTTGGAACACTGAAGAATTGATAACCAACACATAGAGAAAAAATCTGATGTGCTACATTCACATGACTTTCTCTATATCTCTGCAACAAATTGTTTTTAAAAAGCTTATGCTTCTATTTACTTCCTGCTATGTCAAAGGCTGGTTGCTATGTGACTGAAGTTCCTTTGTTTGTATGGACACGAGCTCACAAAGTCCTGTATGAGAAAAGTATAAGTTTTTTATATCTGAAACCAAAAACAAGGCATATCTAAAAACAATCACCTCCACGGAAAAAATGTATATAGCATAAATTGTGTGTTTTAAAGTGCTCTACATTTGTTGTGTGATAAGTTTTTGTCCATCTCTTACGGTTAAGCAGTTATGCAAAATTCCATAAAATTGATCCAGAATAAAGTAGTCTTCAGAGGCTATTCCCAGAAAATTCAAAATATACATTTTATTTGTCAAGTAAATGTCTTTAATATTCTATATTTTAATCAAAATCGTTAGAGCCATTTTTTGAGAAAATCAACATTTTCGAAAAAGGTTCTATGTAAAGAGTAGTTTTGGGTGGAGGGATTTTTCTCAAAATTTTCCTGTCGCATCCCTGGAAGATGCTAAACGTAAATACCTAGTTTGGTATTTTACCGACTTTTCGTTTTCGGTGTATCGTGTTCACCGACACAGGATACACGGACACATGGACACACGGACACACACACGAACCTTTTTCTGAAAATACTTTTTTTGGATACAGGGGACCCTAAAACATATATTTCCGGTGAAATATCGGTATCGAATTTTTTGGTGGAGTGCAATACCTTCTCTATACACTATGTACATACTACGTCTAGAAAAAGTAAAAAAAATATGCTCGAGCTGCAAAGAATGCTGCTAATGCAAGAACCAATGATTCAACTGTAGTAGTCATCATGGACTTACAAAGTGTGCTACTGTAATCTAAAATGTTGGCATCTAAACTACATTACAAACAAAATCTGCAATGCCAAAATTTCACTATACATGAATTTAACAAAGGAATTGTAACACTATTGTTGGCACGAGGTCGACGGACGTGTTACAGCAAATGAATTCAGTTCCTGTATTTCACATTTGATAACAAAGATACCTAAACCTTATGACGGCTGTATTTATCAAAATAGAAATAAGGTCCTTGCAAGTACATTGAAGGATATACTAAAGTCAAACATTGAGCAGCTCTACTTAGAGAAGGATCACACAATGATGGAGGCCAACAGCGTGCATGTCACATTGGAAACCTTTTCAAACCTCCTATATATTCACCAGCACCCTGATATGCATATAATTTCAGAAGGCGCCGAGATATGGACAGGGAAAGAGCCGTCGTGGAGTGTCCCTAACAGTTCACAAGTAATTCTTCATCTCGACGCGGGGAATGCCAGAAGCCCGTGGCTCAGTCCCTGATAGACTACTCGAGTGCGCAGACAACCACTAACGCCATCCCGCCTCCGAGAAATGTATTTCCAAAGAGTGGTCACCTCCACGAAATGGCGTCTCTGCCGCAGTCCTCGTCGATACATACAATTCTGTAAGAGATCGGTTGGGATGAAATGAAGGGACAGGAAATTGAGGGAATGAAGAATCCACTCCAGCATTCGCCTAGTGATCCGGGAAAACCCCCGAAAACCCATGGATCAGAGAGGTGCGCCGGAGGAACCGACCCCACGACCTCCTGAATGCCAATCCAAGACGAAACGCCTGAGCCACCTGGCTCGGAAGTGAAAGTTGTAGATTGTTCATTCTTAATTTTGAGAGTTTTGCACCAATATACCCTTTTTGAAACTTTGAAAAGAAGCTGGAGATCACATTGTGACTGACATTCGAGTGTTAAGTATCTTCCGGATGGACAAATTCTATTCAAAACTGGAAAGTTATAGTGAATTGCCTCAAACTATAACACGCAAGATTAAGGAGAATATATCTTCAGATCCTAAGCAGCTACATAACACTCAAATTCCAATTAAAACTCCGTGGCAGAATAGCCCAAAGTTGGGCCAAGGCCCGACTACTGCGACCTTCATCTCTGTCCATTACAGGTGTCATGGATGGGGTGCAGTACTAGACGGTGGGACGTGGTTAGCGCCCCGAGTCCCTTCCGGCTGCTTAATGCGGTCTTCGCAACCTGGAGTCGCTACTGTTTACTCAAGTAGTTCCTCAACTGCCCCACAGGGATCTCACGAGACTCAGTGCACCCTGGACAGGTCTCCCAGCGGGAAAAACCCCCACGACGGTACACGGAATCGAATCCGGGCCTCCCGCTTGGTAGCCATTGCGCTAAGGAGATGGCCAAAATTCCAATTACTGAATCTAAATTCAGACATTTGCAGGAAATGAAAAATGTCGTTGAAAAAGATTATCATGCCTTTTACAATAGCCTTCGCTTTGAATCAGACAAGAGAAAACAATAAATACTTTTGACGTACATTTTCATAAAACAGTAGGGAATGCAATGTATAATAATCTAAATTCAGACATTTGCAGGAAATGAAAAATGTCGTTGAAAAAGATTATCATGCCTTTTACAATAGCCTTCGCTTTGAATCAGACAAGAGAAAACAATAAATATTTTTGACGTACATTTTCATAATTACAGTAGGGAATGCAATGTATAATAATTACATCATTCACTTCATATTCGCTATGTATAACAAGAATACAAATAAAATATAAAACTAGGTCAACTGATATATTAGTGATCGTCACTAAAATTTGATAAACTCATAATAAATTGTGTGTCAAATTATAAAAGGTAAAACAGAAAATGTCTTTCTGAACTGTGTTCCTTTGTATAATTGTTGTAATAAATATTTGTTTAAAATTCACCATAACTAATAAAACTAATAAGATAAACAAACTAAAAAATATTGTTCATATGGGGATTTTATTTATATTTTACTCTCGTACAAACCATCCTATGTACGTACAATAGATCACCAATGTAAAATCTCTTATGTGCCACTTATACCGATTTTTTTTCACATAATCTCAAAATTACAGTGCAACTGAAGTAAAGTATATGTTTGATAATAACTTAAGATAAAACCTTGTTACATCAATAAACATTTAAAAAATATGTATGCAATAGTTATTTTAAAAAACAGTTTTTTTCGCCCTACTATAAAATTATTTTTTCACATGGGAGGTTATATATCGTCAACGACAATGTATAAGTTTATCTCATCCTGTAAAGTTAATTCATCCTGTAAAGTTTACTTATAGGACACGTAATGGTTATATCTAAAAAAAATAGTGAACATTAAAATACAAAATGCGTTATTTAAAACGCCCCTGCCAGGAATGGTACTCATCCTGGCAACCAGCCGAAGTAGTCACTTTGAACATCCTTTTGCCCCTGCCACACCTCAACAATCACTCTTGCAGATACAAGGTCGATTTAATAAATAATCGAAAAAGTTGTATAAAAATCTGATGTGTTCCATTCACATCACTTTCTCTACATTTTTGTTACAAAATATTCTTAAAAAACTCGTTCTTTTATCTACTCCATGCTAATCGAGATAAATATTAGCAGAAATGGTTTTATTTCTTAGTTCCTTATAAATAGAAGGGAAACAAGGGAATTCATTAGGCTAAACCGACAATTAAATGCTTTAAAATGTGGTTGCTATGGGATTGTAATCCGTTTCTCTGTGTGGCTAGGAGTTGACAACTTCCCGCATAACAAAAGTATAAGTATTTTAAAACTGGTATCAATAACAACGAATATCTCAAAAACGATCACCTCGACGAAAAAAATGTAAATAACGTAAATTATGTGTTTTAACGAGCTCTACATTTTTTGTATAGAAAGCTTTTGTCTCTCTCTTACGGTTTACCAGTTATGCAAAATTCCGCAAAATTCATCCAGAATACAAATGTATTTAGAGGCTATTCCCAGAAAATTCAAGATAGCATTTTATTTGCCACGTAAATATTGCGACAATATATTAGTACGCCATGTATCCTATTAGTTTAATTATTAGTTTCGTATAGATTTAATATAAGAAATATCTGCTTCAGTAGAACGCAGAACGTTAGGGTGTAGAAGCTTCTATTATGCTCGCCAAGGTTACTTGCTTTGTTAAGGCTAAGGATACAATGCCATTGTGGAGCAAGATTTTTTAGAGCATCAGAGACACAAGTAATATCCCGAAGGTTAAAGGAAGGTTTATCCCATAATAGTCTAGAAAGCGGTACTTTCTCATTGTAAAGAATGATCACGTGGGTGGAATACAAAGAAATTACCCAGTTAGTCACGTGACAACGCTTCTTTTTAGCTAATCAGAAAAGAGGGCAATATTGATGGCTTTAGGTATTTAAGCGATGCGCATACAAGAAATCGAGCTAGTCTCATTTGCCCATTTGTTCATTGGCTATTGGCTTTCTACTTATTTGCTAATTGATACTTGGCTATTTGGTTACTTGGTTTTTGATATTGTGATTGTTACTTGTTATTGTTACTCTGACGGGCAAGTTACGCGGACGGCGAAGATCAATGTTACTGTTACTGCAGTAAGATAATAGGAACTCAGCAAGAACGGCAACTAGCACTTAAAATGATTACGTCATCATTTTTATGTCGGGAGTCACTCGTTTGATTAGTGCCTCAACCAGCAACAGAAAATAATAACATTCATTTTGTGAAATTAAGTGAAATATCTCTTAGGAGCGAGCATAGCTGGCGCAACAATGAACTCTTCACAAGGTATGTACACGTTTGTTGATAAGAGTATTTCACGGCGCTAATCCTTGACCAACTCCAAGGTAGACCAACATGACGGTGGCATATTGGCACCCTCACGTGGGGGCATACAGCGACCATATCTTTAATATGCGACGTTTAATCAAAATCATTAGTCATTTTTGAGAAAATCAAAATTTTCAAAAAAATTTCCTTGTAATGTGTAGTTGGGGGTGGGGACATTTTCTTGAAAATCTTAGTGTTTCATTGTTGAAAGATACTGAGCTTAAATACAAAGTTTGGTATTTAACGGACTTTTCGTTTTTGAGTTATGCTGCCCACAGGCAGACACACGTGTACACATAGACATTTTATAAAAACAAATTGGATTCAGGGGGGTCTCAAAACATATATTTCCGGTAAAATCTCGGTATTGAATGTTTGGGTATAATACAATACCTTCTCTATACACTATACTCTAATACATTTCGACAAAGCGTGTACCTCTTTGTTAGGTTTTGGTGGTGTTCTAGATCAATATTAGGTTAAGGCACACCTGTCTCGCGAACGGAATTCTGGAGTTTAGTGAAAACAAGATAGCCACACTTTTGCAGGTTTGCACCAGCGTAGAGCAGCGGAATGTACTTGATTTTTGTCAGCAGAAGGGTTGAAACCAATCGAAATTCACCGTCGGATGGCAATGCAATATGGTGAAACGATGAGTTCCAAAACCAAAGCTGGCGTGAACTGAAAGAAGTGCTGCTAAGTTCTTGTTGGGACCATAAGGGAGTAATTCTTGAACATTACATGCCGAGAGGTCAAGATATAAACAGTAAGACGTACGCAAACCTTATGTGTCTAAATGTGAAACCAATAATTTTGAGGAACTGACGCGGACTGTGTCCAGTGGTGTAGTTACTACATGACAACCCGATGCCATACACTGCTACAGCCACATTAGATACCATCAAAGACCTGAAGTTCGTCTGCTTGCCCCACCCCTCGTATTCTCCGGATCAGGCACCTTCAGATTATCATATCTTATACTCAATGCAAGAAGCTCTTAGTGGCTCAAGGTTTGCAAATGATGGGAAGTCTAGGCGACAGTGAATAACTGATTACGTATTCACCCCCAAGAATTCTTTTCACGTAGAATTGAGAAACTTATCCAGCGCTGGCATAGAGCTTGGGGGGATTACGTTGAAAAAAAATCTGATGTGTTCCATTCACATGGCTTTCTCTACATCTCTGCAATCAGTTATTGTTAAAAAGCTTATGCTTCTATTTACTTCACGCTAATCGAGAAAAAATTAGCAGAAATAGTCTTATTACTTGCTTCCTTGTAAGTAGAAGCGAAATAAAGGAGTACCATAGGTTAAAGTGATAGTCCAAAGCTGGTTGCTATGTGACTGAAGTTTCTTTGTCTGTATGGACAGGAGTTGACAAATTCCTGTATAAGAAAAGTATAAGTTTTTCAAAGCTGAAAACAAAACAAGGAATACCTAAAAAACGACCAACTCCACGAAAAAAATGTATATAAGATAACTTGTGTGTTTTAACATGCTCAACATTTTTTGTGTGGTGAGTTTTTGTCCAGCTCTTACGGTTTAGCAGTTATGCAACATTCCGGAAATTCATCCAAAATAAAGTAGTCGTCAGAGTCTATTCTCAGAAAATTCAAGGTATACATTTTAGTTGTCAGGTAAATATCTATAATATACAATATTTTAATCAAAATCGTTAGAGCCATTTTTGAGAAAATCCAAATTTTCGAAAAAGTTCCATGTAAAAGGTAGTTGAGGTTGGGAGGATTTTCTTGAAAATCTTCGTGTCGCATCCTTCAACGGTCTTTTCGTTTTTGAGCTATGCTGCCCATAGAACATAGACCCCATGCCCAATCACCGTTTATATGGAAAAAAACTCCTACAATAATTCTTACCGTAGGCAAATGACATTTCTACTTCATGCTAATCGAGATAGACCTTTGCTTAAACTATTTCGTATTTCGTTAAAGGTATAAAAGTACACAGAGAAAACCGAATCGGTAATCAGAGCTCGCTGATATACCTATACTGGCTTAGAAATTCTATATTTTTTCATGACATCGCAAGAAGTAACTGAACAGCGACAGCTCTTAAAAACTTCAAAGCATTGAACATGAAAAATGAATCGTTCTTTCACACAAGGACAGGGCTGGAAATACGTATAACCAAACTGAGAAACCGGACGTTAGCCGGAAGATCCGTGGTGCAAGTCTCGGCTATGGTATTGCATTTTTCAGTCAGATTCTACCTTTCCAAGGTAGTGAACGGTTCCAAATATTAATAACTGAAATATCTCGGAAATATCTAAAGCCACAAAGCCAGCTATTTAATTAAAGATATCTACATTTTTGTTATTAAATATACGACGGTTCCATCATCTAATCTAACACAATGCATTTAAAAAGCGAAACTAACCTTATTATCTACTATGGAGCGTCTAGGAACCAAGATATTGTCGGCTGGACTTACCCGACCGCCTCTGTAAAGACACTTTCTTAAACAGCAAAGTTTACGAAAATTTGCATGATGAGGGAAGGTATAATAGCGATTGTTAGGCGGGAGGCAATGAAATGTAGATGTTGCCAACGTATAAAAATTCACAAAGAGGAATCCAGTAGAAATTACCAAAAATGAAACGCACGAAAATCGTTTTATTGACTCACATACTAACCTAGACCTAACACAATGAATGCTCGCTTCGCTCGCATGCTTTAATAAAGTTTACATTTGATAAAATTAGTTTATTTACATACACTAACATAGATATGACACGATGCTTTGTTGTAGTCTTACAACCCTTTAATAGCTAGTAATGCTAACCTCTGGCTCCTAAAGTCGGGCGTAAAAATCTTTAGAATGGCTTCCTTCGGAAGGGAAGTAAAGCCGTTGGCCCCGTGTCGTGGATTCACACATAAATAACCTCAAGCCTGATAAAGAGACTCCTGAGCAAAATTAAGAATGCAGAGAACCACAGCAGTTAAAAAGCGTCCATAGATATACTCAATTCAATTCAATCTATTCCATGGCTAGTGATAATTTTATGAATTTTGCGATATGACGCCAACTATGAATGATATGAACGATTTGAACGCTTCCTGTCCGATAGCTAGTGAAACAGTGGACATTGTTAGAAGAAACCAAAGCAATCGAATTACTTGTGTATTTCAATACAAATATCATGTTTTGTTGAACCTAAATGACTAAAAATAGAGTAGAAAAATTCATAATACTTTGAAATAGGATATTGCGGTGAGCAAAAGTGAGGAATAATACCTGGGTAGATTTAATGGTAGTTTAAGTGGTGTAACAAAAATATATTAAAATATAAAGGTATTTAAGTATTTTATTAAAGTGTTCCTTTTTAGGTCTTAATCAAATAGTTTAGAGGACTTAATAAAAACACATAATGAATATTCATATTAACTCCAGAGGTTGTTTAGAATATTTAAACATTATTTTAGTTTCTTTTAGAAAATGGACTATTCTTTGTATATGCAGTCGATAAATAGCATAAACAATTGAGATATTTTCCCATGATACAATTAACCGCTCTTTTTACTTTCTCTACACGTACTAGGTACATTGTGTATAGAGAAGGTATTGTATTCCACCCAAAATTCGATACCGAGATTTCACCAGAAATGTATGTTTTAGGGTTTCTGAATTAAAAAAAAAGCCATAGAAAAAGGTCAGTCTGTGGACAGCAAAGCTAAAGAACGAAACGTTTGTTAAATAAAAAACTTGGTATTTAAGTTAGTGGCTTTCAAACAGGCGGCACGAAGATTTCCACAAAAACCCTCCCCCACCTCAAACTATCCTTTAAATTAAAAAAAAAAGTCGAAAATCGTTAGAGCCATTTTGGGGAAAATCAACATTTTCGAAATATTTTTCCTTGTAAAGGGTAGTTTAGGTTGGGGGAATTTTCCTCAACATCTTCGTGTCGCATCCTTGGAAGATACTAAACTTATATACCAAGTTTGGTACTTTACAGACTTTTCGTTTCTGAGTTATCGTGTACACAGTCACACGGACCTTTTTCTAAGAATGCTTTATTTGGATACAGGAAACCCTGAAACGTCTACTTCCGGTGAAATTTCTGTATCGGATTTTTGGGTGGAATACAATACTTTTCTACTCACTATGTACATAGTACACGCAGAGAAAGTACGTGTGTGGGGCAGTATAACGCAAAAACAAAAAGTTCGTTAAGTACCAAACTTGGTATTTAAGTTTAGTAGTTCTCAAGCATGCGACACAATAATTTTTAAGAAAATATCTCACCCCAAACTACCCTTTATATGGAAAATGTTTTCGAAAATGTTGATTTTTATTTTCTCTACTCGTACTATGTACATAGTATACAGAAAATCGATATCGAGATTTCACCGGAAATAGACTTTTTAGGATCCCCTGTATCCTAAAAACCCATTTTTAGAAAAAGGTCCGTGTGTGTATAGTTTGTCCGTGTGAACACGATAGCTCAAAAACGAGAAGTCGGTAAAATTCCAAACTTGGTATATAAGTTAAATATCTTCTAAGGATGCGAGACGAATATTTTCAAGAAAATCTCCTCACCCCTAATTACCCTCTATATGGAAAAATTTTCGAAAATTTTGATTTTCTCAAAAATGGTCTAATGGTTTTGAATAAAATATCTTATGTTTAAGATATTTTTATGATAAACGAAATGTATATCTTGAATTTTCTGGCTTCATTCTGGATGACCTTTGTATAACTGGAAACCATAAGAGATATACAAAAACTTACTGCAAAAAAAATGAAGCTCTTAGTAAAACACACAATTTACGTATTTACATTTTTACTTTCTCTATACGTACTATGTACATAGTGTATAGAGGAAGTATTGTGTTCCACCCAAAAATTTGATACCGAGATTTCACCGGAAATACATGTTTTAGGATCCCCTGAATCCAAAAAAAGTATTTTCAGAAAAAGGTACGTGTGTATGTGTGTGTGTCTGTGGACAGCATTGCTCAAAAGCAAAAAGTCCGTTAAATACTAAACTTAGTATTTAGATTTTGTATCTTCCAAGGATGCGACACGAAGATTTTCAAGAAAATCCCCCCCCCAACTACCCTTTACATGGCAAAATTGTCGAATATTTTTATTTTCTAAAAAATGGCTCTAACGATTTTGATTAAAATCCCGATGATTCTGGATGAATTTTGCTTAACTGCTAAACGTTAAGAGCTAGACAAAAACTTACTACACAGAAAATGTTGATCTGATCAAAACAGACAATTTATGTCCTTTGTATGTTTGCTGTGGAGGTAACGTTTCCGAGATATTCCTTTGTTTTTGGTTTCAGTTGTGAGTACTTATACTTTTCTCAGACCGGAAGTGTCCGGTTTTTTTTTTCTACTCCTGGCCAAGCAAAGAAGTGATTTGCAATGACAATCGAATAACGGCAGATTTTAAAACATTTGACTATCGGTTTAGCCTAGTGTATTCCCTTATTTTCTTTCTACTCATAAGGAACTAAGTAGTAAGAACATTCTTAATGATTATCTCGATTAGCAAGATGCAGAAAAAAGAATAATCTTATGTAAGAAGTTTGTAGAAGAACTAGAGAAAGTAATGTGAGTGTAACACATCAGTTTTTTTTTTTTTTTTTTTTTTTTTTTTTTTTTTTTTTAGGGTTGACCGTTTTCAGTATATTCCGGGTTATTGGTTTCAATTTTAACCACTAACTTTTCTCAAACGGGAAGACATCTTTCTTCTTGTTTCTCGTTTGTTTACTCCTGGTAAGCAAAGATATTGGAATATCAATTGTTTCACATAGCGATCGGTCTTTAAATGTAAATGGCGTGTTATTTATGGACGCTCTTTAACTGCTGGGGTTCTCAGCGTCCCATTCTATATTGGGCGTGAAAGACCGATTAATTTTGCTCAGAGGCATCTCTATCAGGCTTGAGGTTCTTTTACATGCCGTAAACCTAGGACACGGGACCAACGGCTTTACTTCTCTTCCGAAGGAAGCCATGCTATTTTTACACCCGAAATCATTACACCACGGAGGGCGAGTAGGTCTTTAAATGACGAGACTATCTACTTACAAGGAAACCAGTAATAAGACTAATTCTGCTTATGTTTATCTGGGTTAGCATGATGTAGATATCAGATTAATCTTTTGAATGAAAGGTTTGTTTGTCGTACAGCCAGAGGCCATCATGTGCATGGAACACATATTTTGTAGAGAAAGTAATACAGTGTTTGGAAACAGCATACTGTGTGCGTTGATTCCTCTTTGATACCGAAGATCGTTTCGACTATGTTTTAAGAAAAGGTAAGAATTGAGTGAAGGAAGTCACCACTAGGTGGCTCCAGCATAAGCATTCGGAACTCTTGTGAAGCGAGCTGCTGCCCGGTACCTGACTGGACAAGCATCTACGTTTCGTAAAACTATGTTAGGAATGTCAGGTATGAACGGTAGTGTGTTTGGCCTGTAGATGGCAGTGGTCGCAGCAAGAGGGAAAGCCATGTCACGTCAGTCGGAAAGAAGAAAGTTTTGCGGATGCTCTCAGGGCTTGTTCAGTGTAATCGTGAGCAGAAACGTCACCTAGTAGTGAAGTGCTTCTTATCATTCCGTGATTACTGGCATGTTCATTATAGTTTCTTGGCGGGCGTATCTTACGTATCTTTCCCACCTGGAAATGTTATGGTTCTCCGGGATGAGAGGTGATACTTTCAATTGTCATGGCGAGATGAAAGGAAACAATATGTGAAATTGTGCTTCTTAGTGTATTTGTGCACGGCAAGAATGGTGGAATGTGTGAGGAAGAAACTCAGGAACTAAATGACATTGGGAGGTTCTGGAGGTCTAGACCATGTGGCTTGAAGAATGAACCTAGATGCCGATAGTCTGGTAAGTTATTGTTAACAATGAAACATTTTATACTCCTTGTCAAGGCTTTGGATTAAGTAAAATTCATAGAATTATATTATGATGCTCTTAATGACCAGTTAAATTATTTAAACATTGTTTAATAATTTTAAAAAATCTGTTTAAAGCAAATGAACTGTTCAAAAGTAACCCCAGATCATTATATTAATTCGTATACTAAAAGTTTGAGCACATTTCTATTTTATAAACAGTGCCTAATAAAAACTCTGATGTGTTCCATTTCATGACTTTCTTTATATCGCTGTAACACATTATTATTAAAAAGCATATTATTCTATCTACTTCATGATAATCGGGATAAACAGCAGAAATTGTCATTACTTAGTTCCTTTTAAGTAGGAGGGAAATAAGGAAATACAATAGGCAACATTTTTAATCAAATCTTTTAAAAGCTGGTTGCTATGTGTTTGAAATCCGTTTGTATGCAGTACCAGGAGTTTTTTAAAATCTGAAACAAATAGTAAAGAATATCTCAGGAATGGTCAATTCCACGAAAAAAAGGGTATATGACATAAATTGTGTGTTTTAACGTGGTGTACATTTTTTGTGTAGTAAGGTTTTGTCAATGTCTTACCAGTTACGCAAAATTCGGCAAAATTCATTAAGAATAAAGAGGTCTTTATAGGCTATTCCCAGAAAATTCAAACTATATATATATATATCTTTAATATACTGTATTTTTTAATCAAAATCGATAGAGCCAGTTTTGAGGAAACCAAAAATTTTCGATTTTTTTCATGTAAAGGGTAGTTTCGTGTCGCATCCCTGGAAGACACTAAACTTAAAATACCAAGTTTGTGGTATTTTACCGACTTTTCGTTTTTGAGTTATCGTGTTCACAGACACACTGTCACACACGGACCTTTTTCTAAAAATGCTTCTTATGGATACAGGGGACCCTAAAATATATATTTCCGGTGAAATATCGATATCGAATTTTTGAGTGGAATGTAATACCTTTTCTATACACTATGTACATAATACGTGCTGAGAAAGTAAAAATTCTATGCGACAAATATCTAAGTAGACTTCACTGTAATGAAATATCCATCAAAATTCACCTTCGGTTTGACATCTCAAGAGGGTATCTACTGTCAGCGCACCTGTCATGGTGGATAATTCGCATCACTTGTTCTGTATCTCTTTTAATTAATTTTTTATGGGGATAAAAAAGGCGGACCCAAGTGAAAGTGAAGAGGAATATAAAATATGTATTAAGTCTGCCATATAGGTTAGGTTCATCTGATTCCACCCAAAAATTCGACACCGAGGTTTCATTGGAAATACACATTTTTGGGTTCGCTGACTCAAAAAAAAAAAAAATGGTTAGAAAAGGTTTGTGTGGCGTGTGTGAGTGAACAACTTAACTAAAAAAACAAAAGGTCAATTAAGTACTAAATTTGGTATTTAAGTTCAGTTTCTTCCAAGGATGCGACAGGAAGATTTACAGAAGTATCCATTAGAGGGAAGATTTTTTGTAGTTTTTGATTTTCTCAAAAATATTTGTCATGGTTGCAAATAAAATGCCCATATGTTAACAATATTACATGACAAATATAATGTATATGTTGAATTTTCTCCGAAAAATCACTGAAGTCCTCTTATCCTGGATGACTTTTGCGTAATTGGTAAAGTAAATCTTTTCTTTCTTTCTGTTTATCCCCTTCCTTTGTAGACTTTGATGGGTGATCAACCCAATGCCTCCTAAGAAGTGAGGAAATGGATAATATGAAAAGACGGTTAAATGGATAAAAAGAGAGATGATTATGTAGCAATTGATGGAATAAACGATGGAGGCCGCTTCATCCATCACAAATCCACTTGCAGCCCGCTGGAATTGAACCCGGGTCGCTTAGATGATAAGCGAGCGGTATAAACACTCGGCCACGGCAGCGCCGTTAGATGTATGCAAAAAAGTGTTGAGCTCGTTATGTTCAAAACGTTTCTTTTGTGCATGAACCATTTCTGAGATATTCCCCTTTTTTCAATATAATTTTGCAATACTTTTACTTCTCGCAAATGGGAAATCGTCATTAGGTTTTAACTCCTGATCATGCAAAGAGAACGAAATTTCAATGTCATTACGTAGCGACCATTTTAAAAGATTTCATTATCCATTTAGCCTAGTGCATTCCCTTAGTTCTCTGGGCCTACAAGAAAATAAATAATAGGACTATTTCTGTTAAGGTTTATCTTGAAAAGCATATAGAAGATGGAAAAATACACTTTTTAACAATAATGTGTTACAGAATGGCCAAAGAAAGACGCGTGAATAGGACACATCAGATTTTGGTATAACTTCTACAAACCATATTTGGAACACATTTGTCTTTTTCATGTACATTTAGATAAATGCAAGCACAGGTCGCTTTTTTCTACATTTCGCTGTAGGTTCAACGGGGATACAAGACACCTAAGTGACAGTAAAATGTTTAAAAACGGGTTGTTATATAATGGTCTAGAAATTTCATACTCTTTCCATTACATCACATAAAACACCAGAATGTATCAGCAATTCAAAAAATGACGAGTATTGGAACATTTGCACCAAAACAACTTATATCTTGAAAGGGTTAATTTAAAAAATGTTATTTGAATAATATATATGTTTTAAATGTATATAAATTTGCGAAGTTCATTTTTTGTTTGTTTGTTTGTTTTTGTTTATCCGTTAGGTTTACAAATTGTATAAATTTTATTTGAAAAAATAGGACTTCATAGGTTACTTCCAGAAAAGTTATGATATACATTTTAATTTAGTAACTACCCCTGGAAATATTTATTAGACAATCCGCAAAATCACTATCTAGGTCTTTCTCCCCCAGCCTGCATCTTCAGGAAGCAGTAGAATAAAACACAAAAATCGGATGCATTCTATTCACACGACTTTCTCCAGCTGTTCCATAAACAAACTTTCCTTACAAAAGATTATTCTTTTACCTAAGTCGTGCTAATCGAGAAATGGTCTTATTACTTGCTTCCTAGTAAGTAGTAGGGAAATAATGGAATACAGTAGGATAAAGTGATAGTGAAATCTTTTAAAAGCTCATTGCTATGTGAAACAAAATTCGGTTCTCTTTTACATTCCCGGAAGTAAAACAAAAGAGATGAAAGTTGACTCCCCACCTGAGATAAGTTTATGTAGTTTAAATTTTAAACCAATAACAACAAATATCTCGGAAACGGTTAACTGTACAAAAAATGCATGACATATTTTGTGTGTTTTAATGAGATCTGCATTTTTTGTTAGTGAGTTTTTTCTTATATAAAAATCACCCAGAATGAAGAGGTCTTCAGAGGCTATTTCCAGAAAATTCAAGATATAGATATTGTTTGTGATGAAAGTATCTTAAACATGTGTCATTTTAATCAAAATGTTCGCAAAATAATCCATATAAAGTGTAGTTCAGGTATTGGGATTTTCTTGAAAATTTTCGTGTCTCATCCTTGGAAGATACTGAACTTAAATACCAAGTTTGATATATAACCGAATTTCGATTTTGACCTATGCTGCACCCCCCCCCCACACAGACATGGACATATTTATATTTGGGGGGGATTCAGGGGGTCTCTAAAATGTATTTCCGTTGAAATCTGGGTATCGAAGTTTTGGGTGCAATATGATACCTTCTCTATCTGCTATGTACATTCTACGTGCTAGAGAAAGTAAAAATATAAGTTGGTTAATAGGATTAGGCTAGATAAGATAGTTGACAGGAAGACAAACAGGAGGGACATACCCCTAACTGCCTGCACCAAAACTTTACGTTAATGTAGTTTCCTCCCTGCTTTTCCCAACTATCACATCCCTAAATTCTAATGCATCTCAGGAGTCCATTGATTAGGTTTTTATTATATACTATCTCGTTTGGATCAACAGTTCCAAACTGATTGTGTGTATATATATATATATATATATATATATATATGCTTCTAGAGCCTCACCCTGGAATATTAAGTATGAGGCCTCTATACCTCTACATCCAGCATCCTGTATCTTAGGTCTCCTGAAATGTCCATTACTTGCAGGAGCTTCTACTATCTCTAGAACGTATGTACAATGTGCACAATAGCTAGAGAAGTTAAAATTTTGAAACCGAGATTTCACCGGAAATACACGTTTTAGGGACCCCTGTATAAAAAGCATTTTAAGAAAAAGGTCCATGTGTGTGTGTGAAAACCTCTTCATTCTGTATGATTTTTGCATAACTGGTAAACCGTAAGAGATAAGCTAAAACTTACAACACAAAAAAGTATAGATCTCGTTAAAATACAAATTTATGTAGTTGACTATTTCCGAGATATTCCTTATTATTGGTTACAGTTTTAAAATACTTAATTTTTTTCCTTGCGGCAACTCCTGGTATGCAAAGAAGCTAATTTAAATCACATAGCAACAGCTTTTAAAATATTTGACTATCACTTTGGACTAGTGTATTCTCTTATTTCCCCTCTCTTATAAGGAACTTAAGTAATACGTCGATTTTATCTATCTTCTGTTTATTTTGATTACATCAAGTAGAAGAGGATCAGCTTCTGTAAGAATAACTTGCTGCAGAATAGTTAATAAAAGTCATGGAATGGAACACTTCAGCTTTTTTAAAAATCCCCATGTCCAGTCATTATACCCACCATGAGCCTCATCTGTTGTCTACTTAATTTGAAAATACTTATTTCTAAAACACGGCTGTTTCATCATAGATTAGTAAGATAGTATTGTAATCCGCGTGAATTCGTAATTGGCTGACGAAACATGTTGCCTGTGTTTCAGGCAACCGCAAGATGTACTTCTCCGTGAAGATTCCATTTCACCCTCAACATTAATAATTTATCTAGATGTATGTGAACTGACTCTCAATCGTTCCGCTGAGTGCTGTTTTCTATGTGATACGAGTATGCCTTTTCCTGTTCTCTGTACAAATTTAGTTCGAGGAGTGATCCAGGCCAACCTCACCGTTAAGGCAGGACTACAGGATCATTTTATGGTTTCGATATAATCTGCAAAACACATATGCTTTTGAAAAATTATAATACTAACAATTATAACATAATTCCGTGACTGAGGAAAGTAATCAATTTTAAATTAATAATTGAAAATCTTAGTTACATAAGCAAGAGCTTTTAGCGAGTTGTTTTAAAACAATATTAGGGGTAAGATCATGCATGGTAACTTCTGGATAAAATACAGTGGCTCCTGTGGAGATTTTAACGTTTGAGTGTTCCAGTAGATTGGCAAGGAGTCGGTACAGCTTGAACGACCTTCATGATGGCTTCTCCGTCTTCCATTTCTGCAAAAACGCTCTTTGATGAAGATGATAGCGTCTTTGGTGCAAGGAGGCAATAGCTGTATTACTCACAAATGGAATATCTGGATGCTTCTTTAACGTTTTGATCAATAATTTCAATGTACTCTACATCCAAGGATTTTCTCCCCATTCTTGCACGAGGAACAAATGCCATGTGTCCATAGGCGTATACAGAGTTATAATGGTGTGACTTTTGTGGTGATCTGGTGAGTATGAACTATATCGGGAGAGCGGAGGGTTTGAGAGTTCCTCCTAAAATACATTTTGAAATGTTCACATCAGAACAAAATCTGTACTTTTGAGTTTTCAAAGTCGGTTCAGTAAGAATTCATTTTAAATAATGCTTAATTTATATTATTTAGTTGAACTGAAGCAATATTTACAGGTTTTATGATACACAAATTTGAATACAACACCCTCCACAGTAGAGTAGTCATCGAACTCGCCTCTCAACCGGAGGTCCCAGGTCCTATTCCCGACCGAGGATGGGCATTTGGGATTAGTACCTATCCTCCGTAGAATCTGGAAGAATAGATCTGAGAGTGAATATGAATCTGAAAACCTATAGTAAGCTAAGGTTCAAAGAGTAAAACACTAATATTTCAGTCAAAGGCACCAATATGACTATAGTGGTCAAAGAGAGACTATAGAAATGGGAGGGGGGTTAAACCAGGTGGTTATTATCTGTATCTGACGGTTAAAGTGACGTCTAAAAAGCGACCATCCTCTCGAGTTCTTCAGTAATATCTTCTGAATTAATGCGAACTTTTATGTTTCATAAATGGTAGTAATAAATTCTCCAGATGTTCTTGAATAATAGTAGATCTTAGTTTACTTTGTAATGAGTGAACCTTAGAGAATCCTCTCTCGCAAGAAAAGCTAATAATTGGAATCCTCACCAGGATATTCACATCTGTATGGATCTATGACTGCTAGCAGTAGGGAGTACTAAGAATACGGGCGGTTTGCCCACAGTATTTCGTCCAACCACAGTATTTCGCAGGGCAGATTGTGTATTGGGTGTCTCTTAAATATATAAATAATAAAAAAAAAAAGAAAAAAAAAGAAAAGCGGTAAATGAAATTACATTTTTGGGCTTTATAGATCTTAAAAAGGCCTATGACTCTGTGCCATGTAGTCGACAATGGGAGCTTTTGGAATACATGGATGTTAGTAAATAATAATTGAACCCATTAGAGAATATAAAAATAAAGAGCTATGTGTATAATTTGGGACGGTTATCTAGTCCGCTGTACCCAACCAAATGTGTTAGACAGGACTGCTGTATTATTTCAGTGTTATTTAATATATATATTGAGTGTATTAAAATAGCGAAGAAAAAAGTTGTGGATCTAAGTTGTGAGATTTTGATTGATAATGGCATCAGTACCCTTTCCAGTTGAATTTTGCGAATGACCAAGTGATTGTGGCTCAAGATCAAGTTTGCCTTGAATTTATATTGGTGGTGTTTTCTGATGCGTATTACAGTGATTGACGTATTCAGGGAACACACATACAGCTAAATATCTCAGTGCTGAAATGGAGTTTGAAGCTATAATAATAACACCAAATTTCTGTTAAACCAATAGGTATCTGAGTTGAAAAATTCATAAGAATTGAGATAGAGTGTGGTCAAAAAAATCTACCAAGGAAAAATAATTATTAGGGATTTTAATAGCCTGTGGTAAGATAAATTTAGTTACAATAAAACGACATTATTTTTGGGAAGAACCATAGTGAGATTAGTAGTACGTTATGGTTACCAGATTTGGGACCTTAAGGTAACAAAAAAGGAAACATTTAGCACTTGAGATGGATTACTTGAGACGTAGTGTTGGAGTGATAAGGATGGATAGAGTTCGGAAGGAGGAAATAAGAAGAACAGACGTGGTGGAAGATATTTTAGACAGAGTAAAAAGAAGGGAATTAAAGAGGTTTGGATATCTACTATACGTGGATGAAGATAGATGGACAAAACGAGTTTGTAAATGGAAATTAGAAGGACGAAGGAGGAAAGGAAGACCAAGGAAGTCTTGGGATGTAGCCATGGCAGTAGCAATAAACAGCAGAGACCTCAAACTGGACGATGTAAGTGACCGGCTTTGGTGACGGCGAGATGGCGATCTGCTGAAAGACAGATTGCCGGATTCCCAGCTATTCGCCGAATGCCTAGGTGAACAAGAGAAGAATGCTGTGGAGTATACGGTTTGAAGTGAATTTTTTGAAGAAAGAAAATTACTGGAGGAAAGAGATGCGATCTGGTTGCAAAGATCATTACGTCTTCCAGTTCAATATTTACGTGCAATCGTAGACAGTTCTGTAACCTATAAAAAAGAAACTAACAATAGAATGAAAACCTAGGTAGGAAAGTAGCAATGTCCTTTTGTGGCATCTTATGGAATAGATAAATGACAAAAATAACTAAAAGAGCGCATCTTGAAAAAATGATGGAGAGTGCCGAATAGGGGGAGTTACGTGGAAGTATGACAGTATCTTGACTACAGCATATAAGGAATGATGTTTTTATAAAAACAGAAATAGAAGCAGAAGGTGCGGTGATTTGAAAAACGGGTATTGCAGTGTACGGACATTTACAGAGAAATGAGAAGTAAGAGGAGGAAAAGAGATGATCCAGAGGATAATAGATTGGTCTTCCACAGGAAGAAGAAAAAGAGGAAGGGTTTGTTAAATGGGTGTGGTATTGTGAAAAAGTGTTCTAAATTTGCTTTAAAAGACCAACTGTGTAACTATAGATCAGTGTGGCGGATAGAAATCAGAAGCATATGCTGAAAATTGGACATCGAATTAATATGATGTTCTTTTAATCACATTTGGATAGAAAACATAGTGATGAGCCTTTTATAACAGGAGAGAGACATGGCAAATTTATAGTGAGTCCACAACATCTCAACAGGTAACATTTCAACATTTAACAAAATGTTCATTCAACGTGCTAAATGTCCTCAACATGTTTAAATATTCCATCCAAACTGGATAACATGTTGGGGCAGTAAAATCTCTCAACTATGGACTCTCAAAATGAACTTCAGTGATGACGATTAGACTATTTCTATTTGTGGCTGTACTTGGTACGTATACAAAAGAAGAAGAATGTGAATGAAGCCCTACCTGGTTAACGATACACAGGTGACAATATTTTGAATTAATTTAAAATTAAAGACACATTTTTGTTAAAATTTTTGAGAGCCAACTTGCAATTCTCTACTGTATTGTGAGCGAAGCGAAGCAATGAACTTCGAAGCTCGCCTGATTATACAAAGAGTGAATTTAATCCTCCATCCAAGTTAAAAGTGTCAAGCGCAGCGCTCCCGGTGAACATAATTAAGTTCATCCTGCAGCCAACATGCAAATTATTAACATGTTGCACTTAAGAAGTAAATGTTAATCAGTGTAACAACAGCTTACCGCAAACATGTATGCGAATATTCAATCAGTCGATAAGGCCTTTCCTAACTCGACAGAGCGTAATGAATATAATAATGGAATCCTTATTCATGATTATAGTTATTGATGATGATAACAATGATGATAGCAAATATACACCCTACAATTTTCTTGTGTTGGTTTCTCAGTATAGAAATGCCAGTGCGTTATATTAAGTTAACTTTCAATACCTTACCTTCTCAGTTTCCATTTGCCACTGTCTGACTTTCTCAAAATATAGTACATTCATTTCTTGCCGCATAATGCCATCAGTTTTGTAGCATAATGTGCTCTGCCTAAAAGAAAAAAAAAAAAAAAAATTATGTATGGTAGACGCAGCAGACGCAGCTGGTCGGTGTCGATATAATTCTAGGTTGACGATGACGAGTATTCAACCCTAAGGTCAGTCAGTGTCCAAGACGGAATTGTGGTAGAGACAAAAACCTGACCTTGGCGTTCAGGCAAGGGGAAAGCACGGTAGCGTTGCCATTTCCCTTCGTGTGATAATATGGCGTCCGATTTGATTTCTCCAGCTTAGGAAAAAAATAAAGAAATTAATAATTTCCTCGTTTAAGAGGTGTCAGACAATTTTTTGTACTCATAGCTTGGTTGTCTGGTACATTCTAAAGGGGATTCTACACTGTAACCACCAAGGGCTTATAGTGCGTCAGACCCCAGCAGGACAGGATGATATGAGACGTATTATTGATGGGCGGCGGAAACCTCACTGCGGAGAAAGAGTCACCGGGGTGGATCCCTAACATAGTCCAAGCAGTTCTTTTTCTCAACGCGGGGAGCGCTAAGAGCCCGCTCCTTAGGTCTGAGAGAGCTCTTTAGGTCTTCAGACGACTCCAACGCACCTAGCCGCCGAGAGCTGTATTTTCAAGCGCTTTCATGGAACGGCGCCACCACTGTAGCCCTTGCCGAATTGTATACGTCTGAAACAGATCGGTTGGAATGAAATAGAACGAAATGAAGGGGGAGGAAGCTCTGCGGAATGAAAAAATATCCCTGGCATTCTTCTTCCAAAAAGCCCATCGAACCCACGACCTCCCGAATGCCAGACCCAGACGGAAAGCCTGAATCACCTGGCTTGGTTATTCATAACTTATTTAGTAGGTCTACCCTCCCTATATGGAGCACTTACAGTATTTTTCAGAACATTATAACCCTCTGTCAAAGGTGGTGTGACTTAAAAGTTTGGGATTCGGACGCTTGAGGCTGGAAACCAACCATCGCTGTTTCCAAGTCTTCCACATACTGGCCCCTTAACTGAGGCGTGAATCTCGACTTGCAAGCAGAGTCTTCAGTGTCTCCAGGAAACAGAAATTTTACTACTTGCCTCTCATGCCTAGTACAGAGTTGTCTTTTGTTTGCTAATGGGAATTGCCCAGTGGCAGGGAGGAGCGGTCCCGATTGAAGGCCATCACGTTTTGGAGAAAACGATACAGCCCCTAAGACTTACACGTAAGCCAACGACATTTAATCATTGGCATGGGGGTAAAGGAAGTATATGATATGAAATAAAGGGTAGATGTTGATGGAGGAATTGGAAGAATGAATGGGGTAGAAATCGAAAAAAAAAAACTGTTTAGACGCCGCTTTGTCCACCATAAGTCTCACACGCGGTTCTCTTGTTGAGAGGGAGCGGTGTAACTATTCGGCCACGGCGCCATTTTGAAATCATATCACTACTCTTTAACGATCAAACTTTTTAATGACAAAATATGATTGTGGTCGCTATTGAATTTAAAAGTATGAGTATTTAAAATAATATACTCATAAATATTTATCACTTATGGATAAATAATAATAACAACAACAACAATAATAACTTAGCTACCTGGGTAACCGAGGTCATTTAGGCATGTGCTCAGGAACCTTGCGGTCCCTGGTTCAAATTCTGCCACAACCGTGCTCCCTAATAGGAAAGTTTTCAGGTTTTCTCAGTTCTCATAACTGACAGATGCCAAAGGGGCACCGCAAATATAAGTTTGACTCAAGAACGAAGGAGATACCTGCATCTCGCACCAAAGCGGACATTTTGTGCTTCCTCAAGAGCAATGCTTGAGGTAAAGGATTGGCAAGAGACAATAAATAGGCCCTAGGCAATCAGACCAGCCGACAGTGCAGCGCAAAGCTTGATGGCCTCTTATCACGGCAAGCCGATCAGAGAAGGCTTCCCTCTGGCGAAACTAGGAAAACTCGACCTACCTCAGAGAGGCCGTCATTTGCTAGGACCAAGAAGAGGTTCCCAATAAGCCAGCACCACCAGTCCGACCACACGATCTTTAAGCTCACCTGAAACATGAAAGGGTAAGCGAAATGAGAAGAAGTCAGAGAAGGAAGAACCAAGAAGCAATGTCCCTCACAACACATAGGGAACAAGTATATGGAGTTTTCGATTAGAACGGTTCTTATTTTACGAGGACGATCTAGAAAGTAACGAATGTTTTGGTATAACTAAATAATAACGAAAGATATGAACACAAAACTTTATTTATAAAGTTAAAATACCTTACTCTATTTCTCAACCTAATCGCTATTACTATGAAGGTATTTATTGTCACGTGGTATCGGTGTGTTATACTCTTCCACCGCTAAAGATCTGAGCCAAGATGTTGAGGTTTTCACCGGTTGCAAAATCTTTTCCGTCCAAAAAGTTATGTATGTTGACCAAGTAAAATACCGTTTTTTTTTTTTTTTTTAATGATTTCATCAGCATTTGTTTTCAATTCCTTTATAACGATTGATGAGCTTGCTCTCTGGTCTTTGTCGTGCATACTGGTTCTTCCTTGACTACTCGTAAATTATGCGCCATTTCCTCACTGAAGAGTCGTCCATTTCATTATCACAATACACTTGTGTTATTGCCTATAACATTTGATTGGCCGAACATTTTTTGTGTATGAAAAGACGAATAAGTTCTTTGCCGATAGAAAAGTATAACTTCGGTATTAAAAAGTGGTATCATGTGACAATAAATAAATGTCTTGACGAAATGGAGATGACGTTGAGAAATAGAGTGAGGTAGTGTAACTAAGTAAATAAAGTCATGTGAATGGAACATATCGGATTTTTTTCTGAGGTTAATTGTATGTAGTTTTTTTGAAGTATATATATATTGTCTCTTCTGGTTTCTTTGTTATGTTTTAACAGCTCTTTGAGAATGGAGAGGGGTCAGCCTTTTGTTTAAAGGACATTTAAGACATAGTTTATTCAATACGTCAGGATTTCAAACACGCAATATTTTAATTAAAATAGTTTAGAGAAAATAAAGAAAAACGAAAATGTTTTTGTTTGGCTTGATGAAAGGAGAATCCCAGGAGAATGTGAGATTTGCAAATTTAAATAGTGTTGGTGAATGAAATGTGTTACTTATCCAACTGTTCAGTTTTGAGTTATCCTGTTGACTGATCCTGTTTCTCTCTCCCACGCTCCTTCCTCTTTGTTTGTTTGTTTCTTTCTTTCTTTCTCTATCTCAGACAAATTTTGTAATAGTAAAACACTTTTTTATGCTTCAGATGATCTCAATATTTGCATTGTTAGTAAAATCTCGAAATTCATATTTCCTCTTTCTCGGATAAGCTCATAAAAAGGGTAAAACTCTGATGTGTTCGATTCACATGACTTTCTCTACATCGCTGTAACAAATTATTATTAAAATGCTTATTATTTTATCTACTTCATGCTAATCGAGATAAACATTAGCAGAAATGGCGTTATTACTTGCTTTCTTGTAGATAGAAGGGAAATAAAGGAATACGCTAGACTAAAACGATAACCAAATCTTTTAAAAGCTGGTTGCCATGTTGATGAAATCCTTTCTTTGCATGGCCAGGAGTTTACAATTTCCGTAAGTTTTAAGTATTTTAAATCTGAAACAAACAACATGGTCAGCTCCATGAAAAAAAAAAAAAAAAAAAACATAAATTGTGTGTTTTAACGAGATCTACATTTTTTGTGAAGTAAGTCTTTGTCCATCTCTTACGGTTTACCAGTTACGCATATTTTAGCAAATTTCATCCAGATTAAGGAGCCTTTAGAGGCCATTCCCATAAAATTCAAGATATACATTTTATTTGTCATGTAAATATCTTTAATACACGGTATTTAATCAAAATCGATATTTATAGCAGTTATTTAACGAATCGATATTTTATTTATGTTATGGTGTTCACAGACACACAGACCTTTTTCTAAAAATGCAAGGGACCCTGTAACTATATTTTGGGTGAAATCTCTGTGTCGCCTTCCGTAATGGTTACCATGCTGACTTCATTTCCCCAAGGTCGCGGGTTAAAACCCGGCGGAGGACGATGGATTTTTTTCGGGTGTAAAAATTCTTTGCATGGCTTCCTTCGGAAGGGAAGTAAAGCCGTTGGTCCCGTGTCGTAGATTTACGGCACGTAAAAGAGCCTCAAGCCTGATAAAGAGGCCTCTGAGCAAAATTAAGCGGTCTTTCACGCCCAATTTAGAATGGGACGCTGAGAATCACAGTAGTTAAAGAGCGTCCATAAATAACACCATTTACATTTTCGGTGAAATCTCGGTAAGGAAATTTTAGTGGAATGCAATGCCTTCTCTACACACTATATACAAGTAACATAAGTGTCCCAACTTCAAATTTATTATTTTTCCCCCTTGTTTCTATTTACGAAATGCAGAATGCTCTCTTCAAGAGTAGATTAAATTCGAGCAATGTATGAAGGCGTTTCAGATCTTCACCACTTAGTGCAGTTATTAAAAGGCCGGTTCTTCTTTTTTTCCCCTTCTTTCTTTTTTCCTTCTATATTTATTTCCTTTGTCTGTCTGACATTCTTACTATTTTCCGTCTTTCATTTACTTCAGCTGGTGTATTAGGGTTTAAGAACAGCTAGAAGATATCACACAGATGTTTTTAAGTAACCCAGAAATTAATATTCATCAAGTTATATCAAATATCCGAGGGAACCTGTAACGGATATACCCTACAATGGAACCCAATCATGCATAAACAGCATGTTTCTGTTACACGGGCAGCGCTTCTTCACATTATCTTCTCTAGATAGGCTTACCCATTGTGGCAAACTTGGTTGAAATGCTTTCGGATAGCTTCGCATTTTCAGATTTGTTTATTGAAAAAATCCGACGTGTTCCATCTCTGCAACAAATTATTGTTAAAAGGCTTACTTATTATTTGCTTCTTTGTAAGTAGAAGCGAAATAAGGGAGTACCACAAGTTAAAGTGATTGTCAAACGCTGGTTGCTATGTGACTGAAGTTCCTTTGTTTGTATGGACAAGAATTGACAAATTCCTGTATGAGAAAAGTGTAAGTTTTTCAAAGCTGAAACCAAAAATAAGGAATATCTAAAAAAACGATCAACTCCACGAAAAAAAAAATGTATATAACATAAATTGTGCGTATGAACGTGCTCTACATCTTTTGTGTGGTGAGTTTTTGTCCATCTCTTATAGTTTAGCAGTTATGCAAAATTCCGTAAGATTCATCCAGAATAGAGGCTATTCCTAGAAAATTCAAGATATACATTTTATTTGTCAGGTAAATATCTTTAATATACGACATTTTAATCAGAATCATTAGAGCAATCTTAGAGAAAATAAAAATTTTCTAAAAAAGTTCCATGTAAAGGGTAGTTTGGGATGGGGGGATTTTTCTCAAAATCTTCGTGTCGCATCCCTGGAAAATACTAAACTTAAATACCAAGTTTGGTATTTTACCCACTTTTCGTGTTTGAGTTATTGTGTTCACAGACTCACGGACACACACACCGACTTTTTTCTGATTTTTTTTTATACAAGGGACCCCAAAACGCATATTTCCAGTGAACTCTCAGTATCAAATTTTTGGGTGGAGTACAATTCCTTCTCTATACACTAAGTACATAGTACGTGTAGAGAAAGTAAAAATGTGGCCTGGTGCTGGTACATTTGGGCCCGGCTTACAGGCTTAAATTTCATGGAAATATAATTGACACACACGTACAGATAGCCGTTTTGGTTTGCAACAGCCCATTCGGTGACCAACCATAGATACCGAGAACAGTTGAATTTAGTATATAATTCGATTCGCATTTGTTTAGAATCAGGTATGGACATTCTTGACCCCGCGTGTCACGCAACCTTCACCCATCCCAAGTTTGCTGCTTACATCAGACAAGCTATCTTCAACGTACATAAGTAGTGGAACACGGTTGTACACAATTACGAGATGCATTCCATAGTCGTTACAGAGTCGAACATTTAGGAACATGTTCTTCTGCATGTAATATACGAGATGCACTCCAAAAGCAACATTTTTTGTTGTGACTGTAACATTGTTGCTGGGAAAGAAAGCGATGGCTTTTGGCTATGAGTAAACCATTCGTTCAAATCCAATAGTGAACACATAAAGGTTCTGTAATAGTTTCGATAAGAGACTAATCGTATACTAATTATTATGGAACTTTCTTGAGAAGAATAGCCTGCTATTATGCATTTTTACTTTCTTTATACGTACTATGTACATAGTGTATAGAGGAAGTATTGTATTCCACCCAAAAATTCGATACCAAGATTTCACCGGAAATACATGTTTTAGGATCCCCTGAATCAAAAAAAAACATTTTCAGAAAAAGGCCCGCGTATGTGTGTGTGTGTGTGTGTGTGTGTGTGTGTGTGTGTCATGAAAATCCCCTACCCCCAACTATCCTTTACATGGAAACATTTTCAAAATGTTTGATCTTCTAAAGCACGGCTCTAACGATTTTTATTAAAATCCCGTATATTAAATATATTTACATACCAAATAAACTGTATATATTGAATTTTCTGTGAATAGCCTCTGAAGATCCCTTTATTCTGGATGAATTTTGCTAAATTTTGCTTAACTGCTAAACGGTAAGAGATAGACAAAAGCTTACTGCACATAAAATGTAGATCAGGTCAAAACACACAATGTATGTCCTTTTCATTTTTGTTGTGGAGGTAACAGTTTCCGAGATATTCCTGTTTTTGGCTTCACTTGTGAGTACTTAGACTTTTCTGGGACAGAAAGTGTCCGTTGTTCTTTTGGTATACCCTAGACAAGCAAAGACGCGATTTGCAATGACAATCTAATAACGACAGCTTTTGACTATCGGTTTAACATAGTGTATACCCTTATTTTCTTTCTACTTATAAGGAACTAAGTAATAAGAACATAATAGCAACGTGCAGAAAGAAGAATATTCTTATGTGAGAAGTTTGTAGAAGAGCTAGAGAAAGTCATGTGAATGTAACACATCAGATTTTTTGCATATGTAAAACACGAAATTTGGTCAGTATTTACCGTGAAGCTTTTCTTAAAAATTACATTCTTTAGTTAATGTCGCCTGACAGCATAAGTCTTGTATCGGCAACATGCATTAACATTGTTACAGTATTTCAAACATATTAAGAGGCTTTATAAAGTTTTACAATAAACTAGTTAATTTACAATCTTTTAAGAATTTAAATAATGGTAATAAATTGGTCGGTTCATCTAAAGGTGCCTGAAGATCTATGGACATTTGTTTCTTGATCTTGTAGTTGGAGTAGCGATCACATTCTGTAAATAATGTGCTTCACTGTCAGTCATTTGTTGCAATGCCCTCAAAACGGAGTAAATAATCATTTGTTAATTTAGTGTGGCCAGTTCTTAATCTGGTGAGTAGCACCTGCTGATGACGGCTGAGATCTTTATAGATTCTTGAAAATGGTGGATGAGATTTAACTTCAAGCAGTTTGCTGTGAACTTGTCTTAGTACTTTCTCGCTTCGTCTTCTTCATATCGGGGTAGAGGATTTACATAAGGATGCCATCTCGTTCTATCTTGGGCTAAACGTCTGACTTGTCTGCACTCCACTCCTCGATTCTGCAAGGAGATTCTGACATTGTCTTCCAAGTCGTTTTCCTTCTTACTCTAGGACTTTTCTCTTCAGTTTTGCTTCATAAATTTTTTTTGGGAGACGGTGGTCTTCCATTCTTATCAAATGTACATACCATCTAAGCTGTACTTGTTTCACAAGCTCTTTAACTTGTCTTAGTATGTCGGTATAATGCAGTAGACTATAACGGGTCAAAAAAGTTAAGTATATTTAACATTCTGAGACCATCCTCTTCCAAATGACATGACAATCACCGAAGAATATTACAGAGCATTTTGAAGAACCAGTTCTTTCCTGCAATTGCAGAGAATGAACTGCTGGTAAAGTTTATCCTCCAACAAGACAATGCTCCACCACACAAAGTTGGGATTGTCACCAGATTCTCCTGAAGAATCTTATCAAAGCCTGATGTGAGATCAGTAGGCATCTGACAAATTTCTGCGGCTTCAAATACCCAGTGTTTTAAGTTCCTCCACAACGAAATGCCTTCGAAAAAGCTTTTCTTCATTCATTTGTTCTACAGGCACTACATCCTATCGGACCATCGATTAAATGCATGACTGCAAGCTCTGTGAGGAGCAAAACGCTGCAAACCAGATGCCAGCGCGGAAACAGAACAGACCATTGTGCATTGTTTTTCAGATAGTACCACCAAAAGTCGACGCAGCAGTCAAGTTGTTTTCTACGAAAACGCCCGAAAACTGCAAAAAACGTTTATTACATATTCGTTCAATATAACCATCGTGATACCTCAGTAATGCATTTCTGAACATTAGTTCTTCGTCTTAAACTATATATGTAATTCACAATTTTCTGTGATATGCATAATCTTCAATCTAAAGGTTAGAAACACTCTTAACAAAAATGCTGTAAGCCTAAAAAGAAAGTTATACAAGGCATTAACTTTGAATTTTATATAAGAACGTGACTAGTAAGAGCGGATACTTTTTGAACCATACATTGTTGTGAGTCAACTTAAAATTTTAATTCGTGTTGGAACAGCTGGGATTCATAGGAGAGTATGAGGCTAATGTCGTGAATATTTGTTACTAATATTACACTGACTACCTTTAATATTATTGATTTTAAAATGAGATTTTGTATTAATTCCGTTTTAAAATAGTTCAAACTAGCCAAGAAAATATTGAATATCATACTCAATTGCTGAGAGAGGGAGAGAGAGAGAGAGAGAATGAATCAGCAGTTATAATGTAAGATTGTATAGTACCTATTTGGAGGTAGTGGGGGCATGCTGCCGCCATTTCCGCAACTGCTGTTCTTGAAGTACTTAACCAGAATGATAAAGTCATCATTATTAATTTATTATCATTTATTATTATTAAAGGAAGAAAGATTTTCAAATATCAGATGTTGGAAATTGCATGTAATTCCTGTTCAAATCGCAACACCTTGTGTTTGCTTATGATTGCTGAATCCTCTGAACACCATTTTGTTGTAAAATGTGGTATACCTATGTGGAAAGCTTTTGTTCACGAATTCCATACTTAGTGCACATAACTAGTTCATCATCAAAGTTAATACATTTAACACATTTTCTAAGGCAATGCACATGCTGTAACTCAGGAATGTAGTTCGTAATTTTGGCTGTAATGAGATATCGAATATCGTTATGATCCAACCCTCCCTTGAGCGAAATATTCCATTACTCTATTATCAGAACCTGCATACCAAAATTCTTAGTGGCGAATGGTTAATTGAATTATTAATATACTCGTCTGCTAGATTGTCGTATAATACATACTTCTGATAAGCATTAGCTTTTTCTTTTGTTTTTTGTAGCAAACGTTAGGAAGACAATATCTACAAAGAAACGTATATACAGTTTTATTTATCATAAATTCAATTCCATCATTGTCCTACAAGGTTTAGACCATTTCGATTATCTATTCTGGCTCCAAATTATAATTACCGAAGCTGTCTTTTCAATGATATTCCTTGATATATATATATATATATATTATTTAACATCTAAGGTCATGTCGGGGTCTTTGCACTTGAAACAACACGTTGTCTGAAGGTTATTTTACGTTTGCCTTAAATCATTTTATTTTCCTCAAACACATTCACTCTCACTTCTTCCTGACTCTGTGGGGAATAGGGAATATTTCTGGCTAAAGAAAAATTTCCCGGTCAAGCCGGGAATCGAACCTGGGACCTCCGGGTGAGAAGTCAGCTTATTGACCACATGACCACGGAGGCAGTCTTGATATCTTTTGCTTGCAGGTTTGTGTGCCAATATTTTCGAAGGTAGCCTATTTCCTTTTATTCTACATGTTCATAATGTTACCTGTAATGTTCTATTTCCATATACAACTTTAAAATATTTAGTTCTTTACGAATACTTTCGTTACATGATAAATAAAATGTATTTCTTTAATTTTCCGGGATAGTCTCTGAAGTCCTCTTCATTGTGAATGACTTTTGCATAACCAGTAAATCATAAGAGAGAGACAAAAACCTACTATACAATTTATGTCACATACTATTCGGAGATATTGCTTGTTATTGGTTTAAAATTTAAAATTCTTAAAGTTTTATCCTACGGGAATTTTTCATTCGTTTTCTTTTGTTTTACTCCTGGTCATGTAAAGAAAACAAGTTTCAATCACATAGCAACTAGTTTTTAAAATATTTGACTATCGCATTAGCCTAGTGTACTCCCTCATTTCCCTTCTACTTAAAAGGATTAAGTGATAAGACCATCTCTACTGTTTATCTCATTTAGCATGAAGTAGGTAGAAGAAAATCCTTTTTTTAACAATAGTTTGTTTTCAGAACGGTTAGAGAAAGGGAACATATCTGGAATGTTTATCGTGCTAAGTATATTTGCAACTGTTCTTTAAAATTCCATCTCAGCCTCTTCAGAGGTTTTAATAAATCTTTTGTTAAAGTGTCTGTCATTCTGAGCCATAGAAAGTTTTATATAATAACATTCTATTGTAAGTTTCTCCTTACCTTTACTTTCTCTATAGGTGCTATGTACATAGTGTATAGAGAAGGTATAGCACTCCACCAAAAATTCGATACCGAGATTTCAGCGGAAATATATGCTTTAGGGTCCCCGGTATCCAACAAAAGTATTTTCAGAAAAAGGTCCGTGTGTCCGTGTGTCTGTGAACACGATAACTCAGAAACGAAAATTCGGTAAAATACTAAACTTGGTATTTAAGTTTAGTATATTCCAGGGATGCGACACGAATATTTTGAGAAAAATCCCTCCATCCCCAACTACCGTTTACATGGAACTTTTTTCGAAATTTTTGATTTTCTAAAAAAATGGCTGTAACGATTTTGATTAAAATATCGTATATTAAATATATTTACTTGACAAATAAAATATATATTTTGAATTTTCTGGGAATAGCCTCTGAAGACTACTTTATTCTGGGTAAATTTTACAGACTTTTGTCTAACTGCTAAACCGTAAGAGATGGACAAAAACTTACCACACAATAAATGTAGAGCGCCTTAAAACACACAATTTATGTTATATACATTTTTTTGTGGAGTTGATTGTTTTTAAGATATTCCTTGTTTTTGGTTTCAGCTATAAAAACATACTTTTCTCATACAGGACTTTGTGAACTCGTGTCCATACAAACAAAGGAACTTCAGTCGCAGAGCAACCAGCTTTTGACTATCACTTTAACCTTTGGTATTTCCTTATTTCGTTTCTACTAACAAGGATGCAAGTAATAAGACTATTTCTGCTAATTTTTGCTCCATTAGATGAAGTAAATAGAATAATTTGTTGTAGTGATACAGAGAAAGTCATGTGAATGGAACACATAAGATTTTTTATAGTAGTGCGATTATTTTACGTGTCATATTCATTCTAAAATAAATATACTTTCAAGTGATGTTTTTGGTATTATCATTTCCTATAAATATTCCTGAATCATTGAAACATATAACATATAACTTGTAAATTACATCATTCTCGTTCTGAATCTTTTCCGTGCATTGCTACTTTGTTTTCATATGTTGAAATTGATACTTGAACTACATTATTGAAATTATAATGCGATATTCGTTATAGGTTATATTTCTCGGGGAAGAGCTGCTCTTTACTCAGTCACTCTAGTAATACTAGTTATAGGTTGTACTAGTAATTTTAATAGTAACGATAATAATAATGCTATCATTGAAAGTCTCTGGAAAGATAATTTGCTCAAATATCCTAAACAACAAGCCGGATATCAATTTTTTAAGCATTAACTGCTATGGGCAATTTTCAAAAGGATCAGAACTAAAGCAGATGAAAATAACCTACTCCCAAATGTTTCAATTAAACGTTATGATAATATGAGAAACAACTTCAATAGCCATCAAATCTCGCGTATCACAGTAATTAAATCTGAAGTAATATCCTATCCCTGATTAGCATAATTTGTAAAACAAAATCTGAGTTTACATTACTTGACTTTCTTAACCCATTCCTCAAAAAGCTATTCTTTAAAAAGCTTTTTCTTCTCTCTACTTCACATTCACCGATAAACATTTGTAAAAAATGCTTTTATCCTCAGTTGGCTTGTAGATATTCGCTTAAGTGAGACACATCTTTTAAGAGTTGGTCGCTATATAATGGATCTTTGATTTAACAGCAAAATAACAAAATAAATTAATACATTAAAATAAAAATATCAGTTAAAATAAATAAATAAATAATGATGACTCATTTTGAAAAAAGTATTCTTTTTTTAAACAAATTAATAATAAGAAATATATTGGAAATATTTGACTCCACAAAAAAATATATTTAACATAAATCGTGTGCTTTAGCAACACACATTTTTTTATATAATAAGATATTGTCTACCTCTAATGGTTTACCAATTATGCAAATTATATTACAAATTACGGAATTTTTCTTAAAATTCTTTCTTACTTTCCCACGGGCCCCAAAATATATTTCTAGTGTAATTTCGATGAAAAATTTGATTATAATATATTACTTCTTCTATTTACCAACGTGGTAGAGAAAGTAAAAGTCAAACTAATTATTATTTTTAGTTGCATTTTTTTAATATTGATCAATAATTTGATCGCAATTGTTAATCCTATTTCTAAGTTTCATTAACATTCGTTGTAAAAACTAAGCGAAATTATTCACTATATTTTAATTTTGATACCTAATGCTGTAATTCGGTACACATGTAATATAGTTGTCCCTTTCTGAACAAACTCTCTCATCTCTCTCTCTCTCTCTCTCTCTCTCTCTCTCTCTCTGACAGCGATTTGAGATATGAAGATAGGCAAAATCACAGTGATTTCTTGGTTACATAACTTTGAGCATAGGAGCTACAAGGTTATTTCGCTTCATCTGCGGCTGGATTTCATTTCAAGGTCATTTTAAAATCTACCGTTTAGCATTATATTTGTTGTCTTTCAATCAGGTTTTACTTAACTACTGCTTATTTAAAACAAGGTAAGGAAGTATTACACCCACCCAAAAATTCGAATAATAACAATAACAATTATTATAATAGTTTATGCTCTGGATTAATTATGTTTCAGTTGACATAAGTGCAATTTTTCAAAGAAGTTGATGTATCGCCTTTACATTTGCGCAAACATAGACACAGGTGGCATTGCGGTTGATATTTATTTGAGTCTCCTACAACATGATCACTGTCAAGAGAGGAAATCTACGAATAATAGTATATGAATTCGCTCTTCCTTTGTTATTTTCCAAGGCCTGAAAGCCTTAGTAATTATTATTTTTATATTGACAATGTTCGAGTTGTTACGATTACCGTTGACAAGGAAATGGATGGTATTTTAGGCATTACATTTAAAAAAATCTGATGTGTTACACTCACGTGACTTTCTCTAGCTGTTCTACAAACTTCTTACATACGATTATTCTTCTTTCTGCATCTTGCTAATTGAGGTACTCATTAGCACAATGTTCTTATTACTTAGTTCCTTATAAGTAGGAAAAAATAAGGGAATATACTAGGCTAAAGCCATAGTTAAAAGCTGTCGTTATGCGATTGTCATTACAAATCCCTTTTTCTCTTGGCCACGAGTAGAACAAAGAATACCGCACACTCCCGTCTGAGAAAGGTATAAGTACTTCACAACTGAAACTAATAAAAATGAATACCTCGAAAACTGTAAGCTCCACGAGAAAAATGTATATGACATAACTTGTGTATTTTAACAAGACATAAATGTTTTGTATAGTAAGCTTTTGTCTATCTCTTACGGTTTAGTAGTTATGCGAAATTAAGCAAAATTCATCCAGAATAAACAGGTCTTTAGAAGCTATTCCCAGAAAATTCAAGATATACATATTATTTGTCAGCTAAACATCTTTAATATACGATATTTTAATCAAAATCGTTAGAACCATTTTTAACAAAATCAAAATGTTCGAAAATATTTCCATGTAAAGGGTAGTTTGGGGTAGGGGGATTTTTCTCAAAATCTTCGTGTCGCATCCCTGGAAGATATTAAACTTAAATACCAAGTTTGGTGCTTTACCGACTTTTCGTTTTTGAGTTATCGTGTTCACAGACACACGGACACATGGACACACACACACACACACACACACACACACACACACACATGCGGACCTTTTTGTGAAAATGCATTTTTAGGATACAGGGGACCTAAAACATATATTTCCGGTGAAATCTCGGTATCGAATTTTTGGGTGGAATACAATACTTCTCTATCTTTATGTACATTGTACTTACGGGGCTAGAGAAAGTAAAAAAGTCTGATGCGTTCCATTCACATGAGTATAGAGAATGGAATGTGAATGGAACGCATCAGACATTTAACCGGAAATACTAATTTTGAGACCCCCTGAATCCAAAAAAGCATTGTGTGTGTGTGTCTGTGTGTATGTGCGTGTGTCTGTGGACAGCATAGCTCAAAAACGAAAAGACCGTTAAATACCAAACCTAATATTTAAGTTGGTATCTTTCAAGAATGCGACACGAAGATTTTCAAGAAAATCCCCCAACCTCCAACTACTCTTTACATGGAAAACAAAAATGACTCTAACGATTTTAATTAAAATCTCTTATATTTAAGATATTTACATGACAAGTAAAATGTACATCTTCAATTTTCTAGGAATAGCCTCTGAAAACATGTTTATTGAGGATTAATTTTGCGGAATTTTGCATAACTGGTATACCGCAAAAGATAGACAAAAAATTACCACACAAATATGTAGAGCTCGTTAAAACAAGTAATTTATGTTATACAAATATTTTTTCGTGGAGTTGGCCGTTTTTGAGTTATTCCTTATTATTAGTATCAGTTTTAAAATACTTATACTTTTCTCATAGGGAATTTGTCAACTTCTGTCAATACAAACAAATGTATTTCAATCACATAGCATTCAGCTTTTAAAATATTTGACTCGATTTAGCCTATGGCACTCCCTTATTTCCGTTCTACTTACAAGGAAGCAAGTAATAAGACCCTTCTGCTAAATTTTTTCTCAATTAGCAGTAAGTAAATAGAAGAATGAACTTTTTAACAATAGTTTATATTAGAGATATAGAGAAAGTCATGTGAATGGAACAAATCAGAATTTTTATATACAGGAAACCCTAAAACGTGTATTTTCCGTGAAATGTCGCTATTGAACTTTTGGGTGCAATGCAATACTATGTACTAAGAAGAAAAAGTAAACACGTAATAATTAAACGTGTGAAATTGGAATGATTTCGAATTTTAAGCAAATTTTCGCCTTATGCCAAAGGTTATCCATGCAATGTTTGGTCGAAATTGGTGCAACTCTGAGAGATCTGTAAGAAACATACATACATACATGTTATTAAGGTTAGTTAGATTAGAATAGATTAGAAAGCATTTTGTAGGTTCGTTTAGGCCAGGAATCCACTGAACATAGAACTTGTCAAGGCATATACATATGTTTATATATTATGAGAAAGAAAAACAATGTATAAAGCTCTAGTGCTGAAAGCATGGGTTACAAAAACAACAGAATTGACATATAATCACACCATTTGCTTTTGAGGCCTGTACGCCACAGCACTGTAGTCCATAAAAGCATATGAACTTCCTTTTTTTTTTTTTGCATGCACATAAAAACAAAGAGTATCAACAATTAGTGTTAAAATGTATAAATAAATATAATTTCATTATATGTAACACTGATGTAATTTCAGATGATAGTTTTCTAATTAGACATAATATTTATTACTAGTAATTATATAAAACTAAAATATGATTATTGTATTATGTTCTCTTCATAAATGTCAACAAATTACAACATTTTTACAAATATCTTATAGAATTTCAAATGCAAAAATTTACAATTATGTACTAGAGTGAAAATATCAAAGCATCAGCCTTTATAGGCCTTGTGTCATTGCTAAATACTAAATTCATGCAAGTCAAAATATACATTAGTTTAATTTTATTATAAAACACACACTAATATACACAAAATGCAATACATTATAATACTTATAAATACAATGGTTATTACGGTATTGTCAGACAGATTTGTCACTTAAATATTCATCTGATATAACTGCAGACAAGGCCTGAAGTGCAGTTAGCTTAACCCTTAGTTGCCTGCATTAGTATACTACATATATGCCGTTCTTCCTTTAATTTAAGTTTAAAACTGGAGTTCTAGTAAAAATATATGGGAATAACCTATAAAATGTTTATATAAAATAAGAGAGAAAATAGAAATGAAAATAAATGTAGATCCTATATTAATCTTTTTCTTCCTAATTAAAACATCAAATTCTTCTAAACCAGTTCTCATAATCCTGCCACTAACAAAAAAGTGGTTTAAATGGCCATGAGTGTTAGGTGGCCATCCATTCAAAGCAAAATGTTGCAAGTTCAAATCCCAGTGACTGTGATAAAGGGCGGGGAGAGCCCAAGTAAAATAATCGGTGTGATGCTTGGACGCTAATGGTGTTACAGCTATGTGGGTTTTTTCTATTTTATTTATTTAAAAAAAACTCACTGCAATTTTAAGGCAAACATTGTATACATTTTTACTTTCTCTACATGTACTATGTACTTAGTGTATTGAGTAGGTATTGTATTGCACCCAAAAATTCGATACCGAATACATGTTTTGGGTCCCCCTGAAACAAAAAAAAAAACTTTTTGGAAAAAGGTCCGTGTGTGTGGACAGTACAGCTCAAAAACGAAAAGACTGTTAAATACCAAACTTGATATTTAAGTTTGGTATCTTCCAAGGATGCTACACGAAGATTTTCAAGAAAATCCCCCACCCCCAACTACCGTTTACATGGAACTTTTTTCGAAAATTTTGAATTTCTCAAAAATGGCTAACTATTTTGATTAAAATGTCAAATATTAAAGACATTTACCTGACAAATAAAATGTATATCTTGAATTTTTTGGGAATATCCTCTGAAGACAACTTTATTCTGGACGAATTTTACGGAATTGTGCATAACTGCTAAACCGTAAGAGATGGGCAAAAACTTAACACCAAAAAATGTAGAGCATATTAAAATACGCAATTTATGTCATATACATTTTTTTCGTGAAGTTGATCCTTTTGAGATATTCCTTGTTTTTGGTTTCAGCTATGAGAAACTTATACAGGAATTTGTCAATTGTCCATACAAACAAAGGAACTTCAGTCATTTAGCAACCAGCTTTTGATTATCAGTTTAGTCTAAAGTACTCCTTTATTTCCCTTTTACTTACAAGGTAGCAAGTAATAAGACTATTTCTGCCAAATTTTATCGATTAAAATGAAGTAAATAGAAGCATAAGCTTTTTAACAATAATTTGTTGCAGAGATGTAGAGAAAGTCATGTGAATGGAACACATTAGATTTTTACAATATAAAACAGTCTTGATTACTTGTCGTTTATGGTTGTCGTTTATGGTTGAAGGTTAGTATAACATGAAATTAATCCTAGGGTAGAAACCTATTTGTATACGTACGCTTAAAACAAGTGGAACTTATAGGTACCGACAGGCAACAAAGGGTTAAAACAATATTAAACTGTTTCATTAAACTAATATAATAACATTTGGTGGCAGCGAAGCTTCTTTGTGAGGAAAGTTTCTGTTGTTGGGTAGTCAGCCTGCAGCTGTTCTGGCATAGAACAATATTGTGACCTTCTACAAGTACCGTGCCTACCAGCAGGAATTCTTCCCGCCTCACTGTACCGTTATTCTAGTTGCACATGACACCCATTCATTCGCCTGCCTGAGACATACCGACTTTCTTTGACATCACCTATGTGTGTCGCATGCTATCCACATGGTAGCATGCCATTCTGTCATGGGAAGCTTCGGAAGCCATTGTTGTTAACCAGCAAACACAGTTATTGACCCTGAAGCACCTACACGATCAAAGTGTTGTTAAATTCAATGCTTTACAGGACTTTCCAAGAGTTAAAGCTTCTCAAGTTTTCTTCTCCGACTGCTTCCAATACTTTTATAGTATACAACTGTGGGAAGTGCACTATTGCAGACTCGAAGAAAAGTTTGGAAACATGAAACGAGATGAATACACTCAACACACATGTATCACATACCATCTTGAGTATCAATATTTACATATGATTTCACGGGATAGTAACCGCGGTAAATTGGATTTCTCCGATTCCAATTTAACTTGGTTACTATCCTGTAAAGTCATCTGTAACAACCAACAATAAGAAAGCTTCAAATCTTTAATTAGTATCAATATTAATTAAAATATAGTAATAAATGAGTTAAAATATTGGTTGGATGCAAATGACTTCTACGAAAAAGAAACATTTGGTAGACGTTATTTAGTTTTACAACGTTTGTTGGCTATGGAGACATTTTTACTATTTTACACATACTATGTACATAGTGTATAGAAAAGGTATTACATTCCACCCAAAATTCGATGCCGAGATTTCACCGTGAATACACGTTTTAGGGTCTCCTGCATAAAAAAAAAAATATTTTTAGATAAAGGTCCTTATGTCTGTGAACACTATACCTAAAAACCAAAAAGCCGTTAAAATACCATATGTTGTATTTGAGTTTAGTATGTTCCAAGGATGCGACACTATGTTTTTGAGGAAAATCCACCCATCCTTTATATGGAAAGATTATCGAAAATTATTTACATCACAAATAAAATGTATATGTTGAATTTTCTGGGAATAGCTTCTGAAGACCTCTTCATTCAGAATGAAATTTGCTGAATTTTGCATAGCTGTTAAACCGTAAGATATAGGCAAAAACTTACGACACAAAAAATGCAGATTTCGTTAAAACACAAAGTTTATGCCATATTAATTTTTTGTGGAGTTCACCATTTTGAGGTATTCCTTGTTATTAGTTTCACTTTTAAAATATTTTAACTTTTCATATACGGATTTCCTACTCTTGGTGATGCAAAGAGACGGATTCAACCACATGACAACCAGCTTTTAAGAGATTTGACTATCGCTTTAACCAAGTACATTCCTAATTTTACTTTCTCTGTCGTTTGCTAGGTAGAAAATAACTACTTCTTCTACTGCACTAAAACTTTAGTGTCCAGATTTCAGTAGAAATACATAAAACTGAAACAAAAAATCTGATGTGTTCCATTCACATGACTTTCTCTTAATCTTTATAACAAATTTATGTTAAAAAAACTTATTCTTCTAATCAAGATAAACATCAGCTGAAATGGTGTTAATTACTTGCTTCCTTGTAATTAGAAGGAAAATAAGTGAATGTACTAGGCTAAAGCAATAGTCAAACCTTTTAAAAGCTGGTTGCCATGTGGTTAAAATCTATTCATCCATATGATACATTTTTAAAGTATTTTAAAACTGAAACCAATAATAAGGAATATCTCGGAAATGATCAACTCCAGAAAAAAAAAAAAAGTATAACCATGACACAAAATTGCGTGTTTTAACGAGATCTACATTTTTGGTGTGGTAAGTTTTTGTCCTACGGTTTATTTGTTATGCAAAAGTCATCGACAAATTAAGAGATATACAGAGACTATTCACAGAAAATTCAAGATATAAATTTTATTTGTCATGTACATATCTTTAATGTACACTATTTCAATCAAAATCGTTAAAACCATTTTTGAGAAAAATCAAAATTATCCAATTTTTTCCCATACAAAGGGTAGTTTGGGGTAGGAGGATTTTTCTCAAAATTTTCGTATCGCATCCTTGGGAATTACGGAACTGAAATATTAAGTTTGATATCTTACCAATTTTCCTTTTTGAGTTATCCTGTTCTCAGATAACAGAATGACACACACACACATGGATCTTTTTCTAAAAATGCTCTTTTTGGATATAGGAGACCCTAAATCGGGTAGTCTCCTGTTAAATCTCAGTATCGAATTTTTGGGTAGAGAGCAATACCTTCTCTACGGTATCCTGTACTATGTAGAGAATGTAAAAATAAGGATTTTCATAAAATCTCCCAATCTTAAGTTGCTCTTTGCATTGAAAATGTTGTTTCATTACTGAAAACTTTTTATCAAAATATATTTGACATACATAAATTAAATGTACAAACATACGTATATCTTGAATCTCCCTGTAAGCAGTCTATAAAATTCCGTTTATATGGATTACATTTCTTTCTGACCATAAAGAATGGGCTATTACAGCAAATAGAACCGCTTGAATTATATATCTGTAATTTTGTGCATTTCTATACAATATATTGTTTAAATTGTATCAGTTAAATTCTTGCTATGTTTAACACTCCCCGATGTGGTGATTACATTGTTCTGACGGCAGGAATTTGATAGCCACAATTCAATTCTTTGGCGGGTTTATCGCGACACTCTATCTATCGCTGGAGAGTTATTGAAATGAAATTACTGACCTGATGCTCAACTCTCCATGAAATTGCGGCACCTGATGCTCAGTTGTGGGGATATTGATTCGAAAACCAGCATGGAGGCACTATCTTCTCAGAAGATGCCCGAAGGAGAGACGGGTGAGACGCCAGAATCTCATCTATTAGATCGACATGATCGTGAAAACCTTGTAAGCTAATTGATTGGTTAATTTTCAGCTCTCATAGTTGGTACGCAGGCTAATGAGGTAAAGTTCATTCCCACCGAGAGAGGTGGCGCTGTGGTGAGTGTGCGAGTGGTATTTTGGAGGTAGTGGGTTCGATTCCATTGGCCGGCCTTCCTGACCCATTTTTTTTGTGGGTTTCCCCGGGTCACCAGGCAAATGCTAGGAAGGCTCACCAGTTCCTGTTATTATCACTTCTTTGTCAACTGTTTCAGGACGAGCAGCCGCGGTACTTCTCACGTTACTAGAAGTAGCTGGACCGAACATCTAAGCCCCTTCCGGATTGGGTTGAACTCGACGTGGCAGTGGTCGCGATACCCGTGGGAGATTCAGTACGCCTCATTGTCCTCCGGTCACTGTCCTGGAGAGTTATAGCGAGCGCTGCTGACCCCGAGCACCCGTGGTATTCTGACGTTATTAGAAGAAGTCGGGTCAAACATCTGAACCCCTTCCGGAAGGAAACTGTTCGGATTGGGTTGGACTCGGCGTGACAGTGGCCCTGTTACCCGTTGGAGATTGGGTACGCCTGAGCGGGTTGTGAGACGTCTTAGTGTCCTCCCGCCCACTAATCTGGAGAGTTAATGGACAGCAAGCCTGCTGATCCCGAGCAGCAGTGGTACTTCTGACGTTACTAGAAGTAGCCGGGCCGAACATCTAAGGCCCTCCCGGAAGGGAGCTTTCGGCATGGCAGTGGTCCCGATACCTATTGGAGAATGGGTACGTCCGGGCGGTGATGCCTGGGTGGGGTTGTGAGACGCCTCAATGTCCTCCGGCACTAGACAATAGACAGCAATTAAATTCGGGGAGATCCGTAGTGATCCGTGACAGCCAGCGCAGCTGATAGAATGTGTGTCTGCCTCTCTGCCAATAGCTTCATGCTATGTAAACAATTATGGCATCCTGTTGCAAGATGTAACAAACCCTCAATGCAGTTTCAGTTGACGGGGAAATCTGCTTGTTCTGCGCTATGTTGCTACAGCTTTTTTTATGTGTTGTTATATATTGCCGTGTTGTTTCTTAGTGTGCTAGTGGTTTAGTTAATTTATTTGTTTGAAAATAGCGGACGGGATGAAGTGGCAACAGTGTGACGGAGTGGCCACGAGGTAAGATAACTCAGAGATCACTATGAATTTCTCAGGCTTTACTAGCTGTCTCCCCCACCGAGATCTTCGGTAGTCTTCCCCTAAGAGTTGAAGGTATAAGTGGCGTATCCACTTCCATCCTTGCACGATCTATGGGGCCGGTATATGAGATGGACACTGGCCTAACGGAAAACCCAGGGACGCGATCCCTGGGGTTCACGACACTCCCGAGTAGTCAGGTCATTGCTGCATGGTATATGTCCATAATTTCCTGATCCCATACTTCTGTTTCAGGGTTAAAGGACCACGCGACGGTGTTCGGCGGCTGGATAGAGCACTATAGAGGTTTATTCCTGGCGTCGTCGCGGACGCGCTTTCAGGCTATGACGTCTTCTAGGAATCCCCGGAGGCTCAGAGATCGGGAGTTGGGGCTTAGGCCCCGTCGGAGGCCTTCAATCTGGAACCGTTAGGGACCACAGTCCATATTTGGGCCCGTCATCGTTTATTATCTGGTCTCTCTTCGAGCCACTCCCTTCATTTCTCTCTCCCTTGGTCATGTAAGTCACAATGAACTCCAAGGGTCTATGTACGGTGCTCTGCCCTAGTGACTGGGGACCCTATCCATGAGTAATTCTTATCCTCTTCTTTCGAACGGAATCTTATATAATTTGTAAATCTAATAGAAAGATAAAAGCTTAGCTTGCAAAACACATTTTAAAACCACAAATTATTCATATAACTTCTTTCGTGGCATTAAATATTTCCGAAATATTCGTTGTTATTGTCGTTTTTCAGTACTGGTCATTTTTTGAATATTCGTGTGTTTTGTATGGTGTAATGGATAGAGTATTGAATTTAGTATGAAATTTATAGGCCAGAATATAACGGCCCAGAGTCCAAGAACAGTCGTCCAGGTTCACCTGGACGGAATGTAATTTCGCCACAGTACCTAACCGCTGAAAGCGGTTTTACCTGTGCGTTATTGTAGGGAAAAAGATTTTGTTCACAAGCTTTTGTGTCTGTGTCCGCCGGGCGGTGTTAAAATTCCTCCGCATCCTTAGGCTTGAGCGCAGCCGGCGGTCACCCACCCAACTGGTGACCATGCTCAATGCTGCTTAACTCGGCGTGCCGCTTGTGTGGCTACCAAGTTACGCAGGCTAGGTGATAGGAAAGTTGGTAGGAACGGCCCGTTTTAACTATCGCGTTGTCACCTTATTACTTTCTCTAATATATACATAGAACATAGGCAGAGAAGTTATTGCCGATACCGATATTTCACTGGAAATGCACGTTTTAGGGTCTCCTGTATAAAAAAAAAGTTTTTAGAAAAAGTGTCCTTGATAACTTAAAAACGAAATGTCGGTTGATACCAAACTTGGTTTTTAAGTTCAGCATTTACAAAGGAGACGTGTTTTACTGTTAAAACTAGCTAAAATGTAATGCTAAAGCCAGGATCTCTTGAATTTTTCAGGTAGTAGGGGTTAATATAACATCAACACCACTATAATAATAAAGTTGCCCAGTAGTTGGCATAACTATGTGAATATTACCCAAATACAAAGACCTTACGATATGTAAGTTGCCATTAAAATGCTCTTTGGGGTTATAGACTGTCTAACGGGCATGTTGTTACAGTAGCTCAATGGTTAAAATAACCGCATTGCATTTTTCAGCTGGTTCTAACAGTAAAAAAATCCTATGTGTGCCATGCAGATAACTAGCTACTCAATAAACAAATTTTTCTTACATCTATGTCATGATAAACATTAGTAGAATTGCTGTTATTAGTTGCTTTCTTGTAAATAGAAGGGAAATAAGAGAATACATTAGACTACAATTTTTTTTATATTTCATTTATATAGCCCCTTTAACATATCTGAGGTTTTCCACTTGGGACAACTCGTTGTCTGTAGGTACTTAAATCAACATCAAATACGCACACATTCACACTCAAACTTCCAGACTCTGTGGGGGATAGGGAATAATTCTGACTAGAGAAAAATTCCCCGCCCCAGCCGGGAATCGAACCCGAGACCCCCGGGTGAGAAGTCAGCTCGCTGACCACTCCACCACGGAGGCAGTCTCAAATCTTCTAAAAAGTTGTCGCTATGTGAAACATTTGAGCTATGGTTCTCTTAGCATTCTCCAGTTTGATAAAAGTTGATTAAATTAAAATTGAAACTAATAACAATGAATATCTTAAAAACGGTCAACTCTACAAGAAAAACATATATGACATTTGCATTTTTGTAGAGTAAGGTTTTGCCTATCTGTTACGGTTTAACCGTTATGCAAAATTCGTCAAAACTCAACCAGAGTTAACAATTCTTCGGAGGTTATTCCCAGGAAATTCAAAATATACATTTTATTTGTGATGTGAATATCTTTAATTTACGGCATTTTATTAAAAATCGTTAGAGGCATTTTTTCAGACAACCAACATTTTCGAAAAATGTTCTATGTAAAGGGTAATTTATGTTGGGGGGATTGTTTTTTTATAATCTTTGTGTCGCATTCTTGGAGGATACTAAACTTAAATACCAAATTTGATTTTTGACAGTATTTTCGTTTCTGAGCTATGCTGCACGCGGACATTTTTCTAAAAATGCTTTTTATATACAGGTGGTCCCAAAACGTGTATTTTAGGTGAAAATCTCGGTGTTGAATTTTTGAGTGCAATACAATAGCTTCTCTATACACTACATGCAGAGAAAGTAAAACATACCTATCAGCATTACTGATATATTAATAATTTGAATTCTGTGCGATGGAATTGTGTTGTAAATTTCTTGGTACATCAGAAAATCTCTTAAACATCTAGCTACATTTGAGATGGTGCTGTTTAAGTATTTCCCCTTCTGAACTCTATTACTTAGTAACTGCTACACTGCTTATCATTCGGTTAGCGATTTGATCAGATATTGGAGTCAGAGGGAATAGACTGCAATAGCACTGTATCCGTAGACTGCATTTGAGTTCAGCTGATTACAAGGGCCATGCAGAAAGTAAGGAACGATTTGGCATAGCTAAATAATAACGAAACATATCAACACAAATCTTTATTTACAAAGTTGCAGTACCTTACTTTGTTTCTCAACGTATTCTCCATTCTGTCAAGTCATTTATTGTTACTGGTACCACTTTTTACTGTGTACATAGTGTATAGAGAAGGTATTGTATTGCACCCAAAAATACGATACCCAGATTTCACCAGAAATACATGCTTTCAATAAAATCCTCCCATCTCCAACTACTCTTTACATGCAAAAAATTTCGAACATTTTGATTTTCTTAAAAATGACTCTAACGATTTTGATTAAAATACCGTATATTAAATATATTTATATGGCAAATAAAATGTATGTCTTAAATTTTCTGGGAATAGCTTTTAAAGAGCTGTTTATTGTGAATGAATTTTGCGAAACTGGGAAACCGTAAGAGATAGACAAAAGCTTACTTCACAAAAAATGTAGATCATGTTAAAACTCACAATTTATGTCATATACATGTTTTTCGTAGAGTTGATCGTTTTTGAGATATTCCTTGTAATTGGTTTTAGCTTTAAATAACTTATACTTTTCTCATGCAGGAATTTGTCAACTCTTCAGTCACATAGCAACCAGCTTTTGACTATCACTTTAATATATGGTACTTCCTTATTTCGCTTCTACTTACAAGGAAAAAAGTAATACGACTATTTGTGCTAATGTTTTGTCGATTAGCATAAGTAAATAGAAGCATAAGCTTTTTAACAATAATTTTTGCAGAGATTTAGAGAAAGTCATATGAATGGAATACAAGATTTTTTTATTATGGGAATCTATTCTTCTTCTACTTTCAAGGATTAAACCTTATTTGGTTTGCTTCGGCTCCAATTATTAAAGTTGCTGTGTCCACCTTTTCCGTGGTCTCTTTTTCCACTTCTCGGTTGATAGTTCAAACTTTTCTGGGGCATTCTATTGGAATCCATTCTAAATAAGTGTTCATACCATTGTCTGCTATACTCTTCTATTTTATCTGTAAGCCTAAATATTTCCAGTTCTTTACGAATATCTTCACTTCGTTTTTTGTCTATTAACACACATCGTAAATATTTCATTTCTGCACCTTCTATTCTTTTGAGTGTTTATTTATTCAGAGTCTATATTTCTGAACTATACAATAAAGCAGGCACAGCCAGTAATTTATAAATTTAGATGTGTTTCCTTTCGTATTATCTTTCACACTGTGCTTTTCAGGATGCCATACAAATACGGAAATCTTTGTAATTTATTATTTGTGTATTTTTCTCTGTTATACCCTAAAGAAACACCTAGATAATTAAAATCGTTTACTTGTTCTAGCGTTCTTTCATTCAGCACTATTTTTATTCTTTGTATTTCTTTGCCACGCAGGGCCATAACTTTTGTTTTTGTTGAAGAAATTTCAAGAATGTAGTCTTCTGCAATCGTTCTCAGTTTAAAAATTTTATGTTTGTAAATCGTTCTCTGAAGATAGCCTAATCGTCAGCAAGTATAAGTGTATCTACAGGGATTTTTGTATTACAATTATTTAAAGTCAGTTGTCATTTTCTGACAACTTTTCTATATATAAATGGGAATCCAAAATCTTATATTTTCGGTGAAATCTCAACACCTAATTTTTGGGTACAATACAACACCGTCATTACCTATAGTGTGCATTGTGCATACGTGCTAGAGAGAGGCAGACAAACCACGTTATCTTTTATTTATTTCTTCCCCTTGTGAAGTTTTCTGGACCTCTTTTCAGAGGTGATATAAATCCTTAATTGCATAGTTTAGTATACGTTGTTCTTTTTTATCTGCTGTTTCTTACTTTTCCCATTTGCGCAGCTTTGTAGCTCTAGTGTGAAATGAAGTCGCGCATTGTGGTCATTGAATGTCATTATAAATAATTATTCCTGAACACATTGACTGTCTTTAACACGTTCGCCTTTAAATCCTGAGGTCCTGGGTTCAATTACTGGTGGGAGAATAGGAATGTTTGGTTAGCCAAAATTATTTCCTGAGAATGAGAATGTGTGATTTGTTTAATCAAAAAAAATAATACGACATAAGATAAATAAACCTAAGGAAGAAAGAAAGATAAAAACATCTGATGTGTTCTATTTACATGACTTTCTCTACATCTCTGTAACAAACATTTATTAAAAAGTGTATACTTCTATCTACTTCTAATCGAGATAAACATTAGCAGAAATGCTTTCTTGTAAGTAGAAGGAAAATAATAGAATACATTAGGCTAAAATGATAGTCAAATATTTTACAGGCTAGTTGCCATGTGGATGAAATACGTTTCTTTGCATTGTCGAGAGCTGACAAATTCTCGTGTGTGAAAAGTTTTAAGTATTTTAAAAATCAAACCAACAACAAGGAATATCTTATAAATGGTCAACTCCACGAAAAAGGTATATGATATAAATTGTGTATTTAAACAAGATCTACATTTTTTGTGTAGTAATTTTTATCTAACTCTTACGGTTTACTAGCTATGCAAAATCCAGAAACATTCATCCAGAATAAAGAGGTCTTCAGAGTTATTCCTAGAAAATTTAAGTTATACATTTTATTTGTTGTGCTAATATATATTTAATATACGGTATTTTAATAAAAATCGCTGGAGCCATTCTTGAGAAAATCAAAATTGCCGACAATTTTTCCATGTAAAGGGTAGTTTGGGTTGGGGGGAAATTTTCCTCAAAATCTTAGTGTCGCATCCTTGGGAGATACTGAACGTAAATATCAAGTGCGGTGTTTAACAGATACACACAGACCCACCACCGACAGTTTTCTAAAAATGAATTTCTGTTGGATTCAAGGGGTCCCAAAACATGTATTTCCTGTGAAATCTCACAATCGAATTTTTGGGTGCGATACAATACCTTCTCTATACACTGTGTTCATAGTACGTGTAGAGAAAGTAAAATGGATAGAGAAACTAATGTGAATGAAACATAAACTTTTGCATTATCACATATGAAACTGCTTGTGACAAAGCGTTTAATGCAGTTAACGTCTCATCTTATTAAAAGCAGCTTAAGCGATCCCGGAATCCGGAAATAACTGTCAGAAATGACATTCCTATGCATTTAAAAACATCCGTCACACTGTTGATAGGATACATTGTTGTTTCCGCAAATTGTTTTCCTTTGCTTTTTCTCCTGTGATACACAACCTTCCCTTCAGAAGAAAATTGTTTTGCATTTTATAGACGTCGTAAACTTGGGTGAGCAAATGCCAGGGAGGGTTGCAACCCTTATAAACTTACTGTGCATACAAGATTGCAAATAGTAACAGCCAGAATAAGTTACCTTAAAAAAGACGGCGACTGTTTTGATAAGAAAATTAATAATTATAAGGCGACCAAGACGAGTGTGGTCCTGCATCGAAGAGCGCCACTTGTACTAGTATACGTAACGGCATGCCCTCACCTGTGTACAGTCCCATTAGGAAAATCCGAACGATTAGAACGCTCAAACGGGATATACTTGTATGCCACTTTCCCAATTTTTAGGTGTGCGCGTGTCTGCGTGTATCCTACGCTTATAAAAACTGTTTTAAAGCGACACCGAACGAAGAATAACAGTCGATTTGCTTACACTTTGACATGTCCGAAACTTGATGTCGCAACTTTCAAACTTTTCTATTTAAAGTTTTATGTGTGTTTAAAAATCGCACACATTTGGGATTAGGCAGCAAAGGAACAACGGTTGTCATACGCCACGTAAACAACCTCAGAAAGTGTTATACGAAACACATAACAAAGCACACATGCTACGTTTTCCATTACTAAGGTGACCTGTGCCGCGCCGGCGTGTCTATCAAACCACGCCTACATCACGCGAGTAGGACCTTCGCTACCAACGGCATCTCTCTTGGAGTGGGCCAGACACGTGACATTTGATTATGTACGACTGCCTAATCCATGGTGACTTTATCACAGTTTTTGTATGTGCCGAATTTAGAGCTGAAAATTATATTCACATATCACGTACGGTATGACCAACAAGATCTACATCTTCGTTTGGTGTCGTTTTGAAACATCCTATATATATATATATGTGTGTGTGTGTGTTTAAAATGAGGCAAAAACTTGGAACAAATCCTATCTCCCTAACAGCGTGAACGATAAGAAGCTGTTCAGCACTGTTTTTGTTATACTTTTTTTTTTGATAGTCTTTAACGCCCGCTTTTATTACCATGGCACCGCAGGCGATGACACTAGTGATACTTGAAATGAAGATGGAGCACCAGTGGAATGCGATGGAGGGGGAAACCGGAGAACCCGGAGAAAACGACCTTGCGCCGCTTTGTCCACCACAAGTCTCACATGCGGTCACTACGGATGGAACTCAGGCCGTCTAGGTCTAACCACTCGGACACGACGCGGCCAATTTATACCTTACTCCTGAAATATTATCATTCCGTCAACTCTTGAAAACTGTGTAGTTGTGAATCCAGGTTGTATTATGTACACCAATGGTTTATTTTCACCAGGTTCATTTTTTTCTAAGACATTATGCTCTTTCAGAAACAAAGTCAGAACATTCGCTAGGTAACTTCTCTTATTTTTGCACCTTCTAAGTCGAAATCTAATATATTTCACTATTTTCTACTTATGTGAAATAAATATTTCTTGCAAAAGTGTAATAATTTTCACAGTGTAGGAATTTATTTTTAATTTTTTCTACTACATACATACTAGAGATAATACCGGGAGTTCATGGAAATACATGTTTTGAGGACCGCTGAATGAATGAAAATAAATCAGCTTGATATTTATGGTCAGGTTTCCTGAGAACGAAGTTTTTCAAGAAAATCTACTCAGCTCAAACTACCCTTTACATGAAAAGTCGTATGAATGTCACATCAGATTTTAATATCGTACTGGGATGTTGCTATAGTAGCTCAGTGGCAGAGCAACCGATTAGAGCCCCGGAGATCCGTGGTTCAAATCCCGGCTAAGATATTGCAATTTTTAGTCTGATCTTCCTGTCCAATCTTAAAACATAACTTATAAGTGACAGTAAATTGATCTTATTTATCATCCAAAGTTTAACTGTTAGCTTGTGTCAACATCTTTATACATGTACAAGTGACTACAACTTAATCTTTTTCATTGCCCAAAATTATATAAATGCAATGTGTCAATATATTTGTACACAATTGGCAACAAATGTTATTTAATTATAAGTGGCTTAAATAAACTATTATTTGTGAGTGGGATATAAGCGCGAGCGTTTAATTTCTCATGAGCAAATAGTAGTCTAATAAACCACGTGTAATATTCAAAGTTTTATCCTACCCAAATATTAACTGAACTATTCTTATATTATTAATATTATTAGAGTCGTCATTACGAGGAATTGAATTTTAGTCATGACGTAGGTAATGTTTTGCTTGTTCGTAGCTGCATAACCCCGCCGGAATAAACAGTTTCAATGCTGGCTATTTAAACTGCACAAAATAAATCAACTGACTTCTCACCTGGATGTCCCGGGTTCGATTCCTGGCTGGGACTGGGAATTTTTCTTTAACCAGAATTATTCCCATCCCCCACAGAGTCTGAAAGTATGAATGTGAGAGTAACTGTGCGTGTATTTAATTGTATAAAAATGATTAATCTAATGTTCTAAACCTACAGTAATACGAGTTGTTTCACAAGTCAAAGCCCCCGATACGACCATTGAAGTTAAAGAAGGCTATATAAATGGGTAAAAAATCAATAATAATATAAATAATAATAATAATAAAAAACCAATAAATGAATGAAAATGGATATTCCCGAAGAAGTTTTAGGTTATGCTAAAAAACTGTATTTAATTTGTTACCCGCAAGTCGAAGAACTTATATGACAAGCAATCTGCATTATTTGAAGCTCGAGGAGCTGCCAAAGGAGTTAAAATAATTTACAATGAAATAAAGATTCATTTTTGTTGTTTCCTAGGATGCATGTAATGTATACATGAAGTGTAAGTGTAATTATCCCAAGTTAAACAGACACCTTGTGTCAACGATTTTATGCATATATATAACTGACACTGGTATTAAAGGTATCACTAGAGCAAAATTTAAACTCTATACCGTAATAAAATGCACTCGATGTGTTCACATGTTGTGGTTGTACAGATGCAAGCAGCTTCAGAACTCACAGATGCAGGACAGTAACCTTATAGTAAGGATGCGTCATTCCCATGTCCACTGCCATTCTGGGAGATGGTAGGTTGAGGTTCTGCTGCATGTAGGAGGAACAACTTCATCTTTCCTCAAGAACATTTTGGAATCTACAGAGTTTAAGTATTGTTATTAGAACATATATTATAAAATATACGAGGGTCTTTTGTTTTCAACCTTCGATAGGCTATAAATAAAAGACAAGTTCATAAAAACAATTATTTAATTACTAAAAGTTTTGTACCCTAATGTTACTTTTCAACATAATCACCGAAAAGATTGAGACATTTGTGCACAATGTTGCCGCCAATGATTTCAAAGGAGCATTGGCGTTGTTTTGAAGATCTTCGTACTTTACGAGGTTTGCGGAGAGCCGTTCAAAACAAACGAAGAGGAATGCTGACTTCAGGAATTGTGTTGATCCATGTCAACGCTCGTCCACACACACTGCTGGCACAGTCCATCGGATCCTTGAACAATTTCAATGGGATATTTTCGATCATCCGCCGTACATTCCTGATATGGTACCCAGCACATTTTCCCTGAACTGAAGACGTGGCTAGGAGGGCAGCACTTTTAAGTCAACAAAGAACTTTTCGGTGATTATGTTGAAAAGTAACCATAAATGTACATCCTTTTTAATAATAAAATAATTGTTTTCTATGAACTTGTCTTTTATTTATAGCTTATCGGAAGTTGGCAAAAAGCGGCCCTCCTGTATGCTCTCTTTTGAGGGTTTAATTATAACTAAGATTAATAATAAAGTAAACTGACAGCTCCTCCGGAACCTCAGAGTTGGTTGGATTTTCAAGAGAGGAGTTCTCTAAGATTATATCCTCTAATATAGGGTTTATTATATTTTTACTTTCTCTACCCGTACTATGTACAAAGTGTATAGAGAAGGTACTGCATTTCACCCAATAATTCGATACCAAGATTTCACCTAAAATACATGTTTTGGGGCCCCCGAGTCCCAAAAAAGTATTTTTAGAAAAATATCCGCGTATGAACAGCATAGCTCAAAAACGAAGAAGCCGCTAATACCAAACTTGGTATATAAGCTACGTATTTTTCAAGGATGCGACACGAAGATTTTCAAGAAAATCACCCCCACACCAAACTACCCTTTACATGGAAGATTTTTCGAAAATTTTGATTTTCTTAAAAATGACTCAAACGATACGTTATTTATAAGATATTTTTTGTGACAAACGAAACGTATATCTTGAATTTTCTGGGAATAGCCTCGGAAGACCTCTTCATTCTGGATGACTTTTGTATAGCTGGCAAACCGTAAGAGATAGACTAAAGCTTACTACACAAAAATATAGAGCTAACTAAAACACACAATTTATATCACATTTTTATAGAGTTAATCGTTTTTCAGACATTCCGGATTATTGGTTTCAGTTTTAAGCCACTTGACTTTTCTCAAACGGGAAGACTTTTTTTCCCCCTCGTTTCTAATGATTTCAAATGAGCATTGACGTTGTTTTGAAGATCTTCGTTGGTTTGAAAGTGCTGCCTTCATAGCCACGTCTTCAGTTCAGAGAAAAGGTGAAAGTCGGTGGGTACCAGGTCAGGACTGTACGGCGGATGATCGAAAATGCCCCATTGAAATTGTTCAAGGAGCCGATGGGTTGTGCCAGCAGTGTGTGGATGAACGTTGCCATGGATCAACACAGTTCGTGAAGTCAGCATTTTTCTTCGTTTGTTTTGAATGGCTCTCCGCAAACGTAAAATTTCACAATAAACAGCTGCATTGATAGTGGTTCCGGTCAGCATCATTGGCAACAACATTTTTTGAAGCGGGTATTGCAAATCTTGTGCTCAATCTTTTCGGTGATTATGTTGAAAAGTAACCATAAGTGTACAAAACTTTTAGTAATAAAATAATTGTTTTCTATGAACTTGTCTTTTATTTATAGCCTATCGGAGGTTGAAAAAAAACGGCCCTCGTATTTATCTTGTTTTCTAGATTCTTATTTATATCAAAACTTTCATCACAACCCAAATAATTGAAGTTGGATAGTTGTTCCAGACATTTGTTTTCAATAGTTTTTTTTTTTTTTTTTGATCTTGCCTGATGTTTTCCTCTATGCGCCATTATTTTGGTTTTCTTTGTGGGTAGATTTAGATTGTAATATTTCCCTAATAGATGCATTTTATATATGAAACATTTGAGATTCTCTTCATTGTCCTGTATTATGACCAAATCGTCAGTGTAGAGAATCACATTTAAGTTTTTATTTCTATTGAGATTTATTCCTTCATTCATCTCCTTTTTCCAAATCTTAATCAAGTCATCCATGTATATATTAAATAGTGTGAGAGAGAGGCTGCATCCCTATTTTACTAATTTGAAACATTCAATCATTAAAACATTCTATACAAAACTAACATCAAGAAATGGTGGAACTAATTTTTCCATCCTCACGATGATCATTTCGGTTGGAACCAATTGGTATAAAGTTTAATTCGCATCCCGTCCCTTTTTGTACAGCAAAGGTGGTTCTTATTGCGGAGGGAGTATAGAACGTTCTTGTTTCCAAATATTGCGTTTTCTTGAAACTTTTTAGCTTGATAGAATTAATATGTTAGAACAGTCTGATAGTGGGACCGCCAGTTTACTGCCTCCAGACTTGCAGGATCTTTAATTGAGACTTTCTCGCCTAGAAAAGCTGCCTAATCGAACTTTCTCTAGAGAGGATCTCAAGCAAAAATATATTATATGCTTAAAGGATGAAGACATCCGGGAAGACCAAGGAAACGATGGTCACACATAATCTGAAGCCGGAACAGGCATTTTACCTTGTCCCTGAAGTGCAAAAGAAGAAGAAGCGGTTGTTATTTGATATAGTTCTCTCTCTTTCTCTTCTCTCTCTCTCTATCTTTCTCTCTGTTTTCTATACCACGTACTATACATAGCAAATAGAGAAAAGATTGTATTCCACCCAAAACTTTTATACAGAGAATTCACCGGGAATACGTGCTTTGACGCACACTGAACAAAATATCTGATGTGTTACACTCACATGACTTTCTCTAGCTGCTCTACAACTTCTTACAAAAGATTATTCTTCTATCTTCGTGCTAATCAAGATAAACATTAGCAGAGTGGATGCTTTTTACCAATAGAACTACCATAGCAAAATGACGAAACAACATTAAATTCCCCAATTGACTCATATTTTCCCATATAAAACAGAAGGAGGTCTCAAATGATCAATATTGCCATAATGACTCAATTGGCAAGAAAAACCGGGCAGAAAACGAAAGATCCATGATTCAAAACCCAGATATGGCATTGAATTTTGGAGTCTTGAGATTTATCAATATTAGGTTTCTCCTACAGCTCTCGAAATTTGCTTTCTGCAAATTGTGATCGATTTTGACAGATATGTACCTACCAAAGGTTTCTGTATGGTATTTAAAGTTTATCGCCGTTTAACTGGTAGGTCATATCAATTGATGAATGAATGAAACGGGTGAAATTATCTCGAATGAAGCCAGGTTCTATAGCGCTTAAAGCTACTCGAAATTGGTGTTGCTTGTGGTTTACGGAAAAAATCTTATGTATTTCATTCACATCACTTTCTTTCTCCATTCTGCAAACAAACTATACTTACAAAATATATATTTTTTGTCTACACAATGCTAATCAAGATAAACATTATCATAAATGATCTTATTAGTCAGTTCTTTACAGGTGGAATGGAAACGAAGGAATGCATTGAAGTGACATACAAACATAGCTTTTAAAAGCTGTTGTTATGCGATTGTTATTGAAAAACGGTTCTCTTTCCAAGGTCAGGAATAAAAAAAGAGATATCAAACGGATGAGGACATCCCGTTTGAGATAAGTTCAAGTATTTTAAAATCGAAACCATAAACAGAGAATATCTCTGAAATGATTCGCTCTACCGCCCTCCCCAAACTATGTATAACACAAATTGTGTGTTTGAACAAGATCTACATTTGTATAGTAAGTTATTGTCGAATTTTTCCTATCCCCCTCAGAGTCTGGAAGTAGAATGAGACAGGGAATGTCCGTGTGTTTAGTGATAAAAATGATTAACATACAGTCAATAACCTAAGTTAATATAGAATTGTTTCACAAATTAAACTCCTGATCAATATGACCATAGTAGTTAAAGAGGCTATACAAATGAAACACTTAAACCAAAAAAAAAAAAAAAAAACAACAACAGTTTTTGTCTTTCTCTTACGGTTTACCAGTTATACAAAAATCATTTAGAATAAAGAGGAGCTCATTTGCCCTGTAAATGGCTTTAATATACGGCATTTTAATAAAAAAAAAAAAGTTAGTCTTTTTTAAATTTAGAAAATTATATGAAGAAGAATTTGGGGTGGGATCTTGTTCTGAAAATCTTCACGTTTGTATCCTTGGAAGGTTTCGTAGTCGGTTCGTTTTTAGGACTATCACACCCCTAAGAATTACAAGCAGATGCCTAGGCGTCAGAAGCCTGTTGGGGAGTTAACGGCATGAAACCACAGAATGGAGAATCTGGAAACAGTGGTTGGCCCGTAGCTAGCCATGAGCGTGAGACAGTGGATGATATGAAATGCAAGCGAAATGGTTGATAGGAAAGATGATGGAGCAATTGGTGGAATGAGTGGCGGGGGAAATCGGAATACCGGAGGAAACCTGCCCAGACGCCGCTTTGTCCACCAAAAATCCCACATGTGGGCGCTTGGGATCGAACCCTGGCCGCCTAGATGGGACGCGAGCGTTTTAAACAATCGGCGCCGTCCTCCTCGGAAGGTACCGAACATAAATACTAAGTCTGGTAATTAACTGACCTATCGTATATGAATTATCGTGTTCACAGACACAAGGACACACGCACACCTTTTTCTTTAAAAAGAAATTATTCGGGTGTCCTCAAAATGTGAATTACCGGAATCTCGGTGTCGAATTTTTGGGTGGAATGCAATGTAAAGAAAGTAAAAATAAAGAGTCGGGTGAGCAATTTAATGATCTGTCGGCACGTTGCCTTGGAGCTCAGTAGGTAAGGGTAACCGGATGCAGATCCGTAGTTTAAATCCCGGCCCTGGTATTGAATTTTTCAGTCTGTCTCCACCTTCCCTTACCCCGAATTCATCTTCTGAGGATAAGGAAAACTTCCGGGAAAAGTCCGGGTAACGGAACCATAATGGAAATTCGAACTCGACACCTCTTGAATGTCCTTAGAAGTGGACTTGCTCAGAATGAAGAAGTTGAACATTGTCATTTTTTTCTTTGCTTTAACGCCCGTTTTTATTACTTTGGCACCGCAGGCGATGACACTAATGATAAATGGAATGAAGATGGCGGGTGGAATACGATGGCGGGGTAAACCGAAGAACCCAGAGAAAACCCTCCCCTGCGTCGTTTGATCTACTACAAATCCCACATGCGGCCATCTGAGATCGAACCCGGGCCACCTCGGTGAGAGGCTAGTGGTTGCGGCGGTTCCTTAGTATATGGTGGCAGTTCCGGGTTCGTATCCCGTGTGAAGGTTTAGGAGATTGAGTGCCCTAGCTCACAATGTGTAGCATGTAATCTTTCTCAGATGTGGTAAGACACAAGTGATTTCATTTTAGTTCACGATTGTTATTGAACTCGTTTATTTATTTTCTTCAATATTTTTCGAATACACACGCACTCCTAAATGTTCCTCCTTTCCAGCTACTCTTTACGTGGCCGAGCTTATCGTCGCTTATAACGTGTTAATGTATTCTCGTATTAAATAAACACCGTTTCTATAGCGGCCATTCGTTTCCACAATGAACTCAAAAATCACGTCTTAACCCAACGAGTCTTCCATAGCAAGTGAACTCGCGTTTCTCGACCAACAAGAAATCCGTATGAATAGTTTTCTCGAAAACATGATGGCCCTCAAACGGGACCGCTTCCCTCTGCCATTGTGAAATATACATTAGCGAACAAAAGACGAGCCTGCACTAGCGGTGAGAGACAACATAGTGAAATCTCTGTTTTCTGGAGACTCGAAGAGTTTCCAGAAGTCGAGATTCACTGCGAGGGTTGGTCTCTAACAGCAAACTACCTAGGCCGCGCCGTGGCCAAGTGGGTAGACGGCCGGGGTTCGATCCCAAGCGACCGCATGTGAGATTTGTGGTGGACAAAGCGGCGCTGGGGCGGGTTTCCCCCGCCATCACATTCCACCGGTGCTCCATCATCTTTCATGTATCATCAGTGTCACCACCTGCGGTGCCATTAGTAGTTAAAGCGGGCGTTAAACACTACAAAAAAAAAAAAAAGAAAAGAAAAAAAAAAAAGCAAACTACCTAAACCCAAACTTCAAAGTCACGCCGAAGGTCATCATGTTCTGAAAAATACTGTATTCGCTTTTGTTATGTCCAATCTCGGAGAATAGTCGCCTTCCGTGGTGTAATGTTTACCATGCTGACTTCATATACACAAGGTCCCGGGTTCAAACCCGGCGAAGGAGGATGGATTTTTTCGGGTGTAAAAAGAACCTCAGGCCTGATGGAGAGGCTTCTGAGAAAAATAAGCAGTCTTTCACGCCCAATTTAGAATGGGACGCTGAGAACCAGAGTAGTTAAAGAGCGACCATAAACAACACACCATTTACATTTTCTTGGGGAATATGACTTTCACATTTCTTCCCTGGGTATTTCCAGTGTATATTTGTCCCTTCTTAATTTAATTTATATCTCCCTTTTAGATATATTTTAATCCCGTTACACGACCTGTACTGTCTCAGAGGCGAGTGGTCTAACCCCTCGGCTTTAACGTTGCCAGTAGAAATCACCCAAGAACTTGAGTTGAAATTTCTCGTAACATTTTATGCGTAGCTCGACTTGTGTAAGCTGCATCATTGCACTAGCAGAATGTCACGTTTCACCTCTCACTGCGGTGAATAAACCGCAGAATGAACTTAGCCAAGACATGACAGTCAAGGAGTCAGTTTGCAACTAATAATAGGACTCTTCGACAACCGATACCCTACTGGTCTGACCTGTTTCTGTTTTAGCGGAGCCAGCCTGGTTGTGGCTGACGGAATCCTTGCGCCTAGTCTCATGTTTCTGACAGTACATCCCTAACTTAGGCAGAGAGAAAAAATCTGATGTGTTCCATTCACACGACTTTTGCTATTGTTGAAAAGCTTAATCTTCTATCTTTTTCATACTAATCTAGTAGAATTGGTCTTATTACTTGCTTACTTGTAAGTAGAAGGAAAATTAGGGAGTTTAGTTTTCCTCCAACAGGACCGCTCCCCCATATCACTGGGCAATAACCATTAGCAAACAAAAGGAAATCCTGAACTAGGGGCGAGAGGCAACGTAGTAAAATCTGTTTCCTGGTGACACTGCTTGCTTGCGCCTAAGTTAAGGGACCAATGAGTAAAAAACTTAGCAGCAGTGAGAGTGGGTTTCCAGCCGCACAATCCTAATCCCATATTTTAAAGCCTTTGGAAGAAGAGTGGGGCAGGATCATCATATTCTGAAAAATACTGTATGCTACAGCGATAATCAAATCTTTTAAAAGCCGGTTACCATGTGATTGAAATCCGTTTTTTTTTTGTTTTTGTTTTTGTTTTGTTTTTGTTTTTTTGTTTTTGTTTTTTGTTTTGTTTTGTTTTTTTTTTGTTCCCTTAACCAGGAGTTGACAAATAACCTTATCAGAAAAGTTAAAGTATTTTAAAACTCACACTAATAACAAGGAATATCTTTAAAAAAATTATCAACTCATATATGTGACAAATTGTGTTTTAATGAGATCTATATCTCGTATTTTGTGCAGTTAGTTTTTGTCTATCTCTTACGGTTTACTGGTTTTGCAGAATTCAGCAAAATTCATCGAGAATAAAGAGGTCATCAGAGGCTATCGCTAGAAAATTCAAGATGTACATTTTATATGTCATGTAAATATCTTTAATAAGCGGCGTTTTAATCAAAATCGTTAGAACCATTTTTGAGAAAATCAAAATTTTATAAATACTAAACTTAGATTTCAAGTTTGATGGTTAACCGATTTCCGCTTTTGAGTTCATAGACACTCGGACAAACACGGAACTTCTAAAAAAGGTTTTTATACAGGGGATCCTAAAACGTGTATTTTCGGTGAAATCTCGGTATCGAATTTTTGGGTGGAGTGTACCTAAAAAAAGTGTAAAAATCAGTTGTGTTACATTCACTTGAGATTTTTATCCTATGTATTTTATATTAAGTAATATAATGTGACTATGCCTTGCCGACATCAATCGTCGCACGAGTGTCAGCAACTTGCTTCATCGCCACCGATGATTGTTGTCGTTCTTTTCATTAATTAATGCATTGTTACACCTGAGTGAGAGAGCTTTAATTAGAAGCTTCGATTGTCGCACCTATGTGCCAGTTTGTGATATATACGATGACACTAATAATACTTGACATGAAGATGGAGCAAACCGGAGAGCCCAGAGAAAACCCGCTCCTTCACCGCTTTGTCAATGAAATAATGCAGACTGTGTGCAGGTTGGGATGGGAGGAGTACATTATCGTCAGCATACATAACTGACCAGCTGACTAGTTAGTAAATTGGGAAGGTCAGACACATTGAAAAGAAGAGGAACTAGGATGGACCCTTGTGGACACCCGCGCTGTCAAAAACAAATGCAATCAATGCGAACAATCAATCTAACGTTGAGGAAACTGCAAAGAATTTAAAATAGTTGCTGAGGAAGGCGATTCACAACAGTTTAAGAAGTAAACCAAATGCCACAGATGTCGACGCTTAGGAGATGATAATACTTCTGCTATTTACTGGTGGCGTTCAAATTTCTGAAGAATGGACTGGTAAACTGTAAGAGCTGGTACGTCATAGAATGCTTATGCCAAAACCCAAACTGGTATGGAGGTAAGAGTTTAGCCTGGTAAAGTATGTGCAAAAAAGGCTAGAATAACCTTCTTCAAAAGTTTAGACAAAACAGGTATTAGTCAACTTTGTGACGGTAATTTGAAGTGAGGTTCTTAGGCTTATAGGGATTGAGGAACTCTGATTTCGCTCAGCTTCCATTTCTGAGCAAAATATCAACCCAAAGAGCAGTATTCAAGATGGAATACAAATAAACTAAAGCCTTTTTATGAGCTTTTGAGTGCAGTATATGGAATGCGATAATGCCAAGGGATTTCTTATTAGGAAGGACCCGAATAAGAAGAACCAATTCACATGGTGAGGCGAACGACTGATTTCTCAGGTTGATCCTGCAAGTCATACTCAATAGAAGTGGTAGAGAGTGGATCAGGACTGAGGAAATGAGACACTAAAGCATACATTAAGAAGGTGCATAGTCTATCCTAAGGCCACCAACGTGTAAGGCTGGAACAACAGCATAATCCATGGCCAGGAGTAAAACAAAAGAAACAGAACTCCCGTTTGAGAAAATTAGAAGTATTGGAAAATATAAACCTATAACAAGTGATATGTTGGAAATACTTAGCTCCACATAAACATGTATTTGACAAAATTGTGTTTTCTGACAGAGTCTATATTTTTCCTGTATCAAATTTTGTGTATTTCTTACTGTTTACTAGTTAAAAAACTTACTCAGAATAAAGAGGACTTCAGAGGCTATTCCCCAAAAAATCCTAGATATACATTTGTCATATAAATATATTTAATATACAGTATTTTTAAATGAAAATCGTCACAGCCTTTTTTGAGAAAACAAACTTTTCGAAATTTGTTTCAAGTAAAGGATGGTATGGGGTAGGGGGATTTACTTGATATTTACTTTTCGTTTTTGTTATACCGTTCACCAGATACGCACAGACATTACATACGGACCTTTTTCTCAAAAGTATATTTTGGATTCGAGGTCCTCAAAGCATAAGTACACTTCTCGACTTCAAATTTTTAGGTGGATTACAATACTTTCCTTCCTCTACGCAGTAGGAAAAGTAATAAAAATGTAGCTGGACCTTCTGTTTTTCTAAAACTGCTGCAGGGGAATCAAGGTTCACTCACTACTCGCAGTTTTGTTCTTCGGTTTGCCTGTTGGCTATTGCTCGAAGGAGTTGGTATTCAATTAGCTCTTGTCGCCGGGAAGTATGACCACCTGCAAGGCACGACGCTGGAGGCTAGAAAAAGAAAAAAAATACAGAGTGACAAAACGGTAGCGATATTCTAAAGATAAGTTGATCATTCTAGAAATCTAGATCATTACGATTCACCATAGTTATAATGATGAATGCTGTCTGGATTAATGTTGATATCATGCTATCATTATATTATCATTATAGTCATCTCGTGGTTAGGACCGGAGGCGAAAATAGTGAGGGAGCATAGCTTGCTATTTTCTCTTGTATTCTTGTCGCAAAGAATCCCATATATTTAGATGACTTGAAAGTCGAAATACACATTTCCTCTACTTTGAAAGACCACTCCCCTCTCACTCGCCTCACCCAAGCAACCGCATGTGAGACTTATGGTGGACAAAGTGGCGCAGGGGCAGGTTTTCTCCGGGTTTTCCCTCGCTATCGCATTCTAACGGTGCACCATATTCATTCCAGTGTCATCGCCACATTACAAAAAATTTGATGTGTACCATTCACATGACTTTCTCTATACCTCAGCAACAAATATTGTTAAAAAGCTTATCCTTCTATTTATTTCATGCTAATCAGAAATGGGGAAAAATAGCAGAAATAGTATTATTACTTGCTTCCTTGTAAGTAGAAGCGAAATGAAGCAGTACCATAGGCCAAACTGGTAGTCAAAAGCTGGTTGCTATGTTACTGAAGTTCCATTGTTTGTATGAACAGGAGTTGACACATTCCTGTATGAGAAAAGTATATGTTTTTCCACGCAGACACCAAAAACAAGGAATATCTAAAAAAACAATCAACTCCATTTAAACATAAATTGTGTGTTTTAACGTGCTCTACATTTGGTAAGTTTTTGTCCATCTCTTACGGTTTAGCAGTTATTCAAAATTCCGCACAAATCATCCAGAATAAAGTACTCTTCAGAGGCTATTTCCAGAAAATTCAAGATATATATTTTATTTGTCAGCTAAATATCTTTAATATACGAAATTTTTATCAAAATCGCTAGATTTTTGAAAAAATCAACATTTTCGAAAAAAATTCCATGTAAAGGGTAGTTGGAAGTCGGGGGATTTTTCTCAAAAGCTTCGTATCGAATCCCTGGAAAATACTAAACTTAAATACCAAGTTTGGTATTTTACCGACTTTTCGTTTTTGAGTTATCGTGTTCACAGACACACGGACACATGGACACACACACGGACCTCTTTCTGATAATACTTTTTTTTATACAGGGGACCCTAAAACATATATTTCCGGTGAAATCTCGGTATCGAAGTTTTTGGTGGAATGCAATACCTTCTCTATACACTATGTACATAGTTCGTGTAGAGAAAGTAAAAATTAGATGTGTTTCACTCACATGACTTTCTCTAGCAGTTCTACAAACTTCTTACATAAGATTGTTCTTCTTTCTGCACCATGCTAATAGAGATAGTCATTAGCAGAATGTTCTTTATACTTAGTTCCTTATAAGTAGGAAGGAAATAGGGGAATATTCTAGCTAAACCCATAGTCAAATGTTTTAAAAGCTGTCGTTATGCGATAGCCATTGCAAATCGCTTCTTTGCTTGGCCAGGAATAGAATAAAAGAAAATCTGATGTGTTCCATTCACATGCCTTTCTCTATCTCTCTGTAACAAATTATTGTTAATAAGCTTATCTTTTATTTGTTTCATATTAATCGAGGAAAATTAGCAGAAATAGTCTTATTCCTTGCTTTATTGTAAATACAAGCGAAATAAGGGAGTACAATAGGTTAAACTGAAAGCAAAGGCTGGTTGCTATGTGACTGATGTTCCTTTGTTTGTGTGGACAGGAGTTGACAAATTCCTGTATGAGAAAAGTATGTTTTTCAAAGCTGAAACCAAGATAAAGGAATATCTCAAAAACGATCAACTCCACGAAAAAAATGTATATAACATAAATTGTGTGTTTTAACGTGCTCTACATTTTTTGTGTGTTAAGGTTTTGTCCATCTCTTACAGTTTAGTAATTATGCAAAATTCATCCAGAATAAAGTAGTCTTCAGAGGCTATTCCCAAAAAATTAAAAATATACATTTTATTTGTCAGGTAAATATCTTTAATATATGATATTTAAATAAAAATCGTTAGAGCCATTTTTTAGAAAATCAAAATTTTCGAAAAAAGTTCCATGTAAAGGGTAGTTTGGGGTGGTTTCTTTTCCCTCAAAATCTTCGTGTCGCATCCCTGGAAGATACTAAACTTAAATACCAAGTTTGGTATTTTACCGACTTTTCGTTTTTGAGTTATCGTGTTCACAGACACACGGACACACACACACACACACACACACACACACACACACACACACACACACGGACCTCTTTGTGAAAATGCTTTTTTTTTTTAGATAAAGGGGACCCTAAAACATATATTTCCGGTGAAATCTCGGTATCGAATTTTTTGGCGGAGTGCAATACTTTCTCTATTCACTATGTACATAGTGCGTATAGAGAAAGTAAAAAAATTATACTCTCTGAGAAAAATATAAGTACTTCACAACTGAAACCATAACAAGGAATATCTTGGAAACGGTTACCTCCACAACAAAAATGCAAAGGACATAAATTGTGTGTTTTGACGAGATCTTCATTTTCTGTGTGGTAAGTTTTTGTCTATCTCTTACGATTTAGGAGTTAAGCAAAATTCGGCAAAATTCAACCAGAACAAAGAGGTGTTCAGAGGCTATTACCAGAAAATTTAAGATATACATTTTATTTGGGATGCAAATAGCTTTAATATAGGGATATTAATCAAAATCGTTTAGAGCCATTTTTTAGAAAATTAAACTTTTCGAATTTTTTTCCATGTAAACGGTATTTGGGGGTGGGGGGATTTTCTTTAAAATCTTTGTGTTGCATCTGAACTTAAATATCAAATTTGGTATTTAACGGACTTGTAGTTTTTTAACTATGCTGCCCACAGACACACACAGACCTTTTTCTAAAAATGCTTTTCTTTGACTCAGGAGTCTCAAAACATGCATTTCTGGTGAAATCTCAGTATCGAATTTTGGGGTTCCATAGAATATTTTGTCTATACACTATGTATATAGAACGTGTAAGGAAAGTAGTAATTTTCATCTTTATTTTTACTTTCTCTATACATACTATGTACATAGTGTATAGAGAAGGTATTGTATTGCACCCAAAAATTCGATACCGAGATTTTACTGGGAAATATATTTTTTGGGTTCCCCTAAATAAAATAAAAAAAGCGTTTTTGGAAAAGGCCCGTGTGTGTCTGTGGACAGCATAGCTCAAAAACGAAAAGACCGTTAAGTACCAAACTTGGTACTTACATGGAAAAATGTTCGAAAATTTTTATTTTTAAAAATGACTGAAACGATTTTGATTAAGACATAGTATATTAAAGATATTTATATTACAAATAAGACGCATATCTTGAATTTTCTGGAAATAGTCTCTGAAGACGTATTTATTCTGAATGAATTTTGCTGAAAATTGCGTAATTGGTAAACCGTAAAAGATACACAAAAACTTACTACACAAAATATGTAGATCTTGTTGAAACACAATTTGTTTCACATTTAAATTTTTTTCGTACAGTTAGCCATTTTTGAGATATTTCTTGTTATTGGCTTCAGTTTTAAAATACTTTAAAATAACTTTCACGTACGGGAACTTGTCAACTCCTGCCAATGCAAAGAAACGGATTTCATCCACATGGCAACCAGCCTCTAAAACATTTGACTATCAGTTTAGAAAGCATTTCTACTAATGTTTATTTCGATTAACATGAAGTAGACAGAAGAATAGGCTTTTTAACAAATACGTTTTGTTACGGAAATGTAGAGAAAGTCATGTGAATAGACGCATCAAATACGATAGTATTGGTAATTTTTACTGTGTGCAGAAGATGGCCTTTGATAGCGATGCAGATTTACACGCCCCGAATGTTTTCACTATCTGTTGTTTGCCGCAAGCATGGGACTAATGAGAGTTAAAGCAGTGTATTCTCAAGATTTGCTCATCCCGGTAATTGGGTGGAAACAAAAGAAGAACAAAGAACGAAGTGGCCGGAAGAAAGTGAGCATCATGCAGCGTGGGAGCGGTCTGTCTCGCCAGCTGACGCGGCAGGAAACGGATCACAAAACGTGCGTTTTTGCTGCAACTCTCGTCTTATAGACCAAACACCAATCTTTAACTGCGGCAGTTTTAGAGCTTGCTGAAAATAATTTGGAGAAGTAGTTTCTCAAAGGGTATCAGGGGCGTACACAGGGAGTGGAGTTGTGGGGCTAAATCTCGTATATGGTGACCATACGTCGGATTTCGCCGGTTTTGTCCTGCTTTTTAATTTTCTCTACACGTACGTAGACGCAGACAAGGTATTTCATTCCATCTAAAATTTCGGTACCAATATTTCACCGGAAATATGTGTTCTAAATATTGACATTTACAGTCTACAATCATGGACATACAGTATTTGTACAGTTACAAATAGAAACCATTTTATTTTAGCATTTCTTCTTTTAAAAACGCAAACATTTCAAATGTTCTATTAGGGTACTTTTATATTGAAATTTAGTTTACTATGTTCTGCAAACAATACACATGTTTTCTTCTCAAGGGTTGTATTTTATGTGACACTTAAGTATTAGGACAGCGATAATAAACAATGAACAACGGTTATCTGGTAAGTAATACGTTTCTGTCATCTCACTTATTATACAGAGTCGTTAAACTATAAGGTATCTCCACTACCGGCTTCTATACTTGTGTCAGAGAACTGAGAGTCGGTATGAATTTTTGGGTGAAATTTGTATTTGAGGGGCGCTCAATAAGTCCTTAGAAAATGCAAGAAATTACACTCGTAGCATCGAAAAAAGTTTGTACCTAGTAACAGCTATATTCATCATGTGGTTTTGCTGCCATAGGCGATTGAATCAACAATCTTGTGCTTCTTTGCAAAGGTGGAAACACCTCTATTTAAAAGGCTTAACACCGAAAGAGATAATAGCCGAGTTGGGTGGCACAATTGCTCCTGCGTTTGCAACAATTTACAATAGAATAAACGAATTTAAACGTTCCACGGACATCCACAAATAATGTACATCGCTCCGGACGTCCAGTAGAAATTACTTCCTCGGAAATTATTGACAAAATCATATGGTTTTGAGTGATCGACGAAATAGTAGAGGCAAATCACAAGGCATAGTGTTCTCAATTTTGCATAAAAAATTAGGTCTGACAAAAGTCTGGGCAAAATCGGTGCCCATTTGCTCTCAATGGAGAATAAATGCAACCGTGTGACCGACTCGGAAGCTGGTTTAGCACTTTCCCGTTGCAATCTGAAGAGTTTCTGCGTCGATACTTAATTGTGGATGAAACATCGATACATTACTGCACTCCAGAGACAAAATTACAGTCGAAACTGGGTTTTTAAAGGCTCTGAAGAAGGCAAAAATGGTGGAATCTGCAGACAAGGTGATGGCCTCGGTATTTTTTGGAAGCACGCGGTACCATCTACATTGATTACTTGCAGAAAGGAAGGACAATAAATGGAAAGTATTATGCATCGTTATTTCACTGGTTGAACGGAGCAATCAAGAAAAAACGCCTTCACCTGACAAAGAAAAAGATTCTCTTCCTTCAAGACAATGCAGGAGTACACATCTGTGCAGTTTTTATGGCAAAAATTGTAGAATTAATTGTAAAATTACTACAACATCCACCGTATTCACCAGATTTGGCCCCCAGTGACTTTTTATTACTATATCGGCGGAAAAGGATTCACCTCTAACGAAGAGGCCATCTCCCAAACAGATGCCTACTTTGAGGATATTCCGAAATCCTACTTTTTGGAAGGCTTAAAACATTTGGAGAAACGATGGGAAAAGTGTATCGAGCTAAATGGAGATTATGTTGAAAAAAACAACTGATGTTTTTCATTCACATGACTTTCTCTACATCTCTGTAACAAATTATTGTTGAAAAGCTTATTCTCCCATCAACATAATGCTAACCGATATAAACATTAGCAGAAATTGTCCTTATATTTTGGCCCCTTGTAAATAGAAGAATAAAAATCTATTGTGTTCTATTCACACGATGTCCTCTAGCTTTCCCGCAAACAAACCTTTCATTAAAAAGATCGATCATTTATCTACATCATGCTAATCAAGATAAACATTAGCAGAATTAGTCTTATTACTGGCTTACTTGTAAGTCAAAGGGAAATAAGAGAATGCACAGGCTAAAGCGATTCTCGTCCTTTAAAAGCCTGTCGCTATGTGAAAAAATTGAGGTTTGGTAAACAAACGAGAAACAAGAAGAAAAATATCTTCCCGTTTGAGAAAAGTTTAAGTGGCTAAAATTCAAACCAATAATCCGGAACATCTATAAATCGGCTAACTGGACAAAAAATGTATATGACATAAATTGTGTGTTTTAATGAGATCTACTTTTTTTGTAGTAAGTTTTTTTGTATCTCTTGCGGTTTTGCAGTTATACAAAATTCATCCAGAATGAAGTCTTCAGAGGCTATTCCCAGAAAATTCAAGATATACATTTCGTTTGTCATAAAAATATCTTAAACATAAGGTATTTTAATGTCAATCGTTTGTCATTTTTGAGAAAATTAAAATTTTCGAAAAATGTTCCATGTATAGATAGTTGAGATGGGGGATTTTCTTGAAAATCTTCGTATCGCATCATTGGAAGATACTGAACTTAAATATCAAATTTGGTATTTAACGGACTTTTCGTTTTTTAGCAATGCTCCCCACAGACACACACACACACGGATATTTTTCTAAAAATGTTTTTTTTTTTGCTTCAGGGGTTCTCAAAACATATTTTGGGTGAAATCTCGGTATCGAAATTTTGTGTGCAATACAATACCTTCTAGGTAGCGCCGTATTTGAGTGGTTAAACCGCTTCCCTTCCATCTAGTCGGCACGGGTTCTATCCCAAGCGCCCCATGTGGGATTCGTGGTGGACGAAGCGACGTCTGGGCGGGTTTTCTCCGGGTCTTCCTCCACTCATTCCACCAATTGCTCCACCATCACCTTTCCAGTCATCGATTTCACTTACATTTCATATCATCCACTTCCTCATGTTCACGTATAGCTACGAGCCGACCCCTCGTAACAGGTTCTCCATTCTATGATTTCGTGCCGTAGGCTCTCCTACAGGCTTCTGACCCCTAGACATTAGCTTGTAAGTCCTAGGGGAGTTTCAGTCCTACAATTACGGGCAGGGTAAGCCGATTACGAAACATAACAATACCTTTTCTAAGTATTTTAAATCTGAAACAAATAATTTGAAATATCTCAGAAATGATCAATTCTACGAAAAAACCGTATATTACATAACTTGTGTGTTTTAACGAGATCTATATTAATTATGTAGTTAACTTTTGTCTATCTGTTTCGGATTATCAATTATGCAAAATTCAGCAAAATTCATCCCGAATAAAGAGTTCTTTAGAGGCTATTCCCAGAAAAGTGTCTTAAAATATCTTATGCATAAGGTATTTTAATCAAAATCGTTAGTCATTTTGAGAAAATTTAGCGCTCCTATCGTTTTTGAGTAGGTGCTGCCCACAGACACACGCGGACCTTTTTCTAAAAATGTAGACATCAAAACATATATTAACGATGAAATCTCGCATCGAATTTTTGGGTGCAATACAGTACCTTCTCTATGCACAATATACACAGAATGTGTAGAGAAAGTAAAACAATCTACCAAAGTAATTTATTATTTTATCTTTTACTAAGGAATTATTCAATGCAAATTGGATAGGTGAAGAAAATAAATATGAATAATTAAAATATTAGCTTGACGTCCTCTTAAACGTAACTAGATGAATAGCTGTAATACCAGAAGCTAAGTTAAGTAACCGCATGTTCCATTGTGGTGGGACACTTTTCAGGCTGTTTCTAACATTTTTTCGGTGAAATTTGCGGTAGTACGTTGTTAATGAATCATACAAAAAATTAGTGTTGTTACATTTGTTTCTCCTAGTTGGGAAGAGATCGTTCCCATGCCTCATGTGAAACTCGTATAGCGAATATCAGTGTACTTCCCACCCAGACCCATTCCTTGTCTTATCGCAGACTTGCAGCCTGGCTTGCATCACTTGCCAACTGTATTTTGTTGTGTTGACAATGTTGTTGGGAGCTACAGAAGATCCTTGCTGCATGGAAATTATTCAGGTAATGTCTTTTTATTGCTTCTCGCAATCCAAATAAACAATCATTTTAAGCAACAGACTGCGTGTATATCACTTAATATACCTGTGGACAGCACATCTAAAAAAATCTGATGTGCTCCATTCACATGACTTTCTCTACATCTCTGTTACAAATTATTGTTAAAAAGCTTATACTTATATCTACTTCATGACAATCGAGATAAATATTAGCTAAAATTGTTCTTATTACCTGGTTCCTCGTAAGTAGAAGGGCAAAACTCTAATGTGTTCCATTCACATGATGTCCTCTATCTGTTCAGTAAACAGCTCTTTTATTCAAAACATTAATCTGTTATCTACATCATGCTAATCAAGATAAACACAAAAACCGATGAGTTCCATTCACATGACTTTCTCTACATCTGTGCAACAAATTATTGTTAAAAAGCTTATGCTTCTATTTATGCTAATCGAGAAACATTAGCAGAAATAGTCTTATTACTTGCTTCCTTGTATGTAAAAGCGAAATAAGGGAGTACCAAAGGTTAAAGTGATAGTCAAAAGCTGGTTGCTATGTGACTAAAGTTCCTTTGTTTTTATGGACAGGAGTTGACAAATTCCTGTGCGAGAAAAGTATACTTTTTTAAAGCTGAAACCAAAAACAAGGAATATCTCAAAAGCGATGAACTCTAAGAAAAAAATGTATATAACATAAATTGTGTGTTTTAAAGTGCTCTACATTTTTATGTGGTAAGTTTTTTTCCCATCTCTTACGGTTTTGCAGTTGTGCTAAATTCCTAAAATTCTTCCAGAATAAAGTAGTCTTCAGAGGCTATTCCCAGAAAATTCAAAATATACACTTTATTTGTTAGGTAAATATCTTTTATATACGACATTTTAATAAAAATCCTTAGAGCCTTGTTTTCGAAAAACAAAATTTTCGAAAAAGTTCCATGTAAAGGTTAGTTTGGGGTGGGGGGATTATTCTAAAAATCTTCGTGTCGCATCCATGGAAATACTAAACTTAAATTAACATTTGGTGAGTTCCATGTTTTCACTGAGCCACAATTTTAAAGTTGCTGTAAACAATTCTGTATTAACAAAATGTCTGAAGGAGGTTAATGTTAACATTGTCAAGCTTTCCAATGGAAACACCTGATGGCAATCTGTTTTGCCAAGGCTCAAAATATAAACGTGCCTATCATATTACAGCTACTAAATTTATATTGGTAGATATGGATTACCTTGAAAACGAAATGATATGCTGGAGTTCTAAATTTCTTTCTGGGTAAATCAGCGTCGAAACACAGGATCGTACAAAACATTTACCTCTCGTTGAGCTTACAGTTTATGTGAAGTAATATTTTTCACGCTTTGTTAGTAATGTATGAAGTGAACCTCTTGAGCATGTGTATGAAGTAACAAATGCGTAAAGTAATGTGTAAAACAGTGCAGTTTATTGTCAGTTTAAGTGAATTTATAACCTCACCGCTGGAAATACTTATGTAACGTGCAGAAAGAATGTTAAAATTTCATTATTCATGTTCACAGTATATACCAGTTCCTTTCTCCAGGTTGCTTTTTTAATCACCTGAAACTCCTTTTGACATGTTTTTTTTTGTTTGTTTGTTTTTGTTTTTTTTTGTTTTTTTTGTTTTTCTTCTTTTTTAAATAAAAAAATAATTATTGTCCTGGGATAAAAATATAGGAGCTCTGTTACCGGGCTAGAGCACCACATGGCTCTTTATGGTTCCACTGTGTCCCTGAGAGAAAGGGATGAGGAGAGAGGCCTGAAGGAGCCGGTCCCCATGGCCGCGCTCGCCAAAGCGTCTCGCTTTGGTGTTTCGTAGCGCAGGGGATCGTGGGTTGGAGTCCTGCCTTGGGCATGGGTGTTATATGTTTGTGTATGTGTGTGTAAAAAGTAAAACAGAAATTCAGTAATCAAAGTAAACAAATTAGGTAAATAAAACGTAGGGTATACAGCGCTGGAGTCCCGACCAGACTCTGGAACTGAATTAAAAAAAAAAAGGGGGGGGGGGGAAACCAGAATTGGATGACAATGTGTGACGAGGTCCCTAACGTTTTCAGTTTGAACGCATCCGACGTGCCTAATCATAAGCCCCAAGTTCTCTCCTGGCGGAGAGCACTCGTCACCGGTCTTAACTGAGTGGCTTTCCAATAGGGATACAGTTTTTAAACACGTTGTATTAAAATAAACAATAAATATGAATTTAATCTATTGGATTAATTGTTGGAGTTGGATGGGCAGAGTCAGACTGAAAAATTCAATGTCATAGCCGGGGTTTGAACCACGGATCTCCCAATCTCTAGCTGGTTGCTCTGCCACTGAGCTACCATGGCAACATGCTGGTATAGCATTGAATTTGTCAACTGACTCGCATGTTTCCTGGTAAAACAATTGACCACAATAGTTGGCTATACTATGAATCCTGGGACTTAAGTACTTACAACATTGTAAGTGGCCATTGGGGTTGTCATCTCAAAATAATTTGAGATCACCTTGTGGTTGCCATGGTAGCTCAGTGGCAGAGCAACCGGCTAGAGATCGGGAGATCTTGGTTCAAATCCCGGCAATGGCAATGAATTTAATCTAGTTAAAACATATTTAAAATTCCATTGAATATTCATATATTAAATTGCAGCAATTAAAATTAGATGTTGCTAATACTTTTTAATCTTTGATATCAAGGCGGTTTTCCAAATTGTTGTAAGCAAGGGGGGTATCCAACACTAACCCCCCCCACCAGCTAAGCGTCTGCAGCTTCAAGTGGTGGTGTGGCTCAATTGGTTAGGCGTCGGGGTTCTGACCCAATGTTGCGGGTTCAGACTCGCCCCAGAACCATGATCTGTCATATTAAAGAACTCCTACGGGACAAAATTACGGCACACTGGCGGCGGTGATATGATCCTGGCAATTGGCAGCCTCGAGAACAAACAACGTAATTAATTAATCTACAGCCAGAACAAGCCGAACATCGTCGCTAGGTATACCTATTGTAATCATGTATTACATAATGATGGGTACCACCACCACCACTACTTACAAATTATTTTTGTTATTATATAATAATTATAATAATACTAATAATTATTATTAGTAGTAGTATTATTATTACAACCCTAAAACGATGAAAGTGAGGGAAATTATTAATACGGAAAATGCACTGACCTGGAGAAACCAGGAAAAATGCATGGGTCAGACTGGATGGCCACTATAGGTCGAATCTGCGACTTCCCGAATGCGAGGGCACACGTTACTGTTGCGCTCCGTCACCCTGGGATAAAGGGGATAAAAAAAAAAAAAAAAAAAAAAAAAAAAAAAAAAAACTATATAATAATCTGTGTCATATATGTATTCTGATTTTAACAGTTATACTTCACATTGATCTAGGACAGGCGTGCGATGGGGCGGGGGGCATGTGAGCTTATATCGTGACAAAGTAGTTGGAATTAAGGAGAGATAATATATCATTCGGGGAATTGCAAACTGGCCCGGATAAATATAATAAGTAACTGACTGACAGCTTCATTACTGTGGTTTATTTGACCAAGTAAAGCGGTACGTGTGGCGTTATTTAGCTGTCATTACCCGACCCGAGCTAAGTAGTTGTGTAAATATAGGATATAGAACAACGGGAAGTAGAAGACGCAAAAAACAGAAACTTCGAATTAGCAATGTTCATAGATTAGCTATTTCCTAAATATTCGCTCTTGAACAATTAAGTTCTGTCATGTTTGTTTTGTTCTTTGATGTATTCATTCTTTTGTTGCTTAATAACATTAACGGCTAGGGTATATTTCTTTTTTTATTAGGAATGTATTCTTATGCGTGTATAAGATTTGTATATCGGTGTATAAGATATATTGTTAAATGCATGCTGGTTATCTCACACAGTAACAAGAATGTTTTAGCAATTTTTACTTTCTCTATACGCACTATGTACATAGTGTATAGAGAAAGTATTGCACTCCACCCAAAAATTCGATACCGAGATTTCACCGGAAATATATGTTTTAGGGTCCCCAATATCCAAAAAAATCTGATGTGTACCATTCACATGACTTTCTCTATATCCCTGCAACAAATAATTCTTAAAAAGCTTATTCTTCTATTTACTTTATGCTAATCAGAAAAAATTAGCAGAAATAGTCTTATTACTCGTATCCTTGTAAGTAGAAGCGAAATAACGGACAACCGTAGGTTAAAGTGATAGTCAAAAGCTGGTTGCTATGTCACTGAAGTTCCTTTGTTTATATGGATAGGAGTTGACAAGTTCCAGTATGAGAAAAGTATACGTTTTTCATAGCAGAAACCAAAAATAAAGAATGTCACAAAAACGACGAACTACACGAAAAAAATGTATATAACATAAATTGTGTGTTTTAATATGCTCTACATTTTTTGTGTAGTAAGTTTTTGTCCATCTCTTACGGTTTAGCAGTTATTCAAAATTTAGTAAAATTCATCCAGAATAAACTACTCTTCAGAGGCTATTCCCAGAAAATTCAAGATATACATTTCATTTGTCAGGTAAATATGTTTACTATCCGAAATTTTAATCAAAATCGTTGAAGCCATTTTTGAGAAAATCAAAATTTTCGAAAAAAGTTCCATGTAAAGGGTAGTTGGGGGTGGGGGGATTTTTCTCAAAATCTTGGTGTCGCATCCCTGGTAGATACTAAACTTAAATACCAAGTTTGGTATTTTACCGACTTTTCGTTTTTGAGTTATCGTGTTCACAGACACATGGACACACACACACACACACAGACACACACACACACACACACACACACACACACGGACCTTTTTGTGAAAATGCTTTTTTTGGATATTGGGGACCCTAAAACATATATTTCCGGTGAAATCTCGGTATCGAATTTTTGGTGGAGTGCAATACTTTCTCTATACACTATGTACATAGTGTGTATGGAGAAAGTAAAAGCATTTTCACAAAAAGGTCCGTGTGTGTGTGTGTGTATGTATGTGTGTGTGTCCGTGTGTCTGTGAACACGATAACTCAAAAACGAGAAGTCGGTAAAATACCAAATTTGGTATTTAAGTTTAGTATCTTCCAGGGATGCGACACGAAGATTTCGAGAAAAATGCCCCCACCCCCAATTACCCTTTACATGGAACTTTTTTCGAAAATGTTGATTTTCTCAAAAATAGCTCTTAACGATTTTGATTAAAATTTCGTATATTAAAGTTATTTACCTGATAAATGAAATGTATATCTTGAATTTTCTGGGAATAGCCTTTGAAGAGTAGTTTATTCTGGATGAAGTTTACTGAATTTAGGATAACTGCTAAACCGTAAGTGATGGACAAAAACTTACCACAACAAAAATATAGAGCACATTAAAAGATACAATTTATGTTATGTACATTTTTTCGTGGAGTTCGTCATTTTTGAGACATTCCTTATTTTTGGATTCTGCTATGAAAAACGTATACTTTTCTCATACAGGAACTTGTCAACTCCTCCATATAAATAAAGGAACTTCATTGACATAGCAACCCGCTTTTTACTATCACTTTAACCTATGGTAGCCCCTTATTTCGCTTCTACTTACAAGGAAGCAAGTAATAAGACTATTTCTGCTATTTTTACTGAGTAGCATAAAGTAAATAGAAGTATAGGCTTTTTAAGAATAACTTGTTGCAGGGATATAAAGTCATGTGAATGGTACACATCAGATTTTTCAAAATTGTTAGCTCAATGGTTATTTAAATATCTATTTTTATAGTGTAAGCTCATCGTTGTAATAATGATGCTCCACACGATATATGTTTAAAAATATTCACGTAGAAAATTCAGTTTTAAATTATATCAGTTTACAAAAATCTTGTGTGCTCCATTCACATGTTTTTCTCTACATCTCTGAAACAACTTATTGTTAAAAAGCTTATGCTTCTTTTTACTTCATGCTAATCGAGAAAAAATAAGCAGAAAATGTCTTATTACTTGCTTTCGTGCAAGTAGAAGGGAAATAAGGCAGTAGTATAAGCTAAAGTATTAGTCAAATGCTGGTTGCTATGTGACTGAAGTTATTTGTTTGTAAGGACAGGAGTTGACAAATTCCTGTATGAGAAAATTATACGTTTTTTAAAGTTGAAACCAAAAGCAAGTAATATCTCAAAAACGATCAACTCCACGAAAAAAAGTATATACCTTAAGTTGTGTGTTTTAATGTGCTCTACATTTTTTTGTATTGAAAGTCTTTGTCCATCTCTTATGGTTTAGCAGTTATGCACAATTCCGTAAAATTCATCCAGAATAAATTAATCTTCAGAAAATTCAAGATAAACATATTATTTGTCAGGTAAATATCTTTAATATACGAAATTTTAATCAAAATCGTTAGAGGCAATTTTGAGAAAATAAAAATTTTCGAAAAAAGTTCTATGTATTTTGGGGGGGGGTGGGATTTTCTTGAAAATCTTCGTATTGCATCCTTGGAAGATACCAAACTTAAATACCAAGTTTGGTATTTAACTGTCTTTTCGTTTTTGAGCAATCGTGTTCACAGACACACGGACACACAAACACACGCACGCACGCACCTTTTTCTGAAAATGTTTTTTTTTTTTGATACAGGGAAACCTAAAACATATTTCCGGTGAAATCTTGGTATCGAATTTTTGGGTGGAGTGCAATATCATCTCTATACACTATGTACATGGGAAAGTTAATACTGATCAGCAAAAGTAATTACTGATTTTAATTGAATAACAGATTACTTTTACTGATAGTAATGCCTTGGAAGATGTTCAGTATAAACTGAATAAACAAAATGAATAGCTAGATAGGAGGCCTTGTCATGGAGGAGCATATATCAGCATGTATCAATTTGTACATGTGTACAGTCAAGTGCACTAATAAATAAAGGAAATTTAAAGTGAGAAGACCATTTTTCTGTCGCTTCTTGAATTTCAAATTACAGGTTGGAAATTTTATCCAGTCACCTGCATTTGCTTCAATTCTGTTTGCCACAAAGTCTATGATCCTGCACACCATGGAATGGTGAATACCAAAATCTTCTGCAACTGGGCCAACTAAATAGAGTAAAAAATCCTATGTGTACTATATGTGTCTATTTACTTAATGCTACTCGAGAACAAATTAGAAGAAATATTCTTATTACTTGTTTCCTTGTAAGCAGAAGCGAAATAAGGAAATACCATAGGTTAAAGTGAGTCAAAAGCTGGTTGCTATGTGACAGAAGTTCTTTTGTTTATATGGACAGGAGTAGACGAATTCCTATATGAGAAAAGTAAGTTTTTCAAAGCTGAAACCAAAAACAACGAATATCTCAAAAACGATCAACTCCACGAAAAAAATGTATATAACATAGATTGTGTTTTAACGTGCTCTAATTTCTTGTGTAGCAAGTTCTAAGTTTTACGGTTTAGCAGTTATGCAAAATTCCGTAAAATTCGTCCAGAATAAAGTAATCTTCAGAGGCTATTCCCAGAAAATTCAAGATATACATTTTATTTGTCAGGTAAATATCTTTAATATATGATATTTTAATCAAAATCTTTAGAGCCATGTTTAAGAAAATCAAAATTTTCGAAAAAAGTTCCATGTAAAGGGTAGTTTGGTGTGGGGGGATTTTTCTCAAAATCTTCGTGTCGCATCTCTGGAATATACTAAACTTAAATACCAAGTTTGGTATTTTACCAACTTTTCTAGAAAGCAGTTTGTGAAAAAGTTTACACTTTCACTTTCAAACCTCAGAAACGTTTTTAAATCATGGGACTCATATAACTCCATGGCACGACAGCTCACGGGGAACCTCTCGGTCCACTACAGACGTCATGGATGGGTTGCAGAATTGGAGGGTGAGACGTAGTCAGCGCCTCGAGTCCCCCCGGCCGGTTAATGCGGTCCTCATGACCTGGAGCCGCTACTTCTCCATCAAGTAGCTCCTCAATTGGCCGCCCAGTGACCGTACGAGGCTGAGTGCACCCCGGGCCAGGTCTCCCAGCGGGGGAAAAATCCCCACGCCGGTACTGGTAATGAACCCAGGTCTCCCGCTTGGTAAGCAGCAACGCTACCACCGCGCTAAGGAGACGACCATGGGACTCACATACCTTCTCTTATTGTAGCTCTTTACCTGATGTATGGGTAAAAATGCTGCCATCGTTATTTACAGCAAGTCAACTCTACAGCAAACTTAAAAATATTTCAGCAAATACTTAACTCAACAAGTAATCGCTGAATGTTATTGAAACAAATTTTAAGTATTTTCTGGAAAAACTAGTAATTACTGAACACGTAAAAGTAATAACGTATCAGTAATCAGTAAATCGTGAACTGTAAGCAATTACTTATGATTTATTCAATTTGTTATCAGTATTGACTTAAGGGGACCAGGTAGTCTGAAACTGCACCTTAAGTGAGTTGAGTTATCACTGCTCTTAAAGTATTCAATTGTTTTTCCAGAAAATTGTATGAATAATTATATAAATCATGACAATTATTTCAAATGGTTATTTGCATTAATAGCTTATGTGGTTGAGTCTATAAAAAGTATTTCATTCAGCAGAAAAGTAACAAAACTTAATCTTACAACATGTGAATTCGTGTACCTTTTTCTCTGATATTACTTGCAATACATAATCACACTTTGTTCTTAGCATAATCAGCTATCTTCTGAACCTCAATTATTTGGCTATGATACAATTTCAGTAGAAATTAAAAAGGAAATATATTTGCAAATTTAAAACAGTAAAAATGTGGAGAATTTGTAATGTTGTTGCTTTCTTAATATGATCAATATATACTATAGCATCACGATCGAAAGTTCAACTATGTGTTGTATATATGTTCTGAAAATTTCAGCTTTCCAGCTCTCATACTTTCTGAGAAAAAGGTACTTAAGTATCCAAAAATGCTGCTTCGAGAAAACTGAATTTAAAGATACAAATGGTCCAAGAGGGGGCATTGCATAACGCTTTTATGAAATATAGACTAGAATTTAAATTATATTTAAACTGATTAAACTCCTCTTAACCCCCCAAAAGTATACATTTTCTGAATTTAGAAATAATAGAGATTTTATTAGTGTCAAACAAAAATGATATATTTTTTTTACTATTTCTGATTACCTTGTCCCCTTAAATAATGTAAGGAAAAGAGTTTACTGACTTTTATTCAACTGACCCAATGAGTTGATGCATTTACACGTGATGTTGATGATGATGTAGCTCAGCAGGAAACATAGATACAATGTCTGGTATCTTGGCTACATGCTTCCGTCCTCCTTGTGTTAGGCTTCCTGATCTGGAAATGTCGGTGAAAGCGTTCACCATCTGTACACGGATGCGAAAATGTCAAGAGTTAAGCTCTTTTTCTTTGTGACGATAGTCCTTACGTGCATGAAATTAGAATGCGTTGCAAATGAAACAAATGATTGACCATTTAGTGTTGCAGACTTGCAGACAAGTCTCGATAACAATGTCAGCCGTCATCTGTTACTAATCCTGTAAAAGTGAGACGGACATTTTGCTCGTGAACGATAAAGATAGCATTATTGTTATTAAAATATATACCACCTATGAAGCTCACAATTTTTTTAAGAGAAACATCAATGAACTTTTTTGAACATTTCAGAAAACTGAGCACAAATTTGGGCAAAAATGACAAAACATTAAAAATATTATTTATCTATTACTTTCTCTAGTGCGTACAATATCCATAGTAAGTACATAAGGCTATGTATTCTACCAAAAAATTGATACCGAGATTTAACTGTAAATATGTTTTAAGGAGCTCTGAGTCCGAAATGGGATTTTTACTTTATCTACACGTACTTGTGTATAGAGAAGGTATTGTATTGCACCCAAAAATTCGATACTGAGATTTCACCGGAAATATATGTTTTGAGAACCCCCCGAATCCCAAGAAAACATTTTTAGAAAATTGTCCGAGTGTGTGTGTCTATCTCTCAGTGTGTATGGGCAGCATGGCTCAAAAACGAAAAGTTCGTTAAATACCCAACTTGGGATTTAAGTTCAGTATCTTCCAAGGATGCGACACGAAGATACTCAAGAAAATCCCCCCACCTCCAACTACCCTTTACATAGACGAATTTTCGAAAATTTTGATTTTCTCAAAAATGGTTCTGACAATTTTGATTAAAATCTCTTATATTTGAGACATTTATCTGACAAATAAAATCTATATCTTGAATTTTCTGGGAATAGCCTCTGAATGTCTCTTTATTCTGGATGAATTTTGCTGAATATGGCATAACTGGTAACCGTAAGAGATATACAAAAACTTACTTAACAGAAAATGTGGATTTCGTTAAAACGGAAAATTTATGTTATAGGCATTTTTTTCGTGGCGTTGACCCTTTTGAGGCATTCCTTGTTATTGGTTTCAGTTTTAAAATACTTATTTTTTCTCAAACGGGAATTTGTCAACTCCTGACCATACGAACACGGAACTTCAATCGCATTAGCAGCCAGCTTTTAAAACATTTGACTGTGGTACTTCTTATTTCCTTCTACTTCCAAGGAAGTGATAAAACAATTTCTGCTAATTTTTTTCTCAATTAGCATGAAGTAAATAGAAGACTAAACTTTTTCACAATAATTTGTGTCAGATGTAGAGAAAGCCATGTGAATGTAACATATCTGACTTTTAGAAAATGATCCACGCGTGTATGTCTGTGGACAACATAACTCAAAAACGAAAAGTCGTATAATACCAAACTTGGTAATTAAGCTCAGCATCTTCCAATCATACGTCGCGATGATATTCACGAAAAGCTCCCACAAAAAAAAAAAAAAAAAAAAAAAAAAAACTACTCTTTACATTATCTAAAAAATAATTTTTATTAAAATGTCGTACATTCAAAATCGTTAAAGGCATTTTTTAAAAACTTCGGTATAAAGGGTAAATTTTTGTGTCATATCTTTGAGAAATGAATGACATTGTGATGATTTTTGTTATCTTCTTGTAATAATATACCTCCTTCTTTAAATTTATTAGGAGAAAGTGGTTTATTAAATAGAATAATTGGTTGAATATGAATAGTAATATTATTTTAATAGTAATTTCATTTTTTATTTAACAGCAAATTGGATATTTAACAATCTTTTGTTATTGAGCTATGATGTCCGTAGACATATACACACACACTCATACATAACCTCAGCCACTGACCTTTTACTAATTTTTTTTTTTTCAAATTCAAAACATGTGTTTCCAATGAATTCTCGTCATCGAATATTTGGGTGGCATATAATAACTTCTCTCTACACTATGCAGGTATATAGTAACTGTAGAAAAAGTGAACATACAGAAAAGTTTGCGATAAGTTTCCAAATAATGTTATATTCAACTAAACTCACGAATCAGAAATAACGCAATATTTTGCTCAGCTATGGATAGTGCATCCATTCACAGTTATGAAAAATAAATATTTTTAAAGCTTCATTTGGTGAAGCATAATAAAATAAGGTTTTGAAACTCAGCAGGTCCAAAAATAAATAAAATACCGCTTTGTTTTTACGTAATACATATTTCTGAATGAATTTAAATTCAAATTGACGGACAGTTTTAGAAAAAAAGCGCTTTCAGTGGTTTATTCCCTCAGCTATTATTAAGGAGAGCATACGGAGAGAACCTGGAGACCTTCACTCTTGATTCGATGTCGTTCTCGACAAGTAGTCGATTCAGCATTGCTTGCGTTTAAATTAATTCATTTCTATTACCGGTCTGACAACGAAACGAGCCTATTTTTCTCATTTGTGCGCTTTAATGGGTTTTCTCCAACAGCAGGAGAAATTACTGAGATATTTCTGAACATTAATGACATTACCGATTCATTGTTTAGCGAGCAGAGAAAGTTGAGTTATTCTTCCTTTACCGAGCGAGATGACTCAGCGGTAACATGTGATACCTTCTGGAGGTCCGGAGTTCGATTCCTTTCGACCATCTATACAATCATGGTTTTGTCATGGCCCATAGGTGAATGCTGGAGGTGGTTTTTCGTCTACCACGATTTTCTTTCTATAATTTTCTATTCATTTAGTTTCCTTCTCATATTTAAGGTATGTTTCTAGGTTTCATGCATGAGGTAGTGTTCGAAAGATGGTGCGCTTGCTTGCTTGCTTCAAGAAAAGAGTATTTCCCATGGACCCTATAGGTACAAGTCGTTCATCGCCCTCCAGGAACAGTTAGGGACTTCTGCGCGTCTCTTTTGCCTATCTGCCTGCGGTATTTAGCCTCCTTCGGTTGTTTTCTTGAGAGAATCAAAATTTTCAAAAAGTGTTCCATGTGGAGAGTAGTTGCAGTAGGGGGATTTTCCTGGAAGTTTTCGTATTGCATCCTTGGAAGATGCTGGAAATGGTAATTAGACACACACACGGAACTTTTTCTAAAAACGTATAGCTACTACATTGTGTACAAGGTACATGTGTATTTGATAGAGAAAGTAAAAAGGAAAAATTGTAGAATTATACAAGTATAATTGGAAAAAACATTTTCTCAAGATGGAGATTCGAATACTAAGAAAGATATTAGATTGCAACCCAAGACGCAAAATAAGATTTGGATGTCCATATCAGTAATGGAGAAACCAGGCTCTTCTTTAAGAGGACGGAAGCTCAGTGCTGATCATTGATGATGAATAATAATCGATATTTAAAATGCGAACCATTTAATGGCAGCTGCTGAAGCTGTGCAGTGCTGTAAATATTGGTGGTCTTTTTTAAAATGGGAAACTATACGATAGCAATACACCAATTGTATGCAATTGCATGCTGTATCTAAGAATGCATACATCTATGGTATTTAGCCTTGTCAGAGGCTTCCATAAATGATTTAGCAACACAAAAAAAAGCGTGAGTCGCAATTTCCAGCGAAGATTTCCGCCGTAAACCTTGAACTTGGATCCGATGTTCGTCGAGATGTGTCTTCTAGCGTTAACCTTCCTCCAGAGAAAACGGAAAGAGAAATCGCGGATAGACATATGATTTCCGGAACAGAAGGTCGTCTTGAGAAAGTTGTGTTATTGTAAGGGCTTCGCATGAAGGTCATTACGACGAAACACACTGGGTGTTAAAGCGTTCAAATTCTTCACTTTCTTCAGAGTGGAGGTCAGTGTAGTCGTCTGCAACATTTTCATGTTTCAAATACTTGATTCGCTTGCATGTTCACTAGGCGAGGAATTGCCATGGAGAGGGCTGCAATTTTCAACCCAACTCTAAGTACACAATAGAAATAACCAGCGCAACGACGACACAGTGCCACAGTTTTTATTGTGCTAATCGTGTACCTAAATTGTGTCAGTATTCATGGCGTGCCTCATCAGACACGTATGAATGTGCTACTCAACCCAGGGTAACAACATAGCGGCATTCTTCAGTAACCCACCCAAACCTTGTCTTTTAACAGAGTGCTATGTACTTTACCGAGCCAGGTGGCTCATGGTTTCGTCTGGGACTGGCCTTCGGGAGGTCCGGGTTCGATCCCCGTTGATCACTCACTCTAACCCTGGGCTTTTTCGTGGGTTTCCTGGCGAATGCTGGGGTGCTGAATATCTACCACGGTTCCTTTCCCTTCATTCCTTTATTTCATTTCCTTCTTTATTTTTCAGGTGGGCGCAGGTGTGACTAGGCTTTGCAGGCACGGTTGCGTGCTCCGAGTGAAACTATCTTCCCCCTGGTAGTGCTGGTTAATGCTAGGTGTCGTTGTAGATGCCTCTTTCCGGTCTCCCGGCGTCTGCGTAGCCTCCGTCTCTCGCCAGGGCTACCGTATTGTAAACTGTTAGGGAACTCCGTGCAAATCTGAGTTTAGCTCCGTCGTTTCCGTGTGCTGGCCTGTGGTTTCCCCTCCTCTTTTCCCTTCCCCGGAGGTGGGATAGGTCGCAATAGATCAGTATCTAGTTGCAGTTGCCGAGGTGCCCCTCTGTTAACATGCTCTGCCCTCTTCGTCCTTTTTCGGCTCTAATTCCTGTACTAACACTTTTTTGTTAATTTAGCTTCGTTTCGTAATCGACTAACTCTCCCCGTATTTGTAGTACTGACACCCAAGCCAATGCCTAGGGGTCAGAAGCCTGTCGGGGAACCAACGAACAAGACCACAGAATGGAGAACCTGTTACGAAGGGTCAACTCGTAGCCATGCATGAACATGAGCAAGTGAATGATGTGAAATGTAAGCGAAATTCTTCTGTCACATACTCATAATCTTCTTTTAACAGAGTACTGTGTCCTTTTTCGGCTCTAACTGTGGTACTAACTGCTTTCGCGAATTTTTGACACTTTTTGTTAATTTAGGAACTTATTCAACTCTTCTGGCCACACTCTCGTAGTCTTCTTTTAACAGAGTGCTATGTCCTTTTTCGGCTTTAACTGTTCTACTAACAGCTTTCGCGTTTTGTTAATTTAGAGTATTTATAATGTATTATAGATTTAAAGTAGATTGGATGCAAAAAGCATGACGATGACAATAATAATAATTATTAATAATACTAAAATAATAATAATAATGATAATAATAATATGTGACAGTGCCGTATGCAGTCGTTCTCACGGTCGCTTTGGTGGACATTGCGGTGGAGTTAGAGATCTTGGAATGTGTGGAAATGCCAATAACCGAGGCTAATCGAACACGACACTCTGGCACGCGCCAGAATCTTCCAGAACCTTCGACCTCCACAATCTTCCAGAAATTTCTGTGACGTCAGTTTTAGCTATAATAGGAAAAGTTATGTGTGAGTTGGAGTCAGACTTCGCCTGGAGCGTTAGGGTGCAGTGCCGTGCAAACCGTAGAATGAGAAATCCATCAACTGGCTACGTGAGAGACTCAAGTGCATTCTTTGCAGCAGTGAATTGAAGACTTTATTTGTTACCAGTGTTGAAGTCAATAAAGAGTTTTGCTGAAAAATAATCACCTACCTAAATTATTGTAATAATTTCACATTATGACACCATGACTAAATAATTGATGCGCAACGAAAGCTCAAATTGCATTACATAAGATATATTATTATTATTACTATTATTATTATTATTTATTAGTAGTAGTAGTTGTTTTGTAGTAGTATTATGGATGGTCAGTTAATTCTGCCCAAAGAAAATAAAGAATATCTTACAAGTAAACTGATTACAATAAATGAGGCCTAAAAGTAAATATGGATAAATCGAAATAAATTTCTTCAGAAGATGCTCATTAAGATTTGGTACTAAAAGACAAAATGAGGATAATTAAACACACGTGGGGATATAAATACCTGTGAATAAAGATTACACAATATGGGAAACAAGAGAAGGAAATAAGATCAAAGATAAACTCAAGAAAGTATATTTGCATTGAATGGTGTATTATGGTATAAACAGGTCTCCAAAGAAATTAAAACTACGATTTGTAAAACAATAGAAGTATTATACTTTATAACCTTGGTTCCGACTTGTAAACTCTGGACCATCTGTTAAAAAGAAGATTATTGGCAACAGAAATGGATTATTGGAGATCTGAGTATGTCTAGAAGCGAAAATAATAAGGAATATTTCGGAAACAATCAACTCCACGAAAAAAAAATGTATTTGAGACAAATTGTGTGTTTTAACGAGATCTACATTTTTACTTTCTCTATACGCACTATGTACATAGTGTATAGAAAAGGTATTGCACTCCACCCAAAAATTCGATACCGAGATTTCACCGGAAATATATGTACATTTTGGGATCCCCTATATCCAAAAAAAGCATTTTCACGAAAAGGTCCGTGTGTGTGTGACCATGTGTCAGTGTGTCCGTGTGTCTATGAACACGATAACTCAAAAACGAAAAAGTCGGTAACATACCAAACTTGGTATTTAAGTTTAGTATCTTCCAGGGATGCGACACGAAGATTTTGAGAAACCCCCCCCACCCCCAACTACCCTTTACATGGAACTTTTTTCGAAAATGCCGATTTTCTCAAAAATGGCTCTAACGATTTTTATTAAAATATCATACATTAAAGACATTTATCTGACAAATAAAATGTATATCTTGAATTTTCTTGGAATAGCCTCTTTTTTGTAGTTTTTAACGCCCGCTTTAACTACTTATGGCACCACAGGCGGTGACACTGATGCTACATGAATGATGATGGAGCACCGATGGAATGCGATGGCAGGGGAAACCGGAGTACCCGGAGAAACCTGCCCCAGCGCCACTTTGTCCACCACAAATCTCACATGCAGACGCTTGGGATCGAACCCCGGCCGTCTAGGTGAGAGGCAAGTGGTCTAACCACTCGGCCACGGCGCGGCCTGAATAGCCTCTGAAGAGTAAGTTTATTCTGGATGAATTTTACGGAATTTTGAATAACTGCTAAACCGCAAGAGATGGACAAAAGCTTACTATACAAAAAATGTAGAGCACGTTAAAACACACAATTCATGTTACATACATTTTTTTGGTGGAGTTCATCATTTTAGAGACGTTCCTTGTTATGAAAAATCTATACTTTTCTCATACAGGAATTTGTCAACTGCTGTCCATACAAACAAAGGAACTTCAGTCACACAGCAACCAGTTTTTGACTATCACTTTAACCTTTGGTACTCCCTTATTTGGCTTCTACTTACTTCTGATTAGCATTTTAGTAAATAGAAGCATAAGCTTTTTAAGAATGATTTGTTGCAGAGATGTAGAGAAAGTCATATGTATGGAACACATCAGATTTTTTTTTTTTTTTGTAGCCAGTTTTTGCCTATTTCTTACGGTTTACCAGTTATGCAAAAGATATAGAGAATGAAGAGGTCTTCAGAGGCTATTCCCAGGAAATTCAAGATATACAATGTATTTGTCATGTAAATATATTTCATATATGGTATTTTAACCACAATCGTTATGGCCGTTTCTGAGAAAATAAACATTTTCGAATTTTTTCCGTGTAAAGGGTATTTGGAGGTGGGGGATTTTCTTCAAAATCTTCGTGTCGCATCCCTGGAAGATTGGTAGTTGGCTTACTTTTCCCCTATTTGTAGGACTGACAAGCCAATGTCAGAAGCCTGTCGGGGAGACTAACGGCACGAAACCTCAGAGTGAAGAATCTGTCACGAGGGGTCGGACCGTAGCCAGGCATGTGCATGAGGAAGTGGATGATATGAAATGTAAGCGAAATTGATTATTGGAAAGGTGATGATGGAGCAATTGGTGGAATGAGTGGCGGGGGAATGTGGAGCTTGGGATCCATCCGGGGCCGCCTAGATAGGAGCACGCTTTCTCCACCACAAATCTCACATGCGGTCGCTTGGGATCGAACCCGGGCCGTCTAGGTGAGAGGCGCGGCCCACAGAAGATACTGAACTTAAATATACATTTGATATTCATCGGAGTTCTCGCAGTCCACAGACACTTTCTAAAAAGTTTTTTTTTATTCAGGGGATTTCAAAACATGTATTACCGGTGAAATCTCTGTATCAGCTTTTGGGTGAATTACAATAGATTCTCTATATACTATGTACAAGGTACGAGTAGAGAACGTAAAAACACAAATGAGATTACTAAAGAAAATATGAATGTTCAAAATTCAACTTTAAACTTCATTCAACAGAAACAATTAGAATGGGTGGTCATGCTAAAAGAATAGAACATGAAAGATTACCCTAAAGAATAATGGAGTGGTTGCCATAAGGAAGGAGGAGAAAAGGAACTCGATGTAGCACGTGATTCGAGGAAATAGAAGGGCAATGGTGGAATGGGAAAAAGAGAAAGGCTTGCGGTGCAATAGGCAAGAATAGAGAGAAATGATAATAAGAGACAAATAATCTCCTTAATAGATTCTTTTTTTTTTTAATTTTTATATTAAAATGTTAAGTATAATTTTGGTATATATTCTTTAGGCGTTAATGATAATTTGAAATCTTAAAAAATATTATAGTCCAGAAATGTTCTCATCAATGCACCTAGAAAAATTTGACGTGCTCCATTCGGATAAGTTTCTCTATCTGTCCAATGTACAAACTATTCTAAAAAAAAAAAAAAAAAAAAAAAAAAAAGAGCATATTCTTTTATTTACATCATACTAATCGAGATAAACATTAACAGAATTGATCTTATTACTTGCCTCTTTTTAAGGGAATACATTAAGGCTAAAGCGATAGTCAGATCTTTTAAAATCTGGTCGCTATGTGAAACAATTGAGGTTGGGTTCGCTTTGCATATCCAGCATTAAAGAGGTAAAACGAAAGGTGGCTTTTCGTTTGAGAAAAGCTAGGTAGTTTAAAATTGAAACCAATGACAAGGAATATCTCGAAAACGGTTAAGTGCACGAAAAAAAATGTATATTGCTTAAATTGTGTGTTTTAAATATGTATACATTTTATATTTAGTGAGTTTTTGTCTATCTTACGGTTTACGAATCACACAAACTTATAAAAAAATGCATGCAGAATAAAGAGGTCTTCAGAGGCTATTCGCAGAAAATTCAAGGTGTACATTTTATTTATGTAAATATCTTAAATATAAGAAATTTTAATCAAGTTCATTACAGCCATTTTTGAGAAAACTAAAATTTCAAACTTTTTACCATGTAAAGGGTAGATGGAGTAGGGGGATTTTCTTGAAAATCTTCACGTCGCAATCTTGGAACATACAGAACTTAAATACCAAGTATGGTATTTTTTCTAAAACTCTTATGTGTTCCATTCACATGACTTTCTTTACATCTCTGTAAGAGGTAATTGTTAAAATGTTTATTCTTCTATGTACATCATGCTAATCCAGAAAAACATTAGCAGAAATTGTCCTTATAATCATTGGTCCCGTGTAAGAGAAGGGAAAAACTCACATTCACGTGATGTCCTCTAGCTGTTCGGCAAGCAAACCTTTTATTCAATAGGTTAATCTGTTAGCTACATCATGCTTATTAAGATAAACATAAGCAGAATTAGTCTTATTACTAGCCTCCTTGTAAGTAGGAAATAAGGGAAAAAAGAAAATACACAGGCTAAAGCGATAGTCTCGTCCTTTAAAAGCCGGTCGCTATGTGAATGAAACAATTAAAATCCCAATCTCTGCTTGCCAGGAGTAAGAAAACGAGAAACGAGAAGAAGGATGTCTTCCTGATTAACTCTTTAAAAAAAATAGTATATTACATAAATTGTGCGTTTTAAGAGATTTTTAGATTTTTATTTTGTGTAGTACATTTTTGTATATCTCTTACGGTTTGCCAGTTATACAAAAGTCTTCTAGAATGAAGAGGTCTTCAGAGGCTATCCAAGAAAATTGTCGATTGTCTAAAAAATATCTTATACATAAGGTATTTTAATCAAAAGCGTTAGAGCCACTTTTAAGAAAATCAAAAATTTCCAAAATTTTTTCATGTAAAGGGCAGTTGGGAGTGAGGAGATTTTCTTGAAAATCTGCGTGTCGTATCCTTGGAAGATACTGAACTTAAATATCAAGTTTGATATTTCACGGACTCCGTTTTTGAGTTAACGTGTTTACAGACACACGGACACATGGAGCTTTTTCTCTAAATTTTGCTTTTGGATTCAGGGGGTCCCAAAACATGTATTTACTATGAAATCTCGGTATCGCATTTTTGTGCAATACAATACGTTCTCTATACACCATGTACATAGTACGTGTAGAGAAAGTAAACGTGATTTTTTTAGATACAGGAAACACTAAAACGTGTATTTCCGATGAAATCTCGACAACGAATTTTTGGGTGAAGCACACCTTCTCTAACTACTATGTACATATTTTACATACGAGCTAGAAAAAGTAAAAATTATACTAAAGATGGCCAAAGCTATATAGAATAGGCTTTGAAAGATGATAATAGATATTGGCTTTATATACAATACAAATCTGATTTGTTCCATTCACATGACTTTCTCTACATCTCTGCAACAAATTATTGTTAAAAAGCTTATGCTTCTATTTACTTCATGTTAATCGAGAAAAAATAACATAAATAGTCTTATTACTTGCTTCCTTGTAAGTAGAAGGGAAATAAGGGAGTACAATAGGCTAAACTGATAATTAAAAGCTGGTTGCTATGTAACTGAAGTTCCTTTGTTTGTATGGACAGAAGTTGACAAATTCCTGTATGAGAAAAGCATACGTTTTTCAAAGCTGAAACCAAAAACGAGGAATATGTCAAAAACGATCAATTCCACGAAAAAAATGTATATGACATAAATTGTGTTTTAATGTGGTATACATTTTTTGTGTGGTAAGTTTTTGTCCATTTCTTACGGTTTAGCAGTTGTGCAAAATTCCGTAAAAGTCATCTAGAATAAAGTAGTATTCAGAGGCTATTCCCAGAAAGTTCAAGATATACATTTTATTTGCCAGGTAAATATCTTTAATATTTGACATTTTAATTAAAATCGTTAGAGCTATTTTAGAGAAAATCAAAATTTTCGATTACATTTCCATGTAAAGGGTAGTTGGGTCTGGGGGGATTTTCTTGAAAATCTTCGTGTCGCTTCCTTGGAAGATAACAAACTTAAATACCAAGTTTGGTATTTAACGGTATTTTCGTTTTTGAGCTATGCTGTCCAGACATACAGACACACACACACACACACACACACAAGGACCTTTTTGTAAAAATGCTTTTTTTGGGTTCAGGGGGACTCAAAACATGTATTTCCTGTGAAATCTCGGTATCGAATATTTGGGTGGAATGCAATACATTCTCTAAACACTATGTATATAGTACGTATAGAGAAAGTAAGCATTTATTTACGTTTTATTTATTTGTTAAACGTCTGAAAATACATTGGTGCATAGAAACTAAAGTAAAGACAGCCAATTTTAGGGAAGTGTACTAGCTGCATTTTAGGGAATCTGCACAAAAGTCTATTAATCTCTAACTTCCAGGTAGAGGCAGTGTTCTCGTATACATGTTAAAAAGTTCCCACCTAAACCAGATCGTACAGACAGTAACTTTCACCGCATTACATCACAATCTTTCCTCTGCCAACAATGTAGGAGTTCCTGGAGTGTGGGTTCATAAAACGAATCTCTTGGTAACACTCACAGAACGGAGTTTGTTTTTCAAGGATCCATAACAGTCTAAAATGCAGTTGCAATAATGACTAGGGCCCGATTATTAGGTGGCATAAACTTTGATATTACGCTTCTTGAGTGCATAAAATGAATATACTTCGTTATTTATACTATCATCATTATCTCTATTATTTTCATAACAGTTACCTATTTAGGTTTTAATTCGTGAATCAGTACAGAGCAGTAATTTTCCCCTTTTCTTTGTTTTATGCGATTTATTACGAACTTTTTTTTTTACGAACTTTTACCAAATCACACGATGAATTATTTTATTGTTTGGTGTTTTACTATTATTATTTATATAATATTCTATTATTTGTTATTATTTTCTCTAGCAGGTATATACATATAATGCACATAATAGCTAGCGAAAGTATTGTATTCGCTGTCAAGATTTCACCGGAAATGTATGTTTTGAGTTCTTCTGAGTAAAAACAATTAGAAAAAGGTGTGTGGGTGGGTGGACAGTATAGCTCAAAAACGAAAAGACCATTAAATACCAAGCTTGGTGTTTATGTTTAGTATCTTCCAAGGATGCGACACAAAGATTTTGAATAAAATTCCTCAACCCAAACTACCATTTACACGGAACATTTTATGAAAAATTTCTTTTTTTCAAAAATGAGTGTAATGATTTTGATTAAAATGCCGTATACTAAAAATATTAAATGAAAAAGAAAGTGTTTATCTCTCTGAAGACCTCTTTATTGTGGACGCATTTTACATAAATGATAAACGTAAGAGATAGACAAAAACGTATTTGACAGAAAAGGTAGATGTCGTTAAAACATATAGATAACTTATGTATTATATATAATCTTTTCTTGTTGAGTTGACCGTTTTTTAGATATTTCTTGTTATGGGTTTTTATGGAATCCGCTTTTCGTTGCGTCTTTCTTGTTTTTCTTTTAATTGCTGGCCGTGCAAATGGAACCGAGCTTCTATTGTTTTACATAGCGAGCAGCTATGGCAATCGCATTATTATTTCTTTGCTATTTATAAAGAAGCAAGTAATATAATCACTTCTGCTGATGTTTATCTCGATTAGCGTGATGTAGATAAAAGAATAAACATTTGTAAGAATAGTTTATATGTAGAACAGCTAGAGAAAATCATGTGAGGAACAGACATCGGATTTTTTTTTTTACATTGAAATATATAACTACACACGCATTCAAATTTTCTGACAAAAACATTTTCCTATTATCACGTAACACATTCTTGTACGAAGGAAAAGTTCTTTCAATAAGAAATTATGTTATTGGAGCTTATTATATGTAGCAATGTCTAGGAATAAATTTCCTGTATACTTTCCTACCTGTAATATTAAACTGACAATTTTGATATCTTCAAAACCACTATTGTGTTCAAGAATCTTCAGCAGCTTTGATGAATATACGTCTGCTGTTTGTATTTCTTTTCTGGAAACATTGTCAATTACATTCAGAGCATCCTCATTGTTACACTTTCCAACCTATTAAGCTTTTGGTAAATGTGTCTTAATATAATATGCAAGGGAAGCAATAAGACTGGGAAATTCGAGACATTTATTGGACTTTACAATGCAGTAAGCTTGAGTTTCATCCAGATTATTGTTGAGTTTCAATGGGAAAATAACATTATTCATTTGAAGAAGGCAAAATAGAAATTTAGATTATTGTAGGTTTCAATCCTCCTTTAGGTTTTGTTAAGTGTAATGAAATTTACATATTATGCTTCAGGAAGTGTGAAACTAATTAATATATATCTTGAAGTTTCTTATTAGGTAGCGAAAGGAAACAATCTGATGTGTTCCATTCACATGACTTTCTCTATATCTCTGCAATAAATTATTTTTAAAAAGTTTATGCTACACTTACTTCCTGCTAACTGAGAAAAAATTAGCAGAAATAGTTTTATTTCTTGCTTCCTTGTAAGTAGAAGCGAAATAAGGGAGTACCATAGGTTAAAGTGATAGTCTAAAACTGGTTGCTATGTGACTGAAGTTCCTTTGTTTGTATGGACAGGAGTTCACAAAGTCCTGTATGAGAAGAGTAAGTTTTTATTGCTTAAACCAAAAACAAGGAATGTCTAAAAAACAATCAACTCCACGAAAAAAATGTATACAACATAAATTGTATTTTAATATGCTCTACATTTTTTTGTGTGGTAAGTTTTTTTCTCTCTCTTACAGTTTAGCACTTATGCAAAATTCCGTAAAATTCACTCAGAATAAAGTACTCTTCAGAGGCTGTTCCCAGAAAATTCAAAATATATATTTTATTTGTCAGATAAATATCTTTAATGTACAATATTTTAATCATAATCGTTAGAGCCATTTTTTAGAAAATCAAAATTTTCGAAAAAAGTTCCATGTAAAGGGTAGTTTGGGGTGGGGGATTTTTGTCCAAATCTTCGTGTAGCATCCCTGGAAGATACTAAACTTAAATACCAAGTTTGGTATTTTACCGACTTTTCGTCTTTGAGTCTCGTGTTCACAGACACACGGACACACGCACGGGCCTTTTTCTGAAAATACTTTTTTTGGATACAGGGTATCCTAAAACATATATTTCCGGTGAAATCTCGGTATCGAATTTTTTGGTGGAGTGCAATACCTTCTCTATACACTATGTACATAGTGCGTATAGAGAAAGTAAAAAACAGATTTAAACCTGAAAATTCGGGTTCAAACAATGACACATTCTTAGCTATCTTCAGAAAAAGTTCTATTTTCTAAATAAAATATCATAACCTGTCGTTAGAGGTCACTGAATACTGCATTTTACGCCAGAAAATACTAAATCCACGCTAAGTTTGATGGCAAGCTTTCCAAATCTAAAGATTGACGCAATTCTATACGTTTGTCTTTTACGTTAATTGCAAATTCGGAGATCATTAGTGCTCAAAGTGCTGAAATTCACCGAGAAGACGTGTGCAATCATTTGCAAGTGTTACACCAACTCCATGACGGAATTTGCAATTAACGTGAAACACAACACATATAGTTTGGGACTCCGTATTTCGTCAATAGCTGCGCTTGTGGAAGGTCGACCTGGTCAACACTCAATCAGCAACTGTGCTTATTCGTTGAAACATTTAAGTTTCCATATGGTTTTATTCGTTGGTCCATCACTTCACAATTTCCGTTGAAACCACTGTCGCAGCTCATCGCACGGAACATGCTGTGGACGCCATGTGACAACGGTAAGATGTTCATCAATAGTCAACATACTGTGTGCCAGAGAAGGATAGAATATTACAGACATTAACCAGTGTTCTGTCATGAGTGATTGACTATTAAAAAAATGCACTCAATCATTATGTTTATTTCATTATTACTTTCTCTACACAAACTATATACATAGTGTATAGAGAAGGTATTGTATTGCAACCAAAAATTCGATACCGAGATGTTTTAGGACCCCCTGAATCCATAAAAAGCATTTATAGAAAAATGTCTGTGGTGTGTGTGTGTGTGTGTGTGTGTGTGTGTGTGTGTGTCTATGGGTAGCATAGCTCAAAAACAAAAAGTTCGTTAAATATCAAACTTTATATTTAGGTTCAGCATTTTCCAAGGATGCGACATGAAGATTTTCAAGAAAATTCCCCCGCCACTCCCAACTACCCTTTACATGGAAAAAACTTATGAATATTTGGATTTTCTCAAAAATGGCTATAACGATTCTGATTAAAATCTCTTATATTTAATATATTTACATGACAAATAAAATGTATATCTTAAATTTTCTGGTAATAGAGTCAGAAGACAGGTTTATTTTGGATGAATTTTGCGGAATATTGCATAACTGGTAAACCGTAAGAAATAGACAAAAACTTACAGCACAAAAATGTAGGGCTCGTTAAAACTCCCACTTTATTTTATATACATTTTTTTAGTAAATTTGACCGCTTTTGAGATTTCCTTGCTATTTATTTCAGCTTTAAAAACTTGTATATTTCTCATACAGAATTTGTCAACTCCTGTCCATACAAACAAAGGAACTTAATTCACATAGCAACAGCTTTTGACTATCACTATAACCTATGGCATGCCCTTATTTCGCTTCTACTTACAAGGAAGCAAGCAATAGGATTATTTCTGCCAATTTTTTTCGATTAGCAAGAAGTAAATAGAAGAATAAGCTTTATAACAATACTTTATTGTAGAGCTGTATAGCAAGTCATGTGAATGGAACACATCAGATTTTTCTCTGTTAGGTTTAAGAGTATTTAGGATCACTTCCTTGAGTTTAAGACCTTGTAAAAATAGTTGCTAATTCTTTATTTTTCTTTTCAGGTGAGTTGATATACAAATAAACAGGATTTGCAGTGATCTTCATCTGGTTCCGTAAGTGCTATTTTGGTGGTTAAACGTTTGATTTAAGCAACTCAGCCGAAGTAAGTACCGTTATTTTATAGAGACTGTAATGCTTCATTTTGTTAAATTTATTCTTTAGGAGTAAACAATGGTTAAGAGTACTTAAACACCTTTTGTTGAAATTGCGTGTTATCACATTCTAGAAAACATTAAGCACTTTTGTGACTGTTGTATCGAGCAAATAACTGCATTACTGTTTAGTGCTAGTTTAGAAATGGTTTTAACAGCGACTTATGGAATACATTTAAAAATTTAAGTTCAATAATCCTTGCTTATTTACTTACTCGATGGTGTTAAAGCCCTTGAAGGGATAGAAACTGCACCACTATCGAAGCCCATTCTTTCCTATCTTGCATTCTCCTCCTCCATCCTCTTATATCCAGCTCCTTCATATCTTCCTCTAGATTTTCTATCTATTTATATCCCACAACTTCTTCCACCTGATTTTCCCTTCCATATTTTTTTCAATAGGACGTCCTCCTCACTTCTTTCTACATGTCCTGCCCATCTAAGTCTTGCAATTTTAATAAAGCTGACAATTGGGAGGTCATTATAGAGCTGATAGAGTTCTTAATTATTAGTTCTAATTCGTCATTCCTCATTTTCATACTCTGGTCCATAGATTTTTACTTTCTCTGGCCCCATATGTACAATGTACATAGGGATAGAGAAGTCTTGAATTCCACAAAAAGATTCGATCCCCAGATTTCACCGGAAATACATGTTTTAGGACCCCCTGTATCCAAAAGAAAGCATTTTCAGAAAAAGGTCCATGTGTGTGTCCGTGTGCTGTGAACACGATAACTCAAAAACGAAAAGTCGGTAAAATACCAAACTTGGTATTTAAGTTTAGAATCTTCCAGGGATGCGACACAAAGATTTTGAGAAAAATTCCTCCACCTCAAACTACCCTTTACATGGAACTTTTTTCGAAAATTTTGATTTTCTAAAAAATGGGTCTAACGATTTTTATTAAAATTTCGTATATTAAAGATATTTACCTGACAAATAAAATGTATCTCCTGAATTTTCTGGGAATAGCCTCTGAAGAGTAGTTTATTCTAGATGAATTTTACCGAATTTTGAATAACTGCTAAACCGTAAGAGATGGGCAAAAACTTACTCCACAAAAAAAAATCTAGAGCACATTAAAACGCACAATTTATGTTGTATACATTTTTTCTTGGAGTTGATCGTTTTTGACATATTCCTTGTTTTTGTTTTCAGGGTCGAAAATCTTAACTTTTCTCATACAGGAATTTGTCAAGTCATGCCCATACAAAGGAACTTCAGTCACATAGTAACCAGCTTTTGACTATCCCTTTAACCTATGCTTCTCCCTTATTTCCTTTTTACTTATAAGGAAGAAGGTAATAAGACTATTTCTACTAAGTTCACTTTCTCTATATTTCTAGATTAGCATGAAGTAAATAGAAGCATAAGATATTTAAGAATAATTTGTTGCAGGAATATAGAGAAAGTCATGTGAATGGTACACATCACATTTTTTCTGTTTAAATTCATTTCTACAAATGCTTATCCGATTGATACAAAATAGAGAGAAGATGAAGATTTTCTAAGAATATTTTGTTGAAGATTTCGTATTAGGCAATGCTTGTAAATAACGGAATCGAAAGTTTTGGTCTAGTTTAAATTACAGCGTGAGTAAATGGCCTGAGCTTTCTTGTAGAAGTGAAGCAAACATTTCTGGCAGCAGTTCTGCGGAACGCTACTTCACGCACCAGAACACAAATGACAAGATTGACCGCTAATGTGGCGATACCATTCTATTGATTCGTCTCGCCAGTTGTTGGTACCTGCCTTCTCAGTGCTACAGTGTTGCACATCCTGTCACTGCTACATTTCCAAACTGCTCTAATTCGTATTTAGATATTTATATAAATGTTTTGGTATCGAATTTTGGGTGAAATGCAATGTTTCCCATATCTAATAAGTACATTGTATTTACAGTATTTTTACAACATGATGACCATGCCTCACTTTTCTTCCGAAGGCTTTAAAGTTTGGGTTTAGGGTGTGTGCGGTTGGAAACCAACACTCGCTGTTGCCAAGTCTTCCACTTACTGGTCTCTTACGTATTTAGATATTTATATACATATCTTGGTGTTGAATTTTTGGGTGGAATACAATGTCTCCTCTATCTACTAAGTGCATTGTATTTACAGTATTTTTAAGAACATGATGACCTTGCCCCACTTTTCTTCCAAAGACTTTAAAGTTTGCGGTGGGAAAGCAACCCTCGCTAATGCGAAATCTTTCACTTACTGATCCCTTATGTATTTAGGTATTTATATAAATATCTTGTATCCAAATTTTGGGTGGAATACAATGTCCTCTTTATCTACTAAGTACATTGCATTTACGGTATTTTTCAGAACATGATGACCCTGCCCCACTTTTCTTTAAAGTTTAGGATTAAAGTGTGTGCGGTTGCAAACCAACCCTCGCTATTGCCAATTCTTCCACTAACTGGTCCTTAATGTATTTATACATGATTAGTAGGCCTTGGATTTTAAATTTAATGCCAAATGTTTACTTTCTCTAGCACGTATAGTTTTCGCCAAAACATGATGGCCCTCAAATGCACTGGTTAATAACCATTAGTAAACAAAATACGAATCTGTACTTGGGGCGAGAGGCAACGTAGAAAATCTATTTACGAGCCTAGAGACACAGCTTGTAAGTCGAGAATCGTGCCTCAGTTAAGGGACCCAAAACTTTAAAGTAGGGGAAGAAAAGTGAGGCAGTGCCATCGTGTTTTTAAAAAATCATATATATATATATATACAATGAATTTAGTAAATAGAGAAGACGTCGTATTCTTCTTGTTTTTCTTCTATACTTCAAAGATTAGGTTTTACATGTGTTCCGTCTTCGCATTCATTATTTTATTCCCAGCTTTTTCTTGGGCGTCCGAAGTTTCTTCCTAACGGTTTATATTTATTGATTAATGGTGGTGGTTTTACTTTCTCTAGCCCACATGTACAGTGTACATAGAAGATAGAGAAGATATTGTATTCCACCTAAAATTAGATGTTTATATTTCACCGGATATACATGTTTTGAGGCCCAAATAAAAACGATTTTTGAGAGAAAAATGTGTATGTGTGTGTCTGTGAACACAATAACTCAGAAACGAAGAGTCCGTTAAGTACCAAACTCAGTATTTAATTTCAGTATATTCCAAGGATGTGAAACGAAGATATTCTCGAAAATCCCCACCCCAGCTAGCCTTTACAGGGATCATTTTTCGAAATTTTCAATTTCCTCAAAAAGATCTGTTAACGATTTCGATTAATATACCGCATATTAAAGATATTTACATGACAAGTAAAATGTATAGCCTGAATTTCTTGGGAATAGTCCCTGAAGCACTCTTCATTATGAATTACTTTTGCATAACTGGTAAACCGTAAGAGATAGACAAAATCTTAAATACAAAAATGTAGATCACATTAAAACACAATTTATGCCAAATACACGTTTTCTTTCTCTACATGTACTATGCATATAGTTCTCGTAGGTAGAGAAGGTATTGTATTCCACCCAAAATTTATGTCGAGATTTCACTAGAAATATGTTTTGAGGTCTAGTGAATCCCTCTCAAAAATTTAGAAAAAGGTCCGATGTCTGTATTTGTCCATGTGTGTGTGAGTTTGTGTGTCTGTGGACAGCAAGGCTTTATTACAACATTTGGTATTTAAGTTTAGTATCTTCCAAGAATGAAACCGAAGATTTTTAGGAAAATCCACCGACCTAAAACTACCTTTTACATAGAAAATGTTTTGAAAATTTTCTTTTTCTCAAAAGTGGCTACTGATTTTGCTCAAAATACCGTATGTTAAAGACACATCACAAATAAAATGGATATCTTGAAGTTTCTGGGAATAGTCTCTGAAGACCTCCTTATTCTGGATGAATTTTGCTGAATTTTGCATAACTGATAGACCATAAGAGATAAACAAAAACTTACTATAAAAGTGTAGATATTGTTAAAACTCACAACTTATGTGTTATATATTTACCTAATAGAGTTGACCGTTTTCAAAATATTCCTAGTTATTGATTTCAATTTTAAACTTCTTGAACTCTTTTCAAACAGACCTCCTTTCGTTTCGTAACTCTAGTTTTACTGTTGGCCATGCAAAGCGAACCGAACTTCTACTTTTACTTTCTCTAGCCCCGTATGTACAATGTACATACGGATAGAGAAGTATTGTATTCCACCCAAAAATTCGATACCGAGATTTCACCGGAAATATATGTTTTATGGTCACCCGTATCCAAAAAAAAAAGCATTTTCACAAAAAGGTCCGTGCGTGTGTGTGTGTGTGTGTGTGTGTGTGTGTGTGTGTGTGTGTCCGTGTGTCTCTGAACACGATAACTCAAAAACAAAAAGTCGATAAAGCACCAAATTTGGTATTTAAGTTTAGTATCTTCCAGGAATGCGACACGAAGATTTTGAGAAAAATCCCCCCACCCCAAACTACCCTTTACATGGAACTTTTTTCGAAAATTTTGATTTTCTTAAAAATGGCTCTAACGATTTTAATTAAAATATCGTATATTAAATATATTTAGTTGACAAATAATATGTATATCTTGAATTTTCTGGGAATAGCTTCTAAACACCTGTTTGTTTATTCTGAATGAATTTTGCTTAATTTGGTATAACTAGTAAACCGTAAGAGCAGACCAAAACTTACTATATATAAAAATGTAGATCTTGTTAAAATACACAAGTTATGTCATATACATTTTTCTCATAGAGCTTACAGTTTTCGAGGTATTCATTGTTATTAGTTTCAGTTGTGAAGTACTTATACTTTTCTCAGACGGTAGTGTGGGGTTTTCTTTTGTTCTACTCCTGGCCTGGATTTGTAATGACAATCGCATAACGACAGCTTTTAGAACATTTGGCTATGGCTTTAGCCTAGTGTATTCCCTTAATTTTTTCCTACTTATAAGGAACTAAGTAATAAGAACTTTGTGCTAATGAGTACCTGGATTAGCAAGATGCAGAAAGAAGAATAATCTTATGTAAGAAGTTTATAGAACAGCTAGAGAAAGTCATGTGAGTGTAACACATCAGATTTTTTCACATAGCAATCAGCTTTTAAAATATTTCTCTATCGCTTTAGCTTAGTATATCTTCTTTGTACTCACAAAGAGGCAAGAATTAAGAACAATTCTACTAATGCTTATCTCAATTAGTATAATATAGATAAAAGAAGTATTTTGTAAGAATAGTTTATATGTGGAACAGCAAGTTATGTGAATGATAAACATCAGATTTTTTTACGAAGTTAAGTTGTTATTAATGCCTAAACATGTGAAGATTGGATTAGAAATATTTGGTTATTTGTTATTCTAAGGAAACAATCTGTATTTGGTACAGCGAGCTCAAAAGAGATAGAGATGTTTTTTATGAAGGACGCCCAAGAGAAGCTGTTATGAGGGGCTTCCAATAAGTCTTTAGAAAAAAGATAGAAAAACAAATTATTTTTGGCAGATTTTTTTTATTTATCAATATTATCTCCTTTTAGCCTCGATACACTTCTCCCAGCGTTTCTCCAATTGTTTTAAGCCATCCAAAAAGTAGAATTTCAGATGGTCCTTTAAATAGGCAGATGACCTCTTCCTTAGACGTGAATCGTTTTCCGCCGAGCCCCTTTTTCAAGTTTGGAAATAAAAAAAAAGTCTCTAGGGGCCAAATCTGGTGAATACGGTGGATGTTGCAGTAATTCTAACCTTAATTCTACAATGTTCGCCATCGAAACTTTGCAGACGTGCACCCTTGCAGTGTCTTGATGGAAGAGAACCTTTTTCTTTGCCGGTGAGGGTGTTTTTTCTTCATTTCTCCGTTCAACCGGTGTAATAACCATGTAATTATCATTCTTCCTTTCTGCAAGTAATCAATGAAGATTATTCCGCGAGCATCTCAAAAAATCTTGTCTGCAGATTTCGCCACCTTTGCCGCTATCGGAGCCGGTTCACCTTTAAAAGCCAACTGTTTCGACTGTACTTTCGTCTCTGGAGTGTAATAGTGTATCCATGTATCATTCACAGAACAGTATCGATGCAGAAGCTCGTCAGAATTGCGAAAGAAAAGTGCCAAACCAGCTTCTGAATCGGCCACACCATTGCGTTTATTCTCCACTGAGAGCAAACGCGGCACTCATCTTGCCGAGGCCTTTATGACAGCTAATTTTGGGGTAAAATTGAGAACACTGCACCTTGTAATATGCCTGCGGCCTCTACTATTTCGCCAACTTTGATTCGTTGATCACTCAAAACCTTATCCTGGATTTTGTCAACATTTCACTTCTACTGGACATCCGAAACGATGTACATCATTTGTGGATGTACGGGCAGGAGCAGATGTGCCATGAACTTCATCCAACTCGGATTTTATCTATTTCGGTTTTAAGTCATACAAGTGTTTATTCACCGCACGAAATTTGTTTTTTTTTTTTTTTTTCATCTTTCTATATAAGTACAAGATTGTCGATTCAATGGCCTATGGCAACGAAACCACGTGGTGGATATAAATGAAACTTTAACTGTCATCTAGTAAGACACGACAGTTGCTAAATAGAATCCTTTTTTGATACTACGAATGTTATTTCATGGGTTTTCTAAGGACTTATTGGACACCCCTAGTACTTATTAAAATATTGCCTCTGTTTGAGCGATGCTTGAAGAAGATCGAAGGATCTCTTATGAATTTATTTGGGCGCTATTGCATTGGTATGAGTCAATTGCAAAACCTTTTACATCCACAATTATACGTGAGAAAGCTTTATTGTAGATGGATTCCACATAAACTGACTCCCGATCAGAAATAACAACACATTGATTGATTGGTGCAGAAAGACTGAAAAAATTTCAAGGCGGCTCTTCAAATTTGGTTTGGAATATAGCTACTGGTGATGTATCTTGATTTTATTGTTATGATCTTGTAAACGAAACTCAATCGGAAGAATATATATCGATTATGAATAGATACAAGAATAAGTTTTTGCAAGAATAGTTTGTTATAAAACAAAGAGAGAAAATCATTTGAGAGTATTGTTGGGCTACATCGGCTATTGTATTCTTAGTTGTTTTTTTAGTTTGAACTGACCACATTGTAACATTTAAAGAAGATTTTTAAACCTAAATAAAGAAATAAAAAATTTGAAGATAAAAGTAAAAATCTCCTACATGCTAAATATATAAGATTTTTCGTGCACATTGACACATATATTGACCGTTATATTGAATGTTAATTCTCGTTACTGTATAGAAAAACACTCCGGTTGCGCTACAATACTGTCGAACCTGCACAGAATACTCTGATATAATACATAAATTATGGTGGGCTAATATCAGAAAATGCATCTAATTCATCTATGTCGTATACGTTAGTATACCCTGCCCCCAAAATAATCTTATAAGTGTCAAATCGGGTGAACTTGGCGGCCAGTCTATGTTACCACGTCGTCCGATCCAATGCTCTACAAGGTTTGTTAATGTTCCTTACCATGTCGAGGCGCCCCATCTTGTCGGAAGTAGGTTCACGGAAGTAAGTTCTGTTCGTGAGTTGTGGTAATACTGCGTTTCGTAACACGCTGAGATAATAAATGTTTTCATCAATAGTTGTAATGAGGAAAATCCTTTGTAGGGTATTGCACTCCACACTTAAATTTCTTGCTCTGTTTTCTGCTAACTTCTCATATAACCATTACAATCTGTTTATTCAGGTTTCATGTTAATCATTAAACATTACATTTTCATGTACAGACTTTCAATAATTTGTTACTGGCCAGCAAAAATATCCTCATTAAGCATCCGAAGAACAGCCTCAGCAGCGCCAAATGTTAGACAAGTTTATTGTAACTATTCGTTTTGCAAACTAAGATTTTATTTCATATACTTTTCTTATGTACCATTGCATTTTGCAACAGAACATAAGTTTTATATTTGAAAATGATTTCTATTTCTCTCATGAAGTAAATTATATGTCCTTTTGATATTTTGGTGACGGCATTTCCTGAGTTTCTCTATTATTTCAGTAGCTTTCACACTACTTTCTCTATCCACTATTTTGACAAATCTTCTACAAAATATTATTGCAAAAGCTTATTCTTCTATCTACTTCGGACGCCGTCCGTGGTGTAATAGTTACCATGCTGACTTCATATACCCAAGGTCCAGCGGAGGACGATGGATTTTTTCTGGTGTAAAAATCCTTAGCATGGGTTCCTTCGGAAGGGAAGTAAAATCGTTAGTTCCGTGTCGTAGATTTACGGCACGTAAAAGAACCTCAAGCCTGAACTTCAATTTAGTTGCTATAAACAAAGTTGCTTAAATTGTTTGATTACATAGTACATTAAGAAACAAAGTGCAGAAGGAATAGCGATAATCAAATGTTTACAAACCAGTCTCTATGGCCTTGAAATTCCATATTGTTTGCATAATATCAGGAGAGCAGCTGAAGGTTGCTAGTACTTCAACAAATCTGATGTTTTCCATTCACTTGACTTTCTCTATGTGTTCGGCAAACAAACTCTTGTTACAAAATATAAATTTTTGGCTATATAATACTAATCGAGATAAACATTGGCAGAATGGACTTATTATTTGCTTCCTTGTAAGTAGAAGGGAAATGGGGGAATACACTGTGCTTAAGCGATGGACAAATCCTTTAAAATCTGGTCGTTATTTGATACATTAGAAATTCGGTTCTCATTCCATGGTCAGGAGTAAAACAAATAGTTATGAAACGAATGAGGAGTTCCCGTTCGAAAAAAATATTTAAGTATTTTAAAACTGAAGCCAATAACAAGGAGTATCTCGGAAATTATTTAAAATATGCAAAATACACTGTGTATTTTAACATATTTAAAATGTTTGTGTAGTAAAGTTTTGTCTATCACTCACAGTTCACCAGTTATACAAAAGTTATCCAGAATGAAGAGGTCTTTAGAGGCTTTTCCCAAAAAATTAAGATAGATATACATTTCGTTTGTCATGAAAATATCTTAAACATACTTCATTTTAATCACATTCGTCATGACCAGTTTTCAGAAAGTCAAACTTACAAAAAATCGTCCATTTAAAGAGTAGTTTGTGGTGGAGGGATTTTCTTGAAAACCTTCATGTTGCATCTGGGAAAATGCTGAACTTAAATATAAAGTTTGGTGTTTAACCTTGTCGTTTCTGAACTATGCAGACACACACACACGCACACACACACATATGCGTATACACACAGATCTTTTTCTAAAAATGCTTTCTTTTTTACTTTCTCTATACGCACTATGTACATAGTGTATAGAGAAGGTATTGCACTCCACACAAAAATTCGATACCGATATTTCACCGGAAATATATATTTTAGGGTCCCCTTTATCTAAAAAGAAGCATTTTCGGAAAAAGGTCCATGTGTAGGTCCGTGTGTCTGTGAACACGATAACTCAAAAACGAAAAGTTGGTAAATTACCAAACTTGGTATTTAGTATAGTATCTTCCAGGGATGCGACACGAAGATTTTGAGAAAAATCCCCCCACTCCAACTACCCTTTACATGGAAATGTTTTCGAAAATATTGATTTTCTCAAAAGTGGCTCTAACGATTGTTATTAAAATTTCGTATATTAAAGATATTTACTTGACAAATAAAATGTGTATCTCGAATTTTCTGGGAATAGCCTCTGAACATTACTTTATTCCGGACGAATTTTACGAAATTTTGAATAACTGCTAAACTGTAAGAGATAGACAAAAACTTACTACACGAAAAATGTAGAGCACGTTAAAACACACAATTTATGATATGTACATTTTTGTCGTGGAATTCATAGTTTTTGAGACATTCCTTATTTTTGGTTTCTGCTTTGAAAAACTTATACTTTTCTCATACAGGAATTTGTCAACTGCTGTCCATACAAACAGAGAAACTTCAGTTACAAAGCAACCACCTTTTCACTATCACTTTAACCTATGGTAATCTCTTATTTTCGCTTCTACTTACAAGGAAGCAAGTAATAAGAGTATTTATGCTATTTTTTTCTGATTAGTAAATAAAAGTATAAGGTTATTAAGATTAATTTGTTGCAGAGATGTAGAAAAAGTCATGTGAAATGTACACATCAGGTTTTATATTATGGGGCCCTCAAATACTACAAATGAAGTATTGAGAAATTCAAACCAATAACAATGATTATCTTTGAAATGGTGAATTCCACAAAATTTATTTTAAATAAGTTGCGTGTTTGAAAGAGATCTACATTTCTGGAGTAGTTATCATAGCACGTCATCTCTTATGTTTATGCTTCTTCCTTAAGTTCTTTTAAAGAGGATTGCCCACCTCTTTCAAACTAATTCGTTATGTCAGTAGTCGAGGAGCAAGGAAACTGGATCATACCATATCCAGATGGATGATCAGCCCAAAGCGTGATATGGCAATGTAGAAGAAATAACTGAAATATATTGATGAAATTATCCGAGGAAAATCGTATGGTAATCTTGCATACCAGATTACCCTGTCATGGCGGACGCTGTCAATGCGCAATGCCGAATGCCAACATGCACATTTAAAAATCACTACGTTTATGCAACATTAGCAAGTAGTTGGTGCTATTGCTCAATTTACTGAATAGGTCAAAACTGTCATCGGCATACACGGAAGTAGATATAAAATATCTGCAATGTAATAAATGAGTCAAAACAAAAATGCGGGAAATAATGACCTCGAAACCGAAGGGAACATATAGCTATAAGAAGGTCAATACTGACAAATATAAGAGAAATGATTCATAATGTACGAAAAGGAAATGTTTAACTAAAATAAATATAATTGCACAAACTGCATAGCTTCCCCATTTCCTGACGATTTTAAATACATATTCTCTCTTCAGATGGCGCTGGCTCCGTTTAATATGCCAACCAAAAACAGTAATAGTTCTAATTTCCATCTATTTGTTTATTTTAAGGTTAAATTACCGCCCAGCAGTAAATAAATGCAGGAAAAAAATGATGCCTTATACACTTATCCACGAATCAGAAAGGAAAATGTACAAGTAAACGTAATCACCCGAAATAGTCAACAAATAGTTCATTTTCCCTTATGTGGACATGATTTTAACTCTCACTTTAGATGGCGATGGAGTATTACATGTAATTTGCAAGTCAATTGTTGGTTTGTAAGGCCTAAAATTACGAAATTTATATCATTTCCGGAACTACTCTCTTCTTGCACCATAAAATTTAATGCAGCAGAAAACAGAACAATCATCAAATATCCGGATAAAATACATTGCGACAAATGACGTCATCGGAAGCTATGTAACAACCTCTTAAGCATTGAAAACTATTTACTAAGGACCTTGGTGACTTTTTGGTGTTTTTTGGGGTTATTTGCAAACCGAGATTGCCTGCTGGGCGTTGCGCGGTACCCGCCATGACAGGGTAACCTGGTGTGCAATATTACCAATCGTGTTAAACCTTCGGCCAGGTTGTTTGACCCCGGCGATTTGTAAGTATGTATTTATTCTCTGCAATTGGATACTGCCCGGCGGCAGAGTTAAATGTACAATAATAATCTTACAGTTAATAATAGTAATACAAATTAATAATAGTAATACACACAAGGTTTTTGAAATGCGTAATTACTTATTAGTCAATATGGCAATACGTATGTCAATTACTAACATGTTATAAACATGCCTCAACATTAATAGTGAGATCATTAATTGCTTTACAGTATTTGCTTTAATTATCTGATACTTAGTCTGTTTAAATTATACTTCTTAAAGGTCAGACGACTACCCCGAAAGGCTGCTACAAGCAATTTATTTCGTTCTTCAATGGTTCTATTAACGTAACTCCATGGCACGACAGTCCAAGGGACGATGGTCTATCACCTGGCCGCTGCATCCTCCCTCTCGGCCGAAGGCATCAGGAATGGGGTGCAGTGCAGTTCTGGAGAATGAGAGGTGATCAGCGCCTCGAGTCCCTCCCGGCCGGTTAATGCGGTCTTCTCGATCTGGAATCGCTACTTCTCAATCAAATAGCTCCTCAATTGGCCCCCCAGGGGCCTCACGAGACTATGTGCACCACGAAAATTCCGCATGCCGGTACCGGGAATCGAACCCAGATCTCCCGTTTGGCAAGCAGCCGCAGATGACCAATGGTCCTACTAACAAAATAACATTTTCCTACTCGTGTCTGTTTCTTCTACCCTTAATTTTATACAAGTCATCATTTCGTCCGTAGCATGCCGGGTTTTCTAACTTTTTTTCTAACCTATGCATTTAAACCAGCATTAGCTTTAAATCCATGACCTCCAAAATGTGAGGAGGTATAAACATATAATGTCATACTTTAAATGATATATTTAATCAAAATCACTACAGATGTATTTTTTTTAGAAACTCAAAAGATTTCGTAAAATACTCCTGTAGGTGAAGAGCAGCTGTAGACTGAGATTTTTTTTTTTTAAATCTTTGTTGCATCTATGGAAGATGCTGCACTTAAATACAAAGTTTGGGATTTATCATACATTTCGTTTTTGAATTACGCTACCCATATACAGACAGATAGGCGCGCGCGCTCGCTCACACACACATGAACGTTTTTATAAAATGCCCTTTTTATTTGTTTGTATATTCTGAAAGTCTTAAAACATGTAACCGTTTTATTTGAAATCTAGAGATGGAATTTTTGGATGGAATTTAACGCTTGCTCTAAGAGTGGGAGAAATTAATAGTGAATTTTAATATTTATTTCGAATAATCTGGCTATTTCTTCAGAAACTGCCTCAGTCCATAGTGAGCACCACTAGTAATGTGAAAGTATTCAACATCGAAAACATATATTGCTATACAGTCACACCATTTTTTCTGCAGCAAAGGGATTTCATCTGGTGGTTTACGTCATTTAGAGATTACTTAACCTTGATTCCTTCACAATTCCTTACCAGGTTGCCAAATCTGTAAATTCTTCGCCTTCCTTACCACTGTTTTCTTTGAAGCAGGCAATTTTTTAATTTTGCAATGGGTGATTACATTTTCTACTAACCATAAATTGGCTATTAAATTGCTATGTTTAAAGTAATAACTTTATATTTATTTTAGGTTTTTTAAACGTTTCTACACTTTCACTTTTCTACATTGTCACATAAATATCTTTATATAAGGCATTTTAAACAAAATCGTTATAACCTGCTTTAGAAAACTGAATATTTCGAGAAATGCACAATGTAAAGGGAAATTTGGGGTGGGGGTTTACCTGAAAATCTTCGTGTCGCATTCTTATTTAATCGACTTTTCGGTTTGGAGTTATGCTGTTTACAGACCCACACATATGGACCTTTTCCTCAAGTTGATTTAATGGATTCAAGGGGACTCTAAACATTTCTTTGTGGTGAAATATTGGTATTGAAATTTTGGGTTCAATACAATACTTTCTCTTCCTACAATGTACATTTTGCATTCATGCTAGAGAAAGTAATAATACGAGTAGCACGAAAAATGTACCACGTAAAGGAAAGTTTGAGGTGGGGGATTTTTCTGAAAATCTTCGTGTCGCATTTTTGGAAGATACTGGACTTAAAATACCTAGTTTGGTATGTAATCGACTTTTCGTTTTTGAGTTATGCTCCCCTTTTCGTTTTGACTCACACACACACCCATAGGATATTTTTCAAAATGTATTTAATAGATTTAGGGGGTCTCTAAATATATATTTCCGGTGAAAGCTTGGTATCGAATTCTTGGGATCAATACAATATATTCTCTACCTACTATGTACATTGTGCATTCATGCTAGAGAAAATAATAATACGAGTAGTGCTAATATCTAATGCTGGAATGTTTGTGATATTACACATGACTCATCTGAAGTTATCTCAACAATAACCTTGTATCCTAAGAGGCCACTTCAGATTCTACTGATAGCTTTGTTTCAAGGTCTTTGTTTAATCAAACAATTGATTAGGAATTAGTTTAATTAATCTATTTTCTCCTTCAAGCCGCATTTCAATTTAAAGAGGAAGCCGTACATTATGCAATAACTTATAAGATATTTTGTATTTTCTTTTACGATAGCAGTCATTCATTGAAGTGTTTCAATTTTATTAACACATTTTACTACTTTCTCCAGCACGTACATTAATAGGGACAGAAGATATAGCACTCCACCCAACAATTTGATATCGAGATATCACCGGACATACATATATTCAAAAACACATTATTACTTTCTCTACACGCACTATATTGCACTCCACCCAAAAATTCGATACCGAGATTTCACCGGAAATATATGTTTTAGGGTCCCCAATATCCAAAAAAAGCATTTTCATAAAATGGTCCGTGTGTGTGTCCGTGTGTCTGTGAACACGATAACTCAAAAACGAAAAGTCAGTAAAATACCAAGTTTGGTATTTAAGTTCAGTATCTTCCAGGGATGCGGCACGAAGATTTTGAGAAAAATCCCCCCACCCCAAACTAACCTTTACATGAAACTTTTTTTCGAAATTTTTGATTTTCGCAAAAATGTCTCTAACGATTTTGACTAAAATATCATATATTAAAGATATGTACCTGACAAACAAAATGTATATCTTGAATTTTCTGGGAGTAGCCTCTGAAGACTACTTTATTCTGGACGGATTTTACGAATTTTGCATAACTGCTATACCATAAGACTTAGATAAAAACTTACTACACAAGAAATGTAGAGCACGTTAAAATATACAATTTATGTTATATGCATTTTTTTCGTGGAGTATATCGTTTTTGAGATATTCATTGGTTTTGGTTTCAGCTATGAAAAACTTGCTTTTCTCATATAGGAATTTGTCAACTCCTGTCTATATAAATAAAGGAACTTCAGTCATATAGCAACCAGCTTTTAACTATGACTTTAACCTATGGTATTCCTTTATTTCACTTCTACTTACAATGAAACAAGTAATAAGACTATTTCTGCTAATTTGTTTTCGAGTAACAGGAAGTAAATAGAAGGTTAAGTTTTTTTAACAACAATTTGTTGCAGAAATGTTGAGAAAATCATGTGAATGGTACACATAATATTTTTAGAAAAACGTCCGTGTGTGTGAACACGATAGCTCAAAAGCGAAAAGTCGCTTAGACACCAATTAATAAAGTTGAACATCTTCCAAGGATGCGTCACGAAGCTTTTCCTTTACATGCAATATTTTTCGAAATTTTCGATTTTATAAACAATTACTGAAAATTTTGACTACATAAAATGCTGTATCTTAAAGGTATACAAGGCAAATAAAATGTTTATCCTTAATTCCTTGGGAATAGCTCCTGAAGTCCTCTTCGTTGTGATTGGCTTTTGTATAACTCATAAACCGTAAGAGACAAACAAAAACTTAGTACACAAAAAATGCAGGTCTAGTCAAAACACCCTATTTCTGTTTGTTAAGATATTTTAGAGATATTACGTGTTATTTGTTTCAATTTTAAAACACTTAAACTTTTCTCGAACAAGAAGTAGTCTTTGTTTCTTTTGGTTTACTCCTGGTTATGCAAATAAGCTAATTTCAATAACAATCGCATAGCGATAGCTTTTGAAACTTTTAGCGCACCATGCTTTCCTATTTCTCTTCTACTTAAAAGGAACTAAGCAATAATACCTTTCTGCTAATGTTCATCTCGACTAGAATGAAGTACAAAAAATCTTATGTGTTCCATTCACATAAGTTTCTCTAGATCTCTACAATAAATTATTGTTAAAAAGCTTATGTTTCTCATTACTTGATGTTAATGGAGAAAAAATTAGAAGAAATAGTCTTATTTCTTGTTTTCATGCAAGTAGAAGGATAATAAGGGAATAGCATAGGTTAAAGTGATAGTCAAAAGCTGGTTGCTATATGACTGAAGTTCCTTTGTTTGTATGGACAGGAGTTGACAAATTCCTGTATGAGAAAAGTATGTTTTTAAGGCTGAAACTAGAAACAAGAAATATCTGAAAAACGACCAACTCCACGAAAAAATGTATATTAGTATGTTTTAACGTGCTCTACATTTTTTGTATGGTAAGTTTTTGTTCATCTCTTTCGGTTTAGCAGTTATGCAAAATTCCTTAAAATTCATCCAAACTAAAGTAGTCTTCAGAGGCTATTCCCAGAAAACTCAAGGTACACATTTTGTTTGTAATGTAAATATCTTTAATATACGATATTTTAATCAAAATCATTACAGCCATTTTTGAGAAATTCAAAATTTTCGAAAATTTTTCCATGCAAAGGGCAGTTGACGCTGGGGGGATTTTCTTGAAAATTTTCGTGTCGCATCCTAGGAAGATACCAAAGTTAAATACCAAGTTTGGTAGTTTACCAACTTTCCGTTTTTGAGTTATGGTGTTCACAGACACATGGACACACACACTCACACACGGATCTTTTTCTGGAAATAGTTTATTTGGATACAGGGGGCCCTAAAACGTGTATTTTCGGTGAACTTTCGGTATCGAATTCTTGGGTGTAATGCAATACCTTCTCTATACACTGTCCGCGCCGTGGCCGAGACCATTTGCCTCTCATCTAGACGGCCCGAGTTCGATCCTAAGCGACCTCATGTGAGATTTGTGGTGGACAAAGAGGTGCAGGGGCGGGTTTTACCCGGGTTCTCCGGTTTCCCCCGCCATCGCAGTCCACCGGTGCTCCATCTTTATTCCATATATCTCCAGTATCATCGCCTGCGGTTCCTTAGTAGAAAAAGCGGGCGTTAAACATTATCAAAAATCTCTATACAGTGTGTGCAGTAAAAACAATGACCTTATGTATGAAATGTGTTTGCAGTTCAGTTGGAGAAGGTCTTGTGAATGGAACAGATCATTATTTCATTTATATCCACCTCTAACCACAGTGATTATATTAGCTTTTACCTTTGGAACATCTTATTGCTTTTCGGCAATCGATTTTGTTTTTTTAAACTGGTTACTGTCCGCTCTTACTACAATGGCACTGATGCATGGAATGTAGATGGAGCTCCGGTGGCATGTGATGGCGTGGGAAACCGGAGAACCCGCCACTTTGTCCACCACAAATCTCACATGCGGCCATTTGGAATCGAACCCGGGCCGTCTATGTGAGAGGCGAGTGGTCTAACCACTCGGCCATGGCACAACCTTTTCGGAAATTTAAATACCATGCTAACTCCATATACCCAAACCGGCGGAGGAGATGGCTTTTTTCGGGAGTAAAAATCCTTAGCAAGGCGTAAGGCGTAAAACTCCAATTGCATTTCCTTTCTGCAATGGTGTTAACGCATGTACCGATTTTATTTCTTTGGGTTTTTGTACGTTAGAACAAACAAACACGCACACACTCATTCATAAGTCCAGAGTCTAAAGAAATACTGAATAATCTTGACTAGAGAATCGAACCTGGGCCTTTCACACAGCAGGTTGAGGCGAATGGTAATTGTGTAATCCCGGACATTTTTCGTGACAATACCGCAGTACAACAAAAAGCAATGGAAAGTGGTATTTAGCAAGGCCTCCCGCTTCAGTTCCAGGTGAACCTCGTTGATTTCACCACACCCTTCCTCGGTCGGTCTTCGCCAACGCTTTCTCCGCTGCTCTCTGCCAGCTCAGCACCTGGTCACCTTTCGCTCCAAGTCTGAGATCGCTACCTGGGTGCCCATGAGGTGTTATAATTACTGCGCTTATACGGTTACAGTACCCTTCTTGATTTCTCTGCCAAAGTAAAACGTTATCTATCTTAAAATTCAATCCCACGTTCTTAGCAGTAAATCTTTAAAGTCAATTCAGTAAATAACCGGAAATATTCTATAACAAGCTTATGTGTACCATTCAATTGACTTTCTCTACATCTCTGCAACAAATTATTCTTAAAAAGCTTATACTTCCATTTACTTCATTCTAATCAGAAAAAAATAGCAGAAATAATCGTATTACTTGCTTCCTTGTAAGTATAAGCGCAATAAGGGAGTACCGTAGGTTAAAGTGATAGTCAACCTGGTTGCTATGTCACTGAAGGTCCTTTCTTTGTAAGGACAGCAATTTAAGTTTTTCATAGCAGAAACCAAAAACAAGGAATGTCTCCAACTCCACGAAAAAAAATGTATACAACATAAATTGTGTGTTTTAATTTGCTCTATATTTTTTGTGTAGTAGTTTTTGTCCATTCTTACGGTTTAGCAGTTATTCAAAATTCCACAAAATTAATCCGGAATAAACTACTCTTCAGAGGATATCCCCAGAAAATTCAAGATATACATTTCATTTGTCAGGTAAATGTCTTTAAACATATGCTATTTTAATCAAAATCGTTAGGCCATTTTTGAGAAAATCAAAATGTTCGAAAAAAGTTCCATGTAAAGGGTAGTTTGGGGTGGGAGGATTTTTCTCAAAATCTTCGTGTCGCATCCCTGGAAGATACAAAATTAAAATACTAAGTTTTGTATTTCACCGACTTTACCTTTTTGAGTTATTGTGTTCACAGACACACGGACCTTATTGTGAAAATGCTTTTATTAGATATAGGGGACTCTAAAACATATATTTCCGGTGAAATCTCGGTATCGAATTTTTGGGTGAATGCAATACCTTCTCTATACACTATGTACGTAGTAAGTGTAGAGAAAGTATAAAGCTAATGTGTTTCATTCACATAACTTTCTCCACATCTCTGTAACAAATTATTGTTAAAAACTTAGGTATTCTTCTATCTGTATCATGCTAAACGAGATAAATATTAGCTGAAATTGTCGTTATTACTTGGTTCTTTGTATGTAGAAGGGCAAAAATCAAACGTGTTCCATTCACATGATGTCCTCTAGATGTTCGATAAACAAATCTTTTATCCAAACATTCATTTGTTATCTATATCATGCTAATCAAAATAAACATAATCAGAATTAGTTTTATTACTAGCTTCCTTGTAAGTAGAAAGGAAATAAGAAAATACACAGGCTAAAGCGATAGTCTCGTCCTTTAAAAGCCGGTCGCTATGTGAAACAATTGAAATTCTAATCTCTCTGCTTGCCAGGAATAAACAAACGAGAAGAAAGATGACTTCCCGTTTGATAAACTAAGTGGCTAAAGTTGAAACCAATAAACCGGAATAACTCGAAATAGTAAGAATGCTATATGGCATAAATTGTGTGTTTTAATATTATCTACATTTTTTGTGTAGTAAGTTTTTGTATATCTCTTACGGTTTGCCAATTATACAAAGTCATCCAGAATGAAGAGGTCTTCAGAGGCTATTCCCAGAAAATCCAAGATATACATTTCGGATAACATAAAAATAATCAAAATCGTTAGAGTCACTTTTGAGAAAATCAAAATTTTCGGAAAATGTCCATGTAAAGGATAGTTTGGGGTGGGATGATTTTCTTGAAAATATTCGTGTCGTATCCTTGAAAGATACCAAACTTAAATACCAAGGTAGGTATGTAATGGTCTTTTCGTTTTTTAGCTTCTTTTGTTCACAGCCACACACAAGTAAGCGCGCGGGGTCTTTATTTAAAATTTTTTCTTTTTTTATTCAGAGGCACCCAGGTTAAATCTCGGTATCGAATTTTTTAGTGCATTATAATATCTTCTACAGGATTTTCATAACAATCGTTAGAACCATTTTTTAGAAAATAAAAACTTTCGAAAAACTTTCCACGTAAAGGGGGAATTTTCTTGAAAATCTTCATGTCGCATCCTTGGAAGATACCAAACCTAAATACCAAGTTTGGTGTTTAACGGTCTTTTCGTTTCTTAACTATGCTGTCCAAAGACACACACACACACACAAACAGGTAGACACACACATATGGACCTTTTTCTAAAAATGCTTTTTTCGGACTTAGGTGAAACATATATTTCCGGTGAAATCTCCAAGTTTGATATTTTACGGACTTTTCGTTTTTGAGTTATCGTGTTCACAGACACACGGACACACACGGACCTTTTTCTGAAAATGCTTTTTTTATACAGAGGACCCTAAAACATATATTGCCGGTGAAATCTCAGTATCGAATTTTTGGTGGAGTGCAATACCTTCTCTGTACACTATGTATATAGTATATATATATATATATATATATATATATAGAGAGAGAGAGAGAGAGAGAGAGAGAGAGAGAGAGAAATATGAATAATAATAATATGAATTAATAATTTCTAATAATATCCGTCAAGAAATCCGCCATCCATTTAAATTAAATTTTTCCCACCTTACAACTTGAAAATCGGTCAAGTTGGCAGCCCTGCTTGGAATGCTCTCTATGGAGTCAGTTGACCGAATTTGTAAAATATCAGCTGTTCGCATAGGTTAAATTATTACCGCTTCAAGCGCTCCATGTTTCTGAGTGACGGAGTAGTGTCTGTTTCAAACAACAGAGGCCGCCAATATCAGTCATGCGCAAACAGCGATATGTGGAGTGGAACTCCAAATGAACGTCTCGTCCACTTTGACCTTTGTTACGTACAAGCAAACAGCAAAGCCACTTCCAATCACTTCTTCGCTGAAATTATAATCTACACATAATTGGTTTAAAATCATTAACTAACTTATTCATTGATGGTCAAGTATGCCATTCAACTATTGCCAAATGTATTTTAACTAAATGTTGAACTGTGTAATTTTTACTTTCTTTACATAGTACATGCTATATAGTTAGAGCAGGTAATTGCAGTCCACCCAAAAGTTCAATAGCGAAATTTCACCGGAAATGCATCCTATATCTAAAAAGGCATTTTCAAAAAACTCCACGCGCTTGCGCGCGTATGCGTATCCACGATGACTTAAAAATGAAAATTCGGTAATTTACCAAACTTTGTGAATGAAACAAAAAATAGTTTTATTTATGGACGCTCTTTAACTGCTGTGGTTCTCAGCGTCCCATTCTGTATTGAGCGTGAAGGACAGCAAATTTTGCTTCCCTTCCGAAGGAAGCCATGCTAAGGAGTTTTACGCCCGACAAAATCCATCGTCATCGGGATTTGAATCTTCGACTTTGGGTATTTGAGCTAAGTATCTTCCAAAAATGCGACACGAATATTTGAGGAAAATCCCCCCACCGCAAAATTTCCTTTACATGGAAAAAGTTTACATGGCAAACAAAATTTGTATCTTGTATTTTCTGGAAATAACCGTTGCAGGCCTTTCATTCTGGATGACTTTTGGTCAATTGATAAACCGTAAGAGATATACATTTTATTTGTCATGAAAATTTCTTAAATATTAAAGATTTTAATTAAAATCGTTAAAGCCAGTTTTGAGGATAAAACAAAAAACACTTAAAAAAAATTCCATGTAGATTGGGCGAGGCGGGGATTTTGTTTAAAATCTTCATGTCGCGTCCTTGTAAGATACTAAACTTAAATACCAAGTTTGGTATTTAACAGAGTTTTTATTTTGAGTCTTGCTCTCCACACACATGCACACGCACACATACACACAGACCTACGAACGTTTTTCTAAAAAATTGCATTTTATTGTTCGGATTCAGAGGTCTCAAAACATATACTTCCGGTATCATTTCGGTATCGAATTTTTGGGTGGATTACAATACCTTATCTGCCTACTATGTATACTGCACATACGTGGTCGAGAATATAACAATAACCTTCATACTGTCATTTAGAAACGTAGCACATCAAAAAGCATGTTATACGAGTGTCTATGAAAATGCAAGAATGATAGTTCTCATGCGGAAGCTACTAAATAACTTTTCTTATCATTAGTACCACCGACGTAATAAAAGATAAGCAATCATTAGGTCATGATAGGTATAAAAAGTGAATCGTAAGTTTTACTTCAGCTGATTAATGCCGTCACTGTTTGCGTCACTGGGTTGCATTAACGTACGTTTGGCCTTGACTATGACCCGGTCCCAGTGTTGCCAACTCTTAAGAGACACAGAGTGAACTTTTTTACAAAAACTCATATGAGTACCAATCGCGACTGCCTCCATGGTCAGCGATCTTGCTTCTCACCTGGTGATCCCGGGTTCGATTCCCAGCTGGGGGCGGGGAATTTTTCTTTAACCAGAATTATTCCCTATTCCCCGCAGAGTCTGGAAGTATGTATGTGAGAGTGAATGTGTGTGTTTGAGGAAATAAAATACTTTGAAACCCAACGAGACAGACAACGAGTTGTTTCTAATTCGAAGCCCCCGATAGATGTTAAGGGGGTGGGGGGAATATCTAGAAAATGGTCGAATCTACAAGGAAAACATATAAGATAAATTATAAAAAAATCACTTAACTTGTTCTAGTTCTTCCAAATACAAATCAATGACTGCTTCCGTGCTCGAGTAGTCAGCGAGAGTAGTCGAGTCAGTCCACAGAGTCTGGAAGTATGTGTGTGAGATTGAATATGTGCGTATTTGAGGAAAATAAACAATTGAAACCCAACGTAAAGAGCTTTTAGACGAGTTGTTTCTAAGCCAAAGCCCCCGATATGATCTTAGAGACTTAGATGTTAAAGGGATATAAATGGAAACAGTAAAATTAAACAAAGGCCCTTCCTCCCCCCCCCCCCAAATAATGTTATGCCCAAAATTCAAACTTTTAAAAAAACAATTAATAGATAAAAGATTATTGGATAGCGTGAGTCAAACTGAAAGCATTATTCTTTTATCTACATCATGCTGATTGCGATAAACATCAGAATTCGTCTTATTACCTGCTTCCTTGCAAGTAAAAGGGAAATAAGGTAATACATTAAGCTAGTCACATATTTTAAAAGGTTCGGTTCTCTTAGTACGGCCCGGGTTGAGAAAAGTTAGGTGTAAAACTGAAACAAATAACAAGGTGTATATAAAAAACGGTCAACTGTATAAGAAAAACGTATGTATAAGGTTGTATGTGTTTTAGTGAGATATACATTTTTTGTTTAGTATTATTATATTAAGAACAACCGACTCACCAAACTAACATAAACATTGTGCTTTGATGTGACAAAATTGTGTTTATTTTAAACACTATAACTGCTCTCTTTGAAAATATATATATATATATTTTCGTTTCGAAGACGGCTTACTCTCCCCATATTTAGGACGGACACCTGCATAGAGCTTACAAGCGAATGCCTAGGAGTAAGAAGCCTATCGGGAGCCAACGGCACGAAACCGCAGAATGGGGAACCTGGAACGAGTGGTCGGCCCGTAGCCAGGCATGAGAGTGAGGAAGTAGATGATATGAAATGTAAGCGAAATGGCTGACAGGATAGATGATGATGATGGAGCAAAGTGTGGAATGGGTGGCGGCAGAAACCGGAGTACCAGAAGAAAACCGCTCAAACGCCGCTTCGTCCACTACAAATCCCACGTATGGGCGCTTGGGATCGAACCCGGGCCGCCTAGATGGGAGACGAGCGATCTAATCACTCAACCACGGTCCCGCCTTCAAATATTTAATATATATATATATATATATATTAAATATACATGACATAAAACGTAGTCAACATATCAAGAAAGAATTAACAGTTGAAGGAATAAATAATATAATTGCAAACAATAAACAACAATGGGAAAACATGTTCAAAGAATGCAAAACAACAGAATACCTAAAATAGCCATTATAAACCTAAAGGTAAAAGAAACCAAGGAAGAACGGAAAAAAAAATGATCAGACTAATTTGGAGCCGGAACGTTGAAAAGTCTAAAACCTGAAGCAGAAGAAGAAGAAGAGGGATATATATATATGCGTGTGTGTCTGTGTGTGTGTGTGTATACTGGTTGGAAATTCCTTCTGCTATGTGCTTCAAAGAATTATTACAAGCAAAAAAAGTCTAATGGCCTTTTATTCTTTGATCAGCCGATTTGGGGGGGAGGGAAGTTTGTTACTTATAAGACGCCTAGAGTAACATTTTTCTGACATAAGTTTCGGTAGGAATTATGGGATAATTACGATATAATTAATCATTTAAAAGAATTAAAGGAATATTCCAAGCAGGTTTTCAGACTTGAAGTAACTCAGCAAGTAACACCTCCTTCTGGATGTAAACACTCGGTCGCTTGCAAACACGACGCAGGGTGGTGTAATGTTTTGGCGGATAACGAGTGCAACTGGCATTCTGATTGACCTGCACTCGCACAGTGAAATCGATAGGAATTCCTTCAAGGTCCTAGTGAGGCGTGTTTGTTTATGTACTGACCTAGTGCAAGTGACACCCACATAACTTACAGTGTTGACAGCTTGTCTCTTGTTTTCGACAAAACTAAAATATCTTCAGGGGAAATAATCTTCTTAGCGAACACAGCAACCAATACTGTTGTCTGTCACTAAATTTTTCCTCTACATTTATTATCCCTACAGTGGGAATTTGACACTACTAATGCTCCTTAAGGAAGAAAGTGGGTTGATTCAAGAGAAGCAGCAAATCCGTAACATTAAACGCTCTCAGGAAGTGTTGACGTTTCTGGAGCTCTCATAGATCGGGTGGGCTTCTCCTTATTAGCCTGAAATGCAAGCTAAATTGATGATAGGAAAGGTGATGATGAAGGAATGGCGGAGGAAACCGGAGGACACGAAGAAACCTCTTCCAAGCGCCTTTCGTCCACCACAATTCCCACATGCGTGCGCTTGGGATCGAACCAGGGCAGATTTGCATGCTCAGTGTGCGAGTGAGAGGGAAATAGGAAAAGAGTAGGTGTAGCGACCTGGCAACGCAAGCACGATAACGCATCTCATTCGCTGCAGAGTAGAACTCTTCCCATTTGAAAAACATAGGGGCGAGAGGCAACGTAGTAAAACCTGTTTCCTGGAGACACTGCTTGCAAGTCGAGAGTCGCGCCTCATTTAAGGGACCAGAAAGTGGAAGACTTGGCAACAGCGATTGTTGGTATCTAATAGCAAACTTTAAAGTCAAGCCGACTTTGTAAGAAGTGTGGGGTAGGACCATCATGTTCTGAAAGATACTGTATGTATATATCTGTGTTTCAAAACGACACCAAAGGAAGGTGTGGACCTTCTTGGTCATACCGTACGTGATACGTAAATATAATTTTCAGCTCTAAATTCGGCACATACAAAAACTGCTATAAAATCACCATGGATTAGGCAGTCACACATAACCAAATGGCACTGTCCTGGCCCACGCCAAGAGAGATGCCGGTTGGTAGCGAAGGTAACAGTCGCTTGGTGTAGGCGCTGTTTGATTCACGCGCCGGCGCGACACAGGTCACCTTAGTAATGCAACACGTAGCATGTGTATTTCATATAACACGTTCTAGGTTGTTTACGTGGCGTATGAGAACCGTTGTTCCTTCGCTGCCTAATCCCAAATGTGTGCGATTTTTAAAGACACATAAAACTTTAAATAGAAGAGTTTGAAAGTTGCGACTTCAAGTTTCGGACAAGTAAAAGTGTGAGCTAATCAACTGATATCTTCGTCATTTGGTGTCGGTTTAAAATAGCACCTCTCTCTCTCTCTCTCTCTCTCTCTCTCTACCATACTCTTCTCTGCCGCTTAATTTTTCCTCTACATTTGTTATCCCTACAGTGGGAATTTGACACTACTAATGCTCCTTAAGGAAGAAAGCGGGCTGATTCAAGAGAAGCAGCAAATCCGTAACATTAAACGCTCTCAGGAAGTGTTGACGTTTCCAGGAAACCTTACATCTGGAGATCTCGTAGATCGGGTGACATCGTGGGAGCCCTTCCTTATTAGACTGCATGCTTTTTCCCCTTGACTTAGCCTCTATTATTCTCTTCTCCCTAGCCCTCATCATCGGTCTATAAATAGCACCAGCTCGATTGAATGTAAACCAAGTGGATCAATACACCTAGTAAAAAGTACGGGTCTGGGGTTTTAACAATGCGGCCGTCCGTCACATGCTGTTTCTGGTGTCAAGAGGTCGAGAAAATTCAGCTCGGTCGATCCAACCTGAATATTATTAACTGCCCTCGCATGTATGCCCGTGAGCAGCTGGGTTAACGAAGTGCTTTCAAGCTACTGCTTTTAGTCTCTCGGAAATTGATTATGGACATTTCAATTGTATTATCATTTAATGACGGCAGCTTGCAAACTTTCAGGTTGATACCAAAAACCACAGATGAAAAAAGATGTGAATTGCGCTCCTATACCCTTTTCTACTCATTCTTGTACAAACTGTTTTCTCAAACGCTTAAAATACTTTCTCTAGCCCCAAAAGTGCATTGTACATAGTGGATAGAGATGGTATTGCATTCTACCCAAAATTTCGATGTTAAGATTTCACCTGAAATATATGTTTTGGGCTTCCCTGACTTCGAGAAAAGAATTTCTAGAAAAAAAATCTAATATGTTCCATTCACATGACTTTCTCTACATCTATGCATCAAATTATTGTTAAAAAGCTTATGCTTCTATTTACTTCATCCTAATCGAGAAAAAAATAGAAGAAATAGACTTATAACATGCTTTCTTGTAAGTAGAAATGAAATGAGGGAGTACCATAGGTTAAATAGATAGTGAAAAGCTGGTTGCTATGTGACTGAAGTTCCTTTGTTTGTATGGACAGGAGTTGACAAATTCCTGTATGAGAAGCTCATAGATATTTTAAAGCTGAAACTAAAAGCAAGGAATATCTAAAAAACGATCAGCTCCACGAAAAAAAAGTATATGATATAAATTGTGTGTTTTAACGTGCTCTACATTTTTTTTTTTTTTTTTTTTTTGTGATACGTTTTTGTCCATCTTTTAGCAGTTATGCAAAATTTCGTAAGATTCATCCAGAATAAAGTAGTCTCCAGATGCTATTCCCAGAAAATTCAAGATATACATTTTATTTGTCAGGTAAATGTCTTTAATATAGAAATCAAAATCGTTAGAGCCATTTTTGAAAAAATCAAAATTTTGAAAAAAATTCCAGGTAAAGTGTAGTTGGAAGTGAGGGGATTTTCTTGAAAATCTTCGTGTCGCATCCTTGGAAGATACCAAACCTAAATACCAAGTTTGGTATTTAACGGCCTTTTCGTTTTTAAGCTATGCTGCACACAAAAACACACACACGAATATATTTCTAAAAATGCCTTTTAGGGTTCATGTGTTCTCAAAACATGTAATTCCGTGGATTCAGGGCTTCTCAAAACATGTATTTCCGGTGAAATCTCGGTATCGAATATTTGGCTGCATTACAATACCTTCTCTACATTATGCACATAGTGTGTAGAGACGGTATTGCATTCCACCCAACAATTCGATATCAAGATTTAACCGGAAATACGCAGTTAAGGGTCCCTTATTTCCAGACAAAATTTAAAAAAAAAGCTCCGCGTGTGTGTGTGTGTGTGTCTGTGTGTGTGTGTGGCCTTGTGTCTATGAACACGATAATCCAAAAACGAAAAGTCGGTAAAATAGTACCAAACTTGGTATTTAGGTTTAGCATCTTCCAACAATGCGACAGAAGATTTTCAAGAAAATTCCTCCGGTATAAGCTAACCTTTTTACAGCACGTAAAATAACTTGAAGCCTGATAAAGAGTCCTCTGAGTAAAATTAAGCGATCTTTCACGCCCAATATAGAATGGAACACTGAAAATCACAGTAGTTATATATCGTCCATAAAAAAAATCCATTTTATTTCATCTCGAAGTACTAGGCATACTTCGACATCCCAAGTATCGAGAGTATATCAGGTATCAAGGGTATCGAGGTCCCATCTCTACGTCTTGTTCTTGTGACCCAGCTTGTCCTAAATTACGAATACACATTGAGAAGTTTTCATGCAGTTTTGAGTGCCTCGGAAAAGTTTCGGTGCTTTTAGTAAGTAAATTAAATAAATAAGAGCTCAGATTTGCAGGATGTGATGAGACCGCAGGCGGTTGTTTTGATAAATTGGTTACAAGCTGATCGATGAGGAGGAAACGATGATAATTGCGTTCTTCACTGGGCCGTGGCATCCGTTCCTATAGCAACCGAGGCTGCACACTTCGGTATTCTGTGTCTGCTCCGGAACCGAAGAAAAGTCACGTACAAAATGTCAATAGAAGGGGGCCATACGGTTCTCCAAGGATAGAGGAAGGATCTTTCAGTCTTAAGTGTGTTTATGAGATTCATTGTTCCGTTATTCTAAAAATAGTAATAAGAAACTTAACCATAGAACCAACGCATAATAATTTATAATTGCAGACAATTTAGCAAAATCTGCCAATCATATCCACATATATTTGCAAGTGATCTTATTCCCTTGGTTAAAAATAAAGTTAAGGAATCTTGAAACAACTGGTGGAAAAGTTCAGCACAATTTAAAGGCAAACATTATTTTTCAATACAGTCTGACGTACCCGAAAAACAAAGGTACGACAGTACGAACGCCCCAAAGAAAATGATAACAACTATAGCCCATTTAAAATTCAATCATGGATGCTTCGCTCAACATCTTTATAGAATTAATATTAAAGATACTCCTTTCTACGATTATTGTGTCGGCAGGAAGAACATTGCGATCACATATTCTTTGCATGCAAGAAACTATAGACAACAAGACAACATTTCCAGGATCAGATTCAGTACAAAATGTGAAAGTGTAACTGTAATAAATAACGGTACGACAACCAAAGATTTTTTTCCATAAGAAATGATCTTTTGGTTTTTATTTTGCACTGCACTGCATCCAAATATTCAGAAATAAAATTTATTTTACTGTATTTCTTATTAAATTGATTCAAAATTACTTTCTTATATGTAATGAATCATAGCCCGTATATAATGTATTCCGATTATTACTCGTTTAGGCCACAGTCACTCGGAGAGTTTAATTTTGGGCTTTTACTGTATTGTTGATGGGTTTTCCTCCCCTGAAGTTATAATGCACACAATATCTTTTGTTTATTTATTACAAAGTATACGCATTAGAAGTGATTTCAGCATTATTGCTGTTTTAGCTGTGCTGAAGGTTGAAGCCTTCAATTAAAAGACTTAAGGATCATGCTATCTTCGCACAGTCAAAATACTGCGGCCCTTCAAATAATTTTCAGCGGGCAGGTTAGACCTGTTAAATATTTTAAAAAACCATGTTTTTAATAAACAGCTGAGCAAAATATTTGCCTAATTCTTTAACACAATGCTTTCAGAGGGGTCAAGTTGTTGGTACCAGGCTAGTGGGAGTTATAGTGACTGAAACTTCCAATTTATTAGAGATTTCCAGAAATACAGTTTCTAAGACTATGCCAGCATACTTGTTTGTTAAAAGGTAAAACATCTTTTGCAAAAAGAAACAATGGTCGCGAAGAGAAGCTAAACGAAAGTGACGGGATAACTTTAAAGAGGATTGTATCGAGAAAGCATAAAACTACTGCAGTTAAAGTGACTGCAGAACTGAAAATATACCTGTCAACCTGTTTCTATAAGATCTGTTGAGGAGAGAGCTTCAAAAATTAGGAATACATTGCAGAACAGCAATCTCTAATGTCACAGAGTAATGCTTCAAAAAAGAAAACAATGGTGTCATGAACATAAGACCAGGTACAAAGACACCTCCGCCTTCTCCAAGAGTGGTGCGAGCGTTGGCGGTTATCCATTAATCCGTAGAAAAGTCACGCCATTCTCTTCACCAGCAATCTACGTACGTCAGGAGAAGGAGTCATTGAACGAACACCATCACCGAGTTAGGAGTGAAGTTTGATAAGGACCTAACTTTTGGGTAACACATTAGGGACTTTAGGTGTTGAGGCGCTGGAGTTGCGACCTCCTTGCACCCGATTCTGAGATCCATGATGTCAGTTCTCCAGAAGTTGCGCCTTTTGAGAGCTGTCACAGTCCCTACTCTATTTTACGCCAGTGAGATCTGGGGTATGGCTGCAGACTCCAGTCTGTGTCTTCCGATCATCTATCTATTCTGTACCTCGCCCTTTCCCCGTGAGACCCCTGCACGAAGTCTCAGAACTTCCACCTATGGGGGGGGGGGCGAGATTAGGGACCGGGCTGCGAAATTATACGACTGTTTGTCTTTCCATCGAGCGCCACATAGTTAGGCCTCTGGGGACTATAAGCCCAGAATATGCCGATTCAGGCAACACAGGCTTCCCCGCGTGGATGCACGCATCTCCAGTAACAATAGAGCAATTTCACCAGCAGCTAAGTCTGAGCTCCTACAAAGTCCTTCTAAGAGGTGCTTGGACTTCAAAATTTAAATAACATCCGAAAAGGAAATACCATTTTGGTTAAAAGTACTACCAGCGCTGCATATGGACCGTTGCACCATGAGAAAACGCAACTGACAACCTTTCACTCCATCTCATTCTCACTCGTCACCCTGCAAACCACATATGCAAAATATGGTTATATATTACCCGAGGGACGTTAAGAAAATAAGGTTATAGAACCTGCTGTGAAACGAGTATATTTTATTTCGTACAACCAATACAGCCATCTGATATTACATGCATTAGGTTATTTTTCCTCAGTCTCCGTATCGGTTGAGGCACTTGTCGATTCGTGGGATGAGTTTGAATATTCCGTCCTGGTAAACTCCTTTCCTTGCGTGTTCAGCCACGTTATCGTGAAGTTTTGCACTTCCTCCTTGAAGCCAATCGCTGGCCTCCTAGGTGTTCCTTCAAGTGAGAAAAAAGGTGAAAGTCGCTTGGAGCAAAATCCGAGCTCTACGGAGGGTGGTCAATGATATCCCAGCGAAACTGTTACAAAGCGTGGTGATCTTTTGGGCTTTATGAGGTCGCGCGTTGTCGTGAAGGAAGATGACACCCTCGGTGAGGAGCCTTGGCCGTTTCCCCCTAATTGCTTCGTGCAATCGTGTCATGGTCTTGCAGTATAAGTCTGCGCCCACTGTGTGCCCTCTTTCACGAGTATGACACCCGCGCTATCCCAAAACATTGTGGCCATCACCTTCCTGGCAGATGACGCCACATTAAGATTCTCTTGTCTTTGGAGAAAAGGGATGTTTCCACTCAATTGGGGGTATAGTGGTGAGTCCATGTTTAGTCACTCGTGACATTATGGTGAAAAAAAACTTCCCTTCCGTGAAAACCGTTGCAAAAGCTGCAGACTTGTCCCCATGCGCTTCTCCTTGTATTCGTTGAACAGATTTGGTGGAACCCATAAGGAACAAACTTTCCGGTACTACAGCATATTGTGAAAAATGTGATGAATGCTTCCAAAAACATTCCCAGTTCTACCACCATATGTCGTAACGTGATCCTTCTGCTCCTGTGTTCAAATCGGTGGAAGCCGTGCTGAGACGGTCATTACCATCCTCGTCTGTGATGTGCGCTATTCTGCGGTATGCTGACGAGATATTGCAGTCTCACCATAAACCTGTACCAGTTGTCGGTGAATGTTAGTTGCGGTTACATTTTCACCCACGGAACTCAATAACTTCGCGAGACCATTTTCCAAACGAGTCGCCATTTGTGTTTACCTTGCAGTAGCGCTGTAGGTGGCAGTTGGATGAAACTCTGCACAGTTGCCAACCGCATGTATTAGAATTACCGCACACTTTTAAATTCGCTGTGAAAGACGAAACAACAATTTGGGCCTAGTTTTTATCACCCTTCGTACATATAAGCGGAACACTCTGCACAGCTCTAGAAATATTTATCCAAGATGAATGTAATTTGGCATACGTATCAACTAACAGCACTGCAAATACAATAAAACTTTTCAAAGAAAAAAATCCATAGAACGTGGAATGTTTAAGTCACTCCCAGTGTCTAAGGAATCTATTTCAATGTTTTACATTTAGTGAATGTCCTAGCGCGACATTCATTCCGGTATATCAGAAGAGAAAACATCATCCATTAGACCTCATTTATTCACTCTTCTGGCTGATCGTTGACCCTAAATTAAAGGATATTGTCTCCGCAGTTAATAAAGGAACGCGAAAACAAAACCGGATCCTTGTAGAGTTTCCATTTGAAATCTGTTTACCATGCTGGTATTCACGTGGGCTGTAAGACAATGTAGGCCAATTATGTTAAACTGGACTTTTATTACAGTGAAACAACAATAACACGACACTGATGACGATGATCTTGTCAGTGCCCGGATTTTGATGATATATAATTGCTTGAAAACTGTTGTGTCCTATTCACATTGCTTTCTCTACCTGTTCTGCAAACAACTATTTTACAAAAGATCTACATCATGCTAATCGGAATAAACATTAGCAGAAATTGTCTTTCTTGTTGCTTGCTTGTAAGTAGAAGGGAAATAAGGGAATACACTAGAGCAAAGCGACAGTCAAATCTTTTAAAAGCTGGTTACTATGTGATTCAATTTAAATTCGGTTCCCTTTGCATGGCCAGCAGAAAAGCTAAAGAGATGTGAAACGAATATCGACTTTCCGTTTGATAAAAAATGATAAACATTTCATTACCAATAACTCATTTTTAATATTTATGATACAATAATTAAAATACCAAGTTAAATGTTTTAAATTCGAGGTTATTGTCGTGAATATTTATTACTTATGTTACATTGATTACCTTTAAATTTATTAATTTTAAAAAGAGATTTTGTATTAGTTTGGTTTTAAATTGTCTAAGTACTTTAAAATGGAAACAACAACAATGCATAACTTGGAAATGGTTAACTCTTAAGTATAAAAATATGTCCATTTGACATAAACTGTGTGTTTTGACGAGATCCACATCTTTTGTGAAGTAAATTTTTGTCTTACTCTTACAGTTTTCCAGTTATACAAAAGTCATCCAGAATAAAGTCTGAAAAGCTATTCGAAACTGAAGATTTGTCATAAAAATAATTTAAACATAATCAAAATCGTTAGTCATTTTTTAAAAAAAAATCAAACATTTCTAAAAATATTCCATGTAGAGGGTAGCTGGGGTTGGGCGAATTTTCCAGCCAATTGTCGTGTTGCATTGTCGGAAGATAGTGTTTAATGGACTTTTCGATTTTTAATTACGCTGTTCACGACACACATACACTCACGGATCTTTTTCTGAAAATCTGAAGTGTTCCAATCACGAGTTTTTCTACTATTTCACAAACAGACATTTATTCTGTTATCTAATCTTCTAATCGAGATAAACATTAGCAGAAATTCTCTTTTCAATTCGTTCCTTGTAAGTAAAGCGATAGTTATTACTTTCTCTACACGTACTATGTACATAATGTATAGAGAAGGTATTGTAATGCACCCAAAGATTCGTTACCGAGATTTCACCGGAAATACATTTGGGTCCCCCTGAATCCAAAAAAACATTTTTGGAAAAAGGTCCGCGTGTGTATGTGTCTGTCTGTGGACAGCATAGTCCAAAAACGAAAATACCGTGAATACCAAATTAGATATTTAAGTTTGGTATCTTCCAAGGGTGCGACACGAAGATTTTCAGGAAAATCCCCCCACCCCAACTAACCTTTACATGGAAATTTTTTGAAAATTTTTAATTTCTTTAAAAAGGCTCTAACGATTTTGATTAAATTATCATATATTAAATATATTTACCTGACAAATAAAATGTATATCTTGAATTTTCTGGGAATAGCCTCTAAAGACTACTTTATTCTGGATGAATTTTTCGGATATTTGCATATCTTCTAAACCGTAAGAGATTGATAAAAACTTATGACACAAAAAATGTAGAGAAAATTATAACACACAATTTATGTAATATATATTTCTTTTGTGGAGTTAATCATTTTTTTAGATATTCCTTGTTATTGGTTTCAGCTTTAAAAAACTTATACTTTTCTTATACAGGAATTTGTCAACTCCCGGCTGTACAAACAAAGGAACTTCAGTCACATAGCAACCAGTTTTTGACTATCACTTTAACCTATGGTACTCCCTTATTTCGCTTCTACTTACAAGGAAGTAAGTAATAAGACTATTTCTGCTATTTTTTTTTCTCAATTAGCACTAAGTAAATAAAAGCATCAGATTTTTTAACAATAATTTGTTACAGAGATGTAGAGAAAGTCATGCGAATGATACACATCAGATTTTTTTTTATCTAGCGCTTTGTGAAGCAATTTAAGTTCGAGTAAGAGCAGAAGCTTTCCTGACGACGTGTTACCCTTTCTTCAGTTTACCCTGAAAACGAAGATTTGCATCTTCGAAACGTTGGAGTCAGTCCATGAATTTACCTGGCTAGAAGCCAAGAGTTAATTTAAGTACACTTCGATTTTGCATTCCCGGGAATAAAACAAAAGAGATGAAACGAAAGTTGACTTCCCACTTGAGAAAAGTTAAAATAGTTTAAATTGAAACCAATAACAAGAATATCTCGGACACATAATTCTACAATACAAATTTATATGGCATAAATTGTGTGTTTTAACAAGAACTATACTTTTGTGTAGTAAGTCTTTGTTTACCTATATCTTACGGTTTATCACCTAGTCAAAAGTCTTCCAGAATGAAGAGATCTTCAGAGACTATTCCCAGGAAATTCAATATACACATTTTATCTATTATTTAAATATCTTTAATATACAGCATTTTAATAAAATCCTTAGAGCCATTTTTGAAAAATTTAAAACTTTCAACAATTTTTCCGTGTAAAGAGCAGTTAAGGATGAGGGGGAATTTCTTAAAACATACATACGCATGCGTACACAACCACTCGCCTCTAACCCAGACGTCCCGGTTTCGAGCACAGGAGACCAATTCACCCTTCATAAACCAACCCAAAAGCAATATTATTAATTTTAGATTATATCGATAATTTCAGGGTAAATGAAAACCCTAACTATAAGTTAAACCTATTTTCTCCTTAGGTACATCTTCCGATACATCTACTGGATTTGTGGTGGACAAAGCGATGCAAGGGCGGGTTTTCTCCGGATTCTCCGGTTTCCCCGCCATCGCATTCCACCGGTGCTCCATCTTCATTCCATGTCATCAGTGTCATGTAGTAAAAGGGGGTGTCACACACATAATAACACATTTTTTTCTATTTTTTTTTTTTTTTGACTCTGGAGGCCTCAAAACATGTGGTACCTCGACATCGAATTTTTGGATGGAATGCAATACCTTCTCTACCTACTATGTAGATACATAGTGCGTGTAGAGAAATTAAAAATAGACATTGGAAACAGACTACAGAATATTCTGCAATATTGATGAAAGTGGCTAAAACATTATAGTAAGATGTCTGGAAACGCCGTTAGTGATATTTTTACGTCAACTGGTGGGCAATATTCCCCTCAGCATCGTTAAATATGACCATAAAAAGTCTAAACTGTCACAACTGCTATCAGTGATAATTATTGTCGGATACACTTGGCCTCTAGGCGTAAAAAGATAACGCCCATCGCGGAGCGCAACAGACGTAAGCAGAATTTGTCTACCGGCATGATGACCCTTCCATGGGGAAACATGACCTGCCGTACGCAGCCTTGTGACGTCACGGTACGTGTGCGCTGCTCCGAAGCGCCGCGTCAGTAGAAGCGAACAGATACGGAAAATAGTGTAGTGTTAGAACGGAGAGAGGGATGTCGCGCCTGTGACGCTCCGTGCAACTCAAGCGTGTGTCAGTGAAGTGCAAAATGTTCACAAGTCCTGGAACGCCTTACTTATCACTGTGAGTTCTTGTTTGCCAGGTACTTTTGTTCAAACGTTAACGATCTCAGGGAAGTTGCTCGGAGGTACGAATTTTATAGCGGTAATTTTTATTGGAGCAACTTTGATTGAGATCCATAGAGATGTAAACTGTGACAGAACTACATACGCGCGCGAAATTGTCTGCCAACGGTCTTGCAACTGTGGAGCGCTGAAATTTAACCTATAATAATACGTTTCTGAAAACGTGCTTAGAGTAACTAAATTTACATAGCAATATGTTACAATAATCTCTGACCTAGCACCATTTTCGTTTTACTTTCTCTTATGTACAAAATAAGTAGAGAAGGGACTATCCGATGCTGAAATTTCACAGGAAATACATTTTTGAGGTCCCTTGAATCATAAAAATATTGAAAAAATGTTAGTGTGTGTGTATGTGTGTCTGTTAAGAACAGTCTTGCCAGAAGCATTTAACAAAATTTCGCCCGAATCATTAAAAAATCGCAGAGTTTCAGCTGAAGTCCCCAATATTGTTATTAAAATATGCAATTTATTTTTCTATTTTATATACACAAACACTCACTCTTGGAATATTTTCAAAAGATTCTTATAATCGGTATCTCTGTAAGTATAGCACAATCATAATAAATGGCATAATGTTGGAATACTAACTAGTATGGGCTGTGTTGACACAGATTCAGGAAAGAGTATGAAAATACGAGGCGTTTGCGCCGATAATTATATTGATATATTACCTGAAGTATTTATTTTATTAATTACTTCCCTCAGTTTCGGGTTGCCTTATAGACATATAGTTGTATAACCATACAATCTTATTAACAGAACGATAAATACATTTTAGGAGCAGATTCTCCGATGTGTTACTATAGGGACATACTTTTTATTCGTATGGTTTTACTTTCCGCACTAATGCTTTTGATCATGATTAAATTTAATTGTTAAAATATCGATAAAACCAAACCAACAATTCTAATATATATAAGTATAATGCAACATTAACCCAGTACTGAAATTTCTTTTGCTTTCATTGAAACCACATTGCAAGTGAGAATGCCAACTTATGATCCATCCATATCAACAATATTAATAAGTACCGCAAACTACCTATATCGCGCAAAAATAAAAAAGTAATTATTGGCAGATTTTAGTAGCCCAATCGGCGACTTTTCGCCCAATCTGGCAACACTGAACAAGAATATCGCTCAAAAACAAACAGTAGGTTAAATATAAAACTTGATATAAACTTGATTACTGAATGCTCAACTTTGATCACACAAAAGAATAAAGGTAAAAGATTCAGGAATTAGAAATAGCGGTTCACAACTACAAACAAAAGCTTTGGCAATGATTACAAGGGCACCAAAACATTCAATATCTACCTCATTCAAATTTAGCCACATTGCAGCTATAATAGGATTAAATGATCAATTCCTGGAATGTAGAAATATATAGACAGTGATCTTTTTTATTGTACTGGGCAAAATATCTGTATAAAGCACAAAAGGTTGAATACAAATTAACTCTAACAGGTACCTCACACTTAACAGAAATACATAAAGAGTTGTCCAAACAGATAGAACCTTAAGGGGTGTCCAGCTTTCAGGATTCATGCGTATCCACATACAGGGTATATTGGGCATTAAAAAATAGGGGTTTATCCGTCTGCATCTAACATACAGAGGGTCCAAATAGAGTGGTTGTAATAATAATAATAATGATAATGATGATAGTAATAACAACATTTATAGATTTGCTTAATATTTCATGTGTGACTTTAAGGACCAGTATTCTTCATTTCAAAGGGAGAAATTTATTTTATTTTAATTTGTAAAATAAACATCTTCCTATTTCACAACAATACTATAATTCTAAACACTTTCCTTAGGTATCGATGCTTTTCTACTGTTCAACAATTTCCTGTTTTTACTCACAGTACTATTTTGCACACATAACTTGAATAATCCTTCAATATACATTGAAATCGATATATTTATTGTACAGAATATTGACACATCGGGTAACTTTAAACGTTATTCAATAAAATTAAGATGATTTTGTCCTAAAATCTTAATAATTGTAACCTAAATGATTATTGGTATACGATGGTTCCACCACTTGACATTACTTCTATACGTGGGTACTTTTGTTATTTCTTCATTAGAGCCGCATTGTACTGGTCTGTTATAAACATTTACGGCCCTAAGCTGCAAAGCGTAGTCCAACGTGGAGGGCCCTAAGCCGCAAAGTGTAGCCGAGGGATCTGTGAAGCTAAAACCCCAATGATCCCAAGAAGAAGTCAACATTTTAGCAATCTGGCAACTTTCACATCTGAACAACTTAGTGTTTTCAACACTTTCAAGTATGGATCGCCAGTAAAAGTCTTAAGCCCGTTTGTGTGTGTGTGCGCGTGCGTGTGCGCGCCGCGCGCATGTCCGTATGTGTGATAGAACCATCGTATAACTTTACCCTTAAATGTAATCATTTATCAAACAGAGAATAGCAAAAGCGAAGTACGAAAAATACGTAAATTGCACAGATTCCAAAACCTTTTCGTTTCAATAGAGCTTTACGCTTCACTAGGGGATAAAAGAAAGCATTTCACTCAAGTTACCCAAGTCTTTAGTCCACGGAAATATCAATGGATTGTTCGACGTCACTCAGCGAGAGATTTTCACCAACATTATCACTGATTTCGGTTCATTCCATAAAGCACAAATTGTTGTACTTAGAAGTAAATTGATTTTAAAGTTTTAGTAGATTGAAAGTCTGTACTTTTAGGTCAAACTTCCTGAAGTAGTGTATAATTTTCCATGGCTGGGTTTGCCATGACAATTGAGTGCTAGAAACGGAGTAATGTTTAACTGGTGGTTTGTGTGAATGAAATAATTTCCATATATTCTTTTATTTTATTCTGCATCCATAATGAAATATAATGGTTTATTACTCTTATTTAATAGTGGAGCTTAAAATTTGGGAAATCTGATATTTTTACTTCCTTTAGCCCCCTATGTACAATGAACATAGTGGATAGAGAAGGTATTGTATTCCACCTAAAATTCGATACCGAGATTTCACCGGAAATATATGTTTTAGGTCCCCCGAATAAGAAAAACATTTTTGGAGTAAGGTCCGTAAGTGTGTGTGCGGTTGTGTGTGTGTGTGTGTGTGTGTGTGTGTGTGAGTGCGTGCGAGCGTGGACAACATAGCTCAAAAACGAAAAGATCGTTAAATACCAAACTTGAAATTTAAGTTTGGCATCTTCCAAGGATGTTACACGAGGATTTCCAAGAAAATCCCCCCACCCCAAACTAACCTTTACATGGAAAAACTTATGAACATTTTGATTTTGTTAAAAATGGCTCTAACGATTTTGATTAAAATATCGTATATTAAAGATATTTACGTGGCAAATAAATTGTGTATCATGAATTATCTGGGAATAGCCTATAAATTTTACGGAATTTTGCATAGCCAGTAAAGTGTAAGAGATAGACAAAAATTTACTTCACAAAAAATGTAGAACTTGTTAAAACACATAATTTATGTTATATACTTTTTTTTTTCGTGTATTTGGCCGTTTTGGAGATATCAAGTTTGGTATTTAACGTCTTTTCGTTTTTGAGTTATCATGTACACAGGCACACGGACACTCTGACTCACGGACCTTTTTCTAAAAGTGCTTCTTTTGGACTCAGGGGGACTCAAAACATATCTTTCCGGTGAAATCTCGGCATCGTATTTTTGGGTGCATTACAATACCTTCTCTATACACTATTTACATAGTACATAGTTACAAAAAAAAAAAAAACATGGGAAGGTAGACCAAAGGCTCACGACTTCCTAATGCGAGTCGCACAGGAGTCGGTGATTCCAGTGTTAGATCTGGATGCCCTATTTTCCACAATTTTCCTTGGCAGGGAATATCTACGCGCTGATAAGGTTCAGCTCATTTCCCTGTAATATCATAGGGCGTCCTGAAGTCCTGAGGCAATCGACATGGGAGATTGCGTATTCTGAGTATACAATCTGACCAAAGTAGTGAAATCTACTTTTTAATGTATAAAATTCGAAAGAGCAAAGCATTGCGCTTCATGAAACCAAACCCTGAAAGAAAGAGAAGGATCGTAAGAGCATTGGAATAAGAAACTGTATTACAAATACAAGTTTTTACATTGAACTGTACTGAGGAACATATAGCCTGATATATGAACTAGGGTTTACACTTGGAAGTGTAATTGTTTAATAAAATAAAAAAAAAAAAAAAAAAAAAAAAAACTTACGAAAGATTATTCTTTTATATACATAATGCTAATTAAGAGAAACATTAGCAGAAACATTACGTAGTTCCTTATAAGTAAGAGAGAAATAAGAGAACATCTAAACGATAGTCGAATCAACTAAAAGCTATGCGATTGTCACTAAAATTCTGTTCTTTTTCTATGCCCAGGAGTAAAACAAAAGAGAGATGAAGGCTCCCGTTGAGAAAAGTTTTCTAAACTTTTTTTTTTTTCTAAATTGTGCTATTCTTGGAAACAATAGCAAGAATATCTCGGAGACGGTTAGCTCTACAAGAAAGAAAAAGAAAGAAAGAAAGAAAAAAAAAACACCAACAACAACAACCTGCAGGTGTGTTATTTAGATAGATCTATATTTTTTGTGCAATAAGCTTTTGTCTGTCTCTTACGGTTTATCACTTATGCTAAGGTCATTCTGAATGAAAAGGACTTCATGGCCTATTCATAAGAAATTCAGGATGTGCATTTTGTTTGCCATGTAAATATCTAGAATACACGGCACTTTAAACAAAACCGTAAGATCCATTTTTTTAAAAATCGAAAATTCGAAACATGTTCCATGTGAAGGTTTAGTTTGGGGTGGAGTAATTTTCATGAAAATCTTCGTGTCACATTCCAGGAAGATACTGAACTTAAATACCGAGTTTAGTATTTATCCGATTGTTCGTTTTTAAGTAATACTGTGTCCCCACACAGCCATACACACTTTCTCTCTCTCTCTCTCTCTCTCTCTCTCTCTCTCTCTCTCTCTCTCTCACACACACACACACACACACACACACACACACACACACACACACACACACGGACTTTTCTATAAAACGTGTTTTAACTCGGGGATCCTCAAACATGTATTTTCAATGAAATCTCGGTATCAAATTTTTGGGAGGAACACAATATTTTCTCTATTTACTAAGAGCATTTGCTTATATAATATAGAAAGTAAAACAAACTAAAGGAGAATCGAAATACATATTCAAAGCATGTTGCAAAAGCGAATTAGCTTTTTTAACGTATGTTACGAGAACGCATTTAAAACACGTACAGTGACAAAACAACAGACCAAAACAAAAACAACAACTCTGATATCACACTCCACAAACTCGCACTCACACCTACACCCACGGATTCACACATATAGATGTCCATATAAGAAATATGGCGATATATTGTTTTCACAAACACCTTATCTCTTAGCACACGTACTTCCGTTAAGTATACGCCTAGTTTTGTCTATTTAGAATGAAGTTCCAGCATGCTGTCCTCCGTCTGTTTGAAGCTAAAAATACCTCCGGCAATAACTTTTTCCTAATATCAATAATCTGAACGCAATGTCCTGTTCCCCGCATAATGGGTAAATGCTCTTACTAGCATCAACTACCTTGCGAGGTTTCCACCCTCCCAATCTAAGCCACTATATTCCCATCCAGTTCCATACTTCACCCTAAAATATGTTTCGTTACCCCAGCCAATTTTTATTTCATTTTGTAGCACCAACTTTGATGTTTTGAACATTCAGAATCTATTCTTTGCCTGTTTATCCTTTATATTAATTTTGGTTATCCCTTTGTCATATATTGTTTAAACGAATTTTTGATAATCCCCGCTTTAACCCGCCGCCCACCATTTGGACGTTTATGTTATTCATTTGATGTCGATAACACATTGCTCTCAGGGTTGTCTGATTACCTTTAATTATTCGCAGCCAGTATCTAACCCCCCCCCCCCACACACACACATAAACACACACGACACATGTTGTCGCACTCTTCACAACCGAAGGCAAATCAAAAACTGAGGCAGATCACAACTGATAAACGTATCCGTGATACGTCCTGCGCCGCTTCTGCGCAGTGCTATAATACCGAAGTCAGTGCAGTCTAGGCCGATGCAGGTATAAGGTGGTTATGGCCTTGGCATAAAATGAAGGCACGGTACTACTTCTGCATTCATTTTCAGCTTATTTATATCCATTTTTTTACAAGATAACTAGGGTTAGTTCTACAATGTTCCATATACAACGATAAATTTACATATTTAATTAAAATAATTGCTAGCCGGCCTAGGTAGTGTGATGGTAGCGCGTCTGCCTCACATCCAAAAGGTCATGCGTTTGAATCTCGCTTATGGCGGGTAAACCCCGAAATCATTTGAGCATAATTTCGCCAATTTCACTCATTTTCCGATATGACCAAAAGGACGCTAAACTTAAAAAAGAAAAAAGAAAAAAAAAGCTTGATTTACATTTTAGTAGTGGAAAAATATTGTGTGGTGCACACTCGCCAAGCTCCACAGCTTAAAATTTTTACTTTTCATCTCTTATATCATCAATAATTTACTATTAAGCCATTTAAGGATAGCAATAATAGGGGTGAGGTATTAAAATAAACAAATAAAAGAAATAAGATATATTTAGGTTCTTTGGAGTGCAATCCTCCAACCATACCAGTATGGTCAACTTTCATATACGTACAAGGCCTTAGACCGCTCGGTCTTCGGACACATGATAGCTGCATTATCATATCTTATCTTATAATGCTGCGTAATAGTGAGAGTGAATGTTGCACATGTAAAATGCATTTATTTGCGTTCAACCAAAATCTGTCAGCATTCAACCTTGCCATCACACCGATTGTTTTAGCTGGGCCCTCCCCAACCGAAGTCACTGCCATCTTAGCCGATGCACATACAATGTCTAAAACGAAGGCACGGCGCAATCTGCTATTAATTTCAGTTTATTTATATATATAGTATCTCCAAAACAATTAGGACTGGTTTCACAATAACCGGATTATTTACGTATATTTAATTAAAACAATTACTTGATTTACGTATTAGTAGAGGAAACAATATTATGCGGTGCAAACTCGGCAAGCCCCATAGCTTAAAATTTTCACTGAATATTATTCATTTAAATCTCTTACATCATCAAGTTCTATAAAACCATAATCTGATGCAAAACAGACTGAATCTCAGAAGTTGTTTTTGAGGGGATACACCGGATTTCAGTTATTTGGTGAAAAACACTTACGTAAGTGAGGCCATTCATAGCGATGGAGTGCTTTCTTACGCGAACCGGTTTCCTGGGAATGAGTCAGATCTTTAAAGCGGAGATAGGGAGGTATCAAGTGTTAATGATGGGGAAATACAGCCGGGCCTCCTCTCCTTTAGGTTGCTGGATGCACACGGACTACCAGGATCAGCTGTGTAGGGAACATGGGTGTTCATTTGTTATACCTTTAGGGAAAGGCAGGATTGCGCAACAAAGTAGATTATTAATAAATTATTGTTAAACATCTGATGTGTTCCATTTTCTCTACATATTCTTCATATTCTTCTCTCTACTTCATGCTAATCGAGATGAACATCAACAAAACTGTTTTGATACTTCAAATAGAAGGGGAATAAGGATATACACTAGGATAAAGCGACAGTCAAATCTTTTAAAACCCGGCCACTATGTCAAGTAATTGAAATTCCCTTCTCTTTGTACGAGCAGAAAAATCAAAGTACTGCATATTTTAAAACCAACAACAAGGAATAACTTGGAAATGGTTAGGTCTACAAGAAGAAGAAGAAAAAAAAAACATTTATCCATTCACATTACTTTCTCTAGATGTTTGACATATAAAATATTCTTACAAAAGATTATTCTTTTATGTACATCATGCTAATCCAGATAAATATTAGTAGAATTAATCTTATTAGAACAGAATAGAATATCACTTGCTTCTCTGGAAGTAAAAGGGAAATATTAGGCTAAAGCATTATCCGTGGTGCAGTGTCTTCATATACCCATGGTCGCGTGTTCAAACCTCGAGGAGAGCGATGGATTTTTTTTGGACGTAAAAATCCTTAGCATGGCTTCCTTCGGAAGAGAAGTAAAGTCCTTGGTCTCGTGTCGTAGATTTACGACACGTAAAAGAATCTCAAGCTGATAAAGAGGTCTCTGAACAAAATGAAACGGTCTTTCTCGCTCAGTATGGAATGGAACGCTGAGAAATACAGTTGTTAAAGAGCGTCCATATATGAAACTCCATTTTATTTTAAAGCGAAGTCAAATGTTTTAAAAACTGGTCGTTATATTAAACAATTGGAGTTCGGTTCGCTTTGCATGGCCAGCAGTGAACACAAGAGAAGAAACAAGGTGTCTTCCGGCTTGAGAAAAGTTACGTAGTTTAAAATTTAAACTAACAACAAGGAATATATCGAAAACAGTCTACTCAGGATCTTAAAAGATATATTTCTGATGAAATCTCGAAATCGAATTTTTGGATGGAATAAAATACCTTCTCTAGCTACTATGTACATTGTATGTACATATGTGCTAGAGAAACTAAAAAGTATATGACGTAGGCTGTGTTTTACGAGATGTATATTTTTGTTTAGTAAGTTTTTGTCTGTCTTTTACAGTTTACTAGTTATGCAAAGCTCATCCAGAAAGAACAGGTCTTCAGAAGCTATTCCCAGACAATTCAAGATATGTAATTTATTTGTCCTGCAATTGGCTGTAATATACGGTATTTTAATAAAAATAGTTAAAAAAAATTGAGAAAATGAAGTTTTGTAAATGTTGTCCATATAAAGTGTAGTTTGGGATGGCGGAATTTCTTGAAAATTGTGTAGCATCCTTAGAAGATACTAAACTTAGATGCCAAGTTTGGTATTTTACCGACTTTTCGTTTTTAATAATCGTACTCACAGACGCACGGACACACACATACACGTATACACACGGACCTTTTTCTAAAAAGCTTTATATATATGAGACCCTAAAATGTATATTTCCGGTGCAATCTCGGTAACGAATATTTGGTCGGAATACAACACCTTTTCTAGTTACTATGTAGATATACATAGTACATAAATTATGTGTTAATGTACAGTATTTTAATCAAAATCGTTAGCCATTTTTGAGAACAATTGAGGGGGTCAGTGCAACAGTGGTCTAACCAATCTTTTTAAAAAATGGAGCATAACTCAGTTAAACACACCTGGTTTCTTTGAGAATAACGAAAACCTAATTTTAATCGAACTGACACTTTTCCTGATTACTACACCACACGTTGAGTACTGTTAGCATAATGTTGAGATATACCTAACAATTTGTATTAGTGTGATGCAAATCTTTTTCTGGGTTAGACCACTGTTGCGCTGACCCCCTCAATTTATTTCTACATTTTTTCCATGTAAAAGTTAGTTTGGGTTGGAGGAATTTCTTTGAAATCTTCGTGCCGCATCTTTAGAAGATCCTAAACTTAAATTTCAAGTTTGGTACTTTACCGAATTTTTAGTTTTTGAGTTACCGTGTTCACAGACCACACGAACCTTTTTCTAAAATGCCTTTTTTTATACAGAAGACCCCAAAATCTGTATTTTTGATGAAGTCTCGGTATCGAAATTGTGTGGAGTGCAATACCTTCTCTACTACGATAGTAAATAGTTTACTTTTATTTATTACACAATCTAAAAAAAATAATTATATTATGGACAATGCTCAGAAATATGTGGTGCCAACCGACGTTGAAATTGCATAAATTTTACCAATAGGTAACTATTATTTTATAAACTTTTTACTCTCTCTACATGTACTATGTACATAGCGTACAGAGAAAGTATTGCATTCCACCCAAAACTTCGATACTGAGATTTCACCGGAAATGGCGTTTTAGGGTCCGCTGTATCCAAAAAAAGCAGATATAGAAAAAGGTCCGTGTGTGTCCCTGTATCTGTGAACACGATAACTCAAGAACGAAAAATCCCCTCACCCCAAACTACCTTTACATGGGAAATTTTTCGAAAATTTTGAATTATTAAAAAATGACTTAACAGTTCTGACCAAAATACTGTATATTAAAGATATTTACACGCAAATAAAACGTATATCTTGCATTTTCTGGTAATAGTCTCTGAAGACCTCTTTATTCTGGATGAATTTTATTGGATTTTTGCATAATTTATAAAACAAAAGAGATAGACAAAAGCTTACTACACTAAAAATGTAGATCACATGTTTATGTCATATGCGTTTTTTTCGTGGAATTGACCATTTCTGAGATATTTCAAACTTTTTCGCACGGAAAATTGTAAACTCGTGGCCCTGCATAAAAATGGATTTCAACCATATGGCAATCAGCTTTTAAAAGATTTAACTATCGTTTTAGTCTAGCGTATTTCCTCATTTTTTTCTACTTACAGGGAAGCAAGTAAAAGACAATGGTTATCTCGATATCATAAAGTAGATAGAAGAATATACTTTTTAACAATGATTTGAAACAGAGATGTAGAGAAAATCATGTGAATGGGACACATTTGTTTTTATTCAGGGGACCCTAAAAGGTGTATTTTCAGTAAAATCTCGGTAACGAATTTTTAGATATGTACTATATACATATACTAAGTAGATAAAGTAATAATAAAAAAATAAAAAGAGAGAGAGGGGGGAGGAGAGAAAGTGGGGGAGAGAGTGGGAGAGAAAGAGCGAGAGAGGGGGGAGAGAGAGCGAGAGAGGGGGGAGAGAGAGCGAGAGAGGGGGAGAGAGAGCGAGAGAGGGGGAGAGAGAGCGAGAGAGGGGGAGAGAGAGCGAGAGAGGGGGGAGAGAGAGCGAGAGAGGAGGGAGAGAGATAGAGAGAGGAGGGAGAGAGATAGAGGGGGAGAGAGAGCGAGAGAGGGGGAGAGAGAGCGACAGAGGAGGGAGAGAGAGAGCGACAGAGGAGGGAGAGAGAGAGCGACAGAGGAGGGAGAGAGAGCGAGAGAGGGGGAGAGAGAGCGACAGAGGAGGGAGAGAGAGCGAGAGAGGGGGAGAGAGAGCGAGAGAGGGGGGAGAGAGCGAGAGAGCGAGAGAGGGGGGAGAGAGAGCGAGAGAGGGGGGAGAGAGAGCGAGAGAGGGGGGAGAGAGAGCGAGAGAGGGGGGAGAGAGCGAGAGAGGGGAGAGAGCGAGAGAGGGGAGAGAGAGAGAGAGAGAGAGAGAGAGAGAGAGAGAGAGAGAGAGAGAGAGAGAGAGAGAGAGAGAGAGAGAGAGAGAGAGAGAGAGAGAGAGAGAGAGAGAGAGAGAGAGAGAGAGAGAGAGAGAGAGAGAGAGAGAGAGAGAGAGAGAGAGAGAGAGATATGCAGCTGAACAATTTAAGGAAGTATCTCGCCCAGAGTGTTGCAGTGTCGTTGATCTTTAATGCATTGAATTACTTGCCAAGTGCGCAGCGCTAATGAAGATTCCTTTCGTTAGTACCAGAGCAGCCAGTCGGTGACAACAAAAGGTACGCCCTTCGCCCACACATACCGAACTAAAATAGAGTGTGCAGTAAAACTGGCGCGAAAGAGCAGAGCAGTTCAGTTCGCGTCGCGATTTTGCGTTGTAACATCCTGCATCGCGAGCTGTGGCCGTGGCTTTGAATATCGCCTCTCTCGCCTCCATCTAAAGTGCCATCTTGATAGCTCTGTCGGTTTAGTGAAACAACTGTTAGAAAAGTGTGTGCAGGTATGATTTCTTTTGTTTTGTTTTTACATCGTTAAACCTGATGTTTATATCGGACCATTAATGATTGAAATGGTGAAGTGATGTTCAAATGAGTCGGGTCCATAGAGCTTAAACTTAGCTGGAATTCCTCTATAATAAAGAAAGCCCCGGATAAAACCGTATCTAGATAATTCACCCTAACCGAGATTCAAACTCTTGTTAAACCTGATGTTTATATCGGACCATTAATGATTGAAATGGTGAAGTGATGTTCAAATGAGTCGGGTCCATAGAGCTTAAAGTTAGCTGGAATTCCTCTGTAATAAAGAAAACCCCGGGTAAAACCATATCTAGACAATTCACCCTAACCAAGATTCAAACTCTTGTTAAACCTGATGTTTATATTGACCATTAATGATTGAATTGGTGAAGTGATGTTCAAATGAGTCGGGTCCATAGAACTTAAAGTTAGCTGGAATTCCTCTATAATAAAGAAAATCTCGGGTAAAACCTATCTAGATAATTCACTCTAACCGAGATTCAAACTCTTGAATGTGAGGCAGACATGCCAGCCCCGCAGATACAGTCAGGTATGATATTGGTATTGGCGATCTATGTTGTTGATTTTTGTAGTGCATTCTTATATTACGTCCTAGCTTAGGGTCTGTGCAGTACCTGTACGGAGATTATTTCCCACATGTGTTTTGTCGGAGTCACCTTAAGAAGGTCGAATTCTCCTCAGTTCCGCTAGAAGGAAGCCTTCTCAAGCTTGGAATCCTTACATACCTCCGCACGTCTCTGTCGGCCGGCCAATCGGTGGCGTATAATCTCTTGTGGTTCCTACTGCGGTGGTAAACATAATAGAGTCTTAAATTGTAAGTTAGCCCCTCTTGCGGCGCCTCTCCACCACGTGGGAGAACCGTCAAAGACCGTGTGGAAATTTTGACCACGTGCTCCCAAACAAGTAACATTTGAGGGATATCCATAAAGAAACCCCGATCTGGCATAACTAAATAATAAGACAAAACTTTATTTACAAGGCTACTGTACCTTACTCTATTTCTCAACGTAATTCTCATTTCTATCAAGATATTTGTCACGTGGTACCAATTTTTCAATGCAGACGTTATACTCTTCTTCCGCCAAGCTGTCACTACCTCTTTGAGGACTTCATCTTTGGGAAATCTTTTCCACCCAAAAAGTCATATACGGTGAAACACCGTTTTTTTCTAAATTCTTTTATCAAAAATTGCTTTCAACTCTTTCATAACGACTGATGAACTTCCACACCGGTCTTTGTTGTGCATGCTGCTTGTTCTTTGATTACTCGCAAATTGTGCCCCATGAAGACCCATTCATTGCATTATCACATACACTTGCCTACCTGTCAAAATATTTGATTGGCCGGACATTTTGTGTATTCAAAAAAAAAGTTCCTGGCGGTTGTAGAGTATAACTTCGGCATTGAGAAACTGGTACCATGTGATAATAAATGTATTGACAGAATGAAGTTTAAGTTGAGGAATTGAGTAAGGTGCTGTAACTTTGTAAATAAAGTTTTGTGTCGATATCTTTCATTATTATGTAATTATGCTAAATCAATGCTTACTTTCTGGATGGTCCTCATATCTGGTAAAAATGTTCTCATTCACTCGCTTAAGCTTGGCAATTGGAATTCCTGTGATTTCTTGCCTGATATTATCACTACGTTCCTAGTATTTGGGTATTAGAACAATATACTTTGTCTTTCAAAGAACCCCATAAATAAAAATCACGAGTTGTGGGGGCTACAAATCAACACTTAAAATTCTCCCATGAAATAGCTCTGTTTCATTTAATGATTCCGTAGCATGAGTGCTTTTGTGGAAAGTTGTTGGAATCATCCATGATAATACACACGAGTACGGAATCATTAAGTTAAATAAAAAAGCTTTTTCGTGATAGCATTATGTGTTGACTTGTGGTCCCCTCGTTCCTCCGACCAACTAATCGTGATTTTTACTTTCTCCATACGTACTATGTACATAGTGTATAGAGTGCATTCCACCCACAAATTTGTTACCGAGATTTCACTAGAAATACATGTTTTGGTTCCCCTTGAATAAAAAAAAACATTTTCAGAAAAAGGTCCGTGTGTGCGTGTGTGTGTCTGTGGATAGCATAGCTCAAAACCGCTGAGTACCAAACTTGGTATTTAAGTTTAGTATCTTCAAAGGATACGACACGAAGATTTTCAAGAAAATCCCTCCACCCCCAAATACCCTATACATGAAACTTTTTTCGAAAATTTGGATTTTCTTAAAAATGACTCTAACGATTTTGATTAAAATATAGTATATTGAAGATATTTACCTGACAAACAAAATGCATATCTTGAATTTTCTGGGAATAGCCTCTGAAGACCACTTTATTCTGGATGAATTTTACGGAATTTTGCATAACTGCTAAACCGTAAGAGATGGACAAAAACTTACCACACAACAAATGTAGAGCACGTTAAAACACAAAATTTATGTAATATTCATTTTTTTCTTGGAGTTGATCATTTGTTTTAGATATTTCTTGTTTTTTTGTTTCAGCTTTGAAAAACACACTTTTCTCATACAGGAATTTGTCAACTCCTGTCCATACAAAGGAACTTCAGTCTCATAGCAACCAGCTTTTGACTGTTACTTTAACCTATGATACTCCCTTATTTCCCTTCTACTTAAAAGGAAGCAAGAAAGTAATAAGATTATTTCTGCTAATTTTTTCTCGATTAACATGAAGTTAATAGAAGCATGAGGCTTTTAACAATAATGTGTTACAGATATGTAGAGAAAGTCATGTGAAAGAAAACATCAGATTTTTATTTATGGGGTTCTTTTGAAAGACAAGCGTATCGTTCTAATCTTCATTATCTAGAGGAACTTAGTGATAACATCGTGCAAAAAATCACAAGGATTCCTACTACCAAGCTTAGATGAGTGATATGTTGCCGTTTGGAAGCAGGCACCATTTTCACAGCAACTCTCGGTTCTCTTACGCAGTGGAGAGAGGTTGCGAGAGTGGTTACCTTATAATTTATCGACCCTTTCAACTAGGATCAAAAATGCTTCTGAAATATGTATTATATTCCTTTATTTCCAAATATTTCTTTCAAATAGTTCCCTCTGTAGTTACACACTTCTACTAACACGTGCAAATCGTATAGAACACCACTGGAAATATTTTCTGAGTCCAGTCTCAGCGCTCTGGTCGCATTTGTAATCCGTTTTATTATTTATGCCAGGCCTACACCTAGTTCTTTTCTCTTGATTCATCCTAAGCATCTTAAACTATTTAATACCTCCAAGGAGATTTGTGGAACAATGCACAAAGTTTGACATTTGCGCATTGTTCTGTATTCCACTTTTTGAAATGCGACGAACAATTATCATACAAACAACAAAGGCCTGCTACCAATTACTGTGGTAATGAAACCTTGACGGAAGAACATCATGGATACTGCTAACATCTGAAACAAAAATAAGACATATTATATTATTTGTTTCGGGGAAAAAGTTGCAGAAATGTTTTGATCCTAGTTTGTACATAGTTTATATTCTAAAAGGATTTACCTGAAACACGTCTTTGAAACATTTTTACGTAAAATATCTGATTTAGCATTAAGATACGAATGCAATTTAATGGTGCTTTTTTCACTGTTATTTAAAATATGACTGCTTAAAAGAACAGATTGAAGCAAAGGCATTTGAGCAAAAATAAGCAGTCTTTTGTTCCCAATATAGAATGGAACACTGAGAACAGCAGCAGTTAAAGAGAGTTCTTTAAAGAAAGAACGAAAGAAAAAACTAGAAAAGGACTCATTGAAGTGACAAATATTTATTCCTCATGTTGTCGTTTCTTAGCCAGAAAAATAGTTACATTTGTAAATTAGCATTATGCGGAACACTAACCTAGACTTGATTATCGTAATGATTGAGTCGGGTTGTAATTGACCGTAACACTGAAACCTAAGGGTTGTTGTATTATCACCTATTACTTTTGTTATGGACAATAGTTTGTAACTGTGTTTTCTTTAGGAAAATTATCATTTGAGTTTATCAAATCCAAACTATCTTTTTCTATCTAGTTCTTCACATTTGAACATTATATGAGAGGCAGTTTCATTCTCTTTATTACACAACTCTCGTATTGGTTGTTCTCTAAAGATTCCCATTGCGTGTAAGTATTTCGTTATCTATAATGACCCGGGAAAACCTCAATTATCAGGTTCAGATCTATTGTGATTAGGTACATCTTCAGTGAGTGATATTGCGTATCATTCTCTTACTGTGCTTGCATTCCTCTGAACCAATCGTAGGTGGTAGTTGAGCAATGGCTCTTCGAACAGAGCAGATTCAGTAATTGAGCAGATCCCCTTCTAGCCAGGGTATCTGCTTTTTCATTGTCTAAACACCTAACCTTATTAAAGAATGTTGTAATCAAAAATGTTTAAATAAATAACATTTAATTTCCCTATTAACAAGTATAGTGTAAATAATAATAATAATAATAATAATAATCAAACAAGAATGGAAGCAAAAACTATCACCTATCTGCATATTGGAAACAATAATTTAATTAATAACATACTCTTTGCAGATGATCAAGAATTGTTGCTGGAATAGGAAAATAGTCTCCAGGTTAATGTGACAAAATTAAACAACACTTAGCAAAAATATAATGTGACAATATCTATCTAAAAAACAAAAGTAATTGCAATGAGAGGAAAAAATATCACTAGGGCTAAAATAGTTATAAATAATAATATAATAGAACAAGTGAATACTTGCAGATACTTGGGATGTGAAATATCAATATATAAAACAAATAAAGACTTGTAAAGTAATCAACAGTACAACAGTATAAACGTATGTATAAAAAGATATTTGGGAAAAAAATGAATAAAGAAATCCAAGTAAGACTACATAACATAGCTTCAAAACCCTCCCTGATGTATGGAAGAGAGACATGGCTGCTAAGAATTAGTGATAGACATCGAATTGAAGCAGCCGAAATGAGATTTTTAAGATCCATATTAGGCGTGAGTCTTAGAGACCAAAGAAGAAGCCAAGAAAAATGAGTGGAATTGAAAATGGAAAACAGTAAGTGGTACAGGATCAGAAGAAATGGCACCAGCATGTACAAAGAATGTCCCCTGATCGTCTGCCGTAGCAGCATATTCCTACCCTCCAGTAGGAAGACGGAATATAGGACGGCCCAAAAAGAGATGGAAGCAGCAGTTTATCTAAAACTTTGGCTTCGGAACGGGAATAAACCCAATCCTTGATATGGAATAATAATAACAATAATAATAATAATAACAATGTCGTCGAAGCTGTATAATGTAAATTGCGTTGTCTACTATGCGTAACCTTTTCTTGGGTTCTCGGCTCCCTGGTCTTCATTCGGTAGGTTTCGCGCAATTTCGGAACCAGAACAGAGCGACAACATTGAGACATGAAATACGGATACACCCATTTCTAGTGGCTTCAAAAATTAACGTGAGTTTTATTTATGGTCACTCTTTAAGTACCGTGTTTCTCAGCATTCCCATTCTATATTGGGCCAGAAAGAATGTTTAATTTTGCTCAGAGACCTCTTTATCAGGCCTGTGGTTCAGTGACTTTACTTCCCTCCCGAAAAAGATCCATCACCCTCCGCGACCTTGGGAACCACGGAGGACGGTGCCTTTAATGCTTAAGTTTCATTTTTTCTGTAGATCCCAGGGTGCACACACATACGCGTGCGTTTTGATTCTTTTAAATACTCAGCTAGATAACCTATTCACCATAATGGCTAAGGGCCTCAAAGAAAGAAACTTTCTCTGTTGCATAGGTAGAGCCCGAATGAAAAATTCAAGGCCATAGCCGAGATTTGAACCACGGTCTCTAACCGGTTGCAACTCAACTGACTCGCATGTTTCTCGGTAAATCACAAGGTGATTGTTTTGAGATGACATATCCCAAGGCGACTTACAATGTCGGTAAGAACTATAAGTCCCGGGCTTCATAGTTCAACGAACTATTAGGTCAATTAGTGCCGTGTCAGTATGTTGCCATGGTAGCTCAGTGGTTAGAACAACTGGCTAGAGACCGCGAGATCCATGTTTCAAATCCCAGCTATGTATTTGAGGCAATATTTATATCCCTATCCCTGTTGCCGGCATTTTGTAATTCATATTCCATTTTGTGTATCTGTTATTCAAATGTTTTCTTGGTGCATACCGTGGTTGAAATACTAGATGCAATATAATTATATTGTGTTTTGATTTTTTCTCTGCGATTTTGTTTGTTGTAAAAAATATCGTGGTAAACGTGTTCATTTTCTTGGTTGTGAAGCCTGAAATTATAAAAGAGGCTGTTCATAAGCAAGGAAAAGGGCACTCTGAGACTATTCGTAGTCGATTGAGGCGACTGTGACTTCGCGCGGGATATGTTTCCTACGCTTGGGATCCTAGGCAACTACGCTTGCAGTTAATAATTGACTTCCACTTATGGAATTGGAAATAATAATATATTTTGTGCCGAGGAAGTAAATAGATTTTCCGTCGGAATTGATAAAGCATAAGAATCGCGAGAAATAGAATTTTCGCGTTAAAGAGATGCACTGAATTGCACTAGTAATTGCAATTTCGTGTATGAATTGTAACATCTACTGAAATAAATTACAATTCTGCAAAGAGAATGCATTACTTGAGAAATTATTGACCAACATCAATAGCCTGGACCTAGAGTCTATAAAACCCTGATAGCGCTCTGAGATATTTACCGTCGACGTCGATTTATTGTTTCATTTTGAGTTTCTCATTTTGGCTCTTCCTATCCAACTCCTGTCTTACACACGACTTTTGTGGAAAAAACCAATTGACTAAAAATGTCTTTAGTTCCCAGTAAAGCATTGATCTACTAGATCTAGTTCAGTAAAAAGCAAACGGTGGAAGTATCTGAGCTCAGGAATCATTTTACGACTTTAATTAAAACGGCATGTCTGTAATTGCGTATTACATTTTAGGATCAGCACTGTGCCGTATAATTTATTGACAAGCTAAATATGTTTATTGGGGGATTAAGTAATGTAGTTAAAACTCCAGGTCACTAGCAACTTAAGATGTTATTTGCCCATGTTAGTTTCGCTAATCTTGCATCAATCATCAGTCCCAGTCTTTGTTATAATCGTATATATTTTAATAACAAATTTAGCTGTGGTGCTATGCTTTAAATAATGCAATCGTGTAGTTATCAAGAACTTAAACAAAACGTGACTGTTCAGAGTATGTTGAAAAGTGTTAATATTAATGTTTCCATTTCTGCAGTGACAGTGAGGTTGTCTTTAGTTGAGTGTGTGACTTGCGACTGATACAAGTTCTACATTTGTGCAACAAAGCCTATCGTGGGAGAGTGTGTATTCGAAATTAATCTCACGCTTTACATCAAAGAACAGCGACTCTTTAAGTGGACAAGTCAACTGTGAAGGTCTGCACTACGCCGCTAAAGAAGAGACTGAGTTTAATCACGGCTAAGTGGATCAAAAAGGGACAGCCCCCGATCTGCGACGGTATCCAAACTGTGTGTTGGATGCTGTGGCCTGGCGTAGTTCTTCCCACTGAATTGTGTCTCGGCCTGCTGACGTCACCGTCGCGGGGTTCGTTACCCAGGCAACCCCGAGGGGAGCATGGAAAACGCAAGGGAGGAGGCATGCTGTCCCTGCAGTGCCATTGTGCGCGCAGAGACAAGCCAAAGCCAAAGACTCAGTGGTTCGTCAAGGTAAGTACTAATGCCACTTCCTTCCCTTTAAGTTGTCAGCTCATGTCCGTCCAGACCATGACGCAGTTGAAACATAATGACATTTCCTTTACAGGTTGATTCAAACTTCTTCATTTGTACCTAGGAGAGGTGCTTGCCGACATCATGTGGATATTTAGCACAAGTCTCTTTTACGCTCAGCATCTGCTTTTTTATGGTGGTAATACTGTTTTTAGTGTACTATGGTTTAGTTTTTATTGTTTTTACTGAGTTTTTAACACTAAATAGTTTTAATCTCCATTTTATTTGTAATTTTAGCTGATATTTTATCACTGATTCCTGTCTATGATTTTTAGCTCTGGACTCCTGCTGCTTTTAGTTATTTTAAGGACGCTGCCAGCCTAGCAGTTGAGCACCCTGACACTCCCTATCATTATTATTATTATTTTCATTTGGTGTTATAGGTAGAAGAGTGCATTTAGTGGGAGGGGAACTGAAATAACTGTTCATTTCATGTTCTCTTTTAGCAATTTATCCACTTAAGGGGGAAAACAGCTGAATCACTGAACTGGGCATATTGACTGAATAAAGAATTTGATGAGACAGTATGGCCAAAACCAACATTTTAAGTATTTATACGATCAAAAGGCAAACAGAAGTACATAGAGACTAAATTCCCAGCTAGGACTTATTCCCAGACAAGGTTTAGTCCCATTAAACTGTGAATAAGTGACTTTTAAGTCAGTCAAGTGTGTTAACCACTAGACTACAAAGAGATAAATTCACTTTCACTGCACTAAAACCACGCTCTAAGCATCTAATGTGTAATTCAAAGTACTTTAGAGTCATAACAGTTTACTTCGAAGGCTAAAGGAGAAGTGGTTTCTATGACAACAGCGGTGATCGCGTCTCTTCAACGCCGCACCAACAATTTACAAAATAACAAGTAAACAGGGATGTCTTGCTTTAAGAATCAGTCTCCGTCCTGACCTCTAGTTCCCAAGGACGCGGTTTATAACCCGCGGGGGTTGAAAAATATTGTTTACCGGCGTAAAAATCCTTAGCATGGATTTTTCCTCGTATTTTCTCCAGCCCGAATGTACATACAATGTACAATGTATTCGAGAAGATATTGCATTCCACCCAAAATTCACTGTCGAGATTTCACCAGAAAGCTGAAAATACTGTTAAATACCAAACGGACGCACAGACGCACACAATGACCTTTTCCTACAAATTTATTTTTTAATTCAGAGGTCCTTAAAACACTTTTCGGTGAAATCTCGGTATCGAATTTTTGGTGGAATATAATACTTTCTCTACCTACTATGGCCATTGTACATACGTATTAGAGAAAGTAATAATATGACAGATTTATTTGCAAACTCCTTTCCTGTAAAACTGGTATTTTATGTTATTATTGCTTTCTCTACGCGTACTATGTACAGAAGGTATTGCATCTCACGAAGTCGAGATTTCAACGGAAATACATGTTTAGGGACTCCTGTATCAAAAGAAAGCATTTTTAGAAAAAGATCCGTGTGTGTTTTTGTCCATGTGTTGGTGTCACGATAGCTCAAAAACGAGAAGTCGGTAAAATACCAAACTTGGTTGTGTTTAGTTTCTTCCAAGGATACGGCACAAAAATTTTGAGAAAAACTCCCCTATTCCAAATTACCCTTTACAGGGAAAATGTGGAAAATCTTGATTTTCTCAAAAATGGCTCCAAGGATTTTGATTAAAATACCACACATTAAAGACATTTACATGTCCACTAACGTGTATATCTTGAATTGTCTGGGAATGGCCTCTGAATACCTCTTCATTCTGCATGACTTTTACATAACTAGTGAACCGTAAGAGATAGGAAACAAGTTAGTGCACAATAAATATACCTCGTTAAAGCCACAATATATGTCATAAACATATTTTTGAGATATTCCTTGCTTTTTGTTTCAGTTTTAAAATACTAACCTTCCTCATACGGGAATTTGTCAACTCCTGGCCATACAAACAAACGAGTTTCAAACACATAGCAACCAACTTTTAAAAGAGTTTTTTTTTTAATTATTTCAGTTATATAGCCCCTCCAACATCTAAGGTCATATCGGGAGCTTTGCACTAGAAACAACTCTGTAGGTTCTTTACGTTGGGTTTAAATCGTTTTATTTTCCTCATGCGCACGCGCGCGCACACACACATACACACATTCACTTTCAGATACTACTTCCAGACTCTGTGGAGGATAGGGAATAATTCTGGTTAAAAATAATTCCCCGCCCAGTCGGGTCTTGAACCCGGGATCTCCGGGTGAGAAGTCAGTATTGCTTTACCTTCATTAGCATAAAGAAGGAGCTTTTTGACAGTAAAGTTGGTATAGAGATATAGAAAAACTCATCTGAATGGAACACATACATATTTTTAAAAATGTATCACGAGGTCCTTTTTATTAGAACAAATTAGACAGTAAATATTATTTAAAAAACTATACAAATTAGAATTTTGACACGCAAAAAAACTATCAGTATTGTGTATAATAATATTGGTGTAAAATTCAACAAGATGTCTACTTCCACATATGCATTACCTTATGTCCTACCATTGTCAGGAACACCTAGCTCCAGACTTAACTACTAGACACCATCTCTGCCATTTCCACTAATTAGTTTCTCAGGTAGCTTCATGAAATTACATGATAACAGCTTGTCGTGGTCCCAGAGGTGCGCTATTTCATTGCCACACCCATTCATTCCAAAGACGTAAGCTCTGAAGTTGCCAAACCAGCGTTCTCAGAATGGAATTGGCTATTACTGTAAGCAGGTAATCAGTTTAATGTGATGTTCCTGCCAGCTTAATCGCTAGCCAATCAAATGACTTCCGTTTCCTCTCACAACTATAATCACACTACTTTTACGCAGGGAAAATGGAGTAATAAACAATCTCCTAATATGTAAGGCGTGTGTATATCTGTTTGCTTACCTATAATTTGCCACTATTTTTGTCACAGTCATGGAATAGCCTATAGGTAGACGTCAAACTTTCAATGCTACTGAAACTAAAAAAAATAAATATAATAACAATTATATTATTGTTATGGATTGACTTATAAAACGTTGCTTGATTTTACTTTCTCTACACGTGCAATGTACAAGGTGTTTGGAGAAGGTATTGTATTGCGCCCAAAAATTCGAAAAAAAAATGAAAATGGAGTTTTATTTATGGACGCTCTTTACCTGCAGTGGTTCACAGTGTTCCATTCTATACTGGGCGTGAACCATCGCTTCATTTTGCTCAAAGGCCTCTTTTATCAGGCTTGAGATTCTTTTACGTGCCGGAAATCTACGACAGAGACCAACGGCTTTATTTCCCTTTCGAAGGAAGACATGCTGAAAAAATCCATCGCCTTCCATCCGTTTGAACCCGCGATTTTGAATATATCTAAAATTTTTGATTTTCTCAAAAATAGCTCTAACGATTTTGATTAGAATACCGTACATTAAAGATATGTATATGACAAATAGAATGTATACCTTGAATTTTTGGGGAAAACCTCTAAATACCTCTTTATTCAGAATGAATTTTGCTGAATTTTGCGTAACTGGTAAATTGTAAGAGATAGACAGACTTGCTACACGACAATGTAGATCACGTTAAAACACAATTTATGTCATATACATTTTTTTTCGTGGAATTGGCAAGTTCTGAGTTTTTCCTTGTTATTGTTTTCAGATTTAAAAAACAAACTTTTCTCACACGGAAAATTGTAAACTCCTGGCCCTAAAAATAAAGGGATTTCAACCACATGGCAACCAGTTTTTAAGAGATTTGACATTCGTTTTAGCCTAGATGCATTCCCTTATTTTCCTTCTACTTCCAAGGAAGCAAATAATTAAGACAATTTCTTCTACTAATTTTTATCTCGATTACCATAAAGTAGATAGAAGAACATGCAATAATTTGTTACAGCGATGTAGAGAAAGTCATGTGAATGGAACACATAAGTATTTGTCATAATCATGGAATAGCTCATAGGTAGAAATAAGTATTCACTTATAATAATATCTTACTCTTATATAAATTCTTGGATAATATATTCCATGTTGACTATAAGAATATCAATGTAGTGTATAAGCAGCTCTATTGGTAAAATTAATGCAATTTTAACGTAAAAAATCTGATGTATTACACTCACATGACTTTCTCTAGCCGTTCTACAAACTTCTTACATAAGATTATTCTTCTTTCTGCACCTTGTTAATCGAGGTATTCAGCACAATGTTCTTATTACTTAGTTCCTTATAAGTAGGAAGAAAATAAGGGAATACACTAGTCAAATGTTTTAAAAGCTGTCGTTATGCGATTGTCATTACAAATCGCTTCTTTTCTTGGCCAGTAGTAGAACAAAAGAAAACCGGACACTCCCGTCTGAGAAAAGTATAAGTACTTCACAACTGAAACTAATAACAATGAATACCTCGAAAACGGAAAGCTCAACGAGAAAAATGTATACGGCATAAATTGTGTATTTTAAAAAAACCTACATTTTTTGTATAGTAAGCTTTTGTCTATCTCTTACGATTTACTAGTTATGCCAAATTAAGCAAAATTCATCCAGAATAAACAGGTCTTCAGAAGCTATTCCCAGAAAATTCAAGATATACATTTTATTTGTCAGGTAAATATCTTTAATATACGATATTTTAATCAAAATCGTTAGAGCCATTTTTAAGAAAATCAAAATTTTCGAAAAAAGTTCCATGTAAAGGGTAGTTTGGGGTGGGGGTATTTTTCTCAGCATCTTCGTGTCGCATCGCTGGAAGATACTAAACTTAAATACCAAGTTTGGTACTTTAGCTACTATTCGTTTTTGAGTTATCGTGTTCACAGACACACGGACACACACACGGACCTTTTTCTGAAAATGCTTTTTATGGATACAGGGGGTCCTAAAACATGTATTTCCGGTGAAATCTCGGTATCGAATTTTTGGGTGGAGTACAATACTTCTCTATCCCTATGTACATTGTACATACGGGACTAGAGAAAGTTAAAAATTAATATGATGATTGTGATTAAAAAGAATCGTAAAGAAAAATGTAGACGTGAAGATCTACGGCAAACTTTTAAAGCTGCTGAAACTAAGAAAATACATATAATAATAATAATAATAATAATAATAATAATAATAATAATAATAATTAGGTAATAAAATTGACTTCTAAAACGATTTAGCGATTTATTTTCATTTATAACCAGACATTATCAGCGTTCTGAAGTTCATCGACTCACCAAGAAAACACAAGATTTAATTCAAATACCTCCTCTTCAATGTAAACCAATAATACAACGAATTCCCAATTTTCACTTCTCTAGCACGTATTTACAATGTACATAGTATTGTATCTCCCAGAAAGTTCTATACGGAGATTTCACTGGAACTACAAGTTTTGATGACCCATGAATAAACAAATGAGTTTTAGTAAAAAGGTCCGTGTGTTTGTGTGGACAGTAAAAAAACGAAAACTCGCTTTCTTCCCAAACTTGGCATTTAAGTTTAGTACGTTATCTTCCAAGGACGCAATGTGAATATTTTTAGGAACATTTCCCCAACGCAAATGGAACATTTTTCGAAATTTACACTTTTCTTAAAAATAGCTGTGACGATGCATATTAAAATATGTGTAATAAAATGCTTAAATGGAAAATAAATTGCATATCCTGAATTTCATGGAAATAAACCTCAAGCCCTCTGCATACCTGGTAAACCGTAACATAGACAAAAATAGTTTGTTTTTTTTATAGCTTAACGTCCTTTAACCTGGGTGGTCATATCGAACGATGAATGAAATTGGTGAAATGATACTCAAATGATCTCGGGGTCCATGGAGCTTATATTTACTCGACATTCGTCTTCTCAGGATAAGGGAAAACCCCGAAAAAACCTTATCCGGGTAACTCACCCTAAGCGAGATTCGAACTCACGACCTTTTGAATGCGAGGCAAACACGTTACCGCCAAACTACCCAGGCGGGCTGATAAAAACAGTTGTTTTGAGGAATTGATCATTTTTGAGATATTCCTCATATCTTTCTCAAATGGAAAGTCGTCATTCGTTCTTATTTCTTTCAAGACAACACTTGCAGCATATGGAGAGCCTTTTTGTTTACAAACGTGCCTGTTTCTTTGGAGATGAGTATATCAAAGGAAGGCAGAGAATCGGCCGTTGTCCAAGGGCATAGATAAATCTCTCAAAATTAGCCATTAATAGTATCCAGGAAGCCACTTTCTTTGCTCTTTTCTCCGACTGGCAATTTAAAAGATAAGTTGAGAGCTATGGCTTCCGGTGGAAACGGAAGTGCCGTTACCCTTGACATGTTATGTTGTCACTTTCAAGTGAGCGTTGCACAATGTATTTTTAGACTGGATTGATATTGGCACGATACATGTCTATCAGAAATTCTAACCTAAATATTGAAATTAAATATCTACTTGGTTTTAGACTGTGTCGGGCTTCTTTGTTTTGATTCCTTTAGTCATTTCTTAAACATTTGATCTGTTCCATTTACATGACTTTTCTGTATTGTTAAATGCTTATCTACTGCATATTAATCGAGATAAACATTAGCACAAATGGCCTTGTAGCTTGCTTCTTTGTAAGTAGAAGGAAAATAAGGGAATACACTAGGCTAAAGTGGTAGTCAAATCTTTTACAAGCCGGTCCCTGTGTGGTTGAAATACATTTCTTTGCAAGGCCAGGAATTTACAAATTGCCCTATGAGAAGAGGATTTTGAAATTTAAACTAATTACAAGGAATATTTCAGACACATGTAGATTTCGGACATAGATTGTATGTTTTAATGAGATCTACATTTTTGTGTAGTAAGTTTTTGTCCATCTCTTACAGTTCACCAGTTATGCAAAATTCATCCATAATATGAGGTCTTCAGAGAGGCTGTTTCAAGAAAATTCAGGATATACATTTTATGTCATGTAATTTTTTAATATACGATATTTTCATAAAAATCGTTTGAGCCAATTTGAGAAAATCAAAATTGTCTATTTTTTCTGCATGTACAGGGTAGTTTGGAGTTAGGGTTTTTTCTTCAAATTTTTCGTGCCGCATCCCTGGAAGATACTAAAGTTAAATACCAAGTTTTTTTTGGCAGTGTAACTACTTGTTGCACCGCAGGCGATGGCATTGGTGATACATGGAATGAAGATGGAGTACCGGTGGAATATGATCTGGCGGAGAACCCAGAGAAAACCCGCCCATGCACCGCTTTGTTCACCGCAAATCTCACATGCAGTTGCTACCAAGTTTGGTAATTTACTGACTTTTCTTTCTTGAGTTATTGTGTTCACGGACCCACGCACATAATGTCGCACGGACGCGCACACGGATATTTTTTCTATAAATACCTTTTACACAGGGGACCCTAAAACGTGTATTTCCAGTGAAATCTTGGTGTCAAATTTTTGGGTGGACTGTAATTCCTTTTCTACCTACGTACCATGCACTATGTAAAGAAAGTAAAAAAAGAAAAAAAAAATAGGTTAGAAATATCCTCTTCTAAACTCGCAAAGTAAATGTACATATCAGAATCAACCTTCGCTGGATATCTACGTAAAAACATTGCCTTCTTTGCAAAAAAATCTTGTGTTCCATTCATATGACTTTCTCTATTTGCACTGCTAACAGACTTTTTACAAACAATTATTACCTTCTACTCCATGCTAATTGAGATAAACTTTAGCAAGATGGTCTTAGTCCCTTATAAGTAAAAGGGAACTAAGGGAATGCACTATTTTTTTTTTTTTTGGTAGTGTTTAACGCCCGCTTTAACTACTAATGGCACCGCAGGCGGGGGAATGCACTAGGCTAAAGTGTTAGTCATATGGCTTAAAAGCTGTCGCTATGGATTGGCATTGGCATTTTCTTCTTTGCATGACCAGGAGTAAAACGAAATTCCTCTTTGAGAAAAGTATAGCCAATAACAAGGCTTTCTCGGAAATGATTAGCTCCACAACATAAACGTATAGCACATATATCGTGTGTTTAAACGTTATCTATACTGTTTGGTTTACCAGCTCTGCAAAAGTCATTCAAAATGAAGTGGTCTTCAACGGCTATTCCCAAGTAATTCAGGACATACATTTAATTTGTCATGCTGTATTTTCATCAAAATAATTTGAGCCATTTTTGAGACAGTAAAATATTTCTAAAAATTTCCATGTTAAAGGTAGTTTGGGGTGTGATTATTTTCTTGAAAATACTTGTGTCACATCCTTGGAAGATGCTACACTTAATTACCAACTTTGGCATTTAACGGTCTTTCGTTTTTGAGTTGTGCTACCCACAAACACACAGACAGATGATGTGATGATTCAACTTTTACCAGACTTTCTTGTCCCTTTTCTTTGTCATACGTTTCAGGGTTGAAGAGGCAAGAGACGCTATTCGGTGGGTTGTGGATGGGCGGTGGTTTGCATTCGGTGGTTTCTTCTGGCTTTGTGACGGAGCCTCATCCAGGCTTCTTCAGGTGGGAGTTCTTTCGTAGTGCCATCGGGAATTCAGGGTCTTGTGGAAGTGCGCTGGATCGAATGCATTATATCTGGAAACGTTAGAAAACACCGTCTGCTTGCGCCCATCACCATCCGGATTTGATCGTCCTTCGACAAAAATCCTCTTTTTAAGAACACTAATTAGAGCTGGATTACTTTCATTATGTGCTAATTCATGAATGGGAGCATGAACTGATTTAGAAATTCATTTTCTCTCCTTCATTCCTTTACTTTCTTTCAACGAAAATATATTTTCCTCCTCTTTCATTTCTTTTTTCCAAAAAGAGTGGCTATTTCCAGGACTTAGCCTTAGTTGCGGGATAACTTTCGTCTAAGGAATCTTTAGCTTTAACGTCGCCCTCCGTGGTGTAGAGTTTGCCATGCTAGCTTCATATATCTTTTGTCGTGGGTTCAAACTCAGCGGAGGATAGACTTTTATCGGGCGTAAAAGTCCTTAGAATAGCCTCTTTTGGAAGGGAAGTATATTTGCGGCACGTAAAGAACCTTAAGCCTCATTAAGAGGCCTCTGAGCAAAATTAAGCTGTCTTTCACGCCCATATGGGATGCTGAGTACCACAGCAGTTAAAGAGCGTCCATAAATAAAACTTAATTTCCATTTTTTTTACCTTTAACGAAGGGCTATAAAGCTCGCATTTTGGTGGTCATTGTCCTTATGTTTTCTCAAGGTGAATTATTTGGTACCATCACAAATTTTCTTGTACTTCATCTCTCATCTCATTTTCATCGTTCAGGTTTGCAGGACATGGCACTGTGGTCGGTGACAATTAGTTCCTGCAGCGGATGTGCCATAAGGAGATAATTGTCTCTTCTTTGCCACAGAACCTTCAGCCCGAAATTGTCGTGAAGTAAGGGGGCTATTGAAGGTGTTTTCGGGGATGCCTAACCTGGAAACATAGGTATCCCGTAGCGCTGCTCCGACCATCAGCTTTTTTTTATAAATCAGTAACGGAGTCTGATCAGGACTCCGGTACTGTATCCCTGTTTACATTTTCCCCCGTAGGTTTTACTGATTACTGGTTTAACTGTTTCTTTTACAAACATATACACATTGCACAAACATATAACATCCATGCCCAAGGCGGGACTCGAACCCACGATCCCCTGCCCACGAAGCACCAAAGCGAGACGCTTTAACGAGCGTGGCCATGGGGACCGGCTAGCTTTGGTACCCTTCGTGCTCTCTCGCCTAGTGATAGGCTCTATCAAATGTTTTCGACAATCGAATGTATTACGATAGCAAGAAATGTCTATCTAATTATTAGGTTATTCATTCGGATTTAAATTTGTTTATTTTACATAAATGCGTGAGGTAATAGCATAGACGAGTTAGTAAAGTAATTAGTTTTATCAGTAAAAGGACGATGTAATAGGCTTTCTAGCCCTCAAGTAATCTTGTATAAGAAAAACTTTAATGCACATTATTTTGCAATATTAAAACACATAATTGCTTGGAATTATTCTCTAGTAATTAAAGCGAAGATGAATTCCATAAATATCGGATTGTTAAAGCATACCATTTCTTAAACATAAGTCGATTAAATACCAAACTTGAAATTTAAGTTCAGCATCTTCCAAGGATGCGACACGAAAATTTTCAGAAAAATCCAACCAACTCCAACTATCCTTTACATAAAACAGTTTTAGAAAAATTTGATTTGCTCAAAAATGGCTCTTAACGATTTTTATTAAAATACCACATGTTTAAGCTATTTTCACGAGAAAGAATTTTCGGAATAGCCTTTAAAGATTTCTTCATTCTGGATGTCTTTTGAGTAACTGGCTATTAAGAGCTAGACAAAAGCTTACCACACACAAAATGTATGCATTTTTTCTGGATTAAAGTTTCTAAGATATATTCTTAATTATTTCTTTAAATTTTAAACTACTTAAATTTGTATCAAACAGGAAGTCATATTCCTTTCATCTTTCTTTAGTTTTACTTCTATCAAGCAAAAGGGAACAGAATTCAAATTATTTTAATTAGGATCAACTTTTAACAAATTTGACTATTGCTTTAGCCTAATGTATTCCCTTATTTCTATTATAATTACAAAGAAGCGGGTGGTAATACAAATTCTGCTAATTTTTATCTCGATTATGGTGATGTAGAGAAAGTAATAAGCATTTGTAAAAAGGTTTGTTTGTGGAACAGCTAGAGAAAGTTACTTGAATGAAGCACAACATTTTTTTTTTTTGACACCATGTTTTTCAGATACGCTTTTTATTAAAAGTAACTTTTGCTTGTTAACCCGCTTTTTCATGCGGAGTCGTAATCTAAGTATGAAAATGAGCTGTGAAAGGAAAGATGATGACATGGTAAAGGGGTTTGTTTACTAATGTAAATACAAAGAGCTTTCCTAATTGGTTGTTGAGTTTCTAATTTTTTTATTCTAACTGCTTAGTAATTTGCAAAAATGAAAAACTCTTAGATGTGTTATTCACTCTCACTTTTCTTCCGCATGGTTCCAGAGGGAGGATCATAAGCGTTTAAAATAAGCTGTGTGATTATTTTGAAACGTTAAGTCATTGCCATATTGCTGTAAAATATGTATGAGATTAATTAGTGCAGATGATTAAAAAGATGTTAAGTTAAATAGTGGGGAAAAAAAAAACAAAAAAAAACAGAAATTACAACTTTTGCATTTGATTCCCCTCTTCACAGATGTAAACAGAGCAATAGTGCGGAGAGAAACGGAGACAAACACGGCCAGTGTCCATAGTTTTAAAATGTCTGGACTGCTTTACAGTAGGTTAAAATAGTTTTGTTGCCTGGAGTTTCGTCCCTGTCTGTGAGATGCATCTTCAGAGGTCATGTACTCATGTCACTATCTCAGTCAAGGACTAAAAGTCTCCATCCGAGATCTGGTAGACTTGTGGTGGGCCTATGTGTTGTTTTCGAAATTTTTTCCATGTAAAGGGTAGTTTTTCTTGAAAATCTTCGTGTTGCATCCTTGGTAGATACCAAACTTAAATGCCAAGTTTGGTATTTAACGGTTTTTCGTTTTTGAGCTGTGCTGTCCACACACACTTACATACCTTTTTCCAAAAATGCTTTTTGTTGCGATACAATACCTTCTCTATACACCATGTACTTATTACCTACTTGTAGAGAAAGTAAAAATCAACATTTATAAAAAACATTAAAGTAAAAAAAAAACAAAAAAAAAACAACCAAATTTTGAATTATATATCAACCTCTACTCATAAAACATATGGGGAAATAAAAAATATATACAATACATATGTTAACATTGTAATAAATGTAAATTTAATGATTTCCCCCCCCTGAATCGCTAAACAAAATAGACCTGAAAAACACAAACCTTGAGCAATTATTAAAATGTTTAGTGTACACGGGACTTAAAATCAGCAACCCTATGGGTGGAATAGAATAGAAACCGGGCGCATTCCGGGGCAGAAACCAGAACTCCAGCTCTAGGACGTTAATCTTATCGGGGGGTTGTATAATAGCTACAGCTGTGAGACAGAAGAGTGAAATGACAGAAAACCTTGATGACATAACCGTGCGAACCTGGTTTTCTCGACGACTAACGACCGTATGCCTTCAAGATATGGCAATAATAATTAATGCCGTTTCCAAGAAACCTGTATTCATCCGCTAGAATGTAAACAGGTTACTTGGATAACTTTATTTTCACTTTCAAAAGTTACGAATCAGCACCACTTCCTCTACTACCTAAACAAAATAGAGCTGGAGTTCCCAACCTGGGGTCCGTGTAACAGTGTTAGGGAGGGGGTGCGGAACAATTTGGGATTTATTAATTTTTGTTTCTCTACTTACTATGTAAACAGTGTATAGAGGAGGTATTGCATTCCACCCAAAAATTCCATACTGAGATTTCACCGGAAATACACGTTTTATGGCCTCTTGTATTAAAAAAAAAATTATAAACAGGTCCCTGTGTGTATGTGCGTGCCTGTGTGTCCCTGTATCTGTGAACACGATAACTCAAAAACGAAAAATCGCTAAAATATAACTTAGTAGTATATTTCAAGTATGCGACACAAAGATATTGAGGAAAATACCCCACTCTAAACTATCCTCAAACATTTATCTAACGTTTGAGATTAAAGCACCATATTTTAAAGACAAATTAAGTGTACATCTTGAATTTTCTGGGAATAGCCTCTGAAGACCTCTTTATTCTAGATACATTTTTATGAATTTTGCATAACTGGTAAACCGTAAGAGATAGACTAAAACTTACTACACAAAAAATGTATATCTACTTAAAATCACAATTTATGTCATATACATTTTTTCATGGAGTTGACCGTTTTCGAGACATTCTTTATTATTGGTTTCAGTTTTAAAATAATTTTGTCATACGGGAACTTGGCAACTTCTTGTTACGCAAAGAAATAACATTTAATCCCAAGCAGCCATATTTTAAAATATTTGCTGTCGGTTTAGCTTAGTGTATTCTCGTATTTCCCTTCTATACTTATAAAAAACCAAGTAATAATTTTTAACTCGATTAGCAGGAAATATTTGGAAGAATAAGCTTATTAACAATAAATTATTACAGAGACCTAGAGAAAGTCATGTAAATGGAACACATCAGATTTTTTATTCAGCTGTTATGTCGAAACTGTATCTGAAATTTACGTAAAGATATTTTAGACCAAGGAAGGAAAGTTGATTTTGATAAATTTCCCAATAAACCAGTCATTTATCTGAGGGCAGCAGAAGTTGCATAAATCTGCGGCGGAAGTGAGGTTCTTGCCTTTCAGCTTGCCTTTAAGGTAGGGATGAACAAGTCATTTGGTCTCACACTATCCCGGGGTTTTCCTTCACTTTAAAAACACCAACGCCGATAAATTCACACGTCAAGGACTCAAGGATCCTATGCGCAATCATTAAGGCCCATTTTTAAGTTCTCTACACGTACTATTTATATAGTGTATAGAAAAGCTATTGTATTCCACCCTAAAATTTGATACCGAGCTTTCACTGGAAATACATGTTTTCGGTCCTCCTGATGTGTTCCATTCACATGACCTTCAACAAATTATTATTAAAAAACTTATGGTTCTATTTACCTACTTCATGCTAATTGAGAAAAATTAGCAGAAATAGTCATATTACTTGCTTCCTTGTACGTAGAAGCGAAATAAGGGAGTACCATAGGTTAAAGTGATAGTCAAAAGCTAGTTGCTATGTCACTGAAGTTCCTTTGTTTGTATGGACAGCAGTTGACAAATTCCTGAATGTGAAAAGCGTAAGTTTTTCAAAGCTGAAACGAAAAACAAGGAATATCTTAAAAACGATCAACTCCACGAAAAAAAATGTATATAAGATAAATTGTGTGTTTTAATGTGCGCTACATTTTCTGTATAGTAGTTTTTGTCCATCTCTCACGGTTTAACAATTATGCAAAATTCTACAATTCCAGAAGCAAGTAGTCTTCAGAGGCTATTCCCATAAAATTCAAGATATACATTTTATTTGTCAGGTAAATCTCTTTAATAAACGATATTTTAATCAAAATCGTTAGAGCCATTTTTAAGAAAATCAACATTTTCGAAAAAAAAGTTCCATGTAAAGGAACTTAGAAGACACCGAACTTAAATACCAAGTTATCTTTTTCCAGATATACTTTTTTTTTGGATTCAGGGGGACTCAAAACTTGTATTTCCGGTGAAATCTCGGTATCGAATTTTTGGGTGCAATACAATACCTTCCCTATACACTATGTACATTGTGCGTGTGCAGAAGTAATAAACGCTATGGTTTTTAAATAAAATCTGATTTAATTGAAACTTTCCTTATACATCAAGAGTTGCAATTTTAATCTTCAATATATTTCAACATGTTGTGAAATCTGTGGAAAACCTAAATACAGTATTTTTGAGAACATAGTAACTCTCTGTCAAAGACGGCGTGACTTTAAAGTATAGGATTAGGCAGTTACCAAGTCTTCCCCTTTTTTATCCCTTAACTGAGGCGCGAATCTCGACTTCTAAGCAGAGTTTTCAGTCTCCAGCAAACAAGAGATTTTATTAGTTGTCTGTCACACCTACATGGTCGCCTTTTGTTTACTAATGATTATTGTTGAGATGTAACGGTCCCGTTTGAAGGCCATCACGTTTTGGGGAAAAAAAAAAAAAAAAAAAAAAAACAACAACTATAGAATGATTCCTCATTACGTCAATAGAGACATTTTAGTTAATACATTTTGTTGAGTTCAGCTATCGTATTACTTCTCAACACGTACTATGTACATAGTGTATAGAGAAGGCATTGTATTGCACCCAAAAATTCGATACCGAGATTTCACCGGAAATACATGTTTTGGGTCCCCCTGAATCCAAAAAAAGTATTTTTGGAAAAAGGTCCATGAGTGGGCGTGTATGTGTGTGTCTGTGTGCCTGTGTGTCTGTGGACAGCATAGCTCGAAAACGAAAAGACCGTTAAATACCAAACTTGGTATTTAAGTTCGGTGTCTTCCAAGGATACGATACGAAGATTTTCAAGAAAATCTCCCCACCCCTAACTACCATTTACATTAAACTTTTTACAAAATGCTAATTTTTTCAAAAATGGCTGTAACGATTTTGATTAAAATATCTTATATTAAAGATTTATAGCCGACAAATAAAGTTTATATCTTGAATTTTCTGGGAATAGCCTCTGAAGACTACTTTATTCTGGATGAATTTTACATAACTGTTAAACCGTAAGAAATGGACAAAAACTTACCACAGAAAAAATTTAGAGCGCAATAAAACATACAGTTTATGTTGTATACATTTTTTTCGAGGAGTTGGCCGTTTTTGAGATATTCTTTGTTTTTGGCTTCTGCTTTGAAAAACTTGTGCTTTTCTCATACAGATTTTTGTCAACTCGGGTCCATACAAACAAAGGAACTTCAGTCACCTAGTAACCAGCTCTTGACTTCACTTTAACGTATGATACTCTCATATTTCGCTTCTGCTTTCAAGGATGCAAGTAAATAGACTATTTCTGCTAATTTTTTCTCGATTTGCATGAAGTAAATAGAAGAATAAGCTTATTAACAATACTTTGTTACACGGATGTAGAGAAAGTCATGTGAATGGAACACATCAGACTTTTTTCCTATTATAATTTGTTTTACGAATCCCCAACAGAAAAAAATGTTTAAGGGCGTTAGAGTTATAACTTGGAAGGCCACGCCGTAGTCTCGGATGCTCTATCAATTCTTTCTCGACATATGTAAATGAGTTCCGTCTTGCTGATCAATGGTTCCAACAGGAAGCAGTGGCACAAACACAGCTCATATATGTTTATTTAGGTTGTGGCAATCAAAATCCAGCGAAGAAGGGACGTATCACATGAAGGCACACCACAAATACATTTTGGGCGAATCACGTTCATGTTGAAACACAGCATGCGGATTCTCACTTCCCCAAATACTGTAAACATGTCTGTTCGCTTTTCCTGCTGCGTGGAACGTTGACTCATCAGAGAGATATACACGAATTGTGTTCCCCAGTTTTGTCAAAGACATTCGCAACATAAGCCGTCTTTTGTCTTTATTGTTAAGGTCGATCTGCTCTGTTGTTTGAACTCCAGACGTACATAAGTCTTTTGTGCATCACATTATGAACCGTATTGCGAGGAAGCTGAAGTTTCAACTAGCTTTTCAAGTTGATTTTCTTGGACTTCCTTGTAACCCAAAAACGATTTTCAAAAACATCCCACCACCACAAGGTGTCCTTTAAATGGAACATTTTTTTTCAAAATTTTTTCTCAAAATGGCTCTAACGATTTTGATTAAAATACCGTATATTATAGATATTTACATCACAAATAAAATGTACGTTTTGAATTTTCTGCAAATAGCCTCTGAAGACCTCTTAAATGTGGATGAGTTTTGCAGAATGGTTATACTGTAAGAGATAGACAAAAACTTAACACACAAAAATGTAGATGTCTTTAAAACACATAATATCATATACGTTTGTTTTTCTTGAAGAGTTGACCATTTTCGAAATATTCCTTGTTATTGGTTTTAGTTTAAAACCGCCTAACTTTTCTCAAACGGGACCATGCAAAGCAAACCGGCCTACAATTGTTTCACATAATGATCAGCTTTTAAAAGATTTGACTTGCTCTAGTATAATGTTTTCCCTTATTTACCTTCTATATACAATGAAACAAGTAATAATACCAATTCTGGTAATGTTTATCTCGATTAGCATGATGTTGATAAAAGAATAATGTTTTGCAAGAGTAGTTTGTATTTAGAACAGCTAGAGAAAGTTCTGTGAATGTAACACATTAGGTTTGTTTTATTTTGTAGTCCTTTTCATTTGATATACACAACAGTTGCTTGGCATTATGTAGCCTACATTCATATACTTTCCATTAAACGCAATAAACAATAAAAATCTGATGTGTTCCATGACATTTTCTACATTTATATATTAACACATTATTGTTAATAAGCTTATTCTTCTATATATTTCATGCTACTCAAGATAAACTTCAACAGAAACGGTCTAATTACTTAGTTCCATAAACGGCCCATCGAAAATCTTAGAATATGTTCGCTATGGGGATTGAAATCCGTTTCTTTGAGTGGCCAGGAGTTGACAAGTTCCCATATAAGAAAAGTTAAAGTATTTTAAAACAAGGAATATCTCGAAAACGGTGAAAATGTATATAATATAGATTGTGTGTTTTAACAAGCTCTACATTTTTTGTTAAGTAAGTTTTTGTCTATCTCTTACGGTTTACCAGTTATAAAAAATTCAGCAAAATTAATCCAGAATAAAGATGTCTTCAGAAGCTATTCCCAGGAAATTCAAGTTATACATTTTATTTGTTATATATAAGATATATTAATCAAAATGGTTATTTCTTCAAAATCTTCGTGTCGCATCCTTGGAAAATAATGAACTTAGGTTCCAAGTTTGGTATGTACCGGTCTTTTATTTTTACTTTCTCTATACGCACTATGTACATAGTGTATAGAGAAGGTATTGCACTCCACCCAAAAATTCGTTATGGAGATTTCACCGGAAATATATGTTTTAGGGTCCCCAATATCCAAAAAAAAAAATTTACACAAAAAGGTCCGTGTGTGTGTGTGTCCGTGTGTCTGTGAACACGATAACTCAAAAAGAAAAGTCGGTAAAATACCAAACTTGGTATTTAAGTTTAGTATCTTCCAGGGATGCGACACGAAGATTTTGAGAAAAATCCCCCCACCCCCAACTACCCTTTACATGGAACTTTTTTCGAAAATTTTGATTTTCTCAAAAATGGCTCTAATGGTTTTGATTAGAATTTCGTATACTAAAGATATTTACCTGACAAATAAAATGTATATCTTGAATATTCTGGGAATAGCCTCTGAAGAGTAGTTTATTCTGGATGAATTTTACGGAATTTTGAATAACTGCTAAACCGTAAGAGATGGACAAAAACTTACTACACAACAAATGTAGAGCACATTAAAACACACAATTTATGTTAAATACATTTTTTTCGTGGAGTTCGTCGTTTTTGAGACATTCCTTATTTTTGTTTCTGCTATGAAAAACGTATACTTTTCTCATTCAGGAACTAGTCAAGTCCTATCCATATAAACAAAGGAACTTCATTGACATAGCAACCAGCTTTTGACTATCACTTTAACCTATCGTAGTCCCTTATTTCGCTTCTACTTACAAGGAAGCAAATAATAAGACTATTTCTGCTAATTTTTTCTGGTTAGCATAAGGTAAATAGAAGTATAAGCTTTTTAAGAATAATTTGTTACAGGGATATAGAAAAAGTCATGTGAATGGTACACATCAGATTCTTTGAGTTATGCTGCCCACAGGTAAGGACACTGATATTTTTCGAAAAAATCTTTTTTTTAATTCCACGTGTATTTAAGGTGAAATCTCAGTGTTGAATTTTGTGGTGAAATACAATGATTTCTCTATATACTATGCACATATAGAGAAAGTAAAATTAATAAAATGTTTGTTGAACAATTCTTCACCGAATCATAAATGTCCAGGTTAGGAAATTATGACCATATGCAATTGCATAAAGACCGCATCTCAACATTACAGCAGAGGGAAATAAAGAAATCATGTGGTGTCTGGCCTTCACCTTTTGGCACATCCAGGCTTAATTAATAACAGGAAGACACTACATGCTGGTGCAACGCCAAGAGGCTCGCCATGCTCGTGATTGGTTGTTAATCTGGTCACCTCATTGTCCCCTCAGCTTCAGGTGGAAGAAATATTTTGGCAATCTTCACTGTTAGAATAATACCAGACGGTGACAGCAGGTATTTTGGTGAGCTCACCTTCAAGTTGGTTTTGTACCTTGTGCTCAGTGACGGCGCCTTATTTCTGGACCTGGTGATTTCTTCAGCTTTCTGGGCATTCATCTCAGTCTTAGACTAGCAATGCAAATAGCCAAGTCGCGTGCTTCCTTGAGAGGGAATGTCGTTGAGAGAGAGAGAGAGAGAGAGAGAGGGAGAGAGAGAGAGAGAGAGAGAGAGAGAGGTTTACAAACTATTCTTATAAATGTTGGATAGGTAGAGTCAGACTGAAAAATTCAATGCCATAGCCGGTATTTGAACCACGGATCTTCCGGTCTCTAGCCGGTTGTTCTTCCACTGAGCTACCATGGCAACATGCCGGCATAACATGGTAAAATATTCATCCAAAATAAGGTCTTTAGAAGCTATTCCCATGATATTACTTTTATTTGTCATGTAAATATCTTAAAATAAGAGATTTTAATCAAAATCGTTAGAGCCATTTTTGTGAAAATCAAAATTTTCGAAATGTTTTCCATATGAAGGGTTGTTGGGGGTGGTGGCAGGATTTTCTTGAAAATCTTCGTGTCGCATCCTTGGTAGATACTGAGCTTAAATATTAAGTTTCATATTTAACGGACTTTTTGTTTTTGAGATACGCTGCCCACAGACACACACACAGACGCGGACATTTGTCTAAATTTTTTTATTCAGAGGATCTCAAAACATATATTTCCGGTGAAATCTCGGTATCGAATTTTGAGCGCAATACAATACCTTCTCTATACACTATGTACACAGTACGTGCAGGGAAAGTAAAATTGTCTGATATGTTGTGCTCACATGATAGTCTCTACACTGTATTGTTTATTAGTGGGTTCTAATGGCTTACAAAAGTTCATTTTTCCATCTAGTTAATTTTAATTGAGATAAGCTTTGCAGAAATAGCTGCACTTCAGATTTTATTATAGATAATAGCGGTAGTTAAATATTTAATAATTGGATTATATATTTACCTTAAAAATCCTTAATATTTCCATAAAATCCCGAGAAACAACTGAATATCGAAAGGGCTTGAGAAATGACAAACTATTGATGAAGTTCAACCGTTAATAAGAAATCTCGGAAATGGTTAATTGATTTAACAAAACGAAAGGGTTTGTAATATATTGCAAGTTTTGAAGAAATCTACATACTTATGTAGCAAATATTCGTTTCACTTTGGACATAGTGCATGACTCTTTGGATGGAAAAAAATTCCCAGCCAATGAAGCCCTCAAAGTGATAGTGGAAGAATATAGCATCTGCATTAAAAAAAACTGGTACCACGTGGCAATACCATGATAGCAACGACGATTACGTTGAAAAATAGAGTAAGGTACAACTTTGTAAATAAAGTTTTGTGTCGATAGCTTTCCAAAAATTAAAAATAAAGTAGAAATTAAACTCCCTTAAAAATAAATAAAGAGAAATCATATTAATCTACAAAAAGGAAATTAAATATAATCAATAATATTACAACTATAAATAAAAATAAATTTTTTAGTAACCTCTTATTATGGTCAGTTAGTGTCAATTTAATTGTTTTTAACACAAGCCTTGTGTACGACAGGAGTTTGATAGGTAGAGTCAAACTGAAAAATTCAATGCCATAGCCGGGATTTATATTCCCTCAACCTTACATAAATTTGCGGACTTTAACCTTAATATTTCAGTTATCTGTTTAAATGTTTCCCGCAAATATTTGCACAGCGTCTCTTGACATAGCGAATCTGCCCCTACACAACTACTTCATTATGTAACTTTTCACAGACTGCCTAAGCAAACCCACGCTATCTTGTGCGTGACTTCAGAACGTTATATTTCAAATGTTACTCCTGGATACCTTGAGGATGTACTTTGAATTTGGTTGCCTATACACCTACACACGTTATATGTTTGTGCGCAACGAACCAAGCCTCCCCCCCCACCCTGGCCAACGGTCACCAATACAAAGTTTTATTGCTGCCATTTACCAATGTATTCTTAAAAATCTGATGTGTACCATTCACATGACTTTCTCTATATCCCTGCAACCAATTATTCTTAAAAAACTTATGGTTCTATTTACTTCATGCTAATTGAGAACAAATTACCAGAAATAGTCTTGTTACCTGTTTCCTTGTAAGTAGAGGTGAAATAAGGGAGTACCGTAGGTTAAAGTGATAATCAAAAGCTGGTTACCATGTCACTGAAGTTCTTTTATTGTATGGACAGCAGTTGACAAATTCCTGCATGAAAAATGTATGTTTTTCATAGCAGAAACCAAAAATAAGGAATGTCACAAAAACGACGAACTCCACGAAAAAATGTATATAACATGAATTATGTGTTTTAACGTGCTCTACATTTTTCGTGTAGTAAGCTTTTGTCCATCTCTTACGGTTTAGCACTTATTTAAAATTCCGTAAAATTCATCCAGAATAAAGTAGTCTTCAGAGGCTATTCCCAGAAAATTCAAGATATACATTTTATTTGTCAGGCAAATTTCTTTAATGAACGAAGTTTTAATCAAAATCGTTAGAGCCATTTTAAGAAAATCAAAATTTTCGAAAAAAGTTCCATGTAAAGGGTAGTTTGGGGTGGGGGGATTTTTCTCAAAATCTTCGTGTCGCAACCCTGGAAGATACTAAACTTAAATACCAAGTTTTGTATTTTACCGACTTTTCGGTTTTGAGTTATCGTGTTCACAGACACACGGACACACTGACACACGGACACACACACACACACACACACACACACACACGGACCTTTTTGTGAAAATACTTTTTATGGATATAAACATGTAAACATATATTTCCGTTGAAATTTCGGTATCGAATTTTTGGGTGGAGTGCAATACCTTCTCTATACACTATATACATAGTGCGTATAGAGAAAGTAAAAATAAATATTTATACAATTGCATTACACTCAATCCATACATTTAATGCAAATATACATATTACCGTGGAATAGAATTTGCCGTTCTCCTTAATTTAAGTCTCAACAAGCCATATGTATAATTACAGCTCTGTCCGGAGTCACGAAATTGCTGGATTGAAGTTCGGTGCACACATAGTGTAACTGTGAATTAATGGAGTAGACGTGGTCACATTATCTAGCATTGCTCATTGCCTAGCCTCGTTCAGTTCCTGCTAGCAGATAAACAAGTGAACACTAAAAGAGTGCACCGATTGAAAAATATCGAAAATACGAAAGGGTAGGCGTTCGACAGTGTAAAAACTTGTGGATGGTTCAAACATTTTGAGTGGCAAGAGGAGGGTTTTTCCCTTCGATACAGTAAAGATGTGTCTTGTAATTCATTGCCATGAATTATGAGTGAGTATGGTTCATTTATTTCATTGTCTTTTCAAAGCTCTGGATATTATAACTCCTTGGCACGACAGCTCACGGGGAACCTTGGCCTACCGCCCGGCCGCTGCGTCCCCCATCTCGGTCCACTACAGATGTCATGGATGGGGTGCAGTATTGGAGGGTGAGACGTGGACAGCGCCTCGAGTACCTCCCGGCCGGTTAATACGGTCCTCATGACCTGGAGCCGCTACTTCTCCATCAAGTAGCTCCTCAATTGGCCTCTCAGGGACCTTACGAGGCTGAGTGCACCCCGGGCCAGGTCTCCCAGCGGGGGAAAAATCCCCATGCCGGTACTGGGGATCGAACCCAGGTCTCCCGCTTGGTAATCAGCTGCGCTACCACCGCGCCAAGGAGACGACCAAGCTCTGCACATTGTTATCTTAAATGTTTGTATCAAGCTTTATTTACGTTTATCTGTAAAAGTATAAGACGTTTTTATTTAGTAATCTATTGTGAATACTTGTTTTATTGTGTTACTTTATGAATTAGAAAGATGCATATAATTTCAATACGTGTAATGAGCTATTTTGGAACAGATTATACTTCAACGTAAGCAACTTTACGCTACAAAGGCTGTCCTTATACCGCTGACTGCTCTTGTGTTCGTAACTGTGTGCGCGGCGGAACCCAAGACCTAACTGTATTAATAATACTATTTACATTACAGCATTTTATAATACAAAGGTACTAATCATATATCATAATTAGATGAGAAACAATTAACAAGTTGTCAGTTATGAATCTACATAGTAGGTAGAAAAGGTGTTATATTGTACCCAAAATTCGAGACTGAGATTTTACGGAAAATACATGTTTTGAAGAGTCCTGAATAAAAAATTAGAAAAAGCGCCATGTGAGATTGAGTTTGCGCGCCTGAGGGAGCATAGCTTTAGTTTTTATGAACAATCGTTAAATATCAAACTTATTATTTTTGTTTATTATCTTCCAATGATGCGATACGAAGGTTTTTAGAAGAATTTCCTCAATCCATATTTCCTTTATATAGATTATTTTTTGCAATTGATTTTATCAAAAATGTATGGCAATTTTGATTAAAAATATCTATATTAACCACATTTACGTGACAAATAAAATGTATATCTTGTATTTGTGGACATTTGAAAACCTCATCATTTTGAGTTACGTATGTATAATTGATAAACCGTAAGAGGTAAACAAAACTTATTACACAAAAATTGAAGAACGATTTATGTGTCATGTACTTTTTTTTTAGTTAATTATGCCCGAGATATTCCTTTATTGATTTTAAAATTTCTAATGGTTTTTCTCAAATGGGAAGTCCATATTCACTTCGTTTTTAACCTGGTCATGCAAAGAGAAGGGATTTTCAATTGCTTCTTATTGCGACTGGGTTTTGAATTATTTTTTTTTTTCTGTCTTTGTAGCTTAACGTCCTTTAACCTGGTAGGTCACATCGAACGATGTGAAAATAGTGGAATGATGCTCAAATGATCTCGGGGTCCATGGAGCTTAAGGTTACTCGACGTTCGTCTTTTCAGAATAAAGGAAAATGTCGAAAAATTAAAAGATTTGACTAACGCTTTAGTCTAGTGGATCCCCTTATTTCCATTCTACTTAGAAGGAATTAATTAAAGCAACAATTTTTTCTACTGTTTATCTGGTTTAATTCGAAATAGAGAAGAGAAAGATAGGCTTCTGTAAGAATAATTTGTTGCAGAATAGAGAAGGTTCCATATCATATTTTTGATTCTCTGCTGTTCACACAAAACTATCTTTTACTAAAAAGTTTTATTATTATTTATTTATTTCAGGAAACCGCAAAACATATATTTACGTGAAAATTTTTGGGTACATATAATACTTATACTTACTATACATAGTAGAGAAAATAAAAATGTAGTTAAAAATCGGATGTATTCCATTAACGTAGCTTTCTGTATAACAATTTTTTCTTAAAAAGCTTACTCTTCTATTTATACTTCATGCCATCGAGTTAAACATTACTTAATTACTTGCTTCCTTGTAAGTAGGAGGTAAATAAGGGAATGCACTAGGCTAAAACGATAGTCAAGTGTGACGCAAGATTTAATGTTAAATACATCAAGTAAAGAGTAAATGAAACAATACTGCCCTAAAATAATATTATTAAATAATAAAACATATTGTTTTGCAATATAATCCAAAGAATTGTATGTATAGAAATGGCAGCCTCACGATACGCACGAAAATAGCCCAAAATGGCGTGCTTTTACGAAAATAACACAGCCAAGGTTATGTAACGAATACAGCGCATTATAATGTATAGCTAAGAATTGATGTTTAGAAAAGCATATTAATAATAAAACATAATTAAAGTAGTAATATGAGAGAAGAAGAAGAAGAACAAAGGCGAACGAGATACCGGATACTGTAAGTTGTTTAAACCAGTAACAAAGCATAAGAACAGAGTTAAACAAACAATTGCTTTAGAAATGTCAGCTATTTATAAGAACATTTTCATGTAAATTATACACTTGTATTAATTTTAATTATTATGGGTGTATAAAATGTATTGTAAATACGTATTTCACGAAATGTGAGCAAGGAAATCTTTCGTCCCCATGGTGATGGACAGATTACAATGTTAGAAAATAATGATCTTCAACTTTTGTATATATGTGAAAACTTTAAAAGGCTACGGGACGCTTTCTACAAATAGAAGACAAGGATACAGACGCTAAGAGATAATCTCGTAAATCGAGATCTCTAATACAGCTATTTAGTGTGAAATATTGTATTTTATTGATTATCAGCAAGAGATTCATTGTAAGTACATATTGCAAAGTAAATATTTGGCACCATATTCTCTAAAAGAGATCAGTTTATGTAACGTGCTTTAATTCACTACATTGTTTCAACGATTTACGAAATAAAAGTTTAAAGTTAACAAGAAATCTTTTAAATTAATTCTCTACTGTATTAAATCCTACCATCCAAGCAAGGAGATCAAGATTCTTTTACTCACCGACTGAAGCTAGCAAACATATTAATGGGAATGTGTCGCGGAAAGTAAAACATACAACTTCACTGCCGATAATAAGCTTGCAAATGCCCAACAATCAAGTCTGGCGCAAATAGGTAATTCCAGTTTCGCCAACAGCAAGCGTGACCAACTTCATATACAGCGGCAAATTTAAACTCCTAAAACGTTTAAATAAATTACCACACTGAGACGCAAACCCGCACCAACACACCGCAGACGACCAACATTTAATCCGCCCCAAGTGTTTTAAAAGCTGGTTGCCATGTGATTGAAATACGTTTTTATGCATGACCAGGAGTTTATAACTTTCCGTGTAAGAAAAATATACGTATTTAAATCTGAAACAAATAGCAAGGAATGTCTCTAAATTGATTAACATTACGAGAAAATCTATGACATAAATGGTGTGTTTCTGCGAGATTTACATATTTTGTGTAATACATTTTTGTCTACCTCTTACGGTTTAGCAGTTACACAAAATTAATTCAGAATAAAGAGGCCTTTAGAGGCTATTCCCAGAAAATTCAAGATATACATTTTATTTGTCGTGTAAAATATCCTTAATATACGTATTTTAATAAAAATCGGTTTGAGAAAATAAAACATTTTGGAATTTTTTCCATGCAAAGGGTAGTTTGGGGCGGGGGACTTTTCTCAAAATCTTCGTGTCGCATCCCTGGAGAAAAGTAAACTTAAATACCGACTTTTCGTTTTTGAGTGCAATGTAATACCTTCTCTAAATAGTATGTACATAGTACGTGTAGAGAAAGTAAAATGTGTTTGATTTAATCACAGCATTAAGGAAACATAATATCAAGAAATCATTGCACAGCGAAGGTTGAGGGAATTAAATAGCACGTTCTAGCGTTGTTTCTGTGGTCAGGATAGGGCTCATTCCCCCCCCCCCCCTCTCAAGCTTTGTATCGGTTATTTGTAACTAGCTGACCTTGACTTGGCCGGAGCAATGTTCGGCTGCTTGCCAGTGTCTTCCTAACATTTAAAACTGTCTGGTTGGCCCACCTCTGTGCTATGACTGGCGTGTCTACTTATTTCGGGTGGGCAATTTACGTGGATAAGCTGTTTTTTTTTTTGGAAAATTTCCCTTAATCTGTGAGCAGGAATGTTGACAACTCTAAGCGGTGTAGGCTTAGGGCCCATTTGAGCGCCCGCTTACCATCTTCTTTTCTTTTTTCTTTCTTTCTTTTTTTTATCCTTCCTTCTTTCCATCTTTCTATCTTCCTTCTTTCCATATTTCTTTCCTTCCTTCTTACTATACATCCTTCGTTGCATCTTTTTACGCTTCCTTCTTTCCCTCTTTTTTCCTTTCTTCTTACTATCCTTTCATCTTTCACTCTTTCTTTCTTTATCATTCCTCCATCTCTTCTTTCCCTCCTCCTTTTTCTTTCCTACTTTCTTTTCTTCCTTCTTTTCTTTCTGTTTTCTTTCCTCCGCTCATTCCCTCTCTCTTTCCTTCCTTCTTTCCTTCTTTTTCCTTTCTTTCTTTCCTTGCTTCTCTCTTTCCTTCATTCCTTCTCTCATTTTCATCCTTTTTTCTCTCTCCTTCCTTTTTTTTCTTTTCCTCCTTCCTTTTTTCTCTTTTCTTCCTTCCTTTTTTCTCTTTCCTTCTTTCTTTTATTTCTTTTCCTCCTTTCCTTCCTTCTTTATATCGTTCCTTCCTTTTACCCTCTTTCTTCTCTTCCGTTTTTTGCCCGAATTAGGATGAACATAACGTAACTTGACTTAACGCGACGTAACGTGAAAGTCTAATACATTGTATTAAATGGAGCAATTTAGGGCTGAATTGTTGTTATTTAACTTAAGAGTTTGACTGTGACAAACTTTTCCTTCCCGTTACATTAAACAAGGCAATTAGAACCAATAGGCGTGAGGCAATAGCATGGCGCAATGAAAACTACTAATCAAAAGTAATTCCTGTAACGTTAAGTCAAAGTTCATCCTAATAAATCTTCAGTTTAACAGCATTTCTTAACCTCGCGTTACGTCCCGTAAAGTTAATTGTAATCCTGATGTATTTTTATTCCTTTACTTCAGGCTCCTTCGAACGAGGTGGCGCCGCGGTAACGTGGGGGATTCGCATTCGGGAAGTCCCGGCTTAGAAGCCCGACAACCGCCCACTCTGTCCTATGGGATTTTTTCGTGGTTTGCTCGGGTTCGCTACAGATTCGCGATGTATGGCAGTGTAGGCAGATGGCGCGGATGCATATTCATAGACACTAGGAATCTGCCGGGTCGACAGATCTCTTGGGCGCCCTCTGTAGCAGTCCGGTAGTGTGACTTGTCTTCGGGCTTAGAAACGTCAAGGACACCTACACGTCTCTAGTGGCATCGGCGGTAGCCTCCTATGGTTCCTTCATACTATCCCATCTTCCTGATGGTGTTAGCTACAACATAACTGCTTAGGTTGCGTCCATTTCACCATCTGGATCCATTGTGAGGAAATGGATCAAATTGCCTTCCCACAATATGATGTCGAGGTCCTCTTCTGTGAGAATCAGATGGACGGGGTTCGTCAGTCTCTCGGTCGAGTAAATTCGGCTTGCCGCTCTAGATCCCGTAACAAAGCGCGCTATGTGGAGGGGTGCTGATTGGAGATCCACGAACGATAACGCTATAGATATCTGTTGACGGTCAGTGGAGATGAAGCGTAACCATGGCTGCAAGGAGATGTTTGATTTTTCATGTTGACTGGTGTCGGTGGTGGCTAAATCGGCTGGGGCTTTCCGGTCGGAGTTAGTCATCTGCTGCGAAAATTTTGGGTAAAATAGCAATAATGCAGCAAACGCTCCGCAATTAAAAGCACTAGCTATATTTTATTCGATCCTATGTCGAAGATTGATTGATAATGTTATTCTGACCGATAGTATATTCACAGAGAAAGATGCCAGGATTAATAAATGTTCCAAGATTGCAGATTTTAATAAAAGCTGCAATCTTTATCGTAGGTTTGTACATTGTTTTAATTTGGTGTTTCGTGAAGATTTTAATTTTCATTTAAGCATTTGCAAATTGTGGCGGTGCTGCAGTTTTCTTTTAGGCGAATTGCCGAACTAAAACCTTTGTTTGAAAATCGTTTGATTAACAAGGTGGTTCATTTTCACATGTATTCGCTCAAGTACAAATACTTAGATATTCTTTATTGGAGTTTGTTCATTAGAAGATTTATGTAAATGTATAAATATGGATATAATAAATAAAATATAATAATGACCCAGTGATTCATCTGAATGATTTATACTTCCAAGAAAGATATACGAGTATTGGTTATAGTTTACGGGAAATAAACCAAAAATGTTGGTCAGCAAACGCAAAGCTTTTGGCTATCTTGACTCCTTGGTATGGTTCAGAATACTTTAACAAGTTCACTGTGGGGTTAGGTGTATTGTAGTCACTGATCTCTTTAACGGCTGTGTGAGTTTGCAACCAAGTGATGGGTATGTTTGTAGAGAGAGCTTTGTGTCTGGTAGTTCTGTTGATCCTAAAAGTGTTTCAATATATTTGTCCTGGATAGGGCTTAACTTCTAAGAAGGTAAAAATTCTTGAAGGGTTAAGTCATATGAATGGAACACATCAGAACTTTTTATCACAATGGAGTGTACAAAATTCTTAGAATATTAGAATGTACACAATTGGATAGCAGCAGAGTGACCAGAAACAGTATAATTTTGAGATAAATAATTGTATTCACAAACAAACTGCGCCTTCAGCAGTCATCATACATAGGTCTATATTACACTATCACATTTCTGTGTCACAGTTTGAGATAAAACCTTTGATCACATGTTGTTTTCACATTAAGTTGTCGAGCATATTATATTACGTAAAACTTTTAATCACAGTTTTAAAAAATCTGATGCGTAACATCCACATGACTTTCTCTATTTCCCTGCACAAATTATTCTTAAAAAGCTTATACTTCTATTTACTTTATGCTAATCTGTAAAAATGAGCAGAAATAGTATTATTTCTTGCTTCCTTGTAAGTAGAAGCGAAATAAGGGAACTACCATAGGTTAAAATGATAGTCAAAAGCTGGTTTCTGTATCAATGAAGTTCCATTGTCTATATGGATAGAACCAGTTCCTATATGAGAAAAGTATACGTTTTTCATAGCAGAAACCAAAAATAAGGAATGTCTCAAAAACGACGAACTCACGAGAAAAATATATGTAGCATAAATTGTGTGTTTTAACGTGCTCTACATTTTTTTTGTAGTAAGTTTTCGTCCATCTCTTACGGTTTAGCAGTTATTCAAAATGCAATAAAATTCATCCAGAATAAACTACTCTTCAGAGGATATTCCCAGAAAATTCAAAATGTACATTTTATTTGTCAGGTAAATAAATTTAATATACGATATTTTAATCAAAATCGTTGGAGCCATTTTTGACAAAATCAAAATTTTTGAAAAAAGTTCCATGTAAAGGGTAGTTGGGGGTGGGGGGATTTTTCTCAAAATCTTCGTGCCGCATCCCTGGAAGATGCTAAACTTAAATACCAAGTTTGGTATTTTACCGACTTTACATTTTTGAGTTATCGTGTTCACAGACACACACACACACACACACACACACACACACGGACCTTTTTGGGAAAATGCTTTTTTTGGATATTGGGGACCCTAAAACATATATTTCCGGTGAAATCTCGGTATCGAATTTTTGGGTGGAGTATAATAGCTTCTCTATACACTATGTACATAGTACGTGTAGAGAAAGTAAAAAAGGTTACCCTAAAGCTAATAGCATGAGCTGTAGCAATGGTTCCTATTTTGCTTTTTTTTTTTGGGTAGTGTTTAACGCCCGCTTTTAGTGCTCTGGCACCGCAGGCGATGACGCTGATGATACATGCTGATGGAGCCCCGGTGGAATGTAATGGCGGGGGAAACCGGAGAACTCGGAGAAAACCCGCCCCTGCGCCGCTTTGTCCACCACAAATCTCACATGCGTCGCTTGGGATCGAACCCGGGCCGTCTAGGTGAGAGGCAAGTGGTCTGACCACTCGGCCACGGCGCGGCCCCTATTTTCCTCTGTTTATCTTTTATTTGTATCATTGTTTTGAACATTTATAAATAAAATTGACTTTAACTTTCGCTCTGCTTGGTGTAATGGTTACCATACTAACTTCATATATCCAAGGTCGCGGGTTCAAACCCGGCGGAGGATGATGGATTTTTTCGGGCGTAAAAATCCTTAACTCGGAAGAGAAGTAAAGCTGTTGATCCCGTGTCGTAAATTTGCGGCACGTAAAAGAACCTCAAGCCTAAAGAGGCCTCAGAGCAAGATTAAGCGGTCTTTCACGCCCAGTATTGAATGGGACGCTGAGAACCATAGCAGTTAAAGAGCACCCACAAATAAAGTCCATTTCCATTTTAACTTTCTATTACATTCGTGTGCAACCTTTTTTTACAACCTAACCTCAATAAAAGAATTTCTTAAAGAAGTTGACGAATGTTTCATTTTGTTCTTCTAAATATTGGCTTCCTAATCCATTTAACTTTTTTCTCATATCATTTACTGTATATCTATCCTATATGTACTTCACTAATGGCTTCTGCTATGCGTTTGTTTATGTTTTCCTAATCTTTGTGTTTTAATTTGTATAGCATTTCATGGTTTGTAATAGGAAATAAGCATTTTGGTTGTGTTCACTGACCATATAATATCTTTTTAGCATTTTCTTTTCTTATGGTGGGTATGACTTTTATCACAGAAGTATGTTAGAGCTAGATGTGATCAAAGAGGCTATATAAAATGTTTTATCATATATATTTGATCGCAATTCTGTGACACAGAAATGCGATTATGTAATATAGGTCTTAGAGATGATATCAAATGCACACCAGAGGATGAACTCTTCACCATTGGAGTGTGGCTTATCATTCCTGGCCACTCTTAAAACAATTTGATAAGATGCTAAACAGGATTTTTACTACAATTAGTAATATTTGTAGTGCTCACCTGTTGATGCTGAAGTACAAAGAGTTTGCTATGGAAAACATCTACACATACTGTGTACATAGTGTATAGAGCAGTATTGCATTCCACCCAAAATTTGATACCGAGATTTCACAGGAAATACACGTCCTCTGTATCGAAAACATTTTTAGAAAAAGGCCCGGGTGTGTGGTATTGTTATTTAAGTTTACTATCTTGCAGTGATGCGATACGAAGATTTTGAGAAAAAAGCCCCCACCTTTACGTGGAAAAAATTTCGAAAATTATGATTTTCTCAAAAATGGCTCTACGATTTTGATTAAAATACCGTATATTAAAGATGCTTATGTTGCAAATAAAATGTTTATCTTGAATTTTCTGGGAATAGCTTCTATACACCTCTTTGTTCTGAATGAATTTTGCTGAATTTTGCGTAACTGGTAAACCGTAAGAGATAGACAAAAACTTACTGCACAAAAAATGTAGATCACGTTAAAACACTCATTTCATGTCATATACGTTTTTTCGTGGAATTGACCATTTCTGAGATATTCCTTATTTTTTCAGATTTAAAATGCTGAAACTCAGCCCCTGGCACTGCATTGAAGCGGATAGCAACCAGCTTTAAAAGATTTGACTATCACGTTAGCCTAGTATGTTCCCTATTTCCCTTTTTACTTACAAGGAAGCAAGTAATTAAGACATTTTCTGCTAGTGTTTATCTCGATTATCATAAAGTAGATAGAAGAACATGCTTTTTAACAATAGTTTGTTACAGCTATGTGAATGGAACACATTAGATTTTTTACTTTCGCTATCACGCAACTACCTGGATCTAGGTAGAGGTTTCAAGTTCTTCGCTTACATAATACCTAAGCCAAACGAAAATGGACCAAGAAACAATTTGAAATGGCTGGTACCGTTAGCTATACAAAGATGAGTTCTTCAAAATCAACCAATGTGCTAAAAAAATTATCTCTCTAACGTTTGTGGTTGCTCGATAAGATAACAAACACTTTCGTTGAACTGCTTTCAAAGCATATCTTTTGTTGGTTTTGGTGAATGTGGGGGAAAAAAAAAAAGAAGCAAAAAAGTCGTGAAAAACACAGACAATTGATACACGCTGTTTTCTAGAAAACGTCTGGTAAATTGTATGAATTATTTCAGATCTCTAAAATGCTTTTCGATTTTTGTATGCTTTTGCATTTTCTTTGTGTTTCTTTTAATTCGGACGCTTAAGAATGGTCACTGTCTACAGTTTTGCCGAAAAAAAACTTATATGTTCCGTTCACATGACTTTTCCTTCCCGTTCTGTAAAAACTATTCTCACAAAATATTATTTTTTAGTATGCTAATCAAGATAAACATTAGCAGAATCCTATTATTACTTCCTTCTTTCTCAGCAGAAGGGAAATAAAGGAATACAATGGGTATAGGATAGTCATCTTTTAAAAGCTCGTTACTAGTGAACAATGAAGTTCGGTTTGTTTTTCTCGGCTTGCAGTAAACAAAAGAAAGATGAAACTAAACGGAACTTCCCATTTGAGAAATGTTGCGTAGTTTAAAATCAGAAAAATATATGTCATAAATTGTATGTTTTAGGAGATCTACATTTTTTGTGTAGTAAGTTTTTGCCTATCTCTTAAGGTTCAAAATTCATGTTATGCAAAATTTATCTAGAATGAAGAGGTATAGCGACTGTTCCCAGAATGTTCAAGATAAACTTTTCTTCTTGTTTTTGTTTTGTTTCAGGGGATCCCAAACACGTATTTCTGGTGAAATCTCGGCGTAGAATTTTGGGTGCAATACAATATTCTCTATACACTATGTATATAGTACGTGTAGAGAAAGTAAAAAAAAATCTGATGTGTACCATTCAAATGACTTTCTCTATATCCCTGCAACAAATTATTCTAAAAATTTTATACTTCTATTTACTTTATGCTAATCAGAAAAAAATCTGATGTGTAACATTCACATGACTTTCTCCATATCCCTGCAACAAATAATTCTTAAAAAGCTTATACTTCTATTTACCTTATGCTAATCAGAAAAAATTAGCAGAAATAGTCTTATTACTCGCATCCTTGTAAGTAGAAGCGAAATAACGGACAACCGGTTAAAGTGACAGTCAAAAGCTGGTTGCTATGTCAATGAAGTTCCTTTGTTTATATGGATAGGAGTTGACAAGTTCCAGTATGAGAAAAGTATACGTTTTTCATAGCAGAAACCAAAAATAAAGAATGTCACAAAAACGACGAACTCCACGAAAAAAAAAATGTATATAACATAAATTGTGTGTTTTAATGTGCTCTACATTTTTTGTGCAGTAAGTTTTTGTCCATCTCTTACGGTTTAGCAGTTATTCAAAATTTAGTAAAATTCATCCAGAATAAACTACTCTTCAGAGGCTATTCCCAAAGAATTCAAGATATACATTTCATTTGTCAGGTAAGTATGTTTAATATCCGAAATTTTAATCAAAATCGTTTGAGCCATTTTTGAGAAAAACAAAATTTTCGAAAAAAGTTCCATGTAAAGTGTAGTTGGGGGTGAGGGGATTTTTCTCAAAATCTTCGTGTCGCATCGCTGGAAGATACTTAACTTAAATAACAATACCACACACACGGACCTTTTTCTAAATATGTTTTTGATACAGAGGACCCTAAAACGCGTATTTCCTGTGAAATCTCTGTATCGAATTTTGGGTGGAATGCAATACTTGCTCTATACACTATGTACACCGTACTAAACTTAAATTCCAAGTTTGGTACTTTACCGACTTTTCGTTTTTGAGTTATCGTGCTCACAGACATACGGACACACGGGCACACACACACACACACACACACACACACGAACCTTTTTCTGAAAATACTTTTTGTGGATACAGGGGACCCTAAAACATATATTTCCGGTGAAATCTCGTTATCGAATTTTTTGTTAGAGTGCAGCACATTCTCTATACACTATGTACATAGTGCGTATAGAGAAAGTAAAAATCTGATGTGTTACACTCACATGACTTAATCTAGCCGTTCTACAAACCTCTTACATAAGATTATTCTTCTTTCTGCACCTTGTTAATCGAGGTATTCAGCACAATGTTTTTATTACTTAGTTCCTTATACGTAGGAAGAAATTAAGGGAATATACTAGACTAAATCGATAGACAAATGTTTTAAAAGCTGTCGTTATGCGATTGTTATTACAAATCGCTTCTTTTCTTGGCCAGGAGTAGAACAAAAGAAAAACGGAAACTCCCGTCTGAAAAAAGTATAATTACTTCACAACTGAAACTAATAACAATGAATACTTCGAAAACGGAAAGCGCAACGAGAAAAATGTATATGGCATAAATTGTGTATTTTAAAAAAACCTACATTTTTTGTATAGTAAGTTTTTGTCTATCTCTTACGATTTACTAGTTATGAAAAATTCATCCAGAATAAAGTAGTCTTCAGAGGCTGTTCCCAGAAAATTCAGAATATACATTTTATTTGTCAGGTAAATAACTTTCATATACGATATTTTAATCAAAATCGTTAGAGCCATTTTCTAGAAAATCAAAATTTTCGAAAAAAGTTCAATGTAAAGGGTGGTTTGGGGTGGGGGGATTTTTCTCAAAATCTTCGTGTCGCATCCCTGGAAGATACTAAAGTTATGTACCAAGTTTGGTATTTTACCGACTTTTCGTTTTTGAGTTATCGTGTTCACAGACACACGCACACACGGACACACGGACACACATACACGGACCTTTTTTGAAAATACTTTTTTTGGATACAGGGGACCCTAAAACATATATTTCCGGTGAAATCTCGGTATCGAATTTTTTGGTGGAGTGCAATACATTCTCTATACACTATGTACATAGTATAGAGAAAGTAAAAACTGTCTTTTTACTTTCTCCATACGCACTATGTACATAGTGTATAGAGAATGTATTGCACTCCACCAAAAAATTCGATACCGAGATTTCACCGGAAATGTATGTTTTAGGGTCCCCAATATCGAAAAAAAAGCATTTTCACAAAAAGGTCCGTGAGTGCGTGTGTGTGTGTGTGTCCGTGTGTCTGTGAACACGATAACTCAAAAACGAAAAGTCGGTAAAATACCAAACTTGGTATTTAAGTTTAGTATCTTCCAGGGATGCGACACGAAGGTTTTGAAAAAAAAATCACCCCAACCCCAACTACCCTTTACATGGAACTTTTTTCAAAAATCTTGATTTTCTCAAAAATGGCTCTAACGATTTACCTGACAAATAAAATGTATATCTTGAATTTCCTGGAAATAGCCTCTGAAGAGTAGTTTATTCTGATGAATTTTACTGAATTTTGAATAACTGTTAAACCGTAAGAGACGGACAAAAACTTACTATACAAAAAATGTTGAGCACGTTAAAACACACAATTTATGCTATATACATTTTTCTCGTGAGTTCGTCGTTTTTGAGACATTCTTTATTTTTGGTTTCTGCTATGAAAAACGTATACTTTTCTCATATAGGAACTTGTCCTATCCATATAAACAATGGAACTTCATTGACACAGAAACCAGCTTTTGACTATCATTTTAACCTACGGTAGTCCCTTATTTCGCTTCTACTTACAAGGAAGCAAGTAATAAGACTATTTCTGCTCATTTTTTCTGATTAGCATAAAGTCAATAGAAGTATAAGCTTTTTAAGAATAATTTGTTGCAGGGGTATAGAGAAAGTCATGTGAATGGTACGCATCAGATTATTTAACAGGGAACCGTAAACTATGCAGTTCCAGTGAAATCTCGATATTGAATTTTTGGGTGGAATGCAATATGTTGTCTAATTGTATACTATGTACTAAGCAGAGAACGTACAAAGGAATTCGTTTTCAAATCCTCTCACTGTTTATGACAAAAGAAGACCACTAGGTATGTCCAACTTCTGGGCCATGGCCTGCCTCTTTAGGAAGTAAACGGTCCAGATTGTACATTACGCTGTTGCTAAATTACACATATTTTCCTATAACTGGGGCTTGAATGATGGTAATGAGACTGAACTTGACATGCGTCCAGCCCACGTGACCTATGAGTGTTGCAATCCTTATTGCGTGAATAATGTGGCGGAAACATACGGGCACAACCTAGTTCATGTCAGAATATGTCAGTGGGAAATCACGCGTCAATAGCCTGTCATTCTCATATAGGGCAGCTTATTTCAGTGTGATTGATTACATGTCGACAAAGAAAGTTCTTTGATGTGTTGTAAAATATCAGTAAACACAATAACATCTCGTACAGCTGTTTACCAAAGTGTATGGAAGGGAATAGACTGCAGTGTTTTTCAGAACATGAAAACCTTCTGCCAAAGGGGGTTAGAAGGGCTGCGGTTGGAAACCAACCCTCGCAGTTGCCAAGTCTTCGATTTACTGGCCCCTTAAATGAGGCGTGAATCTCGACTTGCAAGCAGTCTTCAGAGTTTCCAAGAAACAGAGATTTTACTACGTTGCCTCTCGTCCTTAGTAAGGATCGTCTTTTGTTTGCTAATGGTTATTGCCTAGTGGCAGGGTGGAGCGGTCTCGAAACCTATATAACGATTCTGAACTCCTCTGATTGCTTAAGACTTTCCTAACTAGTATGATTACAATGGTTATAAAAATGGGATGTGTTCCATTCACATGACTTTCTTTACAAACTATTCTTATAAAAGTTTATCCTTTTATCTATATTCTGCTAATCGAGGTACATTTTAGAAAGTTGGCCTTATTACTTAGTTCCGCATAAGTAAAGGGGAAGTAAGAAAATACACAGGTCTAAAGCGATAGTCAAATCTTTTAAAAACAGTCGCTATACAATTATCATTGAAATTCGGTATACTTTCCATGGCCAGGAGTAAAACAAAAGATACACGAAACGGATGAGGACTTCTCGTTTGAGAAAAGTTAAATTATTTTAAAATTATAACCAATAAAAGTGCATATCTCTATAAAAACTTCATATAACATTGTGTTTTAGCCAGAGCTACATTTTTTGTGTAGTAACTTTTTGTCTGTCTCTTACAATTTACTAGCTACGAAAATTCATTCAGAATAAAGAGGGCCAAGGATTATTCCCAAGAAATTCGGAATATACATTTCATTTGCCATGTAAACATCTTTAATATACGGCAATTTAATCAAACATTTCGAAAAAAGTAGTTTGAGTTGGTTGGGTAGGGCGGAGGTTCTTGAAAATCTTCGTGCTATATGCATGAAAGATGTTGAAGTTATATTCCAAGTTTGGTGTTTTAGGGACTTTTCGTTTTTGAGTTGTGCTTACACATTCTCAGAATTTTACTTTCTCTATACGTACTATGTACATAGTGTATAGAGAAGGTATTGCATTCCACCCAAAAATTCGATATCGAGATTTCACCGGAAATATGTTTTAGGGTCCCCTGTATCCAAAAATAGTATTTTCAGAAAAAGGTCCGTGTGTGTGTCCGTGTGTCCGCGTGTCTGTGAACATGATAACTCAAAAACGAAAAGTCGGTAAAATACCAAACTTGGCATTTAACTTTAGTATCTTCCAGGGGTGCGACACGAAGATTTTGAGAAAAATCCCCCCACCCCAAACTACCCTTTACATGGAACTTTTTTCGAAAATTGATTTTTTAAAAAATGGCTCTAGCGATTTTGATTAAAATATCATATATTAAAGATATTTACCTGACAGATAAAATGTATATGTTGAATTTTCTGGGATTAGCCTCTGAAGACTACTTTATTCTGGGCCAATTTTACGGAATTTGGGGTAGCTGCTAAACCGAAAGAGATGGACAAAAACTTACCACACAACAAATGTAGAGCACTTTAAAACACACAATTTATGTCATATACATTTTTTTTTCGTGGAGTTGATTGTTTTTGAGATGTTCCTTGTTTTTGGTTTCAGCTATAAAAAACTTATACTTTTCTCATACAGGACTTTGTGAACTCGTGTCCATAGAAACAAAGGAACTTCAGTCACATAGCAACCAGCTTTTGATTATCACTTTAACATATGGTACCCCCTTATTTCTCTTCTACTAACAAGGAAGCAAGTAATAAGACTATTTATGTTAATTTTTTCTCGATTAGATGGAGTAAAAAGAATATTTTGTTGCAGAGATAAAGTCATGTGAATGGAACACATCAGATGTTTATAAATAGTTGTGTTCCAATATGGTCCACATTTTATGCACATTGTACAGAGAAAGAAAAAACAGCCACAATTTGAGTTAGTGAGATTTATTGCAGACTAACAGCTTATGTCTAAATCAGCATGCAAGTGCGATATGGGAGACTGAACTTGTTTTATCCAAAGAACTTATAGCGAAGTTGAGCATCTTGAATTCAGCATCGCCCAAACTAAACATTACGTTTTTGTATCTGCAGCCTTGAAATTCCGGGGTTTGCCACAACGCCCAGCGTTTAATTATCGCATTTATACATAGATATACAGTTCATTAAAACCACCTGGAGGTGATCGTTATGCAGATGATATGTAAGCTGCTGTTGTTCGTGGTAGTGACTGGAATTTTCTGGAATCGCAAGGACAACTGCCATTACAACTACCTGTAAACAAACTGTGAGCTCAAGATTGCATCAGTTCTGGTTGGAATCCCCAAAAGCTTAAAAATTCAGAAAAATGCATCGCTTCATAACACTTGTTCTGCTACATGTATGAGGAAAATTGAGTTCTGGTATTTATTGAAATGTTTCTTCTTCTTTCTTTCAAATATTAAACCCTACGGTGTTAAGATATTGCTATCTCTTTCTAGGTTGTCCCAAATTTCATCTTACATAAGGTCGATAATCCAAGGCCAGTTTCGGTATACGAGTTTCCTTCTTTCTATACAGATTTTATTTCCATTTTTTGTCATGCTGTAAACATTTTAGCATGTATGTGTACAATATGCATGGAAGCTAGAGAAGGTATGCTATTCCACCCAAAAATTCATAATCGAGATTTCACCGGAAATACACGTTTTAAAGACCCCTGAATCCAAAAGGTTATTTAAAGAAAGTTATTTTTTAGTAAACTTACATGCCATAAAACATTTTTATAAACATAAAGGTCCTGTGCACATCACACCCACAAACACATTGACACACAGGGATCCTTTCACTTTTTCTACTTCGTTCATAGTACAACGGTAGAGAAGGAATTGTATTCCACCTAAAAATTCGATTCCGAATTTCACTGGAAATACTCATGGTACGATCCTCTGTGTGCACATATGTGTGAGTGTGTGTGTGTGTGTGTGTGTGTGTGTGTTCAAAAAGAAAAATAAAAACAAACAAATCTGATGTGTTCGATTCACATGACTTTCTCTACACTTCTGTAGCAAACTATTATTAAAGAGCTTATTCTTCTGTCTACTTCATGATAATCGAGATAAACATTAGCAGAAATTGTCCTTATTACTTGGTTTTTTGTAAGTAGAAGGGAAAAATCTAGTGTGTTTCATTCACATGATGTCCTTTAGCTGTTCGATAAACAAACCTTTTGTTCAAAACATTAATCTGTCATCTACATCATGTTAATCAAGATAAACATAAAGAGAATTAGACTTATTACTGGCTTCCTTATAAGTAGAAGGCAAATAAGAAAATAAACAGGTTAAACCGTTTGTCTTATCCTTTAAAAGCCGGTCGTTATGGGAAACAATTGAAACTCCAATCTCTTTGCTTGTCAGGAGTAAACAAACAAGAAACGAGAAGAAAGAGGTATTCCCGTTGGAGAAAAGTTTAAGTGGCTTAAAATTGAAACCAATAATCCGGAATATCCCTAAAACGGTTAACCCTACCGCCCCCAAAGAAAATAAAAAATATTATATGACATAAATTGTGTGTTTAAATGAGATCTACATTTTTTTGTGTACTAAGTTTTTGTACATCTCTTACGGTTTGCCAGTTATAATAATTCATCCAGAATGAAGTTGTCTTCAGAGGCTATTCCCAGAAAATTCAAGTTAAACATTTCGTTTGGCATAAAAATATCTTATACATAAGGTACTTTAATCAAAATTGGTACAGCCATTTTTGAAAAAAGCAAATATTTTCGAAATATGTTCCATGTAAAGGGTAGTTAGTGTTAGGGGATTTTCTTGAAAACCTTCCTGTAGCATCCTTGGAAGATGCTCAACTTAAATTCAAAGTTTGGTGTTTAACAGACTTTTTGTTGTTGAGCTATGCTGCCCACAGACACACATACACACGGGCATTTGTCTAAAAATGTTTTTTTTTTTTATTCTTATACACTATGACTATAGTACGTGTAAGAAAGTAAAAATGACGTGATTTGCTGCTCTAAATATAGGATAATCGACTTAATTTATAAGAAATAAACGAGTAAGTTTATTTTATGGTAGCCCTACTTGGTATGTCAGCATGCCTGAGTGAACTTTTTCACCTATTCTGCTAGGAACGAGCCGCTACTGAATTTATGTTATATGGTAAAGAAATGGAAGATTATTGTAATGGAAGATCGTTAGCTACAGGGATGAATATTAGAGACGGAGTAAGGCGAAAAGGTTCAAACCAAGAAGGAAAACGATAAGGAGGTGAAGAAGGAGATAAAAATAATTTTACACATCTCTATTCTGAGGTAGACCACGTTAATTTTAGAGCTCTGCTGCTGCTTTAAATTGCGGTAAGAAGGAATAACGTTTTGGCGTTTAAAGTTGAAGGAGCTCGCTTTATGAGAACAAACATTTTATAGAAAAGCTTCGTGAGGGAAATAATGTGGCAATCTCGCCCTCATTTTGCGGTACTATATTACAGTGAATGAGATAGCGCTGAAAAGCTCACGCCCTGGGAAAAATACATAATATGACGTCAGTCTTCATTTCTTTCAACCTGGCATGAGGTTGCGACTGAAGATTGCACTCCTTACGTTCCATTCATCTATCTCCGTAAAGAAATCATCTCCGCCCTTTTCGTCTGGTATACATTAGAATTTTATTTCTCTAGTCCAAGGGTCACGAACTGGTTGCCCTTTGAATAAAGCAAAGATAGCAAGTTTGCTTGATGCTCGTTCGAATCGCCTACTGTGCACGGCGCGAAGAGCAAGAAGTAATTAGGTTCCGAAGCGCATGCAGTTGCGAACACACAGAGCAGTCAGCAGTATAAAGAGAGGAATTTGTAGTGTAAACATGCACACCTGAAGTATAATCTGTTCCAAAAGTAGCTCATTACATGTTTTGACTTATGCATCGTTTTAATTCATAAAGTAACACAATAAAGCAATTATTCCATAACATGATTAGTAAATAAAAACGCCTTGTACTTTTACGTATAGAATATAAAGTTTAATACAAAAAAATAACAACAGAAAACAAAACAGGATAACGTACACATAATCCAACCAAACTCAGTCAGAATTCATTGCAGTGAATTACAAGATACATCTTTGCTGTATCGCAAGGAAAGGCTTTCCTCCTGTCACTCAAAATATGTTCAGTGTCAAACGCCCTATCCTTTCATATTTTCGTCATTTTTACTTTCTCTATACTCACTATGTACATAGTGTATAGAGAAGGTATTGCACTCTACCCAAAAATTCAATACCGAGATTTCAACGGAAATATATGCTTTAGGGTCCCCTGTATCCAAAAAAAGTATTTTCAGAAAAAGGTCCATGTGTGTGTCCGTGAGTCTGTGAACACAACTCAAAAACGAAAAGTCGTTAAAATACCAAACTTGGTATTTAAGTTTAGTATATTCCAGGGATGCGACACGAAGATTTTGAGAAAAATCCCCAACCCCAAACTACACTTTACATGGATTTTTTTTCGACAATTTTGATTTTTTAAAAAATGGCTCTAACGATTTTGATTAAAATGTCATACATTAAAGATATTTACCTGACAAATAAAATGTATGTTTTGATTTTTCTGGAAATAGCTTCTGAAGAGCACTTTATTCGGGATGAATTTTGCATAACTACTAAACCGTAAGAGATGCACAAAAACTTAAAAAACAAAAAAATGTAGAGCATGTTAAAACACACAATTTATGCTATATACATTTTTTTCGTGGAATTGATCGTTTTTGAGATATTCCTTTTTCTTGGTTTCAGCTTTGAAAAACTTAACTTTTCTCATACAGAAACTTGTCAACTCCTGTCCATCCAAACAAAGGAGCTTCAGTCACATAGCAACCAGCTTTTGACTATCACTTTAACCTATGTTATTCCCTTATTTCACTTCTACTTACAAGGAAGCAAGTAATAAGACTATTTCTATTAATTTTTCTCGATTAGGATGAAGTTAACAGAAGCACACGCATTTTAACAATAATTTGCTACAGACATGTAGAAAAAGTCATGTGAATGGAGCACAGCAGGACCAGCAAATCTCTTATTTTATGTGTATATTTATACTGAATTAAACAGGTCATTTTACAACCTCTGATTCATATCGAAGACTCTGTGTGCAGCGCAAAACCTTTTAAAAGGAAATATTCTATCCCAGGCGGTAATCGAACCCGGGAACCCTCCCTCAGCATGTTGGTGCCCCTCTAACTGAGCTACCGTACCAGTGGCCGCGCCGTGGCCGAGTGGTTAGACCACTTGCCTCTCACCTAGACGGCCGGGGTTCGATCCCAAGCGACCGCATGTGAGATTTGTGGTGGACAAAGCGGCGTGGGTGCTCCGGTTTCCCCCGCCATCACATTCCACCGGTGCTCCATCATCATTCATGTATGGCCTGCGGTGCCATAAGTAGTTAAAGCAGGCGTTAAACACTACTACTACCTACAGTACCAGTATTAATTTACTGGTCTGATAATTATGTAGGTACCCAAGTTTTAAAAGGTTGCTTCACACTAAATGGTTGTCAAGCAAATATAAAACAAAATCTCAAGTGTTTCAAAATTTTCTTTTCCATTGTAACCTTCTGGTATTCCCCACTCTGGTATTGTAGGTAGTTGACAACAGTAGGCTATATTTGCTGTTGTACCTACATATTATTAACACTTACTTCCTTTGTTAGATGACTTCAGCCTTCTATCCTCAAGCTGACTCATTTCATTCAAATGTCATTATGCCTTAGGTCATAAATGACAAACACAAACTCACGTTTTATCGTTAAGTTGTCATACTTAAACAGGCTCCAAATATAGCCTTGATTTCTTAACACTTCAACGCAAATATTCCAGGAAAAGCGGATGAGGCAGGCTTAAATTACTATGCAATTTTTGCTTTAAAGAATGTCATTGCTTTCTGCATTATTATCACCATCATTGTTATTATAGTGACTGTCGGTCAATCCTTTTCAAGATATACTTCGTTTCCGTCAGTAAAGTTTAGAAAAAATCTGATGTGTACCATTCACACAATTCTCTCTATATCCCTGCAACAAATTATTCCTAAAAAGCTTATACTTCTATTTACTTTATGCTAATCAGAAAAAAATAGCAGAAATAGTTTTTCTACTTGCTTCCTTGTAAGTAGAAGCGAAATAAGGGACTACTATAGGTTAAATTGATAGTCAAGAGGTGGTTGCTATGTCACTGAAGTTCCTTTGTTTATATGGATAGGAGTAGCCAAGTTCCTGTATGAGAAAAGTATGTTTTTCATAGCAGAAACTAAAAATAAGGAATGTCTCAAAAACGAAGAACTCCACGAAAAAAATCTATATAACATAAATTGTGTGTTTTAACGTGCTCTACATTTTTTGTGTTGTAAGTTTTTGTCCATCTCTTACGGTTTAGCAGTTATTCAAAATTAAGTAAAATTCATCCAGCATAAGCTACTCTTCAGAGGCTATTCTCAGAAAATTCAAAATATACATTTTATTTGTCAGGTCTATGTACATAGTGTATAGAGAAGGTATTGCACTCCACCCAAAAATTCGATACCGAGATTTCACCGAAAATATATGTTTTAGGGTCCCCTGTATGAGCATTTTCACAAAAAGGTCCGTGTGTTTGTGTCCGTGTGTCTGTGAACACGATAACTCAAAAACGAAAAGTCGGTAGAATACCAAACTTGGTATTTAAGTTTAGTTTTTTTCCAGGGATGCGACCTGAAGACTTTGAGAAAAATCCCCCCACCCCAAACTACCCTTTACATGGACCTTTCACCGAAAATTTTGATTTTCTTAAAAATGGCTCTAACGGTTTTGATTAAAATATCATATATTAAAGATATTTACCTGACAAATAAAATGTATATCTTGAATTTTCTGGGAATAGCCTCTGAAGAGTAGTTTATTCTGGACGAATTTTACGGATATTTGCATAACTTCTAAACCGTAAGAGATGGACAAAAAATTACCACAAAAATGTAGAGCACATTAAAACGCACAATTTATGTTATATACATTTTTTTTTTTCATGGAGTTGATCGTTTTTGACATATTCCTTGTTTTTGGTTTCAGCTTTGAAAAACTTAACTTTTCTCACACAGGACATTGTGAACTCCTGTCCATACAAACAAAGGAACTTCAATCACATAACAACCATCTTTTGATTATCACTTTAAACTATGGTACTCCCTTATTGCGCTTCTACTTGAAAGTAACAAGTAATAAAACTATTTCTGCTATTTTTTTTCGCGATTAGCATGAAGTATTTAGAGGCATAAGTTTTTTAACAAAAATTTGTTGCAGATATGTAGAGAAAGTCATGTGAATGGATCACATCAGATTTTTCTTTTAATGTTATTGGTTATATTACACACATGTTTTCACTCTCACTCGTATCTTGAGACTCTGGGGAGGTTACGGCAAGACATTGCATTTCAAAATCTAGTGTTCACAATGAAGCGCCACAATTTGATAACACCTTGCGAAGTTCGGGTGAAAGTACAACCTACTTCGTAATATCCTTGTATCCATTTGAACTAAACTCAGGGTGCTTTAGTATTTCTGCGGAAAATAATGAAATTCCCTGATGGTTTATGTTTTGTTAACAAGAACACACAGTGTATTCTGTAGATGATGCGCAGTCGCGCGGTAAAAGTTAACTCCATCTTAATTTTTGTTGCACGGATTTTATCATGTTCATGTTGCGTCACTAATGTTTTTCATCTGTAAATCCGACATTAAATGAAGTTAACTCACATTCACAATAAGATATAAACACAGACGTAAGGCAGCATAAGCGCAAGCGCGAGATATGTCATTCACAATACAGTCGTAAGCATCACGCAAGAAGTTGGCACAGGTTTCTAGATCTGTAAATTACATACGAATATCTTCCAAATGCTCTGCAAGCTTCAAATTGAGTAACATAACCAACAATATATAAAAAATTCATTCAATCTCTTACAAATAAATAGATTTAAAATTTACATACTAACAACTGACGCTCGCGGCAGTGACGTCACAATAATTGTTTATCCAAAACATTGAAAATAATGTAGGCATAGAGAATGAAGGAAGTGATAACGCTGCACATTTAATTAACTGTAAATTATCTCTTTGCGCCTTACGATTTGTGAGAGCCAAGATATATAGACACAAAAAGTGAATACATCTATTAAAACCAAGGGTGATTCCTAAGATTGACTTGCACAAATGTGTCAAATGATTTTTTAGTATTTAACAATGACATAAGGTCTATAAAGCCTGATGCTTTGATATTTTACACTCTAGTGCATAATGTAACTTTTTGCATTGTAAAATCTATAACATATTTGTAAAAATGTTGTAATTTGTTGATATTTATGAAGAGAACATAATAAAATAATCATATTTTAGTTTTATATAATTACTAGTAGTAACTATTATGTTGATAATTAGAAAACTATCATCTGACATTACATCAATGTTCCATATAATGGCACTATATTTATTTATTTATTTATTTATACATTTTAACACTCATTTTTGATGCTCTTTGTTTTTATGTGATTTAAAAAAAAGAGGGAAGTTTCATGTGCTTTTATAGAGCACATTAAGTATAGTAGAGGCCTCAAATACAAATGGTGTGATTATATGTCTATTCTGCTGTTTTTGTAACCCAAGCTTTAAGCACGAGCTTTATACATTTTTTTCCCTCCATAGTATATAAATATATGTATACATGTTATGTCTTGACAAGTTCTATGTTCAGTGGCTTCCTGGCCTAAACGAACCTACAGAATACTTTCTAATCTAAGGAGACTAGAATAACCTCTTGAGGGAAATGAGAGATGGCGCGGCACGGCCAATTAGAGGAGCAAGTAGCGATTGACCAACATGGCTGCCCATGCATAAGCAGACAAAACGAACGGAAGACTGCATTTCGCATTAGAAAGAAGAACTGATTTTCAGGAAGTCCATTTTTACCCCTTTTTTCAAGTCAGTCCGTTTACATACACCTAACCTAACATAACCTAACCTCGACGAAATCTCGAAATCTGTCGTTCACCTGTCACGTAGCTATATTGTCTCCGTAAACAATGGGAAAGGCTCAGCAAAGAGCCTTAGTCTAAAACTGAACTAGAATATGCAATCTCGCGAGCATGTATGTATAGTAGGCCATGTAAAATCTCACATTGCGATCGTCTGTTGTTGAACGCAAGCAATGCATGGAGGAAGGAATGCAGAATTCCTTCTGTCTACGCAACGCAAGGATAAAGTTTGGAGTTTGCAAACTCTTACGTTGCACTGCATTGCTTGGTGTGTTGCGTGTGCCCATGTGGATGCTTACATTGAATAACATGGGTGCAATGTCTTGCGCTTACATCTCATTGTGAATTTGGCATTACTCTCAAAGTAATGGATGTAAGGGGCTTTTTATTTTGTACACGACAATGTTCCAAAAGCTGTGTTGAAACATTAATATATACGAGAGTAGGCAAAACCATACTTTTATAGAATTGCCTTTCCTTGATTTTCTTTCCAAAGTTCCTCCAATTGTTTCACTGAACTTTTAAAAAAAAAGGAGTTTTAAGAGTTTACAAAATTGATATTCCATTTATAACTCACGCAGAGAGGATTGGGCATAAATAGAACAAAGAAATGAAAAATTGAATCCACAGAGATGAGATTTTTAAGACGAATACTAAGATATACTTGTAGAGATCATATACACAATACAGGTAGATATACGAGACGAATTAAAAATCAATATCTTATAAGAAAATAAAGAAAAAGATCTTTTGAAACAACAATGGTACAAACACATAAAAAGAATGTATCTCAAAGAATAAGAAAAAGAGTGAGGCGGAACCGATTTGAAGTCTATCCTTGAAATGGAAGAAGGTCTCCTTTCCAGGAGTATATAGTTAATGATGTATTTATTTTCAGCTTGATAACAATGCTGGCGTAACAGAATAATTATCTACCCATGGCTGTGTGTCCCTGTACTGGAAAATTCTGTTTGTTTTAAACTAAGTGCTATGGAAAGAAGGGAAATTCAAAGCCTGCTGCCACAACAAACAATTATTTCTGTGCTCGAGGAAACCGGTTCGTCCCTTCATTATCGAAGTTCACAAACATATTTTGTCGTGGCAGAGAGTAGTAAAGCTAATGAGGTGTTATTAGTACCTCCTTTGTTAGTCAGCTCCTGCACACCGTGACTCCCAGAAGAGGTAGAGGATTCAACACATTCTCGTGACTGCCAGGTTTAACGATCGCGCGCATGCGTCCGGAAGAAGTAGGTGCACTTTCATTAACTTATGAAAACTGTAAGTGGATATAACGGTCGCGGTCGGCTCAAAACGTATTATTATTCAATCAAGTGAAAGGCCATAATTAAAGTTGAAAGTCGTTAATGCGTTAGTCATTCTTTGCGTATATAAATATCCATTCGTGTTGCTTCTGTGTATTAAATTTGCTCTTCTGTATTTTTGGGATTGATGTTCAGAAATAATTATTTTTAAGCGCAACAGTAATTATAACCTGAGAGACGACTTTCTTGGAAGTTGAGCACCAATAGTTTCGTCTGTGCCGCGCGTTCAATCCCCGTCGACCGCCTTTCGGACTTGCGTTTTTTCGTGGTTTTACATTTTTGCCAGGCGAATGCTGCAGTGGCTTTTTTTTTTTAAAGTTGAAAGTCGTTAATGCGTTAGTCATTCTTTGCGTATATAAATATCCATTCGTGTTGCTTCTGTGTATTAAATTTGCTCTTCTGTATTTTTGGGATTGATGTTCAGAAATAATTATTTTTAAGCGCAACAGTAATTATAACCTGAGAGACGACTTTCTTGGAAGTTGAGCACCAATAGTTTCGTCTGTGCCGCGCGTTCAATCCCCGTCGACCGCCTTTCGGACTTGCGTTTTTTCGTGGTTTTACATTTTTGCCAGGCGAATGCTGCAGTGGCTTTTTTTTTTTAATGAATATCGCCGGTTTAAGTCCTTCCGCAGTCAGAATTCTGATAACACCTCGTTGCTCCTTAACATATTGGAGCCCAAGCCCGAGTTTAGCTCGGACCATCGAAATGTTCATGAGACCCATGCCCGAGCTTTCGGGCAAGTATTTCTAACGCTTTCAACGCAATTCCACAACCTTAACTCGGTCTTAGGCTATGCGGCAAAGAACACACATCAGTTAACGTTTAGTTGTCTGATTGTGCTGCCATCTGTCCTTGATGTTGTCAACTATTAGGAATTTTAGGAGATTTACTAATATTGGCTCCTCTCGGGTAGTCGCGCCATTTTCTTTGAAGGTGGTGATCTGTTTGTTACGTTTGTGCTCTTAAATGTTAAAATGCTGAATTTTCCTCGATTTCTGTGGACTCAAGCTGAAATTCAGGATACAAATGAAGTTGTGGAAAAGTCTGATTCTGAGGGAGAGTTTTTCGAGCTTTGAATAAATTGAGTGGAAACAGCTTAACACGGGTTTTTTTTTTTCAAACTCATATTTGATACTAGTAAATTTTAAATAAAATATTAATACGGAAGTTATGACTAATTTCTTACTTGTTGAGAAATCCTTGAATGCCATACTTTTAGATTGTACCCATACTTTTCGGCAGATTTAATTGATGTACCGTAAATGATAACTCAAAGTAGGCGTAAAAATCCTGGGTTTCTTGGCACTTCAACTACCGAAACGCTCGGGTTTCAATGTGTTAATCGTCGAATTTTGTAATGTCCTATCGCGTCAATTGGACGGAACACACAACTGCCTGCTTCTCTCCTGCACCATGTGCGGACGCCCACGCATGCGCATAACCAAGCCGGGCGCCACATATTTACCCCACATATCTCATTGTGTTACCGCAAAGCGGCATATTCAAATTTCAACCGGTGTGTTTAGCTATTTCGTCCTTTTTCACAACACCCCTTATAGTTATACACAATAGGCACTGTAAGTAAATAAAGTAAACCAATGTTTTAAAATATCATTTAAATCGAAACTTTGGGCTAAATGTGTAGTTATTGGGAGGATATGCCTGTATTTCGTTTTACTTAAAACTCCCCTCACAACCTACCGGATGGGAGTCGAACACTACATTCGATTTACAACTTAGAAACAATGCAGCAAAACAGAAGGTGTAGTAGAATAGCAAAACATCTCTGTGTTCCATTTATAGGACTGTCTATACTAGTTCTGCAAACAAACGATGCTTATCAAATATTATTCTTTTATCTACATCATATAATTAATATAATCATTAGCAGAAATAGTATTCTTGTAAGTAAAAGGGAAATAATAGGCTAAAGCGATAAAGCTGGTCGCTATGTGAAACAATCGAAATACGGTTCTCTTTGCAGGGCCACGAGTAAAATAAAACAATGAAACGATTTTGACTGCCTCCGTGGTCGAGTGGTCAGCGAGCTGACTTCTCACCCGGAGGTCCCGGGTTCGATTCCCGGCTGGGGCGGGGCATTTTTCTTTAGCCAGATTTAGCCCTATCCCCCACAGAGTCTGGAAGTATGTATGTGAGGATGAATGTGTGTGTATTTGAAAAAAATAAAATGATTTAAACCAACGTAAAGAAACTACAGACAACGAGTTGTTTCAAATGCAAATCCCCCGATATGACCTTAGATGTTAAGGGGGGGGGGCTATATAAATGAAGCAATTAAAAAAAAAAAAAAAAAAAAAATGAAACGATTGACAATTATTATTCTCTATTCGAGAAAAGTTCAAGCATTATAAAAGTGGAACCAATTACGATATCGGAAATATAGGTGATATAATTGTGTAAATTTTTGTCTATCTCTTACGGTTTACCAGTTATACGACAGTAATTTAAAAACGATGAATTTTTTAGTACTATTCTCAGAAAATTCATGATATACATTTCATTTTTCTTGAAAATATCTTTAAAATATTGTATTTTAGTAAAAAAAAAAAAACTTTAGCCATTTTTGTACGAAAAATGCTCCTTGTAAAGTGTAGTTTGGGGTGGGTGGATTTTCTTGTCGTATCCTTGGAAGATGCTGAGTTTAAACATCAAGTTTGGTATTGAACAGCATTTTCGTTTTTGAGTTATATTATTCATGGACTCACACGCACGCACACATACCTGTATCCTCAATATATATACGTATATATATATATATATATATATATATATATATATATTCAGGGGTCTTTGCGGTAAAATCTTGTATGGAATGTTTGGGTATATAATACAATACACACGTGGTCGAGAAATTAAAAACAATTGGCTTCTGATACTGGAACAATGCCATTTCTGGACACAAGTTCCCACTTGTACCTAAGAGGAACAATGTGCTACATTATTTTTAAAATCATTATAACACAATGTGAATTTATGAACTTTTATTTCAAAATAAGTGCTGAAGGTTTTAATATCGCAGATATTCCTCGTCTACTAATGTCTGTTGCCAACAGATGACCTTTTAAATCGAAAGACTGTGACATTAACGGTCCTGTTATGTTACTTTTTTTCCCTCCACTATTTGCACATCTTCCCTGCGTGTATTTTTCTTTTTGATCGTTACACTTGACCTTTTATAGGAGTTCACAGAGATACGAGAATGCGCTGCGGGAGGGCTCATTTTGAACGTTGCTGTTTTATGATCTATGGGAGGAGGAGAAATGCCTCAGCTTTGGGAATAATGTATGTCAGGAACACAGTATTGCATCGTGAGGTGAATGTCGAAGCATAGGCGTACCAATGGGAGGGTCGGGGAGTGTTGGTGTGAATACGGAATGTGAGTGGCGAAGAGGGGAAAACATTTGTAGTAGAAACTTTTTGAAAAATTACAATAATATACGAGGGCCGGTTTTTTCAACCTCCGATAGGCTATAAATAAAAGGCAAGTTCATAGAAAACATTTATTTTATTACTAAAAGTTTTGACATTGTTTTGAAGATCTTCGTATTTTACGACGTTTGCGGAGAGCCATTCAAAACAAACGAAGAGGAATGCTGACTTTATGAATTGTGTTGATCCATGACAACGCTCGTCCACACACTACTGGCACAACCCATCGGCTCTTTGAGCAATTTCAATGGGAATTTTCGATCATCCACCGTACAGTCCTGATCTGGCACCCAGCGACTTTCACCTTTTCCTGAACTGAAGATGTGACTAGGAGGGCAGCACTTTCAAACCAACGAAGATTTTCAAAACAAAGTCAATGCTCATTTGAAATCATTGGCGGCAACATTTTTTGAAGCGGGTATTGCAAACAGGACGATAAATGTCTCAATCTTTTCCGTGTTTATGTTGAAAAGTAACCATAAGTGTAGAAACCTTTTAGTAATAAAATAATTGTTTTCTATGCACTTGTCTTTTATTTATAGCCTATCGGAGGTTGAAAGAAAAAAAGGCCCTTGTATAATACATTTTCTCCATCAACTGCGCAGGACAACCTATTAAATGTTTTAAAAGTATTGTGACAGTACCGAATCAGGTGGCTCAGGCGGTTTAACCTGTAACTGACATTCGGGATATCCGGGTTCGATCTCCGTCAACCGCGCACTCTGGTCCAGGTATTTTCTATGGATTTCCATAGGCCGCTTAGGTGAATGATGGGGCGCTGTATATCTACCACGGTGCAATTCCTTCAATTCGTTTCTCTTCGGTATGGTTCGGGACTTTTTAGGCAGATGACACGGTCGCTTGCCCCGAGTAAAACTCTCTTCCCCCTGCTAGGAGCCGTTGTAGAGGCATACTTCCGACGGTCTCCCGGCGTCTGTGTAGCCTAGTAACACGGTTAGGGACTTCCGTGCCTCTCTGCGCTTGACTCAGTCCGCTCCTGTGTGCTGGCCTGTGGTTTCCCTTCCTCTCATCCCTTGCCCCATGGGGAGGGGGCTAGGACTTAATAAATCAATACTTGATCGCAGAGGCCGAGATGGCCCTCGCCTCTAGCATACTCATACCTCATAGTATTGTCAGTGCCGTCGGTGTGCGGCCGCTCTCACGTTCCCCTGTATATGTGAGTGTAATGTCGGATTGGATTACGGACTACAACCATTGGTTTATTGTACATCAGACCCCAGGAGAATAGAATGAGCCGAGTGTAATTTCAACAGGCAATGAAATCAAACGGTAGAAGCAGAGCCACGATGGAAAGTCCCTAATATATACCAAGCAGTTCTTCATCCCGACGCGCAAAGCGCTAGGTCTGGCCAAGCTCCCTGGATCTACAGACGACTCCCAACACCATCTCGCCATTGAGAGCTTATTTCTAGAGTGCAGTCACCACCACTGAAGGGCGCCACCACCGCGCCGAAAGAAATCGGAGATGAGACCGGTCTCGACCAAATGGAGTTTAAATGAAGGAACAGGAAGCTCAGGGAAATGAAGATATCTACCCAGCATTTGCTTAGTAACTTGGGAAAACCCCCGAAAAAGTCCTTGGGTCAGAGAGGTCGACCGTGGAAATCGATCTTACAGCCTCTCGGATGCCAGTCTCAAACGAAGCGCGTGAGTCATCTGTACTTGACTCAAGAGATTAGCCATGACCTTGTGATGCTTTCTTTCCCGATACAATATACATAGATTACCCGAAGTAACATTAGCTAGCCATTGTTACTAATGATTATGTTTATTAGAGACTCACAAAACCACACCACATAAATATGTTGATACAATGACACTACTTACAGTACGACTGCGCTGGTTGACAATAATTTTGAAATATTTAGGTTATTTAGGTTATTTTCATCGTACCAAGAAGCTCTCCACTCCACTGCACGATTGCAGTTCAAGGACAGAGATATTCTCTTGAGTAAACGACAATATATGAGTCGGCAGAGTGCGTAAAAACACAGTGCGCGCCGGTAACCAGAGGCTTTGAACGCGACATGTTTGAATATTATACTAGCCTTGGCTTTCACAATTTTCAAGAACGTTCTGCGACGTCATTTCTAGCTCTGAAAAGGAAAGAAGAATTGCAAGCCAGGTCAGTGATTAGTGTGTCGTTAATCAGACTTCGAGTAGAGTGTTAGCGCGCAGTGGCCTGCAAGTCGTGGATTGAGAAGTCATCAACTGTGTACGCGTCTAAGCGTCGGTCGAGTGATTGGTTTGCAGTAGTAAGTTAAATGCTTTATTTATGACCAAGTTTTGAAACAATAAAGACATTTCTTATAGTATATTATGCAGTAGGAGTATAATGTCACTGATTAAAATGCTAGTATGTTCATTCAAAAATTTTAATTGTCATTATAATAAAGTTTCATACAATATTTATGTTCGATCATGTGTTTAAGTTTAAAATGTTTATAAACTATTTTAAATATTCTCACTTACCTGAGTCAACAAGTGCATTGACCTTACCTAACGCACTGAAACAGCTGGCAGGTATTTAGTATCAGGTGCTTCAGTTAGAAATCAGAGGAAAACATTGTTTCCCCCCCCCCCCCTTATATAATCTGATTTATGTTTTATCAAGCTTTTCAATTTTGAGTTCTTAGATAGGTCAATTTGTTGTTAAATATGAGTGTTGATTTCAAAATGTAGTAAGTTTACATACTGTGTGAAAATTCTTCGAAGTACACAGCAAAGTACATTTTCTGAAAATGAGGTTTATGCATTCTGATTTTTTCCAATCCATGAATTGTGCATATAATTTATCGTACATATTTCTTGATTTCTGTAGCAATAATTTGTGTCACATCATGTGTTTTTTGAATCTTTTTTGACCAATATTTACACCTAAAATTTCTAGCTCTATTGATGATTTATGAATTGACAGGAAAAGAAAATTGGGAAGGAAACGTTCAAGTCTTAAGTTTATGGTATACAGATGCGAAATGGCTTTGCAGTAAACTGTAAGGCTGAATGGAAGATTATCTATATTGTGACAAATACCGAAGTTAACCATTGTTTATAAATCCATCAAGAGCTTAAAGGTTGTTCTACATATCTACGAGGCGCGTCCAGAAAGTAAGTTCCGTTTGGTAATAAAATTAAATTGTGTACAGAAACAGAATAATTATTTATTGCACACAATTCTACAACACTTAAACTACTTTTTCACATAACTGCCGAAATGTTGCAGGCATTTGTCATAGCGTGGTACAAGTTTTTGTATAGCTTCTTCATAGAAGTTTGCCGCATGTACCCAACGTGAGCAAAGTTTACGAAATGTCAGTTTTTCGGTAACAATTTCATGAATTAGTGATCGTGAGCTTTGGGGAAATTCCACAGCGAGAGCACTAATTGTAAACTTGCGGTTTTCCTGGATCTTGTCATCAATCGCGTGAACCAGTTCTTTTGTAACCAAAGATGGACGCCCACTTCGTTCTTCATCGTGCACTTCACTGCGTCCTTCATTGAACTGTCGGACCCATGTTCTCACCATTGAATCATTCATCGCATTTTGTCCGTAAACTTCGCAAATTTGCCGATAAATTTCAATTGGTCTCACTTTCCTAGCATTCAGAAAACGAATCACAGATCTGATTTCACAAGCGGCGAGATTTTCAATCAACACCGACATTGTAAACAAGCACAACAAAGCGTATGTGGCTGACAGCGATCTCAAAATGGCGCACGTTTCTTCTCCTTGATACAGAGCGTCTACCGCGCATGTGTGGAACTGCGATCGCAGCGCTGCAGCGGAGATAAATTGAAACGGAACTTACTTTCTGGACGTACCTCGTATTTAGATTGCAATTGCTAGATATTGTGTGTTGATTGTCTACATATATCTATTGATTGAAAATGGCATCAGTGGACACGCGCGTGGTGTATAAGATGGTATTGTTTGTGTGTTCCAGCAGCCTACGTGGAGACTGTGGGGAGAGGAGAGGTTGGAAGGCGCTGTGTACACCGTCTACCTCAAGAAGGTCCGCTACCACCGTCCCACTAAAAGTGTCTCTTCCGTAAGTATCACTTCCATGGCTTTGGCATTTTATAGTGTTTAACGCCCGTTTATACTTTCTCCATACGTACCATGTACTTAGTGTATAGAGAAGGTATTGCACTCCACTCAAAAATTCGATACCGAGATTTATGTGTATCAGATATGTAAAATATATTGCATAATAGCAATTTTCCACACGCCTCAAAATTTCCTATTTTCTTTCTTCACGAATTTTTAGTCTATTCCGGTTCCAAAATCTTGATGAAGCAATCTATTTTTGGGTTTCTATGTGTGTTATTTGGGTCTGTAATTGTATGCTGCATGGGCTATTCTGTTTTTATAATCCCTTCCAAGTGTTGTTTTCAATTGCTTCTATATTTTACTGCTTCCTTCAATGTTCCTATATTTAATTGTTGCCTTATTTTATTATTTTATGTTTAACCAATCTTGTGAGAAGTTTCATTTCGGCTATCTCTATTCTTTTTCTTTCGTGTTGCGCAGTCAATTGTTCACGTTTCTGATCCATAAGTTAAAGCAAGAATGATCATTACTTTATTGTTGAATTTTTCCTAATTAAATTGTTAGTTTTTTACTTTCTCTAGCCCTATATGTACAATGTACATAGGGATAGAGAAGTATTGTATTCCACCCAACAATTCGATACCGAGATTTCACCGGAAATACATGTTTCAGGACCCCCTGTATCCAAAAAAGCATTTTGAGAAAAAGGTCCGTGTGTGTGTGTCCGTGTGCCTGTGAACACGATAACCCAAAAACGAAAAGTAGCTAAAATACCAAACTTGGTATTTAAGTTTAGTATCTTCCAGGGATGCGACACGAAGGTTTTAAGAAAAATCCCCCCACCCCAAACTACCCTTTACATGGAACTTTTTTCGAAAATTTTGATTTTCTTAAAAATGGCTGTAACGATTTTGATTAAAATATCATATATTAAAGATATTTACCTAGCAAATAAAATGTATATCTTGAGTTTTCTGGGAATAGCTTCTGAAGACCTGTTTATTCTAGATGAATTTTGCTTAATTTGGCATAACTAGTAAATCGTAAGAGATAAACAAAAACTTACTATACAAAAAGTTTAGGTCTTGCTAAAATACACAAGTTATGTCATATACATTTTTCTCGTGGAGCTTACCGTTTTCGAGGTATTCATTGTTATTGGTTTCAGTTGTGAAGTACTTATACTTTTCTCAGACGGAAGTGTCCGTTTTTCTTTTGTTCTACTCCCGGCCAAGAAAAGAAGCGATTTGTAATGAAAATCGTATAGCGCCACTTTTAAAACATTTGACTATTGGTTTAGCCTAGTGTATTCCCTTATTTTCTTCCTACTTATAAGGAACTAAGTAATAAGAACATTGTGCTAATGAGTACCACGATTAGTAAGGTGCAGAAAGAAGAAGAATCTTAGGAACGAAGTTTGTAGAACAGCTAGAGAAAGTTATATGAGTGTAACACATCAGATTTTTACTTTCTCCATACGCACTATGTACATAGTGTATAGAGAAAGTATTGCACTCCACCAAAAATTCGATATCGAGATTTCACCGGAAATATATGTTTTAGGGTCCCCAATATCCAAAAAAAAAAAGCATTTTCACAAAAAGGTCCGCGTGTGTGTGTGTGTGTGTGTCCGTGTGTCTGTGAACACGATAACTCAAAAACGAAAAGTCGGTAAAATACCAAACTTGGTATTTAAGTTTAGTATCTTCCAGGGATGCAACACGAAGATTTTGAGAAAAATCCCCCACCCCCAGCTACCCTTTACATGGAACTTTTTTCGAAAATTTTGATTTTCTCAAAAATGGCTCTAACGATTTTGATTAAAATTTCGGATATTAAACATATTTACCTGACAAATAAAATGTATATCTTGAATTTTCTGGAAATAGCCTAGAGTTGTTTATTCAGGATGAATTTTACTAAATTTTGAATAACTGCTAAACCGTAAGATATGGACAAAAACTTACTGCACAAAAAATGTAGAGCACATTAAAACACACAATTTATGTTATATACATTTTTTTTTCGTGGAGTTCGTAGTTTTTGTGACATTCCTTATTTTTGGTTTCTGCTATGAAAAACGTATACTTCTCTCATACAGGAACTTGTCAACTCCTATCCATATAAACAAAGGATCTTCATTGACATAGCAACCAGCTTTTGACTATCAGTTTAACCTACGGTTGTCCCTTATTTCGCTTCAACTTACAAGGAAGCGAGTAATAAGACTATTTCTGCTAATTTTTTTCTGATTAGCATAAAGTATATAGAAGTATAGCCTTTTTAAGAATTATTTGCTGCAGGGGATATGGAGAAAGTCATGTGAATGGTACACATCAGATTTTTCTTTATGGTTCGTGTTAGTTAATTATATTTTAGGTTTTTTTTTTTTTTTTTTTTTTTTAATGTCTGTTTCAAAATCATATGCTTTATCGCATCCAAGGAAATTAAAAGGCAATCGAGCTTTTGTTTTCTCAATTACTTTTGAAAACTTTTGGACTCATTTAGTGCCTTTAAATTGCATGATTTTTGTTTTCTCATTGAAATATCCATGTATGTTTTTGACATTAAATTATGTTTGTATATCACTCACAGATTCTAATTGTAACTCTACCTTTATGATGTCTGTGGTGTATCCTGATGTGTATCCCATAATTTCATTTCATTAGCAGTTATTGTGCTCTCATATTTTTTCTTCTTAATGTCCATGCCTCAGTGACGTAACAAAACACAGGTCTCGCCAAGGTCTTGTTTGTACACAGCCTTGCCATTGTCATCAATAAAATTATCCATCCGGTTCGTCCAAAGCTTGTTGTGAGGTGTAAACGATTAGCATAACATTAATGTCCAGTTGGTTGCTGGGACAAAGTTCTCTTCTACACACGGTGTTAATGAACTATACCGATTTGTTTTTTCAGAGAATAAGGTGTCTTAAACGAGTAATTTGAGGTAAACCTCTGGCCTGTTCAAGTTTCGAAGCTATGGATATACGTGTCTAAAATACCAGTCCGCCATTAGCTGATGATGATACCATTCTAGAACACAAAAATGAGGGCCGTTGGAGAGCGTACCTCTCTGGTGTAATGGTTATTACATTGTCTTTGCACAATAGGAAGTATTTCTTTTTACTTTCTCTACACGCACTATGTACATAGTGTATAAAGAAGGTATTGCACTCCACCAAAATATTCAATACCGAGATTTCACCGGAAATATATGTTTTAGGGTCCCCTGTATCCAAAAAAAGTCTTTTCAAAAATGTCCTAACTCAAAAACGAAAAGTCGGTAAAATACCAACTTTGGTATTTAAGTTTAGTTTCTTCCAGGGATGCGACACGAAACTTTTGAAAGAAATTCCCCCACCCCAAACTACCCTTTACATGGAACTTTTTTCAAAAATTTTGATTTTCTAAAAAATGGCTCTAACGATTTTTATTAAAATGTCGTATATTGAAGATATTTTACCCGACAAATAAAATGTATATTTTGAACTTTCTGGGAATAGCATCTGAAGATAATTTATTCTGAATGAATTTTACGGAATTTTGCATAAGTGCTAAACTGTAAGAGATAGACAAAAACTTACCACACAAAAAATGTAGAATACATTAAAACACGCAATTTATATTGTATACATTTTTTCCTTGGAGTTGATCGTTTTTGAGATATTCCTCGTTTTTGTTTTCAGGTTAGAAAAACTTAACTTTTCTCATACAGGAATTTGTCAACTCCTGTCCATATAAACAAAGGAACTTCATTCACATGGCATCCAGCTTTTGACTATCGCTTTAACCTATGCTACTCCCTTATTTCCCTTCTACTTACAAGGAAGCAAGTAATAAGACTATTTCTGCTAATTTTTTGTCGATTAGCATGAAGTAAATAGAAGTATGAGCTTTTTAACAATAATTTGTTGCAGAGGTGAAGAGAAAGTCATGTGAATGGAACACGTCAGATTTTTGAGTTTAAATCTCTCCACCAAGCAGCACTTTTACGTATGAACTTAAAAGAAAGAAAGAAAACAGTTAAATCCACGGCAGGAAACGAACTATTACCTTCGGGTCATCAGCTTTTGGTAATGCACATTAAGCCATAGAAGCAATTAAATAAATTCTGTTAGAGTAGGCTAAATAACGCAAGAAGGAAGTTAATCTATGGACGGTATCGCACTATCCATCCATTTGAGATTTGACAGAACGTTATGGCAGTAAACCTTGAGAACACGAATAACAAGCTGTTGAAAATCGATATTTCTAAACTTGCATATCAATTTTAAAGATATTTCAAGCTATATTTTAAATCTGACTGTGATTTAACATCAAATTATCTGCATTTAAAACCAATTTATTTAATACTTTATTACTGCGTTATGATTAGCCATGGACGATGCATTTCCTATCTGAAATTAGCCTATATCAGACGCGTGAACAATATCTTAAATTATTTCGATATACTTCATTAACATCCTGTAGATGACCAATATTCGGTCCCCAGACCTGTACAAGGAGGTGGACACAAGGGTGGGATTTGGTTAGTAGAGGCTACACAATGCACTTTATTATCCTTTGCAAAGAAAATAAAACTAAACAAATGATACAGAGTTATGATGAAGTGTGATCTAAAGTATAATATACATACTTACACTGACTGAATCCACGGCGAAGCAATCCTACGGTCACTTCTAGATAACGAAAACACTCAAAAACGAGTCGGTTAATTACCAAACTTGGTATTTAAGTTCAGTATGTTCCAAGGTTGTGACACGAACATTTTCAAGAAGTTCTCTCCAGCCCATACTATCCTTTACATTTAAATTTATTTTTAGAAAAGATGGGATTTCTCAAAAATGATTCTAACGGGTTTGATTAAAATACAGCATATTAAAGATACTTACATCACAAATAAAAGGTATATCTTGAATGTTCTGGGAATATTCCCAGAAGTCCTCTTAATTCTGAATAACTTTTGTATAGCTGATAAACCGTAAGAGATAGACAAAAACTTACTACACAAAACAAATGTAGATCTCGTAATAAACACACACACACACACACCTCACTCAATTATGCCATATACATTTTTGTAGAGCTAAAGATTTCCGAAATATTCGTTGTTTTGTTTTCAATTTTAAAATAATCTTCTCAAGCAGGAAGTCGTCTTCCGTATTTCATATGTTTCACGCATGGAGATGTAAACTCCGTTGCACAACAGCCCGAAGTCGGCCGCTGCGTCCCCCATCTCTGCCCGATACAGGCGTCATGGTTAGAGTGCAGTACTAGAGGGTGGGACGTGGTTGGTGCCCTGAGTCCCACCCGGCCGATTAATGCTACCTGGAGCCTCTACTTTTTCCATAAGTAGCACATATGAGGCTGAGTGCTCCCCGGAAAATCCCCACGCTGGTATCAGAAATTGAACTCGGGACTCCCACTCGTTAAGCAGCCGCACTACCACCGCTCTAAGGAGACGACCCCTAGCGATGTAAAAAATCTGATGTGTACTATTCACATGACTTTCTCCATATCCCTGCAACAAATAATTCTTAAAAAGCTTATACTTCTATTTACTTTCTGCTAATCAGAAAAAAATAGCAGAAATAGTCTAATTACTCGCTTCCTTGTAAGTAGAAGAGAAATAAAGGACAACCGTAGGTTAAAGTGATAGTCAAAAGCTGGTTGCTATGTCAATGAAGTTCCTTTGTCTATATGAATAGGAGTTGACAAGTTCCTGTATGAGAGAAGTATACGTTTTTCATAGCAGAAACCAAAAATAAGGAATGTCACAAAAACGACGAACTCCACGAAAAAAATGTATATAACATAAATTGTGTGTTTTAATGTGCTCTACACTTTTTGTGTAGTAAGTTTTTGTCCATCTCTTACGGTTTAGCAGTTATTCAAAATTTAGTAAAATTCATTCAGAATAAACTACTCTTCAGAGGCTATTCCCAGAAAATTCAAGATATACATTTTATTAGTCAGGTAAATATGTTTAATATACGAAATGTTAATCAAAATCGTTAGAGTCATTTTTGAGAAAATCAAAATTTTCGAAAAAAGTTCCATGTAAAGGGTAGTTGGGGGTGGGGGGATTTTTCTCAAACTCTTCGTGTCGCATCCCTGGTATTTTACCGACTTTTCGTTTTTGAGTTATCGTGTTCACAGACACACGGACACACACACACACACACACACACACACGGACCTTTTTGTGAAAATGCTTTTTTTTGGATATTGGGGACCCTAAAACATATATTTCCGGTGAAATCTCGGTATCGAATTTTTGGTGGAGTGCAATACTTTCTCTATACACTATGTACATAGTGCGTATGGAGAAAGTAAAACGAATCAAATTTCAAAGTCAATCGCATAGTTACAGCTTTTAAAACGTTTCACTATCGTTTTAGCCAAGTGTATGCCATTATTTCAAGTCTACTTATTAGGAAATAAGTAATAATAGTATTTCTACTATCATGTTCAGATCAAGTAGATATAGTAGAATAATTTGTTTGCAGAACAAGTAGAGAAAGCTATATGAACAGAATATAACAGTTGCTTCTCGCAATCTCATGGACGGAGCGTGACATTTCAGGAACCGTATATAATGATCCGATTTTAAACATCTGATTGTCGATTCGATTTCCTCTATCCCGCTTGAAAGTAAAATGAAATGTGCAGTGAAACTATTTCTGCAAAGCTTCGTCTCGACTTACACTTAATCTAAGCTTTATTAAGAGCAGCCTTTCGGATTTTTAGACCCTGTACTTAGATGACGTATTAAAAACTTGGTTTGTAAGCGGTTTAACGTCAACTCGGAAGGAGGGATGCTAATTCTGCTTGCTGTTCATATTACGAATTAAGTACAAAAGAATATCTGATATGTTCCATTCATATAACTTTCTCTACCTATTCTCCAAACTATTCTTACAAAAAATTGTTCTTTTATCTACATTATGCAAATCGAGATAAACATTAGGAAACATCTGATTAATTTTTTCCTTCTAAGTAGAAGGGAAATAAGGGAATGCACTAGGTTAGAGCGATAGTCAAATATTTTAAGGGCTGGTCATTATGTAAACAATTTACCTCTTTGGATGGCCAACAAAAAGAAGAGAGATGAAACAAAAGACGAGTTCACGTTCGACAAAGGTTTAGGTAGTTTAAAGTTCAAACCAATAAAAAGGAATTTCTCGAAAACGAATAACTCTACAAAAACATATCTAGAACATAAATTGTCTGTTTTAACGAGATCTACATTTTTGTGTAGTAAGATTTTGTCGTATCTCTTACAATTTAACATTACGCAATATGTCATCCAAAATGAAGAGGTCTTCAGAGCGTAGTCCCAGAAAATCCAAGATATATGGGTTATTTGTCATGTAAATATCTTAAACATACTGTATATTAATAAAGATCGCTAGAAGAATTTTTCCTGTAAAAGGTAGTTTAGTTTTTGTTTAAAATCTTGGTGCATCTATGGAAAATACAAAACGTATATACCAAGTTTGGTATTTAACAGTATTTTGTTTTTGAGTTATGCTGTCCTTAAACAGACACACACACTCATATGCAGGGATATTTTTACTTTCTCTACACGTACTATGTCCATAGTGTATAGAGAAGGTATTGTATAGCACCCAAAAATTCGATACCGAGATTTCACCGGAAATCTATGTTTTGGGTCCCCCTGAATCTAAAAAAAGCATTTTTGGAAAAAGGACCGTGTGTATCTGTGGACAGCAGAGCTCAAAAACGAAAACACCGTTGAATACCAAACTTGGTATTTATGTTTAGTATCTTCCAAGGATGCGACACGAAGATTTTCAAGAATAACCCCCACCCCCAATTACCCTTTACATGGAACTTTTTTCGAAAATTTTGATTTTCTGAAAAATGGCTCAAACGATTTTGTTTAAAATATCGTATATTAAAGATATTTACCTGACAAATAAAGTGTATATCTTGAATTTTCTGGGAATAGCCTTTGAAGACTATTTTATTCTAGATGGATTTCACGGAATTTTGCATAACTGCTAAACCATAAGAGATGCGCAAAAACTTACCACACAAACCATGTAGAGCACATTAAAACACACAATTTATGTTACGTAATTTTTGTTCGTGGAGTTGATCGTTTTTGAGATATTCCTTGTTATTGGTTTCAGCTTTGAAAAACTTATAATTTTCTCATACAGGAATTTGTCAACTCCTGTCCATACAAACAAAGGAACTGCAGTCACATAGCAACCAGCTTTTGACCATCTCTTTAACTTATGGTACTCCCTTAATTCGCTTCTACTTACAAGGAAGCAAGTAATAAGACTATTTCTGCTTTTTTTTTTTTTCTCAATTAGCATGAAGTAAATAGAAACATAAGCTTTTTAACAATATTTTGTTGCAGAGATATAGAGAAAGTCATGTGAATGAAACACATCAGATGTTTACAGTATTTTAATTGAAACCTGGTGGGTTACCTTTGCTTCAGGTATAGCTTTTCGTTACTAAAACAATGCAGAGATGTTTTAACATCTCTGGACAGGATTCTCTTCCCGGATGGTAATTTGAACGCACCAGCTTCCCCGCATGTTATCGATTGGCGACTACATTCTGGTGCGTGCAGTACTTCACTGAGATCTGTCAATATGGCTGGTGCTGGATTTTAAAAACGTGCTTTATTGATGCACTTAAACATTCCGAGCAGCTTCAAATTAAATTAACCCTTGCCTTTCGTGCACCTGAATTCTAAGTTTTTGCTTAATTTTTTCTTTCTCTAAACGTACTACGCACATAGTTTGTAGAGAAGTATTGTATTCCACTCAAAAATCGATACCGAGATTTCACAAGAAATAATATGTTTTAAGACCTCCTGAATCAAAAAGAAGAATTTTTAGAAAAAAAATCTGATGTGTTCCATTCACATGACTTTCTCTACTTTTGTGTAATAAATTATTGTTAATAAGCTTATTCTTCTATTTATTTCTTCTCTATATTTTTGTGGTAAGTTTTTGTCAATACCTTACAGTTTAGCAGTTATGCGTAAAATTCATCCAGAATAAAGTGGTGTTCAGATGCTATTCCCAGGAAATTCAAGGTAAACATTTTATTTTTCAGGTAAATATCTTTAATATACGATATTTTAATCAAAATCGTTAGAGCTATTTTTGAGAAAATCAAAATTTTCGAAAAAAGTTCCATGTAAAGGGTAGTTGGGGGTGGGGGGATTTTCTTGAAAATCTTCGTGTCGCATCCTTGCAAGATATCAAACTTAAATACCAACTTTGGTATTCAATGGTCTTTTCATTTTTGAGCTCTGCTGGCCACAGACACACACACACACACACTCATACGGACATTTTTCCAGAAGTGCTTCTTTTGGACTCAAAGGAACCCAAAACATGTATTTCCGTTGAAATCTCGGTATCAAATTTTTGAGTGCATTGCAATACTTTCTCTATACACTATGTACATTATACGTGTAGAGAAAGTAAAAAGAATTCAGGAAACTGCCAGTAATTTATTCTGTTCCGCTTACCTATAATAAGTATAGAAAGTATTATATTCCACCCAAAAGTTACATACTGATTTCACCGGAAATACAGGCTTTGAAACTCCGCGATTAAAGAAAAGAACTACAGAAGGTAACTATGCGCGATTGTCAACATTTGGATCGCTTTATGGCCAGGTAAAATAAAAGAAACACGGATGACTTTTTTTTTGAGAAAAGTATATTTAAAATTGAACCAACAACAACGAATATACCGGAAACGGTTAGTTCCACATCAAAAGCGTACAGGATATAAATCGTGTTTTTGACGACGTGTTGTGTATTAAGTTTTTGTTTATCCCTTACTTTTACCAGCTATGCAAAACTCATCCAGTATGCATATGATTTCAAAGGCTGTTCCAAATAAATTGAAGATAAACACTTTTTTTGCCATGTAAATATCTTTAATATACGGAATTAAAAAAATCGTTAGAAAATTCTTTTTTTTAGAAAAATCTAGAATTTCGAAAACTCCTCTATGTAGAGGGTTGAAGATACTAAACTTAAATACCAAGTTTGTATAGAGAATAGTACGTCTAGAGAAAGTAAAAAACATTTCTAGAATCAGGTCCGCACGTGAGCGCGCGCGCGTGTGTTTGTGTGTAGGGGGGTTGTCTGTCTGTGTACCCAAGTGTGTGGCCGAGAATGTGCGAGTGCGAATGGATGAAACACACATTCAAAGGGAGAATTTTTTTCACGATCTTTAATAATTTTTGATAAAAATTAGTTAATATTATTACGGTAAAGGAAATTATTATTAGTAGGTATAACTATAGATATTAAAGTTATTTAATCTAAATTATTAGACTTTTTGATTGGAAACCAAGTGTACTTTATTATACTAAATTAATACCTTCCTTAATTTTTCTTGGTTCTGATTTAAATTTCTTTATATTTTATTTGAAATTAATTTTTGTTGCTTTTTTATGTTTTAGTACGAGGTACTTGCGAGTCCCGTTTTTGATACCTCTGAACTAAATGGCACAAATGGTTATACATGCCTATCTCTTGCAATTGATTTCGGTTCCAACATTATGGCTAACACCTTGAACTAAGTATTTATGGGGGGGGGAACAAAGAAAAAACGCAGCAGTAGGTTAGTCAGTCTATATGCACTCTTACAGCTGTTGGAATATTACCAATTTCTCCTTTTCTCTAAATAACAAGGTTATTGAAAAATAACCAACAGCAGCTGTGAAAAACATTCCTATTTTGTCTCCTATATGTGGGTGTACGTGAGGGTGTAAGAATATATATTTTTCTTCAAAACATAATGACTCTCAAACGGGACCGCTCCCTCCTACCACTGGACGAACTGTACTAGGAGCGAGAGGCAACGTAGTAAAATCTGTTTCCTGGAGACACTGTTTGCAAGTCGAGAATCGCGTCTCATTTAAGAGACCAGTAAGTGGAAAACTTGACAACAGCGAGGATTGGTTTCCAGCCGCACACACTCTAATCCCAGACTTTAATGAAGAAGAGTGGGAAGATTTCATCATGTTCTGAAAAATACTGTAAATGGCTTTTCTTGCAATTTGATTTTGGTGTACAAGGTTACAAACGTTATGAATACAATCTTGAAACAAGACTTTAGGAAAAAATCTGATGTGTTCCATTCACATGACTTTTTCTACTTCTCTGTAACACATTATTGTTACTAAGCTTATTCTTCTATACAGTTCATGCTAATGATTGTCTCTATTACTTAGTTCCTTATAGCTAGAAGGGAAATAGGGAATACTCAGGCTAAACCAACAGTCACATGTTTTAAAATGTGGTTGCTCTGGGATTGAAATCCGTTTCTTTGCGTGGCCAGGAGTTGACAAGTTCCCGTATAAGAAAAGTATATTTTCTTTTTTTTAAACTGAAACTAATAGCAAGGAATATCTCAAAAACTGTCAACTCCACGGAAAAAATGTATATAACATAAATTGTGTGTTTTGACGAGCTCTAATTTTTGTGAATTAAGATTTTGTGCATCTCTTACGGTTTAACAGCTATACCAAATTTCACAAAATTCATCCAGAATAAATAGTCTTCAGAGGCTATTCCCAGAAAATTAAAGATATACATTTTATTTGTCATGTACATCTTTAATACCTATACGATATTTTAATCAAAATCGTTGGAGAAATTTTTGAGAAAATCAAAATTTTCGAAAAATTTTCCATGTAAAGGGTAGTTGAGGGTGGGGGGATCTTCTTGAAAATCTTTGGGTCCCATCCTTGGGAGATACTGAATTTAAATACCAAGTTTCGTTTTTACTTTCTCCATACGCACTATGTACATAGTGTATAGAGAAAGTATTGCACTCCACCAAAAAATTCGATACCGAGATTTCACCGGAAATATATGTTTTAGGGTCCCCAATATAAAAAAAAAAAGCATTTTCACAAAAAGGTCCGTGTGTGTGTGTGTGTGTGTGTGTGTGTGTCCGTGAACACGATAACTCAAAAACGAAAAGTCGGTAAAATACCAAACTTGGTATTTAAGTTTAGTATCACGAAGATTTTGAGAAAAATCTCCCCACCCCCAACTACCCTTTACATGGAACTTTTTTCGAAAATTTTGATTTTCTCAAAAATGGCTGTAACGATTTTGATTAAAATTTCTTATATTAAACATATTTACCTGATAAATAAAATGTATATCTTGAATTTTCTGGGAATAGCCTCTGAAGAGTAGTTTATTCTGAATGAATTTTAATAAATTTTGAATAACTGCTAAACCGTAAGAGATGGACAAAAACTTACCACACAAAAAACGTAGAGCACATTAAAACACACAATTTATGTTATATACATTTTTTTCGTGGAGTTCGTCGTTTTTGTGACATTCCTTATTTTTGGTTTCTGCTATGAAAAACGTATACTTCTCTCACACAGGAACTTGTCAACTCCTATCCATATAGACAAAGGAACTTCATTGACACAGCAACCAGCTTTTGACTATCACTTTAACCTACAGTTGTCCCTTATTTCGCTCCTACTTACAAGGAAGCGAGTAATTAGACTATTTCTGCTATTATCTTCTGATTAGCATAAAGTAAATAGAAGTATAAGCTTTTTAAGTATAATTTGTTGCAGGGATATGGAGAAAGTCATGTGAATGGTACACATCAGATTTTTTAGCTATGCTGTCCACACATGCTGTTTTCGGACTCAGGGGACCCCAAAACATTTTCGTGAAATCTCGACATCGAATTTTTGGGTGCAATACAGTACTTTCTCTGTCCACTGTTTACATTGAACGCATTAGTAGATTAATCACACTATGTATATGCATTCTCACAGCTTCTGAAATATTCCCCATTTCTTCTTTTCTGTTAATGACAAATACCCAACAACTATGAAAATCATTCATATTTTATTTCTTGTTAATGTATGTAGGTGTACGTGTGGGTGTAAATACAAACCAGAGAAAAGAAATGGATCTTATGGACTGAAACAATGAGGAAAGTGGGGTAACTCTGGTTCACTGGGTGTACCAGAACAATATCCTTAATCAGAAAGCTTTCTGTACGAAATTGGATAGTAATTGCATTCAAAACATTACTTTAATGAAAGCGCGATATGTTTGTCCTCTCAGCGGGATTACTGCCGCGTTTGATGATGAAATGCAGCAATTTAGGCGTGCGTAGGCGGTATCTCTTCAGAGGTGAATGGGAAGCAATTTACGGATAATCTCAGTATAGTAGCCTAAATACAGTTCATGAACCACCTAGAGGAACTTCGGCCCAATTTAGGTTATTTTAAGCGTATAAAACCGGCAGACAACAAGAAAGTTGGTGCCATTGCATAACTGGTTATCCCACAATGAAAAGGAGAGTTACTTAAACTGAAAGGATCCGCTGAAATACTCGCCGCACGTAGCTAATACGTGTGATGCATCTATTTGGCGAATTTAATTCTTTTTCCCCCTTGATTTAAAGTTGATTCAACATCCAGGACACAGAGGCAATTTTATGTGTAGCTTCTATATCAGTTTTTATAGTGTTTACTATTATAGCACCGCAGGCGCTGACATTGATAATACATGGAGTGAAAATGGAGCACCGGTGGAATGCGATGGCGGGAGAAACCGGAGAATCAGGTGAAAGCGACTATTATTGCACTGGTTAGCGATGAATTTGGGAGTTGCTTATGAACCAGATGCATTCAAAATAATTCTGTTGAGATAATCAATCGTTTTCAACAACTTCTCGCTCGCTGTCTGCGCTGGCAAGTCAGTGGCTACTGCGCAACCTGCACCTACTCCCGACTTTAACACATTGTTTTATTTATTTACACTGAGCAACAATGCAAAGAATATGGCTATACAGCAACACAGGCTGCTATCTTGTCACACTCATGCTCAAGTTTTCCTTAATATCTGAAACAATTTATTTAAAATTAATAATAACAATAATACATTTAAGTTAGCGATGCTTGTTAAACACGTTCTCAAATCACCTGAAATTTCTGTTTTAAAAATATTTATATCAGGATTGGGAGCTAATTTTGAATATGATTTGAAGATTATTACTTTATCCACAATTGAAGGACTTTCATGCATAAATTGTTTCACTATTTTATCAATCCAAACATTTTCTCCATTAGTATTAATTTCTAAGCTTATTCATATCCAATTTTACATTCGTGCACAATGGGGTTCTGGATGATTAGAAATTGTTTAATAGGAGGCAACTATTAGATATATACATTTAACAATTTAGGATAAGGAATTGACTCCAGAGTTTAGTCGCCCTCCATAGTGTAATGGTTACCATGCTGACTTCATATACCCAAGGGTTCAAACCCGGCGGAGGACGATGGATTTTTTCAGTTCACCCTGAAGACGAGGAAGATGCACTTCTTCGAAACGTTGGTGTCAAGCCAAGTTTTTACCTGGCTAGAAGCCCGAGAAGATTTGGAATTAACACGTCGCCAGGAAAGCTTCAGTTCTTATCCTTAGCATGGCTTCCTTCGGAAGGGAAGCAAAGCTGTGGGTTCTGTGTCGTAGATTTACGGCACGAAAAATAACCTCAAGCCTGGTAGAGAGGCCTCTGAGCAAAATTAAGCGGTATTTCACGCCCAGTATAGAATGGGACGCTGAGAACTGCAGCAGTTAAAGAGCGTCCATAAATAAAACGCCATTTCATTTTTTCCAGAGTTTAGTACAATGAAAGTAGCATTTTAAATGTGTTACAGAGATAAATGCTATAAAACGTTACTTTAAATGTCTATTATTAACAGCAAAGGACAATGAATTTATTTGCAGAACGTAGCAGCATTTAAAATGTGGTACTAGAATAGTTATTTTAAGTGGATTTTCTTGCTCAGCAGGACTCTGACGATGAGATCTCGCACCTGGAGTGGGAGACAGTGCGGGTTCGCTTCGTGAAGGCTGGCACCTTAGAGAAGCTGGTGGAGAGCCTAGCGACTGATGACGGCGAACTGGAGTCCACCTACATCAACGTGTTCCTTACCACTTACCGTACATTTGCCACCGCCAAACAAGTGCTCACATTGCTGCTGGACAGGTATTGTTGGCATCTCTATATTTCTTTAACAATCTAGCATTGAAGCTAAGAGACCAAACCTCTTATATACATTTTACGAGGTAGGTCCAGAAAGTAAGTTCCGTTTGGTAATAAAATTAAATTGTGTACAGATACAGAATAATTATTTATTGCACAAAATTCTGCAACTCTTAAACTACTTTTCCACATAACTGCCGAAATTTTGCAGGCATTTGTCATAGCGAGGCACAAGTCTTTGTATACCTTTTTCATAGAAGTTTGCCGCCTGTGTCTTCAAAAAGTTGGAAACATTTTCTTTCAGCTCTTCGTCGTTGTTGAAGTGTTGACCGCCAAGGAAAGACTTGAGATGTAAGAACAGATGAAAGTCGCTAGGAGCGAGGTCAGGGCTGTACGGAGGATGGTCAAACACGTCCCAGCCAAATCCCTATAGGAGGTTTTTCGTCACATTTGCAGTGTGTGGTCGTGCGTTGTCGTGAAGAAAAACAACACCTTTTGACAGCAATTCTCGGCGCTTATTCTGTATTGCGCGGCGCAATTTCCTAAGTGTCTTGCAATAAAAATCTGCTTTGATTGTTTGATCACGCGGTAAGAAATCAATGAGTAAGATGCCTTTCCAGTCCCAGAACACTGTGCACATAATTTTTCGAGGTGTCAAGATTTGTTTCGGCTTAACCTAAGCTGGGGATGAAGTGTGCCTCCATTCCATTGATTGCCGCTTACTTTCAGGGGTGTCGTAAGAAACCCAAGTCTCATCTCCTGTGACTATCTGTGTCAGAAATTCTTCGCCGTCTTCATCGTAACGGGTTAAAAACTGAAGTGCACTACCCATCCGTTTTGTTTTGTGTTGCTCAGTAAGAATCTTTGGATCCAACGTGAGCAAAGTTTACGACATTTCAGTTTTTCGGTAACAATTTCATGAATTAGTGATCGTGAGCTTTGGGGAAATTCCATAGCGAGAGCACTAATTTTAAACTTGCTGTTTTCCTGGATCTTGTCATCAATCGCGTGAACCAGTTCTTCTGTAACCAAAGATGGACGCCCACTTCGTTCTTCATCGCACTTCACTACGCCCTTCATTGAACTGTCGGACCCATCTTCTCACCATTGAATCACTCATCGCATTTTGTCCGTAAACTTCGCAAATTTGCCGATAAATTTCAATTGGTTTCACTTTCCTAGCATTCAGAAAACGAATCACAGATTTGATTTCACAAGCGGCGGGATTTAAATCAAGCATCTACCGCGCATGTGCGGAACTGCGATCGCAGCGCTGCAGCGGAGATAAATTGAAACGGAACTTACTTTCTGGACGTACCTCGTATATGCAAGGTTTTCCTGCGGACTAGCCTCTCAAAGGGGTAATTGTACAAATCTACTTGGGTGAATTTAGAGCCCGTGTTAGGCAAAACCCCTTTTTTAACCGGAAAGTATATATGAAAGACCTATTAGGCATACAAATTGATATATTTCCTATAAAACGAATATCTTGAAAATTCTTTACATCATGAATTACTATTCCCGCACACATAAACATTTTCCACACATTTGGGGATGATAGGCGAATTTTTAGTTTGCCTTTTTTTGCCTATTTTAGCTCCCGTTCTCTATTTTAAAGCTAACCGCTTTTTCTTAGCCTTTTTACCTCGTTGTATATTTTCTTTATTTTTAATATATTGACAGAAACCAAAATCGTTAGAGCCATTTTTAATAAAATAAAAATTTTCGAAATTTTTTCCATATAAAGGGTGGTTTGGAGTGGGGGATTTTCTTGAAAATCTTCGTGTCGCACCCTTGGAAGATACCAAACTTAAATACCAACGCTCTTTTCGTTTTTGAGCTATGCTGCCCATAGACACGCACACATATGCACAGACACACACGGACGTTTTTCTAAAAATTCTTTTTTTGGATTCAGGGTGTCTCAAAGCATATATTTCCGGTGAAATCCCGGTATCAAATTTTTGGGTGCATTACAATACCTTCGCTATACACTATGTACTTAGTACGTGTAGAGAAAGTAATATATATTCACCTCACACAGATATTTGTTGAGAATCTTATTCCCCAGCAATACATATATTTCCAAGAAGTATTTGAACAGTACAACAGGTTACTTCGAAGTTTACCAGCGAAAGAAAGTATTACGTGAAGGGTGTAAAAAGGAATGCATGTTTGTAAGTATCTTTTGTAACATTTGTATTATTCTCCTCCCTCGCCAGGTACTCTGCAAAGTTACCTTATTCTCTAGATCCCTTTATTGCATACTTCGATCTCTCTAATCTCTTCTCGCACCTCTCTTTTTGAGACAATACACAGTCGGGGTTTCCCGATCTCTGAAAGAAAGTAGACACACTCAGGCCTCAGCAAGTAGACTCTGTTACTTTCTTAATTGATTTTGTATTAAACAACTCCGTCTGCAGTTTTCGTGATTATTGCAATACTTATTATGCCGAAAGTGAGTGCACAGTTAACTAGTAAACTGCATGGTTATGTCCGCGAATTCGGTTCAGATACGCTATCTACCGATGGTATTGTTCTGATGTGCAAAGTTTGTGGAAAAACAATTAACCATGAGAAAAGGTATGTATACTGCAAAATTTTGCAACAGCGAAGCATACGGCTGGAAATACTAAAATGGGCTATTGCAACAACTGGTAAACAATCTCAGTTTTCTCTGGATCTGTGAAGGTTTTCCCCCATGAAAAACCTTCTCTCTGACAGGCGGCGCAGTAAGTCAGTTGACAACTTTAAAAAACATCTTGTTGTGGCATGTAACCAAGATATGGGATAGTTTATTAAGTATTTGTCTATTTTTGTCTGTTTCCGTGATTAATAAATGCCTATTTCACTGCCTATTTTTTACTATTTTTAGTGCCTATATGCCTGCCTATTTTAACCAAATAAATGCCTACACATCCCTGCTCTAGTGATAATAAATATTGAATGATCATGCAAGTATATAATTTGTTCTATTAAAGGTGAAGCACTATCTTGTAAACCTAAGTTTGCTTGTGTAGACATGCTCTACAAAAAGTGTAAAGGAGCTTAAATCTACTCCACTAATCTGCCTGTGTGTATCTTTGGGCAGTATAGCTCAAAAACGAAAAGTCGGTTAAATACCAAACGAAGATTTTCAAGAAAATATCCCAACCCGCAACACTTATATGGAACACTTTTCGAAAATTTTGATCTTCTCAAAAATCGCTCTAACAATTTTTATTAAAATACCATATATAAGATATTTTCATATCAAACGAAGCCTATATCTTGAATTTCCTGGAAATAGCATAAAATGTACATTTTGCTAAAACATACAATCAATACCTTATACATTTTGGAACCGTTTCGAGTTATTGGTTTCAGTTTTAAGCTACTTAAACTTTTCTCGAACAGGAAGCCATCTAGCAAGCAAAGAGAACCTAATTTCAATTATTTCACATAGCGACCGGCTTTTAAAAGATTTGACTGTAGCTTTGGAATCTTTTGTAAGAAAATTTTGTTTGTGGAACAGTAAGACAAAGTCATGTGTTTTTTTTGAGTAGCATGCACGACTTCGATCGACTGTACATAGGAGCTCTTTGCTCCCACAAAACTTAGTTCTTGAGTACCTGGGCTGAGAGGCCAGCACGCTCTTATGCGTCAGTGTGTGAGAGAGGCAACTATCAGACGAAAACGTATGTGTTTCTTTTTCGCAATATTTATTTTTGGTATTTTTGACTGTTTGGTCTTAACGCGAGCTTACACAATTTTACAATTAATACATTGTTTGTAATCATCATCCCTATTTGGATATAGGAGAAAAATGTCAAGTAAGAATGCCACATACATGCTAACTTCTGAAGTAGTAACTGTTTTGGATAGAAAAGAATTGCCATTAGGAGTATTCTGTGATTTAGCGAAGGTTTCTGACAACATAGATCATAACCTACGAAATGGAGTGTTATTTATGGACGCTCTTTAACTGCTGTGGTTCTCAGCGTCCCATTCTATACTGGGCGTGAAAGACCGCTTAATTATCAGGCTTGAGGTTCTTTTACGTGCCGTAAATCTTCGACACGGGACCAACGGCTTTACTTCCCTTCCGAAGGAAGCCATGCTAAGTATTTTTACACCCGAAAAAAATCCATCGTCCTCCGCCGGGTTTGAACCCGCGACCTTGGGTATATGAAGCTAGCATGGTAACCATTACACCACGGAGGGCGATCATAACCTACGAGGGCCTTTTTTTTCAATCTCCGATAGGCTATAAGTAAAAGACAAGTTCATAGAAAACAATTATTTTATAACTAAAAGGTCTGTACACTTATGGTTTCTTTCAACATAATCACCGAAAAGATTGAGACATTTATCGTACCTGTACACAAGCTTTGCAATACCCGCTTCAAAAAATGTTGCCGTCAATGATTTAAAATGAGCATTTACGTTGTTTTGAGGATCTTTGTTGGCTTGAAAGTGCTGCCTTCCTAGCCACGTCTTAGTTCAAGGAGTAGTGTGTGGACGAGCGTTGTCATGGATCAACACAATTCCTCTTCGTTTGTTTTGAATGCTCTCCGCAAACGTCGTAAAGTACGAAGATCTTAAAAACAACGTCAATGCTCATTTGAAATCATTGGCGGCAACATTTTTTGAAGCGGGTATTGCAAAGCTTGTGCACAGGTACGATAAATGTCTCAATCTTTTCGGTGACTAGGTTGGAAAGTAACCATACATAAGCGTACAAAACTTTTAGTAATAAAATAATTGTTTTCTATGAACTTGTCTTTTATTTATAGCCTATCGGAGGTTAAAAAAACGGCCCTCGTATTATTGCTAACGTTAAAATTTTATGGTCTTAGTGAAACTACAATAAATTGGTTCAGATTTTATCTAACAAATAGAATAAAAAAAAAACAAAAAAAAAAAAACAGGGTAAATGACTGCAATCCTTAACTGGGTGTCATTATCAAAGCGGTCCCTCAAGGTTCTATACTTAGACCTTTGTTGTTTTTAATATTTATAAATGAGCTGCCGAGTAATCTTGTCAAGGAGTCAATATCTGTGCTTTTCGCAGATGACACTAGTGTGCTTGTGTCTAAAAAGTCACATCAGCAGTTAAGAGATTCTGTCAATAAAGCTTTGGAACAGCTCAACTTTTGGTTTGAGGCAAATATGCTATCATTAAACTATGATAACACAAGTTTCATTCAATTTAAAACTAAGCATAAGACTGGTCAGCGAGCTGACTTCTCACCCGGACGTCCCGGGTTCGATTCCCGGCTGGGGCGGGGAATTTTTCTTTAACCGGAATTATTCCCTATCCCCCATAGAGTCTGGAAGTGTTTAGTAATATAATGTTTAACCTAATTTTCTGAACCTACAGTTTCACAAGTGAAAGCCCCCCGATATGACCATTGATGTTAAAGGGGCTATACAAATGAAGCAATAAAAAAAAACAAAAAAAACAAAAAAAAACTAAGCATAAGCAGGTACAGGTATTATCAATCAGATACAACAATTACATATAAGCAAAGTATCACATACTAAATTTCCAAATAGATGAAAAGCTCAGCTGGAGAAATCAGGTGTAAATAAGTTACTAAAACTTGCCAGTGCATGCTTTGCATTAAGAAACTTAAAGAACCTGCTTAAAGAAAACACCTTAAGAGCAGCACTGTTTTCTGGGACAATTCAGCACACAGCTTATATTACGATTTGTTTGTGGCGTTGCTTCCTGGCATTCATGTAGGCCATTTTTAGAACCCAAAAAATTAATACTCTGGCAGATGAAATTCTCTGCTGAGCTATTTTGTAGATAACCAGGATTACTTCACAACAAACCCTGCTGTGCATTATCACAGTGCAGGTGATTTACATAGACTAGTAAATAACTTAAAGTTGTTTAAAAAAGGACGTTACTACACTGCAATAAAAATATAAGTTATCTAAAGCTATTAGGCAATCACAGTCAACATAAAAGCTTTAAGAAACATTTAAAAGTTTTCTTATATACCTTTGAGGGATTCCTTAATATTCCTACAAGTAAATATTAAACATATGACAAATAATACATGATGGTAATAGCTTGTGATGTAGATTTACTCTTGCAATGGTGATGGCTTAAAAAAAATCTGTGTTCCATTCACATGGCTTTCTCTACATCTCTACAACAAATTATTCCCAAAAAGCTAATGTTTTTATTTACTTCATACTAATCGATAAAACATTAGCAGAAATAGTCTTATTACTTGCTTCTTTGTAAGTAGAAACGAAATAAGGGAGTACCATAGGTTAAAGTCATAGTCAAAAGCTGTTTGCTATGTGACTGAAGTTCCATTGTTTATACGGATAGGAGTTGACGAATTCCTGTATGAGAAAATTATGTTTTTTAAAGCTGAAACCAAAAAACAAGGAATATATAAAAAACGATCAACTCCACGAAAAAAATGTATATAATAGATTGTGTGTTTTAAAGTGCTCTACATTTTTTGTGTGATAAGTTTTTATCCATCTCTTACGGTTTAGCAGTTATATAACATTCCGTAAAATTCCTCCAGAATAAAGCAGTCTTCAGACGCTATTCCCAGAGAATTCAAAATATACATTTTATTTGTCAGGTAAATATCTTTAATTTACGATATTTTAATCAAAATCGTGTAAGCCATTTTTAAGAAAATCAAAATTTTTTGAAAAAGTTTCACTTAAAGGGTAGTTAGGATTGGAGGGATTTTCTAGAAAATCTTCGTGTCGCATCCTTGGAAGATACCAAAATTAAATACCAAGACACACAGACACACACGCATGCACACATGGGCCTTTTTCTGAAAATGCTTTTTTTGGATTCAGGGGGACCCAAAACATATTTCCGGTGAAATCTCGGTGTCGAATTTTTGGGTGGAATGCAATACCTCCTCTATAAATAGTACGTGTAGAGAAAGTAGTATATATACATATATATTATTAATTCTTTTCTCTTCTTTCTTTATTAGAAAGATAGAAAGATAGTATTATTGGTGATGGGTGTTCTTTAGGTTATTATGCACGTTCTGTTTGTATGGCGTGTTTTAGTCCCTGAGCTCTTGCTCGCAGTTGGATCAAATGAACAAACACAAACAATTATTTCAAACATTATACAACAATTATTTCATCATGAACACAGAAATGTTTACACTTTATCAAACAAATTAATATCGTTAGGAAGCTGTAGAGTTGTTATTATCTTGTCTGGTTTCTTCACTGCACTGAGAAATGTCTACTCTTGGAGTACAGTGGACAGTTCACAATGATGTGCTGGATGGTTAATGGCATGTTGCAGTTGAATGAATAAGTGTATTTATTGATATTTTATTTTTGAAAATCAATGAACTTCAACAATCACACAGGTTCACAGGCCTATGTGCTCATATAAAACACGAAATGATAAGCAATATTAAAACAACAACAAGGAATTAAAAGGGTAAACAGGAAAATAAAAAGAGAAATATATCCAAATACAGCAATTTAAATTTACAATACAGAGTACACCTTATTCAGAAGCATAAATGTACCCTATTATGATAGACAAATACACTTAAGAAAAATGTACACATAATATATAAATACAATGACATAAGTATGATATAAAATATATGTATGTAAAACATTGTGGTCACTTTTGTTTAGCTGTTCTTAACCCCCTCCGCTCTTCTCTATTGGCAGCCTTCTCAGATCTCAGCTGTCTTGTCAAGTATAAATTTACGTATAAATTTACCTAGCCCGTTCACGTCTTCCATGCCTGCCAGTAGCGTCCAACATGCTTCTAGCTCTACATTCGCGGTAAATATTTTTCCCTCCATTCCTTCGTACCCCTACATCTTACCAAGACTCGGTACGGGTTGGAAGCTAGTCTTTGTTAGAACAAAAGAGTGTGTCAGTTTGTAACGGCCAATTCTTAGATGAGAGATAATTACTTGATTTCGTCGTATGAGTTTTTGAAGGGGTTGGAAGAGGTTAGTACGGCCCGTACGGTGTTAATAAGGAGCCTGATGCAAGTGTACACACATCAATTTCCTGAACCTCAAATAAATGTATTGTTGATCTGGCCATCGATTTATACGTTACCGAAACCTGTGGCCATACTTTGTGTAGAAGATTCGGCCATAAGTTGAGTAACCGGATTCAGTGAAAGCGTAAAGTTGTGTGTCACATTTCATTTAAGAAAATAACAAAATGTGACCTTAGATAATGATTCACAAGTTACATCAGTAACAACAGCGGAAAACAGACCGGAAACTTATATGACGACATGCAAAACAAGCATGTGATAGAATTATCTATACAAGAAGCATGTGATCAGTTTCAAGCGCTAGATAATCTAGGAGCGATGACATAAGTATAATTATTTTAATATTTTTAAAGGGTATTTAATCGTTAGAGTCATTTTTGAGAAAAAAACATTTTCGAACATTTTCCTACGTAAGGGTAGTTTGGGATGAGGGGATTTTTTTTTGAAAATCTTCGTATCGCATTCTTGGAAGATAAATGCACTTAAATATCAAGCTTGGAATTTAACCAACTTTTCGTTTTTGAGTTATACTGCCCACAGACACACATAGACGTACACGGACATGTTTTCTAATTGTTTTTATTCAAGGGGTCTCAAAACATGCATTTCCGGTGAAATCTCGGTATCGAATTTTTGGTGGATTATAATAGCTTCTCTATCCATTATGTACATGGTACTTACATACACACATTGTACACTCACACGCGCGCAAACGGACCTTTTTCAAAAAATGCTTTTTTTGGACACAAAGGGGTCTCAAAATACGATATTTTCGATGGAATTTCTGTATCGAATTTTTAGGTGGAATGCAATATCTTCTCTATACACTATGTACATAGTTCGTGTAGAGAAAGTAAAAAATACAACACTAGATGTATGAATGAATAAGTGAATGAATAAGTGTATTTATTGACATAACAATATCATACATAGAATTTCAACAATCACACGGGTCCACAGGCCATAATACATGCTTTTGTAATACACATTACAAAAAATATTAAAACAACAACAAAGAATTAAAAGAGTAAACTAGATGTAGATGAAGAAGTCTTGTTTTTACAAACATTCCATTACTTCGCATAGCAACATGCTTCATTGCTTCACATGGAATGGAGCTGAGTCTTCCCCTCTGATCCTTCAATTTGGATATGCCTGGATTAAAGTGTTGTTCTTAATGGATCTGTATATTTATTTTATTCCATTATTTGTAATTGTAACAAAATTAATAACTCTATATACACCATAAAAACAAATAAAACAAAGTGATATTGTTTAATGTCTTTTGTGTACATATATACATTATGTTAAGGAACTATACTGAAATATTTTCAGAGAATAAAAACGTGCCTTAAACAAGTAATTTGAGATAGAAAACCTCTGGTCTGTCGTTCAAATTTCAAAATTACAAATATAAGTTTCTAAAGTACCAGTCTGCACTGGCTGATGATGATATCATTTGAGAACACACACACAAAAATAAGGACCATCAGAGACGTACCTTTCAGGTGTAATGGTTATGACATTAACTTTACACAAAAGCCAGTATTTCTTTTGGAGTTTGCATCTCTCCACCAAGCAGCACTTCTTCATTTAGACTTAAAAAGAAAAAAAAATGTTAGGAATGTTCCATGGCAGGAAATGACGGGTCATCAGCTTTTGGCATTACATATTAAGTCTCAGGAGCAATTAAATAAATGCCTGTAGAGTGGGCTACATAACGCAAAAAGGAAGTTTATCCAAGACGTGTTGCACTGTCAAGTGATGCGTTCAAGATTTGAGATAATTTGATGGCATAAATCTTGAGTTAATAAGTTGAGAATAGAGTTCCGTATCAGTTTTAAAGATATTCAAAGCTAGGTTTTTACCTGACTTCGATTTAACAAGTTGTGTAACACCTTATAACTATGGACCATGCATTTCCTATCTGAAATTACTTATAACAGATATATTTGTATTCTCTTAAATTATTTCCAGTAGTTTGTTAACACCCTGTATGTTATAATGTCCCATAAATATTCAATGTTATGAGCTAAAATAATTGAGATAATGGGAAGAAAATGGCTAGTAAACAAATATTATGTGTTTAAAAGTTTAATTTTTTTAATATATGTGTTTCAGATATGAACAGCTGGCAAACAATAAGCTGGACCTTCCTGAATCTGTGATGGAACAGCATCGAAAGTAAGTTTTAAAAACATTTGATATTTGATTAAAACTTAGATTACACTCAAACTTTACTCTTGAAATAAAGTGATTTGCTTGAGATATGCTTCGGCAGCTGTTGCCACCATTTTCAATGAAGATTCATGGATGAACTCATGGTAGCGACCTGTGGAGGTCTCTCTTATGGATAGATGAATTTTGAGATGAGTCAGTATGTTTTTGTGTATGTCAAAATTTATGACTTTGTTTTTGTTTTTTTAAATTAATAGATTTTCCAAAACTGTTAATCCAATTGGATTCTGCATAATTTTAATAACTTGGGTTCACTGTGAAAATTATGGTCTTGAGTCCAAAAATGATAAGCTACAGCTGACTTATCTGTATTTTTATGCTTTAAATATCTCATGTGTTCTTTAAAATGTTGTCATGGTGTTTCTTTTTGTTTTCCCTATATACACCTTTTGACATTCCTTGCAGCTGATTTCATATATACCTAATTGTTTTCATTGGAGAGATATTATCTTTTGTGTTTGTATGAAGGAGATATTTAAAGTATAAACAGACAGACAAGTCAGCTGTAGCACATCATTTTGGGACTCAAAACCATAATTTTCACAGTGAACCCAAGTTATCAAAATTGGCGCAGAATCCATGGATTAACAATTTGGGAAACTCATAATTTAAAAACAAAATCAAAGTCATAAATTTTGACATACTAGAAATGGGCTCATCTCAAAATTTATCTATCCAGAAGAGAGACCTCCACAGGCCACTACCACGAGCTCATCAGAGAATCTCCATTGAAAATGATGGCAACAGCCACCGAAACATGTTCAAAGTAAGTTACTTTATTTCAAGAGTGAAGTTTGAGTGTAATCTATGTTTTTACTCTTATTTGATTAGTTACTTCACTGTGCATTCCCATTAACATTTTAATTTGACATTTGCTTTACTTATGTGCATTCTAAATTTTTTTTCGATTATGAAATGGTTATAATTTTAACAACAAAACTTGTGGGTTCAACTCTTCACAGCTGGCTTTAATACCCTGTTGCATGGTTGAAATTCATTTGGCTATTCTTTGCTTCACAGGACCCTAGTGCTGGCGCTACATGTGTGGCTAGATTCCTATCCAGAGGATTTTCGAGCCCCCCCAACACATCCTACTCTACATCAGTTGCTTTACTTCTGTCGGCAGCACTTACCTGATTCTGAGCTTGAGGTGAAAGTAAGACATCGACTTGACAGATTCAACAGAGAAGATCAAATGTTAGGTAAGCTTCACATGGAAAAATATTTAATTGATGAAGCGTTTGTGATGAATAGAGCCTGGGTTTTTATGTGATATTAAACAGAGAAATATGTAGGATGGTGAAAAAGATATGAAATATGTATCATAAAATAAAATGTAATTATGAATATATAACAAGTCTTTTAAAACTACATAAGAATTTCAGACTTTAAATAAAATTTTATTTATTTCACCCAACTATTTGTATTGCACCATGCTACTGTACACTTGCTATCATGCTCTATAATCTAGGTATAACATGGTAGCCTCTGCTTCCCAAGATTGAGGGTTCAAACCTGATGGAGGGGAATAGATTTTCTTTTTTGGTATAAAAATCCTTAGCATGATTTCCTTTGGACCTTAGTTATAGATTTATGATATGTAAAAGAATCTCAAGTCTGATAAAGAGGCCTCTGAGCAAAATTAAGTGGTCTCTCATACACAATATAGAATGGGTTGCTAAGAACTACAGCAGTTTAATAAAACTGAAAATTAATTTAAATAAAGTAAACCTCAATTTATTTTAATTTTTCACTCTTGCTATTTTAAATTAGTATTTGCAAATTAATTTTCACAGATTTCATAGTTTATGAAGGCTTCACAAAATACTATTTTGGCTTTGTGAAGCCAAACAAAACACAAAAAAGTCTCCACAAACATAATTAAAGAAATTAAGAATAAGTATATGAAACACAGATTAATTTTTTATTTTCTAGCACAGTTAATATAAGTTTGTAAGGAACTGTTTATAATGTGTGAAACATTGTGAGGTGTTAATGTAGCTATTTTTGTATTTTACGTAACTATTCATAGTTCAGGAAGGAGAAGCTTGGAAGGGATGAAATGTTGGTTAACTAAGAAGAAATTCCATGGGCTACTACTGAACATGCAGACTGAAGGAATCATTAGTGACATTGAAACTTATGGTTATAAATTTAATCTCTGATCATGATGAAACAACCAGAAGAGAATCATTTTAAGAGTCTTGAAAATACTGCAGATGCATTTTTAAATTTAGTAAGATAAATGGATCATACTTGTTTTCCATTTCAGATTGTCTTCCATATTCAACTGCAACTCTGACCCACTATGGTGGCTCATCTTTGGCAAATGGCCATGCTGTTGCAGCAGCTTGTTGTCTGTACCAGTTTCCAGAAGTTCCAGAACGTCACTTTGCTGAACAGCTTACAAGGATGGACATGGTATGCCTCTAATTCCTGATTTTCATGGATGAATACGGAACTTGATATCTATTCAAAAAGTCTACAAGAGTTAAATTATATTACTTACTCTACACATAGTACATAGTTTATAGAGAAGGAATTGTATTGCACCCAAAAATTTGATACCGAGATTTCACTGGAAATACATGTTTTGGGACTTCCTGAGTCCAAGAATAGCATTTATAGAAAAGGTCTGTACATGAGTGTGTGTCTATGGACAGCAAAGCTCAGAAACAAAAAGTCCATTAAATACCAAACTTGGTATTTAAGTTCAGTAGCTTCCAAGGATGCGACACAAAGATTTTCAAGGAAATCCCCCCACCCCAACTACCTTTTACATGGCAATTTTTTGAAAATTTTGATTTTCTCAAAAATGGCTCTAACAATTTTGATTAAAATATTCTATACTAAAGACATCTGCATGACAAATAAAATTTATATCTTGAATTTTCTGGGAATAGCCTCTGAAGACATCTTTATTCTTAATGATTCTGCGAAATTTTGCATAACTGGTAAACCATAACTAACAAAAACTTACTACACAATTTCCATATGAGAAAAGTAAGTATTTTAAAGCTGAAACTACTAACAAGGAATATCTCAAATCGGTCAACTCCACGAAAAAAATGTATATAACATAAATTGTGTGTTTTAGCTAGCTCTACATTTTATGCGTTGTAAGTTTTTGTCTATCTCTTTGGTTTACTAGTTATGCAAACTTCCGCAAAATTTATACAGAATAAGCATGTCTTCAGAAGTTATTCCCAGAAAATTGAAGTTATATATTTTATTTGTCACATAAATATCTTAAATATAAGAGATTTTAATCAAAATTGTTAAGAGCCATTTTTGAGAAAATTAAAATTTTCTAAATGTATTCCACGTAAAAGGTGGCTTGGGGTGGGGGGATTTTTCTCAAAAGCTTCATGTCACATCCCTGGAAGATACTAAACTTAAATACCAAGTTTGTTATTTCACCGATTTTTCGTTTTCGAGTTATTGTGTTCACACACACACATGCATGCACACACACACAAGGACCTTTTTCTGAAAATAACTTTTTTGTATATAGGGGATCCTAAAACTTCTATTTCAGATGAAATCTCGGTATCAACTTTTTGGGTGGAATGCACTACCTTCAGAATGTAGTGTAGAGAAAGTAAAAAAAAGGGTTAAATTTCAAACATACCAAATAATTGACCTTATTGTACTTGTATTTAATTGGTACTGTTTTCATCATTGGCATTACTGGCATCATCATCATCATCATCATTTATGCAAAAACTGAGGCCATCTTTTGCTGCAATTTCCTATGGTCAATGTTGCTGCAGGTTATTGTAATACTTAATGTTAACTAAATTATGATATAGACTTAGAGCTGAAGTCATTCAACTGTTTCCAAAATATTCATTGTTATTGGTTTCAATTTAAACTATGTAAACTTCTCTCAGGCAGCAGGTCTATCATTTCATCTCTTATTTGTTTTATTCCCGGTCATGTAAAGCGAACCAAGTTTCAATTGTTTCACATAACAGCCAGCTTTTTAAAAGATTTGACAATCGTTTAAGCTTAGTGTGTTACTTTATTTCATTTCTACTTAGAAAGAACTAATGTCACTCTGTTTACTTCTATCTCGATTTCCATGATGTAAGGTAGATAAAGGAATGATCTTGAAGAGGAAATAAATGGAACATATACATTTTTACTTTCTCTAGCCCCATATGTACAATGTACATAGGGATAGAGAAGTATTGTATTCCACCCAAAAATTCGATACCATGATTTCACCGGAAATACATGTTTTAGGACCCCCTGTATCCAAAAAAAAGCATTTTGAGAAAAAGGTCGTGTGTGTGTGTGTCCAGGTGTCTGTGAACAAGATAACTAAAAAACGAAAAGTCGGTAAAATACCAAACTTCGTATTTAAGTTTAGTATCTTCCAGGGATGCCACACGAAGATTTTGGGGAAAATCCCCCCACCCCAAACTACCCTTTACATGGAACTTTTTTCTAAAATTTTGATTTTCTTAAAAATGCTCATAATGATTTTGATTAAAATATCGTATATTAAAGATATTTACCTAACAAATAAAATGTATATCTTGAATTTTCTGGGAATAGCTTCTGAAGACCTGTTTATTCTGAATGAATTTTGCTTAATTTGGCATAACTAGTAAACTGTAAGAGATAGACAAAAACTTACTAAACAAAAAATTTAGGTCTTGTTAAAATACACAAGTTATGTCATATACATTTTTCTCGTGGAGCTTACCGTTTTCGAGGTATTCATTGTTATTAGTTTCAGTTGTGAAGTACTTATACTTTTATCAGACGGGAGTGTCCGTTTTTCTTTTGTTCTACTCCTGTCCAAGAAAAGAAGTGATTTGTGATGAAAATCGCATAACGATAGCTTTTAAAACATTTGACTATTGGTTTAGCCTAGTGTATTCCCTTATTTTCTTCCCACTTATATGGATCTAAATAATAACAACATTGTGCTAATGAGTACCACGATTAGCAAGGTGCAGAAAGAAGAAGAATCTTATGAACAAAGTTTGTAGAACAGCTAGAGAAAGCCATGTAGTGTAACACATCAGATGTTTATGATATGCATCCAATTTGTTTTGTTTTTGCATATTTAATTGTTAATGGAATATATTTTAAGCTCAGTCCTATATCTTGGCTGGGCATTTTGTACAATAATGTGCAGCCTTTAGTTCTTCTTAGAAATTTCATTTCTGTTGCTTATATTCTGTGTTACTTTTTCTTAGTCATTCTACCATGCTTCACTGTCATAGATTAAGGCAGGTGTAGAATATATAGAATTTTAATTTAGCTTCTATTCTTTTTTGTTTCATAAAGCAAAAGATAGTACCATACACTTTTGAAATCTGGAGAGTTTATCTGAATCAGTTTCTTCTTTATAACATATTACAATCTAAGAAATTGAAATGACATACTTGATCTACTATGCTTCCATTCTTGGAATGAACTGGATGTCTTCCTGTAAATGCCATGACCTGCCTCTTCTTATAAAATATCTTAAATTATAATACTCACATACAGTAAAATCCCATGGTTACGATCCTGATTATAATGCTATTGTATACATTACACTCCATTTGTAAAATCCCTGAATGCTCTATATGAATACTTCATTATTTTACCCCCCTTTAACGCTTCCAAATCCTTTCATTTGATCTTTTGGGTAAAAATGAACAAAATCATTGTATACAATTTGCAAAATGTTTAATGTTTTAAAATTATGATGAGAAAATAGTTTGACTGTTATTAACTGCCAAATCTAGATCGCTTTACTTGGAAAACTATTACAATACAAAATGGCAAAGCTTAAATGTAATAATTAGTGGTACAAGTACAGAGCAATCAAAATAACAATGATTTCATCTTCTTCATTTTGCACTGTACTCAACTCGAATACTCAGAGATAATATTTATTGTACTGTACTTTGTATTAAATTGTGTCAAAATTGCTTTTTGATATCTAATAAATCACATCCTATGTGTAATGCTATTTCATTTAGTATATGTTTGAGCCATACTCCCCTGAAGAGCATAACTATTGGGTTTATTAAATGTCTTTACTCAAAACTGCTTTTGAATTACTTGTACTAAAGTGGGCAAGATCCATACTGATCCCTGACATTTGCCTTACCTCGTGGCTGCTCTGTCATTCCATCCACGGCTGCAGCAACAAACCTCTCAGTCGCTGGGCAGGGGCTCTTCTACTAAGACATTGTAAACTTCATCTTCATCGTTGTTTCTAAAGTCAAAACCACTGTCATTATCATTGGCAATAGTTACAATTGCTGTAGAATTGCTTGGCACCAACTGAAACTGCATTGTGGAATGTTTGTTACATCTTGCAACGAGGATGATGACATTGCTTGCATGACATGAATCTATTGGCAGAGAGGCAGACACACCTCTTATCAGCTGAGATAGTGCGCTGGCTGTGAGGGATCACTGTGGATATCCCCGAGTTTAACTGAGGCAACAAAATGCGTATGACTCTAATAAGAAAAGAAGCATTAGCTGACTACCTGCATTAGCTGACTAAATGGTATCTTCTTGTTGTGAACTAAACAAAATTTGGCCCTCCTTCACCATTAAATTTCCTGGAATTAAAAATTACTTACCTACTTTTTGCTTTATATATTACACAGGAGCTGTTCAAAAAACTAGTGCCACATCAGTGTCTTGGTGCCATATGGTCCAGGAGGGACAAGAACAGAAGCCATGAGGCTGCTACAGTTCTGGCGACAGTGAATCAGTTTAATGCTGTTTCATTACGTGTCATCAGTACAGTTCTAATGGACCCTGACATAAGACCTTCAGAACGTGCCAGAGTCATAGCAACTTGGATTGACATAGCACAGGTTTGGAAAAATTAATTTTTATCTTTTAAAATATTTAGAATATCACAGCATTTGATATTTGGTACAATATAGTCACTCTGTACCAGTGTTGTAAATTAACCAAAAACAATAAATACTATTAATTCAAAATCTTCTCGGGCTTCTAGCCAGGTAAAAACTTGGCTTGACACCAACGTTTCGAAGAAGTGCAACTGATCAGTCCACCCTGAAGACGAGGAAGATGCACTTCTTCGAAACGTTGGTGTCAAGCCAAGTTTTTACCTGGCTAGAAGCCCGAGAAGATTTTGAATTAACACGTCGCCAGGAAAGCTTCAGTTCTTATAATAAATACTATGTTCCTGAGTCTCAAACCATTTCTTGAAGTCATATCTCATAGTTGTGCATAGTGCCCCAGTAGTGTAGATTGTATGTTGCACAGATTTGATACATACATATATACATAGAGTATAGTGAATGTGTATGTATGTATATATATGAAGCATGTCTGGAAAATAAGTACTGGTTTGGTAAAATATTTGTTTTCACAGCAACATTTATTTGTATATGAAAGAGCACCATTGCCACCATTGTTCAGGTATTTGTCATAGCGGGGACTCAACTTTTGTAAAGTGTGGCCAGTGAAGACAGCCATTGCTGGACACCATGTTTTGCATTGTCAAAGTGCCTTCCTCCAAACCCATGCTTCAGGTTCAAGAACAAATGGTAGTCACAAGGTGCGAGATCAGAGCTGGTGGAACTGCTCCCAACCAAATTGTTGAACAGGGTTTTATGTGACACCTGCATTATGGGGGCATGAAGCAACATAATATCTTGATTGAGCATTCTACACCTTTGCTTTGAATTATTGTCACCAAAGATTTCTCAATGTACAGTATTGTACTGCATTTAATGTTGCATCTTTGGGAAGGAACTCAATAAGCAGAATGTCTCATGTGTCCCAGAGCACAGTGCACATGATTTTTCATGCTGACAACATTGTTTTGAATTTTTGGCATTTGGGGGATCATGTGAGCCTCCACTCTATCGGCTGTTCTCATATCAGAATGATATGACAAACCAAGTTTCAGCACTGGTCACTAACCTGTTTAAGAATTCATCTCCCTAGTCATTATATTGGGTAAGAAATGTCAAAACACTGTCCAATTGCTTTGTTTTGTGGACATTCATAAACATTTTTCAGAACACAGTTTACAATAATTTAAAGGGTTTGTGACAGTTGCAAAACAGTTTTTGAAATTCGTAGAAACACACTACAAAGTATTCTTATTGTGAACTGTCTATTTGCACAAAATGCCTCACTCACTTGAGAAGGCTGCCAGTCTATGGTTTGCAATGAACACAGACTGTCCATCATTGAATTGCAAAACTCACTTTCTCACCATTCCATTTCACCATAAATCTCCACAAGTTGCATCTAAAAATCATATTATGGAATGTACTTCACAGTCAGGGGGATCAGAAATTTTCTTAAACAGTTTGAACAATCAGTAGCAACAGTAAACACGTAATCTGGCTGTAATGGCGTCAGTGGACAGGCAATGAACCAGAGAGATGAGTGCCCGTGCATGGAACTATGCTGTTTTAGAACGAAATGGTACTTATTTTCTGGACTCGCCTTATGTATGTATACATATATTACAGAATAAATAAGATTCTGCAGGTGGGAATGGGGCTTAAACTGTGAACCCTTTTGTTTGAGATTCATACATTCTATTTTATGTAAGAGCAAAAGGACAAAGTGATGCTAAAAGTATTCTATAAGGTTGTGATCATGATGAAAACTTGGTAAAAATATATTTAACATTATAAATAAAGTATTTGAACATATCTTTTAAGTGCTTTTACAGCTATTAGATATGCTCTAAAGACCTACTCTTCAACAGTTGGTTCATTGCATGCACCTCAATAATATTAAATTAAAAATAAGACACTAAAACACTTGTAAATATACAACATTAATCTGTTTAAAGTCTTGATTGAATGCTGACAGAACTTTAAACTGATTGGAGGGGCAAAATAGCAAGAAGTTTTAAAATTTAATAGAAACTTAACGTGTGCTGTGTGCTTCTTTGTATCTTCTTTTGTCATATGCTATTTATATCTTTAAGCTTCTACTGTCATGTGGTTCTGAGAAATTGTCAGTAGACAAAGATTTACAACAAAAGAATCTGCTGAACAGCTTATCATTCTGTGGCAAAACCTGACTTCTATTGTTACAAGAGGAAAGTCATATACACTTAAATCATTTCTGCTTGAATTTTATAGATACATAATTAACACACAAAACTCACAATTTCAGAACTAATAATTTCTTTATTCTCAAAGTTACTTCAAAGAATACTAGGAAATATTTTGTGGAGTACAATTTGGGGATTACTGTACTAAATCATTAGTATAAAGATAACGGTGATTATAGTTTCTGCTTTGAAATATTCACATTTTTTCACTCATATTTTTTTTTAGATAAATTGAACTTATTGTGTTACAACAACAACAACAAAATAAGAAACAAAAAGAATGACCTCAATATATCCTTCACCTCCTAAATAGTTCTTAGCATTTTTGTTTTAAAAACAAATGTATGGTTGCAGTGATAATTTTGTTCCACAGGAATTGAGAGTGCTCAAGAACTTTTCATCTCTGAAAGCAATTATATCAGGTCTGCAATCAAATCCAGTATACAGGCTACAGAAAACATGGCAAGCACTACCTAGAGAGAAGGTATGTTAATTTGCATTCTAATATGCATTGCTAAATAGCTGCTTATTTAAATAAAACAAAAGAATTGGAGTAGGTTTTTGTAACACAAACAACAGTGAGTAATTACTTACTGGGACTTGTTCCCATTTTCAACTCTTAATTCCGACTAAATCTCGCTTTGTTGGCATCGATGATGAGGGTGGGGGTGTTTCACTTGTGGATGCATCTGATGCTGGATCTATGAACTTCCAAAGGTTGCTGTATGGTAGTAAATCAAAATTCATGATATGGCTCATTTTCTTCATGTAGATCTTCTCCCAGACATCTAATTCTGTGGTTTATACGCTGGTTTTAACAGCGAAAAATGATAGGCAGCTGCTAAAAGCAGCATATAAATGTACAGAATTAGATTCTGGACGAAGATCTACATCATGAAGAAAAAGAGTCACATCATGAATTTTGATTTATCACCATACAGCAACCTTTGGAAGTTCATAGCCCCAGCACCAGGTGCCTACACAAACGATACACCACCTCCCTCATTGTTGATGCCAACAAAGCAAGATTTAGTCGGAATTAAGGGTTTAAAATGGTAACAAGAGTTCCCAAAACTAGCTCCAGTATGTAATTACTAAGTGTTGTTTGTTTTACAAAAACCGACTCAAATTCCTTTGTTTTATTTAAATCACGTCACTGTCACAAACTTCTTTGCATATTTGCAAGATTTCAGCTTCTTATTTATTATTGAAGAGCATAAAATTGCTACTTAAGCTGTAAGTACATCCATAATTCTATGTTCATATATTTCATAATCAATATCAAAGTGTTCTAGAAAACTTACATAGTGTAAAATGTAAAATAGTGCAACTGATGCAGTTGCCTTGTCCTCTCTCTTAACATTTCTTAACAGCTACAAAAGAGGTTCAATACAATGTGCTTTAGGTCAGAAATGTGTGCAAAGGACAAAGTAAATAATAATGTATAGTGATAAATTGTCCAAGGTCTGATATGCAAAAGTTTTCTATTTATTCCTAAGTTTTTGCCATTACAATTTTGTTGTAATTCCATAAAACTATTTTTTCAGAAAATTATTGTTCATCTATATATTGCACTAATCACAACTCTTTCCCGTATGAAAAGTGTTTTGCAATACCTTGATTATAAGCATTTGTTATTTTAAGAGCGTGAGACATGATTCAACGTTTAGAAAAAAATAGTGAATACATGTCAACTATAAGCTCTTAAAAACTTAAAAATGAATGTTTAACACTTCATATTACACTGCATTTGTTATCTGTGTGCATTTTAAAGTTGAAATGAGTATTTCCAAAATGGCTAAAACTACAAATGACATAAATGGTATGTTTTGGCACTTTTAATTGCAGCCATTCACCAAGCCAGAATCTCAATGATTTAGGATAGGATATTAATGAGTATTTTGTAGAAATTGTTTCATATTAAAATTTGTAAAGAATGTTTTTCAAAACATCTGAAAATTTGAGAAATTGTCTTAGTAATATTAATGCGTATGTATCTTTAAAATTATCTTATTTTATTTTGAAAAAATGAATAAAATGCACAATGCATTTATTTACATTCGAGAAAACTTGAGTAATACATATTATGTTAATATTTATTGACATTTGAAACAAAAATAAATTACAGTAAAACTGTAATTATGCCCTTCAATGCCCATAATAATCAGATAGCGTTACACATGGGATCAGGAATAGATAATATGTTGATATTTTGCAGGTTGAACTGTTTGAAGAACTTGCAAGGATATTCAGTGAAGATAACAACCAATGGGCGCAGAGGGAACTGTTGATGCGTGAAGGGACAGCAAAATTTGCAGACACAGTTGGAGAAAATGATCGGCAGCTTCAGAAAGTCTTTCAGCGACAGTTGAATAATAGTGGGGTAAGATACTTGTTACATCAAATAGTTATAAAACAGAAATTAAAGTGAATGTGCCAGGAAGACTTATATTAGTGGCAACTATTGGGTTGTATTTATAATAATGAATAAATATGATAAATATTGGATATCATACTTAGATGGAGAAATCAGCTGTTAAATTTAGAGAGAATCCACAAATTATTTAGCAATTTTAAATCCTACCTGTATGTGTGAAATGGAAAATAGAATTAAGCTAGGCTAAGCTTGCAGAAGCATAAAGGTGCATATTTACTGCCAACTTTTTATATGGAACTTGTTTCTGTACATGTTATCTTTAGTTTGCGACAAGTTGAACAACAATTTTATGCTCTATACAAGTGTATGCCTTTACTTGTATTCTATTTACATTAAACAAAATTAATAGGTGTTACTATAGCAGTTAATATTTAATTACTATGTTAATATTTGTGTTACTTCACTGTTACTACATTTTTACATATAAAAAGAATTAATAGGATTGAGAAAAATGAAAATGATGTTAATCAATTTAAAGGTATTGTTTGAGGGATTAAGAAGTATTATTTTATTGATTATTTTAATATAAGGTTGCTATTAATAAAATAACGTTTTTTAATTATGGCTGGTTGGTTGGTATCTAATGTTGAGCAGTTGGCAGTGAAGCCATTTGCTCTCTTGCATCCCAGTATTTTGATGTTATATTGTCATCTTGACTAAAGTTTGGGCAGTGCAGTAGGTGGTTTCCACCCATATCTTCTTTAAGTATACAGAAAGGACACAGAGGAGATCTTACTATACCAATCTTGAATAAATGTTTATTGAGACAGTCGTGGCCTGTTATGAGTCTAAAACTGGCTACAGAGGATTTTTTGGTAGTGTAGTGATTCTGGTCGTGTTATTACATAAATTTTGCCATGATTTGCCTTTTGCTTGTGATACTTTATCTTCTTTAATTTTTTTTATTTTATGTTGATATAATGATTCTTTTGATAGAGTGATAACTTATTGGATCTGATGAATTTGATGTAATTTTATTACCTTTCTTGGCTAGAAAGTCAGCTGTTTCATTACCCTGTGCTGGTATCCATTGAAGTATTAATTTTTTATTTAAATTCATTAGTTGTTTTATGATTTTGCAGCATTCTGCAATATTTAAATTATTAGGTGTTACATCAGATGTTATGGATATAATAGCTGCTTTAGAGTCGGATAATAGCACAACTTTTTCAAATTTATTTGTATAATATAGTAGGTTTTGTAAGCTCTGAAATATTGCCGAAATCTCTCCATCAAAATTTGTGGTATTTAAACTTAATCTTTTGTAGAAAGAGAAGAGAGGGCATAGTGCACCTGCACCAGTACCACTGTTATTTGGTTTGTCAGTATAAACATGTAGCCATTCTTTGGTAGGGTATTTTAAATTTATTATTTCTAGTGTCATTTGTTTCAGAACACACAAAGAGATTTCAGATTTTGTAAATTCTCCAGCTAAGTGTAGATAGTGTTCAATATCAAATAGTTCTAACGGGTTAGTATTTGTTTGTATGTTTTCTTTTAAGTTTTAATCTATGTTTGACTTCTTTGACTTTATTAGGAAACTTTGTTGAGTTTTTAGGTTTACTTCCCAGTCATTAAAAGGTAGTCTGATTAATTTTTCATATTGTAAGATGGTTGCTTGTTCAATGTCAAGTTCCAGTCTTGGATTATTTGTTAAAATTTGTAGAGCAAGTACTAGGGTCGTTTTAACAGCTCCAGTTACTAGGCAAAGAATTTGATTTTGTAGAATATTAAGTTTTTCTATATTTGCAGTTACTAGTTTCTCTTCACAATATTTAAATGTTGGTTTAATATACATCTTGTAAAAAGTGTTTATAGTTTGTGTAGTGCTTCTCCATTTCTTGACTGCCAGTCTTTATAATAGTGGTAATTTTTTCCTTGTTTTTTTTTATTATATTATCAATGTGTTTTCTTCATATTAATTTTGTATCAAAAATAATACTTAAATATTTGGCGTCATGTGTTTCTCTGAGAGGTTCTCCATTTAGTTCAAGGGAAATATTTTTTGGTTTCTTCCTTAGTGTAAATAGTTGATAATTTGTTTTCTGTGTATTAATTTTCAGTAAATTATTAGATGTCCAATTCTGTAATGTCGTCAAGGATTGTTGTGCTATATTTATTAATTGTTGATTTTGATTTTTCGGTTTAGAATTCCATATGACTACATCATCTGCAAACATTAAGACTTTTGATTCTCTTTTTTGTAATTGATATGGAAGATCATTGATATAAATATTAAAGAGTGTTGTACTAAGGATTACTGCCTTGAGGTACGCCAGGTGTGTCTGTTGATATTTTGATAATTTATCATTACATTTGGTAGCAATAAAGCATTGAATAATGAATTCACTGATCCAATGTAACATCACAATTTATGTCATATACATTTTTTTTTTTGTAGAGTTGACTGTTTCCGAGATATTCACAGTTATTGGTTTCACTTTTAAAATTATTATACTTTATTCAGACAGGAAATTGCCCATGTTTCTTTTCTTTTACTCCTAACAAAACAAAGAAACAAATTTCAATGAGAGTCACATAGTGATAGCTTTTAAAACATTTGGCTATTGCTTTAGCATAGTGCATTCCTTTAGTTCCTTTCTACTTATATATGGAACTAACTAATAACAACATTCAGCTAATTCTTATTAGGTATTAGCATGGTGAAAAAAGAAGAATAATCTTTTGTAAGACGTTTGTATGTAGAACAGTTAGAGACAATCATGTGAGTGTAACCATCAGATTTTTCTTAAAACATTTATACTAGCCCTAAAGATTTGAAGCAAATCACACAAAAATTCAATTGTGTTGAACATTTTTAAGGTGAAAAAATGCAGAAAAAATATAAATCGAGAAAAACTGGGTTGATTATCTTTCCAACTAAAGTCATATCTTAGCATGAACTAAATACCAATATCAATCTTAAGTAGTGTAGTCTATTTTATTTGTGTATTTGCATAAAAATGCGACGTTATGCTTTATGAATAAGTTATTAGGTACTGATGCACAGACATATTCTAACTCTATTTGTGCACAATTTAGTAATATCAATATATAGCAAATAATAATGCTCAATATGATAACTGTTCCAGATAATTTGAACCAATTATTTTGATAGAGATTTCTGTTCATATTGCCTTTCTTTCTCTTTCAGAATATTAGTCATGGTACCATTCCGTATTTAGGAACATTTCTCACAGATCTTACCATGATTGACACAGCAATTCCGGATACTGTTTTTGATGGTCTCATCAACTTTGATAAGAGACGCAAAGAGTTTGAAGTTCTTGCCCAGGTAAAAGAGAAAGTTTTTTATTATAAGTTAATGTAGTGATACAATATTGCATGTCAAACATTTCCTTCAGTAAAGCTAAATTATTTATGCATACAATGAATACACATTGCTATTTTATTTATTTGTTGTTCTTTACTTATCTGAGGATGGGCTGATAAAGTGCTCATTAATGTCAATGTACCATAGAGTTCAGTGATATTTCCAAGGGTGGGAAAAACAAATAAATTATAAATAAGCCAGAAAAACAAACGTTTATTTAATACAAAGTACAGTATTTTAATGAAAAGCATGTACAACAAAATAACAAACTTATATTGTGCTTTCTTTAAAGTATCTACTCTCTACTACTTCACAAGCCCTAGGCATTTGGTTTATAAGTTCTTGAAGGTACATATTTTGGTTTTATTCATTTCCATGCTTCCAGGATAACTTCCCAGAGAAGGTTTTCCTCTATTTAGCTTGTCCCATAAGAGTTCTGTGAAATTGCATTCTGTACTAACACTGTATTTTACATTAAAAACAGAGCAAATCTTAGCATTTAAATAAATGCAGCTTGTCATTTTGTAATATAGTATTATTTGGAATTACATTTTAGTGTAATTTGATGCTGGATAACAGTTTCTTAATATAATTTAAGGGTTATAATTCTGTATTAATTTAGCTACCTTACATGCAGCCATATTGAAGCCAAATTCTCGTTTTTGCTTCTCTTAAAACCATTTAGCTAACAATCTTTTGAATTAATTAAAATAACAGCGGGAATACATAGTGAAGTACTTTCACCTCCTCCTCCTCCTCTTCAAGCAAAACATTAATAAAGAATACAGGCTGTAGGAAAACAAATCTTAGGCAAAGTTTTTAAAACTAGACATAATGTTAGTAAAACAACTTATAACCTTAAGTAAAGTTAATTTATGTATAAAATAAACAATAAATTCTGTAAGCTGCTTATCTAACCTGGTAGGTATAGCTTACAAGAGTCTAGAAGGGTGAGCAGGAAGTGAGACATGGGAATAGTAGCAACAGTTAAAACAATGTTATGACTCTAACGTTGTTTGTTATTCTGCCATTACATGAGGATTACATTTCCTTTTTATGTGGTTTATGTTGTGGAGCTAAGCAAAGAAACATATTTGGCTTGAGTACAACATCCTACACAAGTTGAGGTTATGTCATTGCAATCATCATTCTCTAGAGAGATTTGTGGACAAGAACACAGAAAGATTGACTTTGTAGTTTAAGTAAAATGTATGGTGGGTCGGTACTGGGTTCATGCCCGGGCATGGGTTAATGTATTGAAATGGTGTGGACATTATGGTTGGATTTGCTCAGGGTTTTTATTAGCATGGAAACTCTCTTTCAGGTGGTGGTGAGACACAAGTGCTTTATTAATTGAGTCCGGCCTTTTTCCGCCGTAGAACACACGTGTATACTTCTTAATTTTTTTACTGTGATGTTACACTTTACTTGCCTGCTAATGTTATTGTTTATTAATGTTGAGGCTGTGATTTTTTACGTACTATGATCGGTCTTAAAATCACTTACTTCTGTCACAACTAAGGATTACACCATGTGCTCAAATACCACATTTCTTCGTCAAGTGCCTTAAAATGTCGCCTGACCAGCGGGAATCATTGTCTTGTGTCCCGTTAGTCGCCTCGGGCAGGGTCCATTCATATTCACCCCTTCGGTTCAATGCACGGCAGGTAACAGGATCTTGTACCCTGGGCACGTGATTTATACGTGTTGAAAGTATTTCTACCCTTCCCATTTTCATTGTACATTTATATAATTTTGCCCCAGGCCAAGATATGTACTGTCTCAATGGAGAAAGAAAGCTTTTTTTAATCTTTATATGGAACCCCTTTTTGTATATAAGTAAAGCAGTGTTTTAAATGTACCAAATAAAAGTAATAGAATTTTACTTTAATATTACTTAATTCATAATTATTTTAGTATATTTTCCTGACTAATTTTATACACACATACTTACGCACGCATGCACACAACATTTCAACTTGAAGATCCTATTGTGAGATTAAACTCTATGCCCAAACTCTAGATTGTAATCATGCTTGGTTTAACGTATAACATATAACAAACTTCTATTTTGATTTCAGATCAAGCTTTTACAGGGAGCAGCCAATGCATATAACTTGCCAGAAGACTCGTCCTTTGATCGCTGGTTCGATTCAATATTAGTTTTAGATGACAGAGAGGCATATGAATTATCTTGCCAGATTGAGGCACCAGCACCAGGCCAGAGTAGTATGGGTACTACAAGAGAACACAGGCATAAGAGGAGAACAGGGTAAGTTCAGAAACTTATACAATGTATACACGTTAGTCTTCTTATCCTGTGGATTGGTAACTAGGAGCCACACATTCTACAGATGATGAAATGTAGGTGCTCACACTGCATTTACCAGCCTGTGTCATTTAAGGCGCAATGCTCTTCATTGTTATTGTTTTCTGCTAGCATGATGATTAACATGCTGGAAAATCAGGATGAAAGTCCAAAGTGGTTGGTTGGTTGGCACTAATGTTGAGCAGTTGGCAGTGAAGCCATTCGCTCTCTTGCATTTCAGTATTTTGATGTCATATTATTATATCGACTTAAGGTTGGGCAGTGCAGTAGATGGTTTCCATCCATATTTTCTTTAAGTGTACAGAAAGAACACAGAGGAGATGTCACTATACCAATCCTGAATAAGTGTTTATTGAGACAGTCATGGCCTGTTAGGAGTCTAAAAGTTGCTACAGAGGATTTTCTTGGTAATGTAGCAATTACCAAAGCTAAATCACTGTTCTGGATACATGAATTTTTTAAAAAAATTCTTATCTGTTTATATTGTGAGAACATTCTAGAAAATTCAATTTGACTGCACAGTTAGGCAGTGAATTTACCTATAAATATAAGATTCCAGCCACTTGTGCTCACTGGGAAGCAATGCTTTCGATTAGGAAGTGTTTGGATATGTGTTAATGTTCAAGGAAGTGAGAATGCAGCAGAGACATGTTTTTATCAATATAGTTTCAAAGAGAGGAGAATACCTACAGATCACATGTTTGTTCAGGTTTAGAACCAACCTTACAAATCAGGAACAGTACAATTTATGTTCAGTAAATAGTTAACAATTTGTGTTTCATTTAAATTCACACACCATATTTATCTGAATACAAGACAATGTTATTTTCAGAAATATTAATGCTTAGAAATGAGGAATCATCTTGTGTTAACACAAAACCAATTTATATAACTCAAGCCCAAATACCTTTATTTATTTGATCAGTTGGAATTACTGCACTCGTATTACTGTTATACCTTCCAGTTCTAGCAGGAGCTGTCACAATACTTTTAGCTGACCAAAATCCATATACCATACAGGGAAAAAGTAGGTCTCAAACTTCGCGAGCATGACAGTGGCGAAGCCTGGGGGAAATGGTATAAATTACTATGACCTATGGTTGCACATAAGGGGCAGATTTTGTGCATTTCATTTTGGGCCATAAATTAGCTTCTAATGGGCATATGACCATTCTCCTAGTAATAAAGATTCTTCTCCGAGACTAAAATAAAATTAAAGGACTTCCTTTCACTTTGTTGGTTGTACATAATGTTGTATTTGAAACCAACAGTCAAGCAGGAAGAGAAAGGATATCTGCACCTCCCTATCGTACATGGTACTGGTACATTTCCAATTTCCTCTCTTCCTCTGTGTGTTGCATAATGTGAATTTATGTGCAAATTCAAATTCGGTAAAACATTTTACAGTATATTATATTAAGTATTTTGTTTTGTTAGGAAATAGTACCCATAATCATCATTACAGCTATGCTGCTACCCTGTCATCACCTTCTACAATTGCACACGTTCTATACATCTTCATATTCCCCACTCCACTCTTTTGCTTAAAACTTGAGTTTAGGCATACATTCGAATTAGCTAAAATGTTTTACTATACATTATATTGAGTATATTGTCTTAATTGAAAATTGCATCCATAATCTTAGCAATAGTTAAGCTGTCCCATAACCACCAAACATAGACATGCCGGTACATTTCTGATCTCCTTTCTTGGCTTCTCTCCCGCTCACAATGTGAATTTCTGCACAAATTCAAATTAGGTAAAAAAAAAATGTCTAAATAGAAAATCATATCCATGATCATCATAACCTAAGCTGCCACCACTGCCATTAGCACATTCTATCATCGCACACATGCCTTGCATTACCGTTTTCTCTTCTCTGTCTCCCACTTACAATGTGAATTTATGTGCAAATGTAAAATAGCTAAAAACATTTACAGTGTGTTACATTAAGCATGTTGTGTAAATAAAAATCTGATGTGTTCCATTCACATGACTTTCTCTGTATCTCTGTAAATTATTGCTGTTAATAAGCTTATCTTTTATTTAATTCATGCTAATCGAGAAAAATTAGCAGAAATAGTCTTGTTTCTTACTTTATTGTAAGTAGAAGCGAAATAAGGGAGTACCATAGGTTAAAGTGAAAGCCAAAAGCTGGTTACTATGTGACTGATGTTCCTTTGTTTGTATGGACAGGAGTTGACAAATTCCAGTATAAGAAAAGCATAAGTTTTTCAAAGCTGAAACCAAGAAAAAGGAATATCTCAAAAACGATCAACTCCATGAAAAAAAGTATATAACATTAATTGTGTGTTTTAATATACTCTACATTTTTTGTGTGTTAAGTTTTCGTCCACCTCTTACGGTTTAGTAGTTAATGAAAAATTCATCCAGAATAAGCTAGTCTTCAGAGGCTATTCCCAGAAAATTCCAAATATACATTTTATTTGTCAGGTAAATAACTTTAATATACGACATTTTAATTAAAATCGTTAGAGCCATTTTTGAGAAAATCGAATTTTTCGAAAAAAGTTGCATGTAAAGGGTGGTTTGAGGTGGGGGGATTTTTCTCAAAATCTTTGTGTCGCATCCCTGGAAGATACTAAACTTGAATACCATGTTTGGTATTTTACCGACTTTTCGTTTTTGAGGTATCATGTTCACAGACACACTGACACACGGACACACGGATACACACACACACACACACACGGACCTTTTTCTGAAAATACTTTTTTTGGATACAGGGGACCCTAAAACATATATTTCCGGTGAAATCTCGGTATCAAATTTTTTGGTGGAGTGCAATACATTCTCTATACACTATGTACATAGTGAGTATAGAGAAAGTAAAAATCTGATGTGTTCCATTCACATGACTTTCTCTATATCTCTGTAACAAATTATTGTTAATAAGCTTATCTTTTATTTATTTCATGCCAATCGAGAAAAATTAGCAGAAATAGTCTTATTTCTTGCTTTATTGTAAGTAGAAGCGAAATAAGGGAATACCATAGGTTAAAGGCAAAGCCAAAAGCTGGTTACTATGTGACTGATGTTCCTTTGTTTGTATGAACAGGAGTTGACAAATTCCTGTATGAGAGAAGTATGTTTTTCAAAGCTGAAACCAAGAAAACGGAATATCTCAAAAACGATCAACTCCACGAAAAAAATGTATATAACATAAATTGTGTGTTTTAAAGTGATCTACATTTTTTATGGGTTAAGTTTTTGTCCATCTCTTACGGTTTAATAGTTATGCAAAATTCATCCAGAATAAAGTAGTCTTTAGAGGCTATTCCCAGAAAATTAAAAATATACATTTTATTTGTCAGGCAAATATCTTTAATATATGCTATTTTAATCAAAATTGTTAGAGCCATTTTTTAGAAAATCAAAATTTTTGAAAAAAGTTCTATGTAAAGGGTAGTTTCGGGTGGGGGGATTTTTGTCAAAATCTTCGTGTCGCATCCCTGGAAGATACTAAACTTAAATACAAAGTTTGGTATTTTAGCTACTTTTCGTTTTTGAGTTTTCGTGTTCACAGACACACACACACACACACACACACACACACACACACACACACACACACACACACACACACACACACACACACGGATCTTTTTTTGAAAATACTTTTTTTGGATACCGGTGACCCTAAAACATATTTCCGGTGAAATCTCGGTATCAAATTTTTTGGTGGAGTGCAATACATTCTCTATACACTATGTACATAGTGCGTATAGAGAAAGTAAAAAAGTCATATCCATCACCTTCATTGAAGTTATATGGCCACACTGCACCCATACCGTACATTTCCATATTTCCCTCTCCATCAGCCACTCAAAACGTGAATTTCTGCACAAATTCAAATTAAGTAAAACAAATATAAATCAATAAATAAGGGACTTAATCAGCTTAATTTTTGACTAGTTTGTTCAAAATATATAGTTAAATTTCATTTCAACATTAAGTTATGTCTTCTTTTTATATAGATATTATGCTGATTTCCAAAATGAAATCCTGAAAAATGGGGAGGGGGGGGTCCTCTTACATTCGAAGTTGTCTTATATTTAGAAGACACAGTAATTGCACTAAATATTTGAAACAAATACCAAAAAAGCTATTATTTATCACTTTCATGCCAAACTTTTGATTCCTGTCAAACTAATTAAAAAAAGAGAGAGAGAAAAAAAATACCTTGAAGTGCCAATGTAAGCCTCAGACCTCACAACTAAAAACCAGCATGCACACTATTGTGATATGAATATAATGAATCATGCACACTGGTACAAAGCAGTTAATGTGGCTGAAATGTATACATTACAGTGCAATGGACAGTGTTAATGGCATAGGCTGTAAAAGTTTGGTACTGTGTAACTTCTAGGAGGGTAAGAGGAGTCATTTGGTATATCTGGGCATGTATGGGTTTTGTGTGTATGTTGTTTTTAGTTTTCAATAATGAATGAAATCTATTTGTTATATTGTTCTTCCATTTTGTTTTTCAGACTAGGACATCGGAAAAATGATTCAATTGCAAGCACATCCAGCAGTTCTAGCAGCCAGTTCTACTATGATCTGGATAGCCTTCCATCTTCACCTCATAATTCATTAGACAGGAAGGTAAAATTAATCATATACTATCCTATATAAGAATTATAATTGAAAGCAGTGCATAAATAATTTTAATTCTAAATTTAAAAACCTGTGTTCCATTCACATAACTTTCTGCATCTACGAAGGCCATACTAAAAGTCATATTCCAACAATATAACAAAAAGGACTGCAGGATTGTAAGCTACAGACTTGACACCATATGTTGCTATATTGTGACTCATTAGCTTCTATCATGTGGCCACAGGCAGTATTTCCAAAATGGTGGACATTGTTTCGTTTTGAGAGCATGCTGTCATTGAATTCCTTGTTAAAAAGGGAAAATCTACTGCTGAAATCCACCGCAGACTTCAACACACCTTGTGAAACATTTCAAAGACGGGAACATGAGTATCCAAGATGGGCACTCTAGCAGTTGCCCTTGAACTGTCTCCATGGAATGCAAAATGAGTTGATGAGCTCATTAGAGAGGACATGCTTATCACTGTGGCTGAAATTGCTGCAAATCTCCAGTAGTACAATGATTGCAAGTTTGTGCTCATAGTTCCACGTTTGTTGATTGAAGTCCAGAAACTTCAAGAAAAACCATCACCATCAAAGATTTCAAATTGTAAGTGATGGTTTTTTGACGAGTATTGTGACAGGCAATAAAAGCTGTCACCATCATTACAGGTCTGAAACGCCAGACTCTGGGCTGGCATCACTTGGAGGATATTTGGAAAGCAGTATGTCAGTGTCTTCAGGCAGCTGGAACACAGTTCTATTGTAATAGTATATACAAGATTGATTCAATAAATAACCAGAAAAGTTGTATAAAACTTGACATAACTTGTGCATCTTTGTTATGTTTTGGTGGTGCTCTAGAGCTATTATCAGATGGCTTGGCACCTCTGTCTCGTAAATGGAATGCTGGTATTTAGTGAAAACAAATATAGGTTTGCACCAGCAAGGAGCAGCAGAGTGTCATTAGATTTTTGTCAGTAGAAGGGTTGAAACCAATTGAAATTCTCCGTCGGATGGCAGTGCAATATGGTGAATGTTTTTGAGTTGAGCACAAGTGTTATGAATTTAAACTAGGAGTTGCAAACTAAATGAAGTGCTGGTAAGGTCATGTTGGACACCATCAAAAACCTGAAGTTTGTCTGCTTGCCCCACCCTCCATATTCTCTGGATCAGGCACTTTCAGATAAATCATATTTTTAACCCACTGAAAGAAGCTCTTAGTGGCTCAAGGTTCACAGATGATGAGGAAGTGTAGGCGGCAGTGCATACTTGGTTATGCACATGCCCCCAAGAATTTTTTTCACATGGAATTGAGAAGCTTATTCAGTGCTGGCATAAGTGCATAGAACTTGGGGAGGATTATGTTGAAAAATAATAACTGTCACATTCCATTCTCATAATAAAAGAAGTTACAATAAAATATTTCTAATTATTTATTGAATGACCGTTGTACAAGCGTGCAGTAAGATGAGAAAAACATGTGGAAAGCAATTGAGACTATGTTAAATGATGACAGAAAAGTCTGTAGATTAAGATGATGACTAGAAAATAAAGATTAAGATTTTTAAAAACTTTCACAACTTTCAGTATGACCCTTGTATTAAGTTGTCATGATGACAATAATGCTTGTTTTTGTGACTACTATTAGCACCATAGTAGGCCCAGTGGTTAGACCACTTGCCTCTCACTTAGGCAGCCTGGGTTCAATCCCAAGCAACTGTATGTGGGATTTCTTGGGTTCTCCAGTTTCCCCCATCATCACATTCCACCAGTGTTCCATCTTCATTCCATATCATCAGTGACATCGCCTGAGGTGCCATAGCAATAAAAGCGGGCATTAAACACAAAAAAAAAAAAAAAAAAAATACCATTTTTAATATTTATGACACAATAATTAAAATACCAAATTAAATCTTTTAAATTCGAGATAAACAAAATCTATAATCTATTTTAATATACTTTGATACACAACAGCTACTTACATTGTCTATCGTCATCATCGTTGGTACCTATAAATGTATGAAGTTTTACTGTAACTTGTTTTTATATGCATAAATATTTCAGGAAACACTTGCAAGAAAATGCAAAACATTAATGAATGTAAACTTATGGTTCAATTTTCAGACGTCACCATCACAGATGTCGTCCTCCTCAAGCAGTTCCTCACTTCCCTCGCTAGATGCTTCCATGAGCAGCAACAATACCAATACATCAGGAGCAAACAGTAGTAGCATGACAAGTCGCACATTAGCGGTACCCAATGTCAAGCCTCAGCATGATTTTTATATCATTCGTGTTACTGTTGAGACCAGCTCCGTTGAGACAGATGGTAAGAACCTTCTTCCTAAAAATTGTATTGCTTGCTGTAAAATATATACTTCTTTAAAAAGGTGAATAAATATGAGGGTCATTTGATAAGTTCTTGGAGTCACTAACAGCTGGGTAGTGCGGTGGTCACTTGCCTGCCTCACATTCAACAGGTCAGGAGTTTGAATCTCGCTTAGAGTGAATTACCCGGATAAAGTTTCTTATCAGGGTTTTCTCTTATCCTGAGAAGATGAATGTTTAGTAACTTTAAGTTCTATGGACCCCGAGATCATTTGAGCATCATTTCACCAATTTCATTCATTGTCTGATATGACCAAGCATGTTAAATCACGTTAAGTTACAAAAGAAAAAAAAATTACAAGTGGCTTCATTTAAACCTCAGTAAAGCCCTGTTATTACTTTTAAATGAATTGAGCCACCTTTTTTTTTTTTTTTTACAATTTTTGGTCTTTTTCACCTTCGTTTGGAAAGACTGGTTTCAGGGTACCTTAACTCCAGCTTCAGTTCCGTGGTTGACTGATATTACATACAACAGGTGGTTGGTGCAGCCTGGTGTTGTGCTGCCCTCTACTCTTGTCAATAGGGTGATGTCATCCATGGCAGGGACCTCAAAATTCATAAAGGAATCATCTTTCTTGGTGATAAAGATGTTTTTATACAAAATAATAATAAGTATTTTAGACAGTGGAGTGCCATAATTTAAATGAATGAATTCACCCTTTTTTACAGTTTTTGCTCCACTTTCCCTTCATTTGGAAATACTGATTTCAGAGTACCTTAACTCTATCTTCAGCTCCAAGATTGATTGATGCTACATATAACAAGTGGTTGTGTGCAGCCTGGTGTTGTGCTGCCCTCTACTCTTTTCAATTGTATGACATCATCCAGGACAGGGACCTCAAACTTTATAAGGGAATCTTCTTCCTTGTTACACTTCTCAAGGGATTATGGCCTAAATGCATAATAATTGATCAATTTAAGGCAATTTAATAGGAAATACAGTACAATAAATTACATTTCTGAAGATTAGAGTGCAGTGCAGTGCAGTGCAGAGCAAAATGAAGAACAAGAGATCATTTTTTACAAATAAGTCTTTGGTTATTAGGTAACCAATTTGAGTTAAATATGGATACTATAGTTTCACTTATTATATAGCTAGCTCTCTATCTTTGCCCTCATGAAACATCAAGGCTGGAGATAAAGTGGTGGTACACACTAAACAATGCTTCACAAGCAGAAATCAAACACAAAACAACAATATTTTGCTTATTTAAGAAAAAAAAAAAAAAAAAAAAAAAATTAAAAATACTCTTGCATAACTCAGCCAACAACTTTGTTGTAAAGTGTGCATTTCCTATAGAGGTGCAGAATTCATAATTTGAAATTATAGTGGGCAAAAGCTTCTATTTAACAAATGTGTGGGGATCCAAATCCCCCCAGCCAGGTATGCCCATGCCTATGTGGTGGCTACCATGCTAGCCAATATCCAAAGTTGGAGGTTCTAACCTGGTAGAAGGTTATGGATTTTTTTCAAACGTAAAAGTTGTTAGAATGGATTCCTTTGGAAGGGAAGTAAAGCCATTAATCCTATGTAATATTTATTTTCAGTTAAAAGAATGCCACACCTTTAAAGAAAAGATTTGTAGACCAAATTCCACTATTTTCACATCTGCCAATTGAAATTTTTTCCATCTATGGGGATGAGTTGATCTCTCATCATCATGAGTGATGAACTCTCAAACTAGAAATTAGGTGATCAAGAAACCAATTATGTTGGCCCAAAACATTGACAAGGCATGAGGGAATTTGAATTTATTAAATAGATTGATGGCAACAGATGAAGAGAATGAAATTAATGTTTTAGCTTGTAATGCAGTTTAATATTTTAACAAAAATCCTTATTTCTGTTTTAATTTTCAGGTATAGTGCTTTACAAAAGCATAATGCTAAGCAACAATGAAAGAACACCGCAAGTTATTCGCAATGCAATGTTGAAGTTAGGACTTGAAGGAAATCCAGATTCTTATACATTGGCTCAAGTGCTACCAGACAAAGGTATTTATTTAAAAAAGTTGTAAAAGCTTTGTGGGAGTTCAAGCTAAAACAAAATATAAAAAACTCGTACTTACATAAGCAGAAATGGGGTGTGGTGTTCCAAGCTATGTGAAATGCTATTTCTCTTATTTTAAAATATTCTTTCATTGTGATTCTGTCGCTATCACTTCACTTTTCACTTTTTATTATACATAATTTTGAGAAAAATAGTTATAAAAATATTATTTTAACTATCTCTTTCCTCATCCTGTTCGTGTGTTTTAGAGCAGTAATTACCAGTCACCCATACATTGAACAATGCATATCTGCAATACATTTACTGTATTTTGTGGACTATAAGACACAACTTAATTTTTAAGGAATTTTTCCCCAAAATAATATTTTTAAAATTTATTGTTACCTAGATTGCATTAAAAAAAAAATAATATGATGTATTCTATTCATTCACATTCTCTACCTATTCCCCCGAGAGTAACAATAAAAAAAGAGATGAAATGAAAAAGTTTAAGTAGTTTAAAATTGGAATCAATAACAAGGAATATCTCTGAAATGAACATTAGAAAAGAAATGTATATGACATAAATTGTGTGTTTTAATGAGATCTATATTTTTTGTGTGGAAAGTTTTTGTCTACCTCTTATGGTTTATCAGTTATATCTTGTTCTTTTCTCAGTTTTTTTCCTTTTTACACACCAATACCTTTGATTTCACTGAATAGCAAGAATTTCTTATTCTTTACAATAACTCTATTTCCTTTAAATAAATATGTATCCTCTGCTGCATCCATGGCTCTGTAACATTAGATAGGCAACCTTTGAAAACCAAATCTAGTGGAATTTCAGGGAAATATGAATAATTCGTTTACCTTATAACCTGAAATGAATCATAACTTTATGATGCTTTATTATGCAATTCTGCGATATTAAAATAACTTTAAAATCTGGATATGTTTCATAATCTTTGTTTATTTAGAAAATATAAAGTTTTGACACAGAGTTGTAGGTGGTAGTTAGCTAGATAATCCAAAATACTATGAGGGTCATCCAGAAAGTAACAAACCTCTAGGCATAACCAAATAATAACAAAAGATATCAACACAAAACCTCATTTTCAAAGATACAATACCTTACTCCATTTCTCAATGTAATCTCCATTCTGCCAAGATATTCATTACCTTGTCATTCCAGTTTTTCAATGCTGATGTTATACTTTTCAATTGCTAATAAACTTATTCGTTTTTTTGAATGCAGAAAATGTTTAGCCAATGAATTTTCTAGGCAATAACGCAAGTGTATAGTGCTAATACGATGAACAAGTCTTCAGTGAGGACGACAAAGGCTGGAGTGGAAGTTCATTAATCGTTATGAAGGATTTGAAAGCAAATGTTAATAAAAGAATTCAGAAAAATGAGTGTTTCACTTTGGACACTGAATGACTTTTTGAGTGGAAAAAATTTCCTAACCGACGAAGACCTCAAAGTGGTGGTGATATTTTGGCTGAAATCTTTAGCTGTATTAAACATTGATACCACATGACAGTAAATATCTTGACAGCAATTGTGAGAATGTTGAGAAATATAGCAAGGTACTGTAACTTTGTAAATAAAATTTTGTGTTGATCTCTCTTCTTATTATTTAGTTGTGCCAAACTGTATGTTATTTTCTGGATAGCACTCATATTAAAGAACAACATCACACATTTCTGCCATATTAAATTAATCTTAAAATCTACATGTTTCATAATACGTTTTTCTTTAACCAGAATTATTCCCTATCCCCCAAGAGTCTGGAAGTTTATATGAGAGAGTGAATGGGTGTGACTTTTTAGTATCAAGATAAAGTTAAAACTCATGTATATAGAATTTGTTTTTGGTGTATTTTTATCATGAATATCTTGGTTTTGAGGAAATTTTTATTTTTGTATGAAAGATAAGTATATTGTAATTGAATTTATTTATCTGTCATTGGGTAAATACAAAAATTTATAATAGACTTTGTCATGTACAACTATATATACAATCATATTCTCCCTGGCTATACAATAAACCCACAAGAGTTTCTGCCTGCTTAGATAATATATTTACCAACATTAATCAAACTGATGTGACTGATGACACAGCAATCTTTCCTTTCTCAGATCACGATGCTGTTTGGCTCAAGATAAAACTTAGACTAAGTAAACACATTCCCATATACTCAAAACGAACGGTGATCTCAAGACCCATTACAGATAACAAAATATTGAAATTTAAAAGTGCTTTAGGTAACACTGAGTGGGTGAACTTGCTGTGTGAGTCTCATCTCTCTAACCTTCTATCAACAGAGGAAATTTTTGAAAGATTTTTTACGGCCTTTACAAATACTTTTGAAAGTTGTATACCAGTAAGAAAATGTGTTGTTAACGTCAACTGTAATCGAAGGAACATTTCAAAAAACAAAAAGTGTAATTGGTATACCGAAAAATTAGCTAAAATGAAAGATAAAATGTTAATATATCTAGATATATTTAGGAAAGAAAGGACAGAGGGGACTAGGAAAGCTTACCTTAAAACAAGAAACGAATACAAAAATGCAGTCAATGAGGCAAAAAGACTTAATAACGTTAAGAGTATAGAATCCGCTAATAATAAATGTAAGACCGCTTGGGGTTTGATCAACTCCATTGCTAGAGATCACAAAAAAGAATCTATAGATATTGCCCCAGATGCTTTTAACAATTTCTTTATAAATTCGGTAGAAGAAATTAGAACCAACATTAAAAAGCCTAAAGAACACACGCAAGATCTAATAACACAACACAAGGTGGAAATTAATCAAAGAGGTTTTGTTTTCTCTGAAATAAATCCAGACGTCGTATTACAAACTGTTAATAACTTAAAGTCATCAGACAGCGTCGACATATATGGATTGTCCAAAAATTTAATTAAAAAAGTCATAGATTGCATTGTATTTCCACTTACGTTTTGTTTAAATAGATGTCTTATGGAGGGAATCTTCCCAAATATGCTTAAAACATCGAAATTTATCCCAATCTATAAAAAGGGAGACAAAAACTCTGCAGCCAGCTATTGTCCAGTATCACTAGTTCCCATATTTTCAAAAGTATTGGAAAGTCTTATTTATGCTCAATTATATAAATATCTAGACGAAGCCAACATATTTACAAAATCTCAATTTGGTTTCAGGAAAGGGAAGTCAACAGTGGATGCTATAGTATCACTGGTAAAAAGGGTACTTACAAGCTTTGAATCAAAAAATTGTGCACAGGCTACCTTTTGTGACCTTAGTAAAGCATTTGATTGCGTAGATCACACATTTTTAATTAAAACATTAAATTACTATGGAATAAAAAGCCCCGCAATAAAATTTTTTAGATCCTACCTGGAAAATCGTAAACAAGTAGTATGTAAAGGACACAAGAAATCAAGTATGGCAGAAGTCAAATCCGGCATTCCACAGGGCTCAATTCTCGGACCATTACTATTTTTATTAATGATAAATGATCTCCCATCCTGCTTACCCACTCACTCAGTCCTCTATGCAGTTGACACTACTTTTCTTGATGTTAGCACAGACTTGCAGTTACTTCAAACTGATATATGGTTCTGAGCCAATGGTTTTTTACTTAATGAGAATAAAACACAAAATATGTTATTTAATTTAAGAGAAGTCCCTTTTAATAATAGTTCTGAGAACGTAAAATTTTTAGATGTAGTAATAGATAACAAATTATCGTGGACATCACACATTAATTACATAACGTCCAAACTCTCCAGAGTAATTCACTTGATCAGAAACTTAAAAGTGCATATACCTGAAGTATATATTAGATCAGCCTATTTTGCATTTTTCCAAAGCATAATAACATATGGAATTTTATTCTGGGGAAACAGCTCACATGTTAACGAGATACTTCTATTACAAAAAAAAGTCATTTGAATCATTTCTGATGTACCGAAACTTGCACACTGCAAACCTTTATTCATTAAACTAAAAGTAATGACTGTAATAAATTTATACATTTACACTGTATTACTGTACATAAAGAGTCACTTACCTGAATTCCAAAATAGACAAGATATACATACATACAATACTAGAGGGGGTCAACATATTAATATGCCATACCACAGGTTAACCACATCCCAGAAGAGTTTTGAAATATTAGGTATAAAACTTTACAATAATTTGCCCATAGAAATAAAACAATTATCAGGATCAAGCTATAAGAATAAGCTCCATGAATGGTTAGTGGCTAAACCTTATTACTCAGTACAGGAATACTTTAAAAGGTAATGTTACTCAAAAACATGCTAAGTAAATTTGCTTCTCAAATGATTTTGTTACCTTAAAAGATATTATGTATTTACTTTTCTTAAATTTATCAATCACTCTGTTCTTTAGAATTTTGTATGGATAGGAAATAGTTAAGCAATTTTATTCATGTATAGCAGCTTGGTTATCAAATATTGTAAATACTCATTATATCTTAGTAATTTATTTGTAAACATATTGTTCTACTGAGAAGATTGTATAAAGCTTTTGTAATTTTGTGACGTCTATTGCTGTACAGCTCAATGACAATTATTATTATTATTATTATTATTATTATTATTACTACTACTACTAATATATAAAACAACACTCAAACTCATATACTATTCTTGTTCAGCTCTTCAAATTCCTGAATACTATATACAGGATTTTTCATCAGCCATGTATAGACTCTATTCTTAATACCTGAAGATTAAGGTTACATAGTCTATCTGGTAGTGCATTAAAAACTTTATACCTATTATTTTATAATGTTTACTTGTTTTACTTAATCTATGGTAAGGCATATCCAGTTTGTTTATGTTTTTTGTATTGTAATTATGTATTTCTTTTCTCGTACTATGATTTAGCATATTTTCTTTTACATTTATTAGAACATTATAAATATATAAATTTACAATTGTGAGAATTTTTAGTTTAACAAAAAGTATAATACAATGATCCATTTTTTTTTGGCATCTGATAGAATTCTAATGGCCTTTTTTGAATCCTTAGCACCTCTAATACACATGAACTCCTACCCCATAAAATTAACCCATACCTAAATATATACACACACACACACCTATATTTTTTAAAGATTGATTTATTGATTTTTCTTTACAGAAATGGTTCTGCCACCTAATGCTAATGTGTATTATGCAGTGAATACAGCATTCAACTTAAATTTTATATTGAGGCCAAAGAGGACAAAGTCTGAAGAACCAGTTGCTCCTTCCAGATCCAAGCCACCTAAGAAACTACTGCTTGCAACTTGAAAGAACAGGGTTCACGTGAATGTTTTAGAATAATCAATCATTCCTGTGAGTGGCAGCAGATTTTGAGTTAAGTTGCTACTTGCTACAGCATTCTAGCAGCCATCTTGTCAGCTGCAAGTGAGCAGGGAATACTCACAAGGCTAATGGAATGTAGTTGCAATAACCTTCTCTGCTACACATTACAAATGCAGGGACTATCAGTGATGCTCTCTGAAAGAATATTTGTTTTTCTTTCAATTGCTGAATATAAAAATGCTCTATGGATTTGTCTCAAAATGAAATTGGAAGATGGAGACGAATCAGTATGGGTCATAGCTGTCTGAGTTCCAGTTAAAAATGCAAGTAAATCAATTGGAAATAATATTTGCATCAGAAATTGAATGTGATATTCTTATATATAAAAATATATATGAAAGTGCAATACTTTAGTAGAATATATGTCTTCGAGCACAAAGCAGCAAGAAAGAAGGGAAAAGAAAAAGAAAATAAGAAATGAAGAGAGGGGTGAAAACAAATAAGGCTTGTGAAAATGATCTCAACAGCTTTGAGATCAACTTCATTATGGATGAAACCTTTAAAAGGTTATTTGATATGTATGTTGTGTTGTCAAAAGACATAGTTGGAAACTGTATGAAAATGCAGATCCAAGAGAGAGAGGACAGAGTGAGCGTGTGTTCATGGCCTTGGAAGTAAGGCCAAAAGCAATCTTTTGGTGACAGAGTGCAATTTTCCGTATTAAAACCTAATAAATAAACAATTGAGTGTACTCATGACAGCTGATATTAGAACATACTCTTTATACAAAAAAAGTTAACAAAAAAATCTATATTTGTTTAAAATTATTATTGCTGTAATAACTGTAAACTATTTTGAAGAGGAAGTAATACTTTCTCTTGAAGATAGATGTGATGATCTCATAAAAATATTTTTTTATTTTTATTAAAACTACAGAAAGCCTAAAGTAAGTAACTGTATTAAGTTTTGTTTAATTAAATGGGAGGTGTTATTCCAGATCAGTCCATTTATGTAAAAATTCCTGAAAAGAAATTAATAGCACAGTTACACATATCAACTGCAATGATAAGGTACTTAATTGCTGCATTAGAAGACAATGATGGTAGACGTTAGAGCGAATTAGAGTTTATCACACAAATATCATTAAGAGCATTCCTTGGGATTGTTTATGGCAGCATGCAGTTCCCTTTGTCAGTGCTGTCATTTGCCGGTGGATGGAGTTACAGCTGATAAATGAATGGGTTAGGGTCACATGCAACAACCTTTATCTCTGTTTGCTTTCTTTCAGCTGTTTAAATGTCTATATGCTATGTTGACATTGTGGTGTTATTGGTGTTATTTTACTTGAGCTTCCAGGCTGGGAATAGGGTTTTTTGATTCTTTTACTCAGTCATGCCTTAAATTATGTAATAAAAAACTGCAAGATGCAGTTACCACCATTTTTTTTCCATGTTAACTAATGGTTGTGAGGTTATGTTTTAGATATTTAACAAATTAAGCATTATAATTTAGGTTTATTTCATGGCAGCATTTTAAACCACATTAAGTATATGTTAATGCTGATGGTTGTGGATATATTTCAACCATTAGGAGTTTAAATTGCTGCTACACACAAAGCACTCAAACTAAGGTAATGCAATACAGTTAAATGCCATGGTCAATGATTGCATTATTCTTTTGACAAAGCACTTTACTTTCATACTTGGGCCATTCATAGGACTAGGAGTTCAAAATTTGGGAGTAGTAAAGGTTTACAATTTCATGTGGATGTGAATTTTGAGATGTAGATCCATTTTGTTTTTTTAAAGCTTAATGTCCTTAAACCTGGTTCGTCATATCAGACGATGACTGAAATTGGTGAAATGATGCTCAAATGATATCAGGGGTCCATGGAAGCTTAAGATTTAATCATCCTGAAGTATTTTATGGACAATATTCAGAAATTTGTAGTGCCAATCATAAATTAATACCTATTGTAGTTGAGTCTACTTCAGCTAATGATTTTATTAAATTAATTACTAATTTATCTGAAGAATAGTAATCATCAGATGACTGAAAAGCAGTTACTTGACATTTGTCTTCTCAGGATAAGGGAAAGCCCCGAAATAAAACCTTATCTGCGAAACTCACCCTATGCAAGATTTGAACTCGCGACCTGTTGAATGTTAGGCAGACATGCTACCCCCTCACTACCCAGGGGCGCAGATTCATTGTCTTTTCTTCCATGGGATTTAGCTTTCCAAGTGTTGCATCAGAAAGAGGAACCATAGGAAAGTGTGACTATGTGTTGCATAAAATTTCCTGGTGCTCCCATTGCAATTAAGATTACTATACAGAATGTTAAGGGTGTAAGTACATATATTTTATATTGGTATTTGAACATTATTTTTATATATTGTTTGGTGCCCACTTTTACTACAAATGGCACCACAGGCAATGACACTGATGATACATTAAATGAAGATGGAGCACTGGTGAAATGCAATGACTGGGGAAACCAGGGAACTTGGAAAATTCCCGCCCTTGCACAGTTTTGTCCACTACAAATTCCACATATGGTAGTTTGGGATCAAACCTGGACCACCTAGGTGAGAGGCGAGTGGTCTAACCACTTGGCCATGGTGCAGCCTCACTACATTAGTATTTAGCTCATTTACAAACTAATGTTTGTTATTGAAAGCAGTATGCTTTTAGGTTGTTAGTACCTCCAAGTAGGCTTCACACTTGCAAGCCATGCATGTTTATTTACTCTAAGAGCACAGGATGGGTTGTTAGAGGAGTAGAGTGGGCAGGCCTAACAGTAACAAATGTTGAGGTTACTTGCACAAAACTAATAATAAATGGGGGAACCAGTCACAGTTTAGATACCCGAGCATTTACTATTTGTATTATCTAAAACTTACATTTTCATAGAGAAAGAAATGATAATGGGAGGTTAAATATTTTTAATTGAGGGTTTAATGCTTATCCTTGCATTTTCAATACTTCCATTACTTATTTTAATGTATTATTGAGTTTGAACGCTTTCTGCAAGGCCACCACCAGGTTTTGAGGTGTGAACCACTTATAAGTGTCAGTGTTTATTTTCAGCAGGATTCATTCAGTGGCAAATTAAGAACATTCTGTAGGACCACTTGTCACCTAGTGCTGCAAAGAATCCCAAGGAATGGTCTGTATGTGGTGTACATTCCTGAGCTAATTAATGTTTACAAGTTTCTTATGGATGTAATTTTGAGATGTAGATTCATTGTCCAGTGATGTAGTTAAAAATTAGTAAACTGATATAGTGATACAAGCAAAGCGTCAAGTGGTTGATGTGGTTTTTCTGAGGCTTGTTTTCAGTGAGTCTGTCTAATAAGTACCAAAAAAAAAAAAAAAGATGCCTCATTTAATGCTTCTTGTAAAAGTGGTTTTGCCAGATTAGTACATAAATGGGTACTGTAAGATGATAATGGTGATTCAGAATTGATAAAATATGTCCTTTATGTCTGAAACTGGAAATAAGGTTACAAAGAAGCAAAGCTGGTAGAAAGCCAAAATGGTTACATTGTGTTGATAATATCTCTTTAGCTCAAGAATCACACTTTCTAGGAGTAAACTGCTCTCATACCCATCCTTTTATGTTATTAATGTATTACTCACCAATGTTTTATTGCATCTTTCTAAAAGAGGTTTTAAAATATTTATTGAAGTGCAAATGCTGAATATAAACTGTATCAGATGCTAAGAAAATGTCACTGTGTTAAGCACATTTCTGTTAGCATTCAAATTAACCACAGATATGCTATTTGTCACTGTTTCAGATTGAGAAATGCTCAATGGCATAAAAATTTAATGAACTAGTGGTTAGGGGACCAACGTACTAGATATGCAGAATCAAATAAGCATTGATTGGTTTGCTAACACACAATGAAGTGATAAACTATTATGATGCTTCTGTACTTATGGGTCAAAAGACATGGAACATTATGTTGTAGAAATCCATTTTGTAATGGAACAATAATTATTTGATTTAAGGGGAGATTAAAAATCCTGCCTTGTAATTGTTTTCCAGTTTTTTTTTTTCTATCTTTTCTTTTTTATGATAGTGTTTATCACCCATTTTTACTAGTTTAACACTGCAGGTGATTATTTTTCCAGTGCTTCCCACATGGTCTAAACAATCTTTGGGGGTTATGTTGTTATATCAGCAATGCCTGAATGCATTTCTGAGTTAGAAGCATCCAGCAAAGACCATTATCTCTTATGACAGGATGATAATGGATGTGGCAGTATGAGAAAACCTACAGTTTTTACCATGGACTTTTAACCATGTTAGAATTTGGGGATATTTTGCATGATCTAATCAGAGGTGGAGAGATGGACAGACTTAAAATCACCACACCAGAGCTGATATTAACCTTTTCACTGCTAACATATTTTTAGGTGAGAAACACCTGCTTGCTGAATTAATTTCAGAAATTTTCCAAATTTTAAAACTCTCAGAAAATCATGAAAAACTGTTGAAAATGAAGTACAAATTCACCAGAAATGATGTAGGCTGCTTTAGATGTTCTAAAAATTCCAAATTTTCATTTTGAAAATATTCTTATATGAGCATATGCAATACATACAACAGAACATAAATATCACTGTCACTATCCCCAAACTCGGATAAATCCAGAGAATCTGAAGGTAAAACCTAAAAAACTTCTAATAATTCATCATCAGCAATGAAACGCTGCACACGCTTGAAGAAGCAATTATGTCACACGCTTTTGTAATGCCCTGATTACATCGTGCAGATCACATGATTAGAAGCATGTGGAGTTACAAGACATAGTTTTCCTGAACCGGTTTGCTTTTTTTCCTTCCAGATGTTGTAACCATGCAGAAACATGGTTGGGGGTTGGTCTTTTGAATCCTAACAAATGTACCATTATGCCCGTGCAGCTCAAATGCTTTTACGTATGAAATTCTAAGATTTACATTTGCTCAAACCTCTGGACGAGTTGACTGTAGCAAGGCTGGGATGTTTTTCTGCAATTGAGTTATCTCGACTGTAGCAATGAAAAGGTTAAACCATGGACCCTCAGCATGAAAGCCACAAATAAAACCACTATGCTGAGTTGGCCCCCTATCCTATGCCAATTTAAAACTGTAAATTCATGACTTATAATCTCAGAAACTATATAAACTATTAGCCAGAAACTTTTACAGTTGCATACCTTCTAATTTCATTGATGCACTTTAATCCAATAAGCACTTCTTTTTTTTTCAGTCTATACCATCTTTTTTTTAAATAGCCCACCTTGTTGTAACCTCAAAGTAGATCCACAGCAGCACTTGAGTTTGTTTTAATCTCCCTAAAAAATTTAACAGTTTCTGAGGAAACAAATCATTGCACAATCTGATTTGCAGAAAAAGCTGCTCAAAGCAAAAATAGAAGAAACAAAAAGCTTGCATATACAGTAGAGTCCTGATTATCTGACCTAAACAAAAGCAGGAAGAGGTAGGATAAGAGAAATATCAAATAATGCTAAACAAATAGGAAATGTAGACCTAGGGTACAATAAAACATTATTTGATGAATAGAAAGGGTAGAACTGAACATTAATGAACAATGAGAACATAATTATTCTATTTAATAAACCAATTTCCCCTAATAAATTTAATGAAGGAGGAGCTGCTATATTACAAGAAGATAATAAAATCATCATAAATATAATCAACCCATCAATATAATTATAATTTTAATCGCATCATACCTATTTTTTACTTTAATATGTATCTACATTTACAATGGCCCCTTCATTGAATTCTTTTCAAAAATAAATTACTCTCTCTTGTAAAATGGAAGGTGATATGGGATGTCTTTGTCACAGTGTTGTTTGAACCAAAGAAATAGAACATCACTGACTTTTTCATACTTGTAATTTTTCATCACTTTTCTGGTTTTTAATGCCTCATCAGTTACCCTAGCAGTGCAATAGGTTTTGATTTCTTCTTTCTTTTCCAATCTCCCATTGTAACAGCCCAGCACTGTAGTCTATTAGTAAATATTTTGTTTTTCGGCAGGCCTTCAAACTTGGCATGAGAACTTGGTTTTCCAGAGCTTTCTATTCTCTGTTTCCTCCTTTAGTATCCAATTTTTCCATTTTTCCCTTAAATCATATGGTAGCTGAATTCTTCTTCTTCAGAGTCTAATTGTGACTTCTACATTTCCTTGTAAGGTGTGATGAAGCAGCAGTTTCTTCTTAGAATGTGCCGTATCCGGTTTGCTTTCCTCCTGTGAATTGTGTGCAGGATTGATTTTTTCTTCCTCACTCCTCTCAGAACTGCTTCATTTGTCACCATGTTCATTCACTTTAACATTTGTATCCAACTCCAGTACCACATCTCAAAACTCTTGTCTTTCCTCAAAGTCATGTTTCCACTCTATACAAAGCAATGCTCGGAATGTAACACTTTACCAGGCTTTTACATAGCTCTCGGTTCAAATTGTAATCAGCAATGTCTTTTTGAAGGCTTTCATGGCCTTGGCAATCCTAGATCTAATTGCCTTGATGCAGTAGGCATCTTTCATCAGTAAACTTTCTAAGTATTTGAAATGATTTATATTTGCTCTTTAAGTCCCATGGTAATTCAGAGAGGCTCTTCTATATAAATTATCCTCATCATCTTTGATTTCTCTATGATGATTTAATTCCATATTTTCTTCCCATTTCCACCAGCCTGTCAATCATTCCTCGCAGTATTTCTTTTTCTTTGCCAGAAGCATCAGGTCATCTGCATATGTGATGGTATTAATTGCATTTCCTGTTATCCCAAAGTTTCTAACTCCTTCAAAGACTTCCATTGCTAACCTATATCTTTAAAGGTTGAACAAGATGATTGACGCATACCTCTTCCTGTTTCACATTGTTGGTCGCCCCATGCTCTAGACACACTTTCACTTTTTACCCCACCTACAAGTTGCAGATGAGTCTTCTGTCTTTCCAGTGTTGTTTATTTGTTTCGTGTTTCCACTAACTTTTCCCAATTCAGCCAGTTAAAAGAGTTTTACCACTCAGTAAAGAAGGCTGCATATGAAACTATAGTCTGAAGCATCTTTGTCCAGTCCCTTTAATGATTTAATTTATCTGCTGTGGAAGCTACGACTGTCCGTCTATAATCACAAGGAATTTAAAATGATTTAATTTATCTGCTATGGAAGCTACGACTGTTCATCTATAATCACAAGGAATTTAAAATGATTTAATTTATCTGTTGTGGAAACTACGACTGTCCGTCTATAATCACAAGGAATTTAAAATGATTTAATTTATCTGCTGTGGAAGCTACGACTGTCCGTCTATAATCACAAGGAATTTAAAATGATTTAATTTATCTGCTGTGGAAGCTACGACTGTCCGTCTAGAATCACAAGGAATTTAAAATGATTTAATTTATCTGCTGTGGAAGCTACGACTGTCCGTCTATAATCACAAGGAATTTAAAATGATTTAATTTATCTGCTGTGGAAGCTACGACTGTCCGGCTATAATCACAAGGAATTTAAAATGATTTAATTTATTTGCTGTGGAAGCTACGACTGTCCGGCTATAATCACAAGGAATTTAAAATGATTTAATTTATCTGCTGTGGAAGCTACGACTGTCCGGCTATAATCACAAGGAATTTAAAATGATTTAATTTATCTGCTGTGGAAACTACGACTGTCCGGCTATAATCACAAGGAATTTAAAATGACTGACCATACTCTATTAAAAGTAAAAGGTAGCAGAATAGCATACCTGCTAGACCAATGCTAGTGCATGCACAAAAGTGATATATACAGTTTGGCATGCAGGATACTAAAGTGTGTCAATTACTGCCCCAAAATGGAAATGGAATTTTATTTATAGATGCTCTTTAACTGCTGTGTTTCTCAGTATCCCATTTTATACTGGATGTGAAAGACTGCTTAATTTTGCTCAGAAGCCTCTTTATCAGGCTTGAGGTTCTTTTATGTGCCATAAATGTGACATGGGACCAACAGCTTTACTTCCCTTCCAAAGGAAGCTATGCTAAGGATTTTTACAAATGAAAATATCCATCGTCCTCCACTGGGTTTGAAAACGCAACCTTGGGTATATTAAGTTAGCATGGTAACTGTTACACCATGGAGGGTAACTTATTGTCCCAGCACACTACAGTAAAAGAAGAATGTTATCTACCACAAACAATGTCAGACAATATGGAATGTCGGATGACTGAAATGAAAATGAAATGAAAAAGAGCTTTATTTAAGGACCCTTTTTAACTACTGTGGTTCTCAGCATCCCATTCTATACTGGGCATGAAAGACCACTTAATTTTGCTCAGAGGCTTCTTTATCAAGCTTCAGTCATAAATCTACGACACGGGACCAACAGCTTTTCCGAAGGAAGCCATGCTAAGAATTTTTACACCTCAAAAAATTCATTCTCCTCTGCCAGGTTTGAACATGCGACCTTGGGTGTATGGTAAACACTTCACCACAAAGGGTGACGGATGACCAAAGGTCACATAACTGGGACTCTACTCTATTTGCAAAGAAATCACATTCCTTGAGCGCACAAAAGCTACTACCATAATTGACAGTATTACAAAACTTCCCTAAAAGTTGGACTAAGGTTTATTACTCTGTTCCAAAATTGCAGGTGCAGAATTCACAGTACAAAATAGCTGATGCAGTACCATTTTTAACACTGTATTTAAAATTAGTTATTGAGCTAACATTGATGAAAAATATATCAAATTGAAGAGAAAATTGGCAAATTCCAATTAATAAATGTGCACAAAAAGTTAAACATGCCAGTTTTTGATAATTTCTGCTGTTATTTCAGTCTCCCCTTAATATCAGGAGTTCTCCACCTTTCAATAGTTGTGTCATAATATTTCATATTCATTTCTGACATGCAAGTTACAAATCACAAACTTTGGATGAAAACACTTTTTAATTTCCATGTCAGCATGGGTGAGATTGCTCCATCTGGAGTAATGTTAACTATATTTTTTCCCCTATATATTAACAAGGGTCATTATCACATTGATGTCACAGATTGAGTTGCAGAAACAGCTGAAAGTACATCAAAAACAGATGTATCATATCTCCACTTCTTTCCCATAGGTTCTCTATTTGTTGGAAAAAAATGAAAAAGTTTTAAGTTGTAATGGCTGACTTCAGATCCGCCTTCCTCTCAACGATCATTTGCCTGATATTATGTGAGGTGCTGATAATGAACTTTGCCTGCACCAAGGCTACAAGTATCTGTGTGTAAGATTGTACTAAAGTTAACCTACAACCAAGAATTAATTTAGTGAAGAGAATAGTAGCCAAATATATGTTTCTTTTTTTTTACCCATGCTGAGTTGGAGTCGCCAAAAACAATAAAAAAGTTACAGAGGTAAAAATTGCTCATTTTGAAAGTTTTCTCATTTAATACTTTTTAGACACTAATATATGCAAGGAATTAAATATTATTAGTGAATCATTCTAATTGCAAATACTGTTTTTCATGCCAAACTTGGGCCTATGGGAGAGAAAGGCCAGAATCAGGGATTTTTATTTTTGATCTACTTTGGTTAAAAATTCTCCAGCTCGATCTGTAGTAGCAAAGTGACATTGACTGCTTATAATTGGATTGAATGGGCTTCATGTGTTTTAGGACATGTTGGCCACACTGAAACAACTACTTGAGTCTCAAGAAGATTCCACTAGGCATAAAATAATTGCAAAATATTTTTCTATATGAAACAATAACAAGCCAAAACAACCAGTGCTGCTCCAAGTGGAATCATTTTGAAGCTTGAATAGTTCCAGTGTGGCAAACACATAAGAACTTACACAATCGATTTATACTGAGGGGAAAATGTATAACTAACATTACCTTAGCTGGACCAATTCCACTCTGCAAAACCAATCTCGCCCCATTGACAGTATCTGTAATAAATAATTTGTTATTTTTTTTATGAGTACTTGAATCTTTAGAGGTGGATCATTATTAGATTCAACATTTTAGCTCTGTTTAGGCTACTGGTATGCTCAACAAAAATGTGTCAGTGATGCTGTATTTTTCTCCTGACTACTCCATTAACATCTTACAATTCATGATGTCTTCACCATTAAATTTAAATGTGTGCATCAGAGCAAAAAACAGTTGGGAGTGCTTAAAGGGAGTATAACTACAGAAAGGTGACGTCAAGTGTTTAGAACTCATTTTTTCAGATTATGCCATTCACATCTTTTTCACCTTTTTGTATTGAACCTTTCTTTAAGTCCTCTATTTTTGTATTAATTTATAGAGGGTGTGTATAACAGAATATCCTATGTACTATAAATTGTATATTTCACAAATAATAAAAATCCAAATGAAACTGGTGAAAGTTGGAAATATTATGTCACCTTTAATTTAACAATCCTATATAAGTTATGAAACTGAAGTTCAAACACAAACGAAAACAACTGATGTGTTCAATTCTTATACTTTTCTCTACAGCTCTGCTACAAAAAAAACTTATTCTACTATTTCCTTCATGCTAATCAAGAAAAAAATAGCAGAAATGGTCTTATTACTTGCTTCCTTGTAAGTTGAGGGGAAATAAAAGATTACTATTGGCTAAAGTGATATTCTTCTAAAACCTGGTTGCTATGTGTTTGTATGGCCAGGAGTTGACAAAGTCCTATATGAGAAAAGAGTAAGTATTTTGAAACTGAAACCAGTAACAAGGAATATCTCAAAAATGGTCAACTCTATAACATAATTTAGCAACTCTATTTAACATAAATTGTGTGTTTTAACAAGCACTACATTTTTTATGAAGTAAGTTTTTGTCTATCTCTTATGGTTTACCAGTTATGTAAAATTCTGCAAAATGCATCCAAAATAAAGATGTTTTCAGAGGGTGTTCCCACAAAATTCAAGATATACATTTTATTTGTCATGTTAATATCTTTAATATAAATATTTTAATCAAAATCATTAGAGCCATTTTTAAGAAAATCAACTTTTTCGAAAACTTTTCTATGTAAGGGGTAGTTAGGGGCAGGGAGATTTTCTTAAAAATCTTGGAAGATACTAAACTTAAATACCAATTTGGCATTTAATAGACTTTTCATTTTTGAGATATGCTGTCCACGCAGCATGCAAGTACGCACCTTTTTCTAAAAATGCTTTTTTTGGACACAGGAGACCCCAAAATAGATATTTCTGGTGAAATCTCGACACTAAATTTTTGGGTGGAATACACTACCTTCTCTATCCACTATGTACATTGTACATGCGGGGCAAGAGAAAGTAAAAAGAGCATTCATAAATAAAACTCTATTTCCATTAAGAGTCATGTAAAACACCAAGAGTCATGTTTTTCTGGAATAGCATGATTTAGATAAAAGAATAATCTTTTGTAAGAAAAGTTTGTATGCAGAGCAACTAGAAAAAGCCATGTGAATGGAACACATAAGATTTTTTAAAATATATTTGTTGATTAAACATATATAACCTCTACATAGCCTCCTTCATGCCCTACACACTTTTGTCAATGATCTGCAAGCTTGAATAGCCCTTGTTCCAAATAAGTTTGAGGGCAAGTCATCAGCCAATTGTACAAATCTTCTACATCTTCATTGGATTTGAATGACTCCCCTCCAGGCAATTCTTTACTGGGCGCAAACAAAAAATAATCTGGGGGTAGGAGACTATACTGTAGAGAGAGTGTTCAAGTGTATCTCAGGCATGTCCTCAAATATGACTCTTGTTAAATCTGCGGTGTGAAGCTGAAGGTCTTGGAGAGAGATGACATCTCTGATGGGTATATGGCATTTTTATGGCAACTTTTACTGACCTCAACAATGCTGACACCCACTTCTGATGAGATTTGTTAATAGTGCAGTGGTGACCACCTTCAATAGACTCTCAAACGGGTGTTGTCATCTATGAGACGACCTTGGGTGCTGAGCATGACTTGTTTTGTACAGTTCCTCGGAGGCGTCGCTGCCTCCAACCTAGGTGGCCTGGGTTCGATCCCAAATATCTGCTTGTGAGATTTGTGGTGGATGAAGTGGTGCCTAAGCAGGTTTTTCTCTGGGTCGTCCAGTTTCCTCCACCACTCATTCCACCAATTGCAACATCATTACCTTTCCTATCATCCATTTTGCTTGCATTTTATATCATCCACTTCCTTGCCTCATGCTTGATTATGGGCCAACCACTTGTTCCAGGTTCTCCATTCTGTGGTTTCGTGCATCTGGCTACCTAATTGGCTTCTGACCTCTAGGAATCTGCTTGGATAAGCTGACTATGAAAAAACAATTGTCTGGCCCAGGTAAATGCTTGATTCTGGGACAGTGAAGCATCCCCAAACTGTGCCTTAAAATGAGTTAAAATCTCAGAGGGTTTAACCCCTTCATTGGTTTAAAACTTTTTAATAATGCATTGCACAATAGGTGAGGGAACCTCTTGTTCACTCACGGTTGTATCAGCGCTGAAACCTATCAAAGCAGCTAACCAAGCTGGTTCCCCCTCCCTAACACAGCGACCTTCCACACACCACTCCACCATCCCATCTGCACAGTACTCTGGTTCAATTACCAGATATTTGAATCACCTTGTACATGGGATTTTCCAATCCAAAATTACAATTACATTCCTAGTAACAGCAAGAACAGGTCATCCTGGGCATTAGATATACTAAAATGCCAAAATGTTTCCACCTTACAGACCATAATGTTTACATTAAGTTTAAAAGTTTTAGATATGTTGTTACATTAGTCATATTCTTAGGAAGTATAAATTGAATTCCTTGAAATAGAAAATTCCAGAGGTTAAGGGATAACAGTTGCTTCAAAAGCAACTCTAGAGAGAAATGATTTGGACATTCAGTATTGTAGAACTGAAGAATATGATAATAGTGCAAATATAACAAAAAATAAGAAGATGTTCAGGTAAAGTCAGCCAGCTTGAAGTAAATGCTTGTCACACTCTTAAGTCTAAGTAGTATAAATTTTAAGCCCTTCTGCAGAAATTAAATTTTTTCATCAGAAATAAAAGTATTTTTTATTAACATCGTCAAAATATTAAACATGCTTGCATTAATATTTCAGAGTTGTTTAACAAATAAGTATTTGAATTTCCACAGCAAAGGAAAAAACCTGCTGTAATGAAGTATAGAAAATCAGATTCACATACAAATATTTTAAATGCTCCTGTACATCTTTAGTTTAAAATTTCTTTTTTCTTGACTTTATTCTTGTAAAATAAATTACGATCTCCTTCTTATCCAATGCAGCTGCATGTCATAATTGATGAAAATTAAAGCCAGATCACTAAATCACTGCTGTTGCATGGAACTCTTCAGATAATATTTTATTCTCTTCAGAGTAAAACATTTTACACCCTTATTCCAGGTTTTAAAGACACATTTAAAATATATGTGGTATAGAAATATGTAGTACTATTGTAGGAATAATAATGTGTTTGATTCGGTATACCATCTGCTTTGCACAATGGGCCACACAAATAATGTCTACAAAGTAATCAAATGCAAAACTGTTGAATATAATTAAGCTAGCTGTAGGTATAGCAAATTGATGATTTTAATAGAAACAGTAATGCATACAAAATATCCATAATATAGTTAATAAGAACTCTAGAATCACCAATCCACCACCTGAAAAAATAACTAAAAGAGTTAACAACCTATCAATTGAAAAAACTCTAAATTTATACCTATACAATTTTTTGTTTTTATATTGAACAAAATTCTACTCTATTGTGAATGTAAGAGTGTGGGCCTCCTAAACTATAGGACCTCCCTGCACTTGTGAGGTTTTGCAATTCATAGGCCCGAGCCTGAGTATACTGCTAAGTGATAAACCAAAACCTGGACGTTTTTTGTTATACTAAGCAGGCTTTGCACCAACACAGTGGTCAAAGTTAGCATTTGGAAACCAGAAGTGGTAAGTTCTAAGTCTAAAAGTTTTGACCATCCTTAATGACAACTACTTTTTACTTTCTCTACACATACTATACACATAGTGTATAGAGAAAGTATTGCACTCCACCCAAAAATTCAATACCAAGATATGTTTTAGGGCCCCCTGTATCCAAAAAAAAGGATTTTCAGAAAAAGGTCTGTGTGTGTGTGTGTGTGTGTGTGTGTGTGTGTGTGTGTGTGTGTCCGTGTGTCTGTGAACATGTTAACTCAAAAACGAAAAGTCAGTAAAATACCAAACTTGGAATTTAAGTTTAGTATCTTCCAGGGATGCGACACGAAGATTTTGAGAAAAATTCCCCCACTCCAAACTAACCTTTACATGGAACTTTTTTCGAAAATGTTGATTTTCTAGAAAATGGCTCTAACGATTTTGACTAAAATATCGTATATTACAGATATTTACCTGACAAATAAAATGAATATCTTGAATTTTCTGGGAATAGCCTCTGAAGACTACTTTATTCTGAGTGGTGGTGTACAACTAGAACCTTAAGTAAGCCCAACAGCGCAAAGATTCCGCCTTGTAAAACAGTCGAGGACGACTTATCACCACTGAGGAACCGCCACTATGTGTGTGTGTGTGCGCGTGCGTGTGCGCGCGCGCGAGGACGAGTGGGGACAGGAATGCATACAGAATATCGTTCAGTCACATACAATCCAAAATGAGCGAATGGATTTACACAAACCAAATTCTAGCTTACCAAAAAGAAGTATTCTATAAATGTGTTATAATATTCAATGCCCTTCCAAATTACTTAAAATTATTATTTTTGGGAAAAATAACGTGCTCTTAAAAATCATCTATGTAGCAAGGCTTAAAATCGATAACAGAGTTTATGGATGATCATTAAAATGTCCTCTGCCATAAGGGAAATGTAGTCATTTTACTGGTTTTTATTTTCTCTACACGTATTATGTACATAGTGTATAAAGAAGGTATTGCATTCCACCCAAAAATTCGATACCGAGACTTCTACGGAAATACATGTTTTGGGTCCCCCTGAATCCAAAAAAAGCATTTTTGGAAAAAGGTCCGTGTGTGCGTGTGTGTGTTGCTGTGTGTGTATGTGTGTGTCTGTGGACAGCATAGCTCAAAAGCGAAACTTGGTATTTAAGTATGGTATCTTCCCAGGATGCGACACGAAGATTTTCAAGAAAGTCCTCCCACCCCAACTACCCTTTACATGGAACTTTTTTCGAAAAATTTGATATTCTCAAAAATTGCTCTACAATTTTGATTAAAGTATCGTATATTAAAGATATTTACCTGAATAATAATATGTATATCTTGAATTTTTGGGAATAGCCTCTGAATACTACTTTATTCTCGATGAATTTTACATAACCGCTAAACCCTAAGAAATGGACAAAAACTTACCACACAAAAACTGTAGAGCACATTAAAACACACAATATATGTTATATAAATTTGTTTCTAGGAGTTGATCATTTTTGAGATATTCCTTGTTTTTGGTTTCAGTTTTGAAAAACTTGTATTTTTCTCATACAGGAGTTTTCAACTCATGCCCATACAAACAAAGGAACTTCAATTACCTAGTAACCAGCTTTTGACTTCACTTTAACCTATGCTACTCCCATATTTCGCTTCTACTTTCAAGGAAGCAAGTAATAAGACTATTTCTGCTAATTTTTTCTCGATTAGCATGAAGTAAGTAGAAGAATAAGCTTATTAACAATAATTTGTTACACAGAAGTAGAGAAAGTTATGTGAATGGAATACATCAGATTTTTACAAAAAGGTCCTGGTATTTAAGTTTGGTTTCTTCCAAGGATGCGACACGAAGACTTTCAAGAAAATCCCCCACCCCCAACTACCCTTTACATGGAACTTTTTTCGAAAATTTTGATTTTCTCAAAAATGGCTCTAACGATTTTGATTAAAATTACGTATACTAAATATATTTACCTCGCAAATAATATGTATATCTTGAATTTTCTGGGAATAGCCTCTGAAGACTACTTATTCTGGATAAATTTTATGAAATTTTGCGTAACTGCTAAACCGTAAGAGATGGACAAAAACCTACATTAAGGCACAAAAATGTAGAGCACATTAAGACGCAATTTATGTTATATAAATTTTTTTTCGTGGAGTTGATCGTTTTTGAGATATTCTTTGTTATTGGTTTCAGCTTTTAATTACTTATACTTTTCTCATACAGGAATTTGTCAACTCCTGTCCATACAAACAAAGGAACATCAGTCACATAGCAACCAGCTTTTGAGTATCACTTTAAACTATGGTACTCCTTTATTTCCCTTCTACTTACAAGGAAGCAAGTAATAAGACTATTTCTGCTAATTTTTTCTCGATTAGCATGAAGTAAATTAAAACCTAAGCTGTTTAACAATAATTTGCTGCAGGGATGTAGAGAAAGTCATGTGAATGCAACACATCTGATTTTTATATCTACTGCACAAATTTTTTGTTGGAATTTTTTAAATTATCTTTATAGTTTTCTGATGTTTTGGTCAGTAGGATGGTATGGTTTTTCATCCTATTAGTTTTGATCTTGCGTGATATTAAAATCATTATTTACTATTTTTCTGGAATATTGATGATGAGAAATTGTATTGGTTATGTGACAGTTGGTTTTCTGTATGACTTGTTCAATGTCCCGAGCCTTGCTTAATAATGGAACTAAACGAACAAAACAAACAAACAAACTGGTTCGGAGTTTGTCCAAATATGAAGTACACGGTACCTGCGTGTTGTTCCAAATGGGATTAATTCTTTCAAAGCACCCTTGCAATTAATAAAAAGGCGAAGGTAAAGAGAGTTCAGTTTCTTAATAATTCAGACGCTATGAAGTTGTAATACAATTTCCCAGGAAGTTAAAGTCAGAGGAAAAGAAATTTCAGTAACTAAATTGCGGCGTCTGACCTAGTTTGGCAGTTAGTGTCTGACATTTGGCTTAAAAATGTGTGGCTAGACGAAGTTCATGGTTGTAGTGGAGCATAGAAAATCATAGTGGTAAAATAGAAACCCGCCATCAGACTTAGCCATTTCAAACGTTTATAACCTCTCATAGAAAAATATTATCCCGGTTGTTCAAGAACTGAGAGAGATAAAATAAATACGAGCGAGACAAAATAGGAAGAGGAAAATAAAACTGTAAAACTTTATGAAGATTGTGGAATAGAATTCTCAGGCTTCAGTGAAAAAGAAAGAATCTGAAACTAGCTACACACTGAAATTATTACAAAGACATTCAAAATAAAGGTATTAATAAAATTTTACATAAAATTGTGACATTAACAGTTGCAAATTTAGTGTCAGAACTTTTAAAGTTAAAAGAACGAATTAAGACGAATTTTATCAGAATAAACTATAATAATTATTATTTATTTAATTGTTTTATTCACACAAGCCGTGTGTAGGAAAGAAGTTGGATAGATAGAGTCAGACTGAAAAATACAATGTCATAGCCGTGATTTGAATCACGAATCTCTCGGTCTCTAGCTGATTGCTTTACCTCTGAGCTTTAATGGCAACATACCAGTAGGGTATTAAATTTCATAACTGACTCGCATGTTTCTCGATAAACCACAAGGTTATTTCAAATTATTTACGACTTACAATGTCGCAAGTACTTTAAGTCCCATAGTATAGCCAACTATTATGCTCAATTAGTATAAAATCAGTATATAGAAGCACCCATTCTCTAGGATCTAGGAGTAATACGAGGGTCGGCTGGTAAGTCAGGGGCCTCACACAGATATGGCGCCACTAGTCCAGTTAGACGGTAGCATCGTAGAATTTAACTCTAGACTAGCTTGTGTCCATAGTTACAGGTCAATAGCTTGTTTACTTTCGAATGGCAGCATTTTAAACAAGACAACTTTAGAGTTTTCACGGAAATGGAGGATTTGGAAAAACGAGCAGTGATTAAATACTTCCATTTGAAAGACTTAAGGTCTAAAGAAATCAAGGAGGAAATAGACAGCACATTGAAAGACTCTACCCCTTCATATCCAATGATTAAAAGGTGGGTACAGAATTTAAAATGGGTTGTACGAGCACTAGTGATGAGCCTCGCTCTGTAGAAGTGACAACTCCAGAGATCATTGAAAAAAGTCATCGTTTAGTACTGGAAAACCGCATATTAAAGTTGTTTGAGATAGCAGAGGCTGTAAACATATCAAAAGAACGTGCAGGTAATATTTTAAGTAATGTTTTGAACTTTCACAAGGTCTGTGCAATATGGGTGCCGCGTTTGTTGACACCTGAAAAACTGTTTTTGTTAAGAATGTGGAGCTCTACTGTAAAAATCCAAGTGAATTTTTGAGACGGCTTATTACCATGGATGAAACTTGGATACATTACTCACTCCAGAAAGTAAATCACAGTCAAAACAGTGGATTGCGCCAGGTGAACCAACTCCAAAAAGACAAAGTCAATTTTGTCAGCTAACAAGGTTATAGCGAGTGTTTTCTGGGATGCACAGGGAATTATTTTTATCGATTACTTGGAAAAGGGTAAAAGTTTCACTGGTAACTACTACGCGAATGTTTGAGTGATGAGGTGAAAAGAAAAATACCTCATTTGAAAAAAAAAAAAAAAAAAAAAAATCTTGTTTCATCACGACAATGCTCCGGCCCGTCGTTCAATCATTACAATGGGAAATAAACTTGGAATTGCTTGAATATCTACCCTATTCGCCAGATCTAGCACCCAGTGACTACCATCTGTTCCAAAACCTCAAAAAAATGTCATGGGGGACGAAGATTTCACAGCAACGAGGACAAACAGCTATTTTGAGGACCTTGATAAATCGCACTATAGAGATGGTTTAATTAAATTAGAACACCGATATGACAAATGTATTAGCCTTTCTGGAGATTATATTGGGAAATAAAACAAAAAAAAAATTAAATGCTGTTTTCATTGAGAGGCCCGGAATCAGCCGGCCCTAGTATGCTAGCCACTGCTTCCGAACGCGCGGGTTCATACCCGGTGGAGGGTGATAGATTTTTTCGGGGGTAAACTTCTCAGCAAAGTTTCCTTTGGAAGTGAAGAAAAGCAGGTAGTCCCGTGTCGTATATTTACAGCATGTAAAAGAACCTGAAGCTTGATAGAGTGGACTCTGTGCAAAATTAAGCGATATGTTACGGCCAAAATAAAATGGAAAGCTGAGAACCATACATAGCAGTTAAAGAGCATCAATTAAATAAATAAAAAGTACCACATATTCGTATTAAATTTTGTATATACATTGGTCTTGATATGTAAGAATATTGTGGTTGCTGATGACCTTTGTTGTTATAAAGTGACCTTAAATAAATAAATAAACACACAAATTAAAAAGAACTACACCAGAACGCTATGAAACTAGAGAGTAGGATAGAAAATGACAGTATTATGACATTTCATAAACTTGTAGGTTTATATAAGATGGTTCTTAAAGTCATGGAAGAAAAATTTGGGCATTATTGTTCATAACGTAGTGATATGAAGGTTTTATTTTACCACCAAAATAGGTGCATTATAAAAATATGAGGTTCTACACCTCATGACTTTCTCTACTCATTATTTTGCAAACTATTCTTACAAACGCTTGCAGAAGACTGCCTATTTCAATTAATCGAGATAAACAATTGCACACATGGTCTTACGCATATTCCCGTGTAAGTAAAGTAAGATTAGGGTTAATAGACTTTAAACGACAGCTAAATATTTTTAACAGCTGTTAGTTTATGATAGCTTGGAATTTCCAAGAGAAAGTAAAATAAATGATGTGTTTTTTCAGAGATGCCTGCATCCATACCCCATCCGGTCACAACATTCAAAAGATCATTTAACTTATCTTCAATCGTATACACTAGATGTTCCACGTCGGCGCCTGTTTGGGAAATAAAACATACTTGCCATGACTTCTTAATCGACCCTCGCATAATCACGTATGCTTTATTACTTTCTCTATACGTACTATGTACATAGTGTATAGAGAAGGTATTACACTCCACCTAAAAATTCGATCCCGAGATTTCACTGGAAATATATGTTTTAGGGTCCCCTGTATAAAATAATAATAATAATAATAATAATAATAATAATAATAATAATAATAATAATAATAATAATAATAATAAAAAAAAAGGTTTGTGTGTGTGTCCGTGTGTCAGTAAACACAATAATTCAAAAACGAAAAGTCGGTAAAATACCATACTTGGTATTTAAGTTCAGTATCTTCCAGGGATGCAACAGGAAGAGTTTGAGAAAAATCCCTCCACCCCAAACTATCCTTTTCATGGAATTTTTGTTGAAAATTTTGATTTTCTAAAAAGTGACTATAACGATTGTGATTAAAATATCGTATTTTAAAGATATTTACCTGACAAATAAAATGCGTATCTTGAATTTTCTGAGAATAGCCTCTGAAGACGGATGAATTCTGGATGAATTTTACGGAATTTTGCATAACAGCAAAACCACAAAAGATGCACAAAAATTTACCACAAAAAAAATGTAGAGTACGTTAAAACACACAATTTACGTTATATACATTTTTTTCTTGGAGTTGATCGTTTTTCAAATATTCCTTATTTTTAGTTTCAGCTTTGAAAAACTTACTTTTCTCATACAGGAATTAGTCAACTCGTGTCCATACAAACAAAGGAACTTCAGTCACATAACAACCAACTTTTAACTATCACTTTAACCTATGGTACCTCCTTATTTCGCTTCTACTTAAAAGGAAGCAAGTAATAAAACTATTTCTGCTAATTTTTTTCTCAGTTAACATGAAGTAAATAGAAGCATAAACTTTTTAACAATAATTTGTTGCAGAGATGCAGAGAGAGTCATGTGAATGGAACACATAAGATTTTTTTTAACTTTTTTATGTATTTATAATTTTGGGGGGATTTCATACACAGTCAACATAAACGCTTTCATCGGCTGTTTAGAGCAATACATGTTGCATATCTATAGAATAATCACAGGTCTAGAAACGTGCGCCTAAAGAAGAAAATATGTGAGAAATGTTGCAATTTTTTAAAGTTACATTTATATAGCCCCCTTTAACATCTAAGATAATATTGGGCTTTGCATTAGAAATAACTCGTTGTCTGTAAGTTCTTTACGTAGGGTTTAAATCGTTTTATTTGCTTCAAGTACATAGACATTCACTTTCATATACATCTTTCAGACTCTTTGAGAGATAGGGAATAATTCTTTTTAAAAAAGAATTCCCCGCACCAGCCGGGAATCGAGCCTGGGACCTCCGTGTGAGAAATCAGCGAACTGACCACTCGACCGGGAGGTAGTCGTAAATTTTATTGTTTATTGGAATATTAACAAGTTAGCAGTTATACCCTACGTTATGATTTGTCTCTGTTTTTTGAATCAGAAGAAGAAACCTATTTCATAACTTATGAGTATAGCTTGTATAGTTTTCAGAAAACATTAATATATATGTATATATATTTGTTTATCTGTTTGTTTTTTCATTGAGGTTCAGCATGTCTCTACTGAGTGTCCTTAAGCTACTTAAATGTATCTCAAATGCGAGGTTATGTTTCGTTTCATCTCTCTTTTGTTTTACTTCTGGTCGTGCAAAGCGAACTAAATTGCCATTGGTCTGCATAGCAACCGGCTTTTTACTTTCTCTACACATACTATGTACATAGTGTATAGAGAAGGTATTACACTCCATCCAAAATTCGATACCGAGATTTCACCGGAAATATATGTTTTAGGGTCCCCAGTACCCAAAAAAAGTGCATTTTCACAAAAAGATCCGTGTTGTGTGTGTCCGTGTGTCTGTAAACACGATAACTCAAAAACGAAAAGTCTCTAAAATACCAAACTTGGGATTTAAGTTTAGTATCTTCCAAGAATGAGACAGAAAGTGTTTGAGAAAAATCCCTCCACCCCAAACTACCCTTTACATGGAACTTTTTTCGAAAATTTTGATTTTCTAAAAAATTAAAATATCGTATTTTAAAGCTATTTACCTGACAAATAAATGTATATCTTGAATTTTCTGGGAATAGCCTCTGAAGACTACTTACTCTATATGAATTTTATGAAATTTTGCGTAACTGCTAAACCGTAAGAGATGGACAAAAACCTACATTAAGGCACAAAAATGTAGAGCATATTAAGACACAATTAATGTTATATACATTTTTTTTTCGTGGAGTTGATCGTTTCTGAGATATTCTTTGTTATTGGTTTCAGCTTTTAATAACTTATAGTTTTCTCATACAGGAATTTGTCAACTCCTGTCCATACAAACAAAGGAACTTCAGTCACATAGCAACCATCTTTTGAGTATCACTTTAAACTATGGCACTCCCTTATTTCCCTTCTACTTACAAGGAAGCAAGTAATACGACTATTTCTGCTAATTTTTTCTAGATTAGCATGAAGTAAATAGAAGAATAAACTTTTTAACAACACTTTGTTGCAGAGATGTATAGAAAGTCACGTGAATGGAACACATCATATTTTTAAAATATCTGACTATCACTTCAGCTTACAGTATTGCCTTATTTTTCTTCTAATTAGAAGAAACTAATACAATAATTTCTGCCTAGTATATCTGGAGTACCGCGGTGCGATAAAGGAATGTTTTGTTGGTGGAGAAAGTCATATGAATGGAACACATACCTTATATTGGCGGTAGAGATGTAATTGGTTTTCAGGTACCACTCGCCATACAGCAAGACGGTCCATGTTAATTTTAAGTTCTAATAGCGCGTATAATTCCACGTGCTTCCACAATTGAATCAGGAATTTGCAGAAGGGATCAAGTCCAATTTTGTTGGAAATTGAGTTTATAGCAGATCTTCCATACCCTTACCTTGCTTGACTTTCTGCATAAAAAGGAACCACAAATTCCTCTATAACTCCCACAGTTTAATGGTATATTAATTTGTTTGGAATCGTAAAACGCAAAATAAAGATACGGATTGAGAATATTTAGGAGACTATGAAGGAGGTGGATTTAAGAGGATGGAGGAGAAGAATGTAAGATACGACAGAATGGGCTTCGATAGTGTGGGCTGTAACGCCATGGAGTAAGTAAGCAAGCCTATGAAGTCCTTTTCATTTTGGATAGCTTTTGCATGATTGTTAGATTTTAAATGACAGTCAGAAACTTTCTCCACAAAAATAAACAAACAAATAAATACAAATGTATAACTCGTTAAAACACGCAATTTATATCATATTCTGTTCTTTTTTTGGATTTAGCATGTCCGAGATAGTCCTTGATATTGGTTTCAATTGTATAATACTTAACACTTTTCTCAAATGAAAAGACGTTGTCGTTTTTCTTTCTCTTGGTAAAGTAACAGCATTTCAAGACCATTATATACTAACCGACTTTTAATATTTTTTACTGTTGCTTTAGCGTATTGTATTTCATTTATCTCTTTTATGAGGAAATAATGTAATAAAACAATTTTTGAGAATATTTATCTTGATAGGTGTGAAGTGTAGATTTGTTTATTTAAGTATTTTTGTAATTATATTAATTTTAAGAAAATTTGTTATTTATTCTAATATATATATAAGTTTGTAAAATCATTTATATAAAATAATGAAACAATCAAGCAATTTAAATTATTGTATAAATATATACTAAAATATATGGAAATAAACCTATAAAATTATTATATAAAATAATAGACAAGATGAAAATGAATACGTTTTTCACTAAATTCATATGAAAATTTAATAAATCCAATTATTACAATCGATTATGTTTGTTAAAAGGATAATAGAGGTAATGTTAATAGTAGAATTATAATCAAGTTATTTCAGGTTCTATTTTATTTTACAAGCAATCTGCATATGTTTAATTAGAGCATACATATCATTAAGATTCTGTATTTGCCATTATAGCTAGATTTGTACACTGATATCTAGGCAGAGAAAGTCGCGTGAATGTAGCGCATCAGGATTTTACCTTTGGAATGTGACAGAGGTGTTAACTGGTGTACATTGTTACTATATTTCTGTTTTTCTGGATTTGTTAGATCGCACACACACACACACACACACACACACACACACACAGATACATTCACACCCCCATTAATACTTCTAGATTCTGAGGAACAAGCGGAATGGCTGTTGCATCTGTTCCCATTATTTCCTAATCATTTTTCCAGGATTGAAGGACCAGACGAAGGTGGTCGGTGAGTTGCGGCTGGTTGGTGATTTGCGCATTATAAAAGGTTATCCTGGCGTCGTAGTTGGGAATACTTGCTCAGAACCAGGCTTCCGGTTATAGAGTTTTCTCCGGGAGCTCACCGGAAGATTTGGGGGCTCGTGAACAGGGCTTAGCACGGCGTCGGATGAGTTCCAGCTGTAATCGCATATGGACTACATCCATGCTTGCGCCCGTCGTCGTCCGGATCTATTCGCCCTTCGGCTCTCTCCTCTCATCCCTCCCTCCCTGGGTCACCCTCCGTGGTGTAATGGTTACCATGCTGACTTCATATACCCAGGGTCGCGGGTTCAAACCGGGTGGAGGAGGATGGATTTTTTCGGGTGTAAAATCCTTAGCATGACTTCCTTCGGAAGGGAAGTAAAGCCGTTGGTCCCGTGTCGTAGATTTACGGCACGTAAAAGAACCTCAAGCCTGATAGAGAGGCATCTGAGCAAAATGAAGCGGTCTTTCACACCCAATATAGAATGGGACGCTGAGAACCACAGCAGTTAAAGAGCGTCCATAAATAACACGCCATTTACATTTTTTTCCCTCCCTCCCTGGGTAAAGAGCCACAAGGGCATACGTCCGGTGCTCTGATTCAGGGTCCTGGGGGTCCCGACCGTGATAATCCTAGTTCTAAACAGGTTTACTGATATTTCAATTCAAAGTAGAACATCATGGTAAGGAACCGAGTTATACACAAATGAATCAGTAAAACAAGCAACATTAAAAAAGTAGAAATTTTGAAAGGGGTTAGAAACTCTTTTTATATAATTTTCTTGCAAAACCCCTATAATAACATTTATTTAATTTCGAAGGAATTTTAGAAAGGTAGAAAAAATGTTACTGTCAAAGTCACGATTCGGTTTCTCAGGCCGCTGCTCTTCTATCTGAGCTACGAAATCGATGCTCACAGGTCAGGAAAGTTTCCATGACTAGCATTTTTAGCATACGTTTTCATTCGGAAACCTTCTCAGCTTAGAGTTAAAACAAAAAAAGTTCTGTGTTCCATTCACATGACATTCTCTACCCTTATATAAACAAACTCCTTAAAAAAGATTCTTCTTCTTTTTACTAATTCGAGATAAACATTAGAAGAATGGTCTTATTACATATATTTCCTTATAAGTAGAACGATAATAAGGGAATACACTAGGTTAAACCGATTGTCAAATGTATTAAAAATTGTCACTATGCGATTGTCATTGAAAAACGGAACCGAAACGGTTAACTCGCAACAAAAATGAAAAGGACATAAATCGTGTGTTGACAAAAGCTACATTATTTAAGTAGTAAATTTTTGTCTAAATTTTTTTTATGCAAACGTCATTGGAATGAAGAAGACTTCAGAGGCTATTTTAGGAAATTCAAAATGTACATTTTGTTTTGTATATCTTTAATATACGGTATTTTAATCAAAATCGTTGGAATAATTTTTGAGAGAATCAAAGTTTTTCCAATTAAATGGTAGTTAGAGTTGGGGGATTTTCTTGGGAAACCTCTTGTTGTATCCTTGGGAGATACTAAACTTAAATTCCAAGTTGAGTATTTAACGGACTTTTCGTTTTTGAGTTATGCTTTCCACAGACACACACACCCTGGCCGTTTTCTAAAAATGCTTTTTCTGCATTTAGGGGGTCTCAAAACTTATTTTCGGTGAACTTTCGGTGAAATCTCGGTATAATTTGGGTGTAATACACTACATTATTTACCAACTATGCACATTGTACATTGGGGGCTTTGATTGGAGAAACAAGGAGGCTTCTTGAGTTTGATTTTTATTTTTGTACTATTAAACATACGACACATTCCCTCCACTTACTTCCAGACTCTGTGGGGTATAGTGAATGCTTTTGATTAATTAAAAATTCGCTGTCCCAGTTGGGAATAAAAGTCGGTATCTCTGGATACGAGGCAGAACGCTGACTACTCGATCACAGAGACAGTCGAATAACTTTTGTGTAATTTGTGAAACGCAGGTAATAGATAAAATATATCACACACAAATGTAGATATCGTTAAATAGCAATTTACCTGATATAAAACTACTACGGCGTTAACCATTTTGTTTTTGGTTTGAATTTTCCAATATTTTTGCTTTTGTGAAATGAAAGGCTTCATTCGTTTAATTCAGTTTAATTTCTCTACACGTACTATGTACATGATGTATAGAGAAAGTATTGTGTTGCACCCAAAAACTCGATACCAAGATTTCACCGGAAATACATGTTGTGGAACCCCTGAATCCGAAAAACATTTTTAAAAAAAGGCCCCTGTGTGTGTCTGTGGGCAGCATAGCTCAAAAATGAAAAGTTTGTTAAATACCAAACTTGATGTTTAAGTTCAGTATTTCCTAAGGATGTGACACGAAGATTTTCAAGAAAATTCCCCCACCCTCAACTACCCTTTACATGGAAAAAAATTCGAAATATTTTACTTTTTCAAAAGTGGCTCTAATAATTTTGATTAAATATCTCCTATAGTTAAGATATTCGCATATCAAATAAAATGTATGTATTGAATTCTCTGGGAATGCTCTCTAAAGACCACTTTATTAAGGGTGAATTGTTTTGAATTTTGCGTAACTAGTTAACTATAAGAGATAGACAAAAACTTACCGCACAAAAAATGTAGAACTTCTTAAAACACACAATTTATTAATATATATACTCCCTGGAGTTAACTGCTTTCGAGGTATTCCTTGTTATTCGTTTCAGTTTTAAACTTTTCTTATACGGTAACATACCATTTCTGCTAACGTTTGTCTGGATTAGCATGAAGTAGATAGAAGAATAAGCGCTTTAATAACAATTTATTACAGAGATGTAGAGAAAGCCATGTGCATGGAACACACCAGATATTATCTAGCTTTACTAAAAAGTGACCCAAACTTCTGTGATCCTTTCTAAAAATCCCCTCGACGCAATTCTTCTCTCCATCTTGTCCCACTTCTACTCCAGGAATCCTTTCCTCCATAAATCGCTCCCTGGCATTCAAATATTACATGCTCTAGTTCTTCCTTATCTCCACAGATGGACACTGGCTCTCTGGGATGCCTTTTCTTATCCCTCTTAATATCCATGCTCCAGTTCTTAACCTTGCTATTTCCTCCTCTTGTTCACTTTTTACTTTCTCTACACGCACTATGTGCATAGTGTATGGATAAGGTTTTGCATTCCACCCAAAACTTCGATACCGAGATTTCACCGGAAATACATGTTTTGAGTCCCCCTGAATCCAACAAAAGCATTTTTATAAAAAAATCCGTGTGTGCGTGGGTGTCTGTGTGTCTGTGGACAGCATAGCTAAATAAAGACTGCTGAATTCAAATTTAATTACTTGATATTTAAGCTTGGTGTCTTCCAAGGATGCGACAGGAATATTTTCAAGAAAATCCTCCCACCCACAACAGCCCTTTACATGGAACTTTGTTTCGAAAATTTTGACTTTCTTAAAAATGGCTCTAACGATGTTGATTAAAATCTCTTACATTTAAGATATTTACATGCCAAATAAAATGTATATCTTGAATTTTCTGAGAATAACAATTGAAGATTAGTTTATTCTGGATGAATTTTACGGAATTTTGCATAACTGTTGAACCGTAAGAGATAGACAAAAACTTACTGAACAGAAAATGCAGAATACTTTAAAACACACAATTTATGTTAATTACATTTTTTTCGTGGAGTTGATCGTTTTTGAGATATTCCTTGTTTTTGGTTTCAACTACTGTCCGTACAAAGGAGCCTCAGTCACAAAGCAAGCAGCTTTTGACTATCACTTTAACCTACGGTACTCCCTATTTCGCTTCTACTTACAAGGAAATAAGTAATAAGACTATTTCTGCTAATTTTTTCTCGATTAGCATGAAGTAAATAGAGGTATAAGTTTCTTAACAATAATTTGTTGCAGAGATGTAGAGAAAGTCATGTGAATGGAACACATCAGATTTTTTTTTGTTGCAATATCGTACTCCAGTACCTAATTTCTTAAATCCGGGCATGTATTCCAAATCCTTACATTTATTTCTTATATCAAAACACAACCATTATTTCATTATTATACAAATACTTTTAACATAAACAACATTATACAACTAATATTAAACTACAATTCCCAATATTTATATCACTGATAATCTAAATAAATTGTTATATTTAATCCAACTTTAATTTACTTAATAAATATTCTTTATTATGTATTTCAATTTTTTAAAAAAAATTTAAACTTTTTATTTTATTTTTTTTATTTTTACTTTTATAAATTTTATTATTCTATACCATATAAATAAATATTCTTTCCAAACCTTCCTTTAAGTTTCCTTATAATAAATTTAACTGACACCCGTAATAAAAGAATGAAATAAAAATAACTGGTATACAACTATTTATATAACATTTAATTCTAATCTACAACCTATCTAAGACAACTGGTATCCAGCGGCTACCCTAAGTGCTGGTTTCCAGCTCAAATTAAAATTCTTATACCCTTATATATATATATATATGAATATATCATATTTTAACATATTATATGGTTAAGAAACTGACAAACTCATGTTCCGTGTTACTACTAATTTACAAAAATTCTTTAGTTTATAAAATAATACATAAAATACTCTGTACATAGTGTATAGAGAATGTATTGCATTCCACCCAAAAAGCCGATACCGAGATTTCACTGATAATAGACGTTTTAGGGTCCCCTGTATCCAAATAAAGCATTTTTAGAAAATGGCCGGTGTGTGTGTGTGTGTGTGTGTGTGTGTGTGTCTGTGTGTCTGTGAACAGATAACTCAAAAAGGAAAAATCGGCAAAGTACCAAATTTCATATATAGGTTTAGCATCTTCCAAGGATGCGACATGAAGATTTGAAGGGAAATCTTCCCACAACGAACTACTCTCTATATGAAGAAAAGGGGGGGGGGGAAATCGAAAATTTTGATTTTCTCAAAAATGGCGTATATTAAAGATATTTACACGTCAAATAAAATGTGTATCTTGAATATTCCAGGAATAGCATCTGAAGACCACTTTATTCTGGATGAATTTTGCTATATTTTGCATATCTTGTAAACCGTAAGAGATAGACAAAAGCTTACTACATAAAATTTGCAGATCTCGTTGAAACGCACAATTTATGCTTTTGTTTTCGTGCAGTTGACCATTTTATGATTATTCTGTTATTGGTTTCAGTTTTAAAATACTTAAAACTTTTCACATATGGGGATTTGTCAACTGCTGGGAATATAAAGAAGCGAATTTCATTCACATGGCAACCAGCTTATCGTTTCAGCCTAGTATTTCCCTTCTACTTAAAAGAACGCATAGCTGCGAATGTTTATCTCGATTAGCATGAAGTATATAAAAGAATGAGCTTTTTAATAATAATTTGTTACCTAGATGCGGAGAAAGTCATGTTAATGAAACACATTAGATTTTTGCGTTATGAACATAGATATAAAATATCCCAGCAATCGTTTATATATTTTATTTCTTTTATGTGTCCGAAAGTAAAGGATATTTTAATTTTAGATGTTGGTAACGTCCATGACAACACTTCATTTCAATTTTCATGCTAATAGCCATTGTCTTTACTTGGCAACTAGTTATTCTCTCTACACGTACAATGTACATACTGTATAGAGAAGGTATTGTATTCCACCCTACAATTCGATACCAAGATTTCACCGGAAATATATGTTTTGAAACTCCCTGGTTCAAAAAAAAAAAAAAAAAAAAAAATTAGAAACATGTCCGTGTGTGTCTGTGGGCAGCATAGCTCAAAAAGTCAGTTAAATACCAAACTTGGTATATGAAACCTTTTTAAAACATTTCGATTTTCTCAAAAATGGCTCTAACAATTATTATTAAAATACTTTATATTTATGGTCTTGAATTTTATGGGAATATCTTCTGAAGACCTCTTTATTTTGGATGAGTTTTGCATAACTTCAAACCATAAGAGGTGGACAAAAAGTTACTACACAAAAATGTAGGTCTTCTTAAAACACAGAACTAAGATTATATCCATTTTTGTAGACTTAACTGTAAGATATTCCCGATTATTGGTATCAATTTAAGGCGCTTTTCTCGAATGGAAGACTTCTTTCTTCTCGTTTCTTGTTTGTTTACTCTTGCAAGAAAAGAGAATGGAATTTCAGTTGTTTCACATAGTGACTGGCTTATAAAGGATTTGGCTATCGCCTTAGCCTATAGATTCCCTTATTTCCCTTCTGCTTACAAGGAAACAAGTAATAAGGCTAATTCTGCTAATGTTTATCTTAATTAACACGATGTAACTAAAAGATTAATCTTTTGAACAAAAGATTTGTTTGCGGAACAGATATTACTTTCTCCATACGCACTATGTACATAGTGTATAGAGAAAGTATTGCACTCCACCAAAAATTCGATACCGAGATTTCACCGGAAATATATGTTTTAGGGTCCCCAATGTCCAAAAAAAGCATTTTCACAATAAGTTCCGCGTGTGTGTGTGTGTGTGTGTGTCCGTGTGTCTGTGAACACGATAACTCAAAAACGAAAAGTCGGTAAAATACCAAACTTGGTATTTAAGTTTAGTATCTTCCAGGGATACGACACGAAGATTTTGAGAAAAATCCCCCCACCCACAACTATCCTTTACATGGAACTTTTTTCGAAAATGTTGATTTTCTCAAAAATGGCTCTAACGATTTTGATTAAAATTTCGGATATTAAACATATTTGCCTGACAAATGAAATGTATATCTTGAATTTTCTGGGAATAGCCTCTGAAGAGTAGTTTATTCTGGATGAATTTTACTAAATTTTGAATAACTGCTAAACCGTAAGAGATGGACAAAAACTTACTCCCCAAAAATATAGAGCACCTTAAAACACACAATTTATGTTATATAACTTTTTTCGTGGAGTTCGTCGTTTTTGTGACACTCCTTATTTTTGGTTTCTGCTATGAAAAACGTATACATTTCTCATACAGGAACTTGTCAACTCCTATCCATATAAACCAAGGAACTTCATTGACATAGCAACCAGCTTTTGACTGTCACTTTAACCTACGGTGGTCCCTTATTTCGCTTCTACTTACATGGAAGCGAGTAATAAGACTATTTCTGCTAATTTTTTCTGATTAGCATAAAGTAAATAGAAATATAAGCGTTTTAAGAATTATTTGTTGCAGGGATATGGAGAAAGTCATGTGAATGGTACACATTGATGTTGTGAATGCACGTTCGTTTATCGCAATTTCATAATGTCAGCAACAGAGCACTCTCGAACGTAGAGTTTGTGTTTTGCTAAACAAATCTCCCTCAGAGACATTGAGAATGATGGAAGAAGCTTATGTTGAGGCAGTAATCGAGAAAACTCAGGTGTATGAATGGCATAAACGTTTCAGTCAACATTTTCGAACGCTAGAGAAATTACTGTACATGTGACAAGAGCACTACGACAGATATCTGAAACTGGCTTTCAGAAGCGCTTTCAGTCTCTTTACGCGCGGTAACAGAAGTGTGTCACTGCGGAAGGGAACTATTTTGAATGAAATGTTGAGTAAATTGCCTTTCGGTGACCTGTTTCTGTGTTATTTATACATTCCGGGAATTTTTTGAATCTAGTTTGTATAATCATCAGAGATCTATTTTCTACTATTAAGTTCGGATTTCTATGTCTTTATATCATTCCCTTATAATTTAATTTCTCAAGCACGTATGTTCAACGTACATAGCAGATAGAGGATGTAATATATTCCATAAAAATTCGATACCAAGATTTCACCGGATATACTCGTTTTGAGACCCCCTGAATCCAAAAGAAAACAGCATTTTTAATAAAATGTCTGTGCGTGTATGTGTGTCTGTGTGCAGCATAACTCAAAAACGACAAGTGCGTTAAATACCAAACGAAGATTTTCAAGAAAATCCCCCCACCTCCATCTACCCTTTACAGGGAAACATTTTTAAACATTTTTATTTTCTAAAAAATGGCTCTAACGATTTTGATTAAAGTTTGGTATATTAAATATATTTACATGAAAAAATGTATATCTTGAATTTTCTGGAAATAGCCTCTGAATACGTCTTTATTCTGGACGAATTTTGGAATTTTGCATAAGTGGTAAACCGTAAGAGATAGACAAAAACTTACACAATAAAAACTGTACAGTTCATTAAAACACACAATTTATATTATATAGGTTTTTTTGTTCGTGGAGATGACCGTTTTTGAGATATTCCTTTTATTAGTTTCACTTTTTAAGGACTGATACTTTTATCATACAGTAATTTGTCAACTCCTGGCCATGCAAACAAAGGTATTTCAATCACATGGCAACTAGCTTTTAAAACATTTGACTATCGTATTTCTTTTCCTTTCTACTTACATGGAAACAAGTAACAAGACATTTTCTACTAATTTTTTCTCGATTAGCACAAAGTAAATAGGAGAATAACTTTTTTTAACAATTATTTCTTGTAGAGATGTAGAGAAAGTCATGCGAATGAAGCACATTAGATTTTTTATGAATATTTTCTCCTCTCCTCCAGTATCCTCCATCCCGTCGACTTCCAGTTTCATTTGGTGCTACTAGTCTATCCAAAGCTGCTAAGAATCTTTTCGTATTACTCCACAACTGCCTTAACAAATTTATTATTATTATTATTTTGTTTTTTAGTTTATTGTCCTTTAACCTGGTTGGGCATTTTGGACGATGAATGAATGAAATTGGTGAAATGATTCTCAAATAATCTCAGGATCCATGGAGCTTAAAGTTAATCAAAATTCGTCTTCTCAGAATAAGGGAAAACCTCGAAAAAAAAAAAGTTTATCGTATAGCTTACCCTAAGCAGATTCGAACTCACGACTTGTTGAATGGGGGGCAGACAAAAAAATAAATGACGTACTATTTATGGGCGCTCTTTAACTGCTGTGGTTCTCAGCGTCCCTTCTATATTGGGCGTGAAAGACTGCTTAATTTTGCTCAGAGGCCTCTCTATCAGGCTTGAGGTTCTTTTACATACCGCAAATCTACGATACGGGACCAACGGCTTTACTTCCCTTCTGAGGGAAGCCATGCTAGGGATTTTTACGCCCGAAAAAATCCATATGGAGTCAGTATATGGTAACCATTACACCACGGAGGACGACAGGGGGGGGGGAGACAGGCTACCACCTTACTACCCAGGTAGGCTGTTTGTTATTGTTTCATTTGTATAGCCCCCTTTAAATTCTATGGTCATATCGGGGGGGGGGGGCGGGCTTTGACTTGTGAAACAACTCATTTGGTCACATTAGGTTATTTCTATTAGGTTTATCATTTTATATCATTAAACATACAAACATTCACTCTCACATGCTTGCTTCCAGACTCTGTGGGGGTTCTGGTTAAAGAAAAATTCTCCACCCCAGACGACAATCGAACACGGGAGAAGTTTGCTAAGAAATTATTATCTAAATTCATGTTCCTAGAGCAATAATTCAGTGCTCTTTCTATAATTATTCCTTTCCTCGACACTCTTCCCATCTCCATCTGCGCTACTTCTTTTGCCACTGCGTTTGGTAAGACCAATTGATAGTATATAGCGAGAGAGGAAATAATTGGAGAATAAACGATGCGGAACGTGGGTGGGGGCAAAAAGGAAATGTCACATGGGACAGAACAAAGAAAATTGCATTATCTGGTGAAGAGGATACTGTGAATGGGTAGAGAACGCTGAAGGGCAGCTATATTAATATTGTTGACCCAGAAGGATATAACACAAGTTGATTGATTACCTTAATATGGTCATCAAAGGATCGGTACACAATGTCACTGTTAAAACAAAGGAAGACCTTCAATGAAGAAAATTTGCATTTTATTTCTTTTCTTCTCCTTAAGTACCTGTTGAATGATACTGTTTTTAATTTGTAAAGCACGTCTGTACTGAAATACATGTTTTGAGGTCCCCTTAGTCCAAAAAAACGAAAACATCAAACTTGGTGTTAATAGAAGTTTTATTTATGGACGCTCTTTAACTGATGTGGTTCTCAGCGTCCCAGTCTATATTGGGCGTGAAAGACGGCTTAATTTTGCTCAGAGGCCTTTTTATTTAGAGCTGATACCCACCCTAGGACTTACAAGCGGATCCCTAGGGGTCAGAAGCCTGTCGGGAAGCCAACGGCACTAAATCATAGAATGGAGAACCTGGAACGAGTGGTCGTACCGCAGCCAGGCATGATCGTGTGAAAGTGGATGATATGAAATACAAGCGAATGAATGATAAGAAATGCTTAGATGGAGCAATTGGTGGAATGACTGGCGGGGGAAGCCGGAGGAGCCGGATAAAACCCACCCAGGCGCCACTTCGTCCACCACAAATTCCATATGCTGTCGCTTGGGTTCGAACCCGGGCCGACTAGATGGGAGGCGAGCGGTCTAACCATTCTGCTACTGCGCCGCCCTTGAGGTTCTTTTATATACCGTAAATCTACAATACGGGACCCACGGTTTTGCTTCCCTTCCGAAGGAAGCCATGCTGAGCATTTTCGCGCCCAAAAAATCCATCATTCTCCGCTGTGGTTGAACCCGCGACGTGTAATGGAAACCATTACACCAAAGAGAGCAACAGTATTTATATTTAGTATTTTCCAACCATACTACACAAAAGCTTTCAAGAACAGCCCCCCCCCCTCAAACTACCATTTACATGGAACATTTATTGAAAATGCTGTGTTTCTCAAAAATGGTTCTAACGATTTTGATTAAAATACCGTATATTAAAGATATTTAAATCAGAAAAAATGTAAACCTTGAATTTTCTGGGAATAGCCTCTGAAGACCTCTTCATTCTGGATGAATTTTGTATAACTGATAAACCATAAGAGATAGACAAAAAATTAGTAAACAAAAAAATGTAGATCTCCTTAAAGTATAATTTTTTCGTTGAGTTGACCATTTCCGAGATATTCCTTGATATTGGTTTTAATTTTAGAATACGTAGAAACGTTTCTTGAACTTCTGGGAATATTCTCTGAATACCTCTTCATTATGGGTAACTGTTAAACCGTAACTATAGACCAAAACTCACTACAGAAAAATATAGATCTGGTTAAAACATAATTTATGTGATATACATTTTTTCGTGGAGTTGACCATTTCCGAGGTATTCCTTGGTATTAGTTAAATATTTAGAAACTTTTGTCATATGAAATTTGTCAACTCCTGGTCATGAAAAGAAAACAATTTCTATCACTTAGCAAACAACTTTTTAAATATTCGCTTTAGCCTGGTGTACACCTATTTTACTTCTACTTACAAAGTAGCAAGTAATAAGATAATTTCTACTAATGTTTACAGAAGTAGATAGAAGAATACTTTTTTTTTTCAACAATAATTTGTTACAGAGATGCAGAGAATGTGAATGGAACATATCAGATGTTTCTTTATCTTTCCTTAAGTAATGTTGAAGGATACTGTTTTTATTTTTTTGAGTTTAAAAAAGTTTTCACGTGTGTAACGCCCCCTATGCCATGCCCCCTTTCAGCTCTTGCCCCTTAGTTTTATTGATCAATCCCCGCCGAGCTTACTGAAGCGTGTGTGTGCGCGCTGTGCCACGAAACTTGTGACGTCACAAACATGGTGGCGCTAAGGTTTAGCACCGTTACCGGCAGATGTCTTTCTCTAGCCATGGCGGGCTCAGTTATCGTCAGAGATCGACCCTGGACGGTCGCGTAGAATCGCTGTACCCCAGGCCGGAAAGAATGCATAACAGTCATCCGTAGGGGTTAGTGAAACTTAACTTTCAGTGGTGTCTTGTTGAATTTTAGTTCGTGGTTGTTTTGTTGGTTCATTTTTTCTGTGATAACAAAAGTAGAAGTGCTGGCGTCTGAGTGCTTCGGAGTGCAGTAAAGTGCTTTTATTAGTGAATGTGTTTTTATTAAAAAAAAAAAAAAAAGAAAGAATCGTGTGAAATTACAATGACCGGGGGCGGGTACGAGGTTAGCAGTTCTTAACAACATCATGCCACTCTGCGGCTGCAACAGCTCCGAATACAGCTAAGGGCAATGTGCCCCAGATTGTCCCCGGTAAGAATATTTTCAAATCATGAACGTAGTATAGAAAGAAGACAGTGTTATTGGTTAGTGTATGTGGAATGCTTTTAACAGCTTATAAACGTGAATATACAAATTTTATTTTCTCAAATAATAGAGAAGTTCCTTGGCATTTTACAGGGAAGTAAAACATGCCCCAGAGAAAGAGAAGTAGATTTTGATGTGTAATAATATAATATGTTCCATTCACATGACTTTCTATGCATTTTTTAACAAATTATTGTTAATAAGCTTATTCTTATATCTATTTCATGCTAATCGAGTAAGTATTGGCAGCAACGGTCGTATTGCTTAGTTCCTTATAAGTTGAAGGGAAATATGAGAATACACTAGGTTAAAAGGTTAAACAGGCAGTCAAATGTTTCTTGCGTGGGCAGAAGTTGGAAAGGTACCGAATGAGAAATGGTTTAAGTATTTTAAAACTGAAACTAACGGTCCGCTCCACGAAAAAAGTAATAAATTGTGTATTTTAATGAGATCTACATTTTTTGTGTAGTAAGTTTTTGTCTATCTCTTAGGGTTTACTAGTTATACAAAATTCAACGAAATTCAGTGAAAATAAACAGTTTTTCAGGAGTTATTGCCAGAAAATTCAAGATATACATTTTATTTGTGATGGAAATGCTTTAACATGTGGTATTTTAATCAAGATCTTTACAGCCATTTTTGAGAAAAAGAAAATTTTCAAAATTTTTTTCCATATAAAAGGTAGTTTGAGGTGTGGGGATTTTCTTGAAAATATTCGTGTCAGGTCCTTGGAGGATACCAAACTTAAATACCAAGTTTGGCATTTAACTGTCTTTTTTTGAGCTATGCTGTCCACAAACACACATACGAAGACATAATAAGACTTTTTCTTAAACACGCTTTTTTGATTCAGGGGGTCCTAAAACATGTATTTTAGGCGAAATCTCGGTATCAGTTTTTTTGGGAAACAATTCTTCCTCCATACATAGTACGTGTAGAGAAAGTAAAAATAATGAAAGAGACGGAATTGCTTGGATAAGATATGTCATTTGGGAATTAGGGGAATGACGGGAGTGTGTCCAAAATTTGGGGAGAAGGGAGATAAAGTTAACATTATCTTTTAGTGCAGGGACATAAATAACTGGAGGGAAAATTTAATAAGTAGGAAATGGTAAGTTAGGAACAACCAAATTGCTATTAGAAAGATTTCTCATAAATATATTCCTAAATTAGGGGAGTTTTTATGGAAGATAAGGGTGAAATGGAAATGCTCAGTTGAAAAACTTGAAAACTAGGTTAATTTGAGAAAATAAGGAATATTTAGAATATCTTGAAATGCTGTGTATTTAATATTTATGATCTGACCAACTAACTAGTGTTAAGGTTAGCCCTAATCATGTATACCCTTAGCACAATAATTTCAACACTAAGCACTCTTTTTTACTTTCTCTACACGTACTATGTACATAGAGTATAGAGAAGGTATTGTATTGCACCCAAAAATTCGATACCAAGATTTCACCGGAAATATATATTTTGGAACCCCCTGCATCCAAAAAAGTATTTTTAGAAAAATGTTTGTGTGTGTTTGTGTGCAGCATAGCTCAAAAACGAAAATCCCGTTAAATAAAAAACTTAATATTTAGGTTCAGCATCTTCCAAGAGTGCGACACGAAGATTTTCAAGAAAATCCCCCTCCCCAACTACCCTTTTCATGGAATAAGTTTCGAACATTTTGATTTTCTCAAAAAAGGCTCCAACAATTTTGATTAAAATATATTATGTTTAAGATATTTATATGACAACTAAAATGCATATCTTGAATTTTATGGGAATAACCTCTTTATTCTGAATTTTGCATAACTGTAAACTGTAAGAGATACTACACAAAAGTTCAGATCTGCTTAAAACACAAAATTTGTGTGATATACTCTTTTCGTAGAGTTGACCGTTTTCGATGTATTCCTTGTTATTGTTTTCAGTTTTAAAATATTACATAAACTTTTCTCATATAGTAACTTGTAAGCTCCTGGTTTCGCAAAGAGACTGTTTTCAGTCCCATAGCAACCACATTTTAAAACATTTGACTGCCGGTTTAGTCCGGTGTAATTTCTTATTTCCCTTCTATTATAAGCAACAAAGTAATTAGCATTTCTGTAATGTTTATTTCGATTAGCATGAATATTAACAATAATTTCTTGCGAAGATGTAGAAAAAGTCATGTGAATGGAACATATCTGATTTTTTGTTGTTGCGCTCCGGCATTGCAATTTATTTGCTTGTTTGTAGTTCAATATGCGAGGTTTCTTCTTTATTAAGTTTTATTTGCAATATATTACCCAAAATAACTGCGGTGTAATTAAAATTTAAGTAAACTTTGCATTTAATACTTTGATAACTAGGTAATACCACGTTCTATAGAAGGATCATTTGACTGTTGAACTGTGCAGAGGGAAAAGGTTTTCGTATTTCGCTACCATAGAAATTCATTTATTATAATTGCTTCTAACCGCTAAAATTTATGTACTTATTCAAAATAAAATTGTTATCTATTACCCTCATATGACGTTCTCGACCCATTGTTAAAAGCAAACTATTCTTAAGAAAGTTTATTTTTCTACATTTTTCACGTAATCTAGATACACTTGTAGAGATGTTTGTGAGCAAAATGGAAACAGGTGAATACAGTAGGCTTAAGCGATAATATCTCTAAAGAATTGGCGCTATATGATGGCTCTGAAATATCGTTTTTTTGCACGACCAGAAGAAAAACAAATAGCATTCATTTTGAGAGTAGAGTAGGTTTTTTTGTAACTGAAAAAATAATAAGGAATGTCTCGGAAACAGTAAAACCTATTAAAATAAATGTGTTTAAAATAAATTGCGTTCTTTAACGAGAACTGCAGTTTTTATATGTTTTCTCTTAAGGTTTATCAGTTATGCAAGAGCTATCCAGAGTGAAGAGTACTTAAGCGACTATTCACAGATAATTTCAAGATAATACATTTAATTTGCCACGAAAGTGTCTTAAACGTATGAAATTTTAATCAAAATTGTGGGAGTTATTTTTTAGAAAATAAAACATTTCAAAGAACTCTCCATGCAAAATGCAGTTGGGAGATTTTCCTGAAAATCTTTGTTTCGCATCCTTAGTTTGGTATTTAACGGACTTTTCGTTTTGCAGTTGTGCTACTCCTCCCACACAAAGACCATTTTCTAAAAGTTTCTTTTTTGCTTTATTTTTTTGATTCAGCAGACCTCAAAAATGCATCTGGTACAATCGTGGTATAAACTTTTTGGGTGAAATAAAATACCTTCTCTATTTACCATGAACATTATACATACGTAATAAGGAAGTTTATAATTACAAAATGTGAGTAATAATACATTTTTATAGTATAAATTAAGTAAATTAAGTTGTTATAAGATGAACTGATGAAATTATATAATGTAGATTAAACTATTTGAAAACTATTAGTCTTTGCAAAATAATAACCCGTTTTGATTTCTGAGATCAATGTATGCCCCATTCAACTAGGTTTTGTGTCCGATATACCTTACTGATTAACAGTGCTAACGAAGTCGTAAGCAATTAGTTTCTATATAAGGAACATTTGACTGTTCTACGAACTGATCACGCGCAGATCTTTCGTGGTGCTACTATAGACATTTATTTAAGCAAACTTGACTTCTTTTATCCATTCAAGTTTATGTACTTACGTAAAATAAAAAGTTTATATATCACCCTCACATGTATTTCTCAACACATTCTTTGGCAATCTATTGGCAAGGTATTGCATTGTACCTAAAAATTCGATACCGAGATTTCACCGAAAATACATGTTTTGAGACCATCTGAATCCAAAAAAATAACATTTCTAGAAAAACGTCCATATGTATGTATGTCTGTCTGTCTGTGTATGTGTGTGTCTTTGTGCAGCATAGCTCAAAAACGAAATGACCGTTAAATACCAAACTTGATATTTAAGTTCCATATCTTCCAAGGTTGCGACACGAAGATCTTCAAGAAAAACCCCTCCCCAACTACCCTTCACATGGAACAATTTTCGAAAATTTTGATTTTCTAAAAAATGGCTCTAAAGATTTTGATTAAATTTCATATATTTATTTGACAAATAATGTGTATATCTTGAACTTTCTGGGAATTGCCTCTGAAGACTACTTTATTCTGGATGAATTTTACGGAATTTTGTGTAACTGGTAAACCGTAAGAGATAGACAAAAATTTACCACACAAACATGTAGAGCACATTAAAACACACCATTTATGTTATATACATTTTTTTCGTGGAGTTATTGTTTTTGAGATACTCCTTGTTTTTGGTTTCAGCTTTAAAACTTATAATTTTCCCATGCAGGAATTTAACAATTGATGTCCATACAAACAAAGGAACTTCAGTCACATAGTAACCATCTTTTGCTATTACTTTAACCTATGTTACTCACTTATTTCGCTTCTACTTACAGGGAAGCAAGTAACAATGCTATTTCTGCTAATTTTTTTCTCACTTAGCATGAAGTAAATAGAAGCATAACATTTTTAACAAAAATTTGTTGCAGAGATATAGAGAAAGTTATGTGAATGAATTACATCTGATTTTTTTATATTTACTTCACGTTAATAGAGATAAACATCTGTAAAATACTTAAGTGGGAATATAGTAGCTAAGCGATAGTCAAATCTTTTAATACTGATCGTTATGGAATTGCTCTGAAATGTTTTCTTTGCATGACCAGGAGAAACAAAAGGGAATGGCTACCTATTTGAGAATAGAGTAAGTATTTTAAAATTGAAGCCATTAACAAGGAGTACCTCGAAAATGGTGAACTCAATAAAAATATATTTGTCATAAATTGTGTGCTTTAACGAAACCTATATTTTTGAGGTAATGGTACTCATTCTCTTGCTGTTTACTAGTAATGCATAAGTCATTCAGAATGAAGAAGACTTGAGCGGTTATTTTCGGAAAATTTAAAGGTATACATTTTATTTTATAAAATTCGTTTTTAGGAAAACTAAAATAATCGAAATTCTTCTATGCAAAGGATATTTTAAGTTTGGGAACTTTCTAGAAAATGTGTGCTATTTCTTCTTGGAAGATATTAAACTTAAAAATGTAAAGTTTGGTATCCATTCGACTTTCATACCGTTCTCACAAACAAAATCTGATGTGTTCCATTCACATAACTTTCTCTACCTCTCTGCAACAAATTATTGTTAAAAAGCTAATGCTTCTATTTAATTCATGCTAATCGAGAAAAAAATAGCAGAAATAGTCTTATTACTTGCTTACTTGTAAGTAAAAGCGAAATAAGGAAGTACAATAGGTTAAAGTGATAGTCATAAGCTGGTTGCTATGTGAAAGAAGTTCCTTTGTCTGTGTGGACAGGAGTTGGCCAATTCCTATATGAGAAAAGTATGTTTTTCAATGTTGAAACCAAACACAAGGAATATCTAAAAACGATCAACTCCACGAAAAAAACGTATATAACATAAATTATGTGCTTTAATGTGCTCTACATTTTTGGTGTGGTAAGTTTTTGTGCATCTCTTGGTTTAGCAGTTATTCAAAATTTCGTAAAATTGATCCAGAATAAAGTAGTCATCAGAAGCTATTCCCAGAAAATAAAAGATATAAATTTTATTTGTCAGATAATATCTTTAATATACGATATTTTAATCAAAATCGTTAGAGCCATTTTTGAAAAAAATAAAAATTTTTGAGAAAAGTTCCATGTAAAGGGTAATTTGGTGAGGGGATTTTCTTGAAAATCTTCGAATAGCATCCTTGGAAGATACCAAACTTAAATACCAAGTTTGGTATTTAACGGTCTTTTCGTTTTTTAGCTATGCTGCCCAAACACACACACATGCGGACATTTTTCTAAAAAAATCTTTTTTTGGATTCAGGGGGACCAAAACATGTATTTCTAGTGAAACCTCGGTATCGAATTTTTGGGTGGATTACAATACCTTCTCTATACACTATCTACATAGTACGTATAGAGAAAATGAAAGTGTTTTATTCGGTGGGCCATAAAACGCCCTTCTATTGTTTACTAGTGAGTATAGGAACCAATCTCACGAAAGTTGTTTTCCATCTAATTAATTTTAATTCAGAAAATCCTTTGAAGAATAGTTATATTAAACATTTTGTTATAGATATAACATTAAGAGAAAGTAAAATGTTTTAACAACTGGACACCTTAACATTGCGTATTGTTTCCATGCAATCGTGAGAAACACATGAAAATCGATAGGAACTTACAATGAAGTATTAGACATTCCGAACTGACTCTGTGGTCTGATGTTTAGCAAGCTAGCTAACAATCCAAGGTATGGATTCGATTCCCCGTTGGAGGATTATAATTTTATTTAGTCAGGATTGCTCCCCATTCACATAAGAATTTTGAAGTAAGAATTTAAATGTTAAAACTTAACGTTTATATATGAAATTAAACGTACAAGAAATCCACAGAACAGTATACAAATGAACATCGTTGCTCATGAGCAGTTACACCAAAAGCAAGGCCACTTATATGACCTTTAAATGGGGATTGGAATCGGACCATTAATATCATCTCGAAAATGGAATACGGCAGAAGAAACAAGAATGCGGAATACAGAAATCTACGTTTTTGTGTAATGCGTTTTTATTTAAAAGTAACTAAATCAGTTACACACATAAGTAACTAAATCAACTAAATCCATTTATACAAAATTACTTTATAAAGAGGACTTCACATGCAATTCTAATAATTAAAGATATACATTTTGTGATGTAAATATCTTTAACATATGGTATTTTAATCAAATTGTTAGCCATTCTTGAGAAAATAACTTTCTGAAAAATCTTCTATGTAAAGAATAATTTGGAGTGTGGGGATTTTCTTCAAAATCTCCATGTCGCATCTTTGCAAGATAGTAACATTAAATACTGCGTTTGGTATTCATTCACCAATCTTTGGTTTTTTAAGTTACCCTGTTGTTTACTCACCCTCACAGACACACGCACGGAACGTTTTATTTTTTTATTTTTTTTTTTTTACCCAGGGAGTTTATTAACGTAGGTATATTTTGGGAACTTTTGATATAAATTGTTGGTTAGGATATGCAAAGTATAGGAATTAATAATAAAACAAATAAACATACACTATTTCTATAAAAACTAAACAGATATATCAAACTCACTGGTTACTATGTTTAATAGATTTCAAATCTCTAGAGACATACACAGCAAAACAGTTTTACATGCAATCTATATTAAACATGACAGATATCTCCCAGATACTATGAAAGATACAGAAATACATGCGACAACTTTTTGTTTTGTTCTTTTATGTCATTTGTATAGCTCCCTTTAACTGCTATAATCATATCGGGGATTTTAATTAGTGAAACAACTCTATTTTAGCTGCAGGTTATTAACATGAGGTTAATCATGTATACCATTAAACACACGCACATGTCAGACTCTGGTGTATAGGGAATAATTCTGGATATGGAAAAATTCCCCGACCCGTGAGTAAGAAGTCAGCTCGCTGACGACCGAACTGAACTGGCTAACCCGAAATGAAATGCCGTTTTATTTATGGACGCTATTTAACTGCTGTGGTTCTCAGAGTCCCATTCTATGTTACGCGTGACTGTGTATAGCTCAAGCATCTTTATCAGGCTTGAGATTTTTTTACGTGCCGTAAATCTACGACAGGGGACCAACAGCTTTACTTCCTTTCCGAAGGAAGCCATGCTAAGGATTTTTATGCCCAAAAATCCTTTGTCCTACGCCGAGTTTGAATTCGCGACCTTGGGTGTATGAAGTTTGAATGATAGCCATCACACCACGAAGGGCGACTCTTTTAAGCCCATAGGTTATATCGGATGATGACTAAAATCGGTGAAATGATACTTAAATGAGGCCAGGTTCATTCGTCTTCTTAGTTTAAGGGAAAACTGTAGATAAACATCTTATATTATCTCACACTAACCCAGATTCGAACTCGAGAACTCTTTACTGTGAGGCAGAGATGCGTTTCTCACTTGATAGAGCTGGGTATATATTTCTGAAACTGAGAAAATATATTTACAAAGACTTTTGTGTGTTCATGGTTTTTTGACGTATTTTATATTTGCATTCTCTTAGCTCTAAGGTAATAAGTACGAAACATTTTAATTATTTGCTCATCATAATAGACAATACTAAGGAATATGTATACTCTAATCATTCCGGTTAGAAGAACTTATTCAGAGAATTTATCCAGAAGCTTAAATAGAAACAGATGAAAAGTGCATATATTTTATTTTTGAAGTTGTCTAAAAATGACTGAAATATAACTTGTGTACATGTATTTCAAAGTTTGTGTGGTAGCACTTTTAGCTTTTATGTAGGAGCTACTGATGCGACTTCTGGACAGGGCATGGAAATTTGTTCTTGATGCGGACGGTTTTCTGTTTAGAAGGAATGGTTAAGTTTAAGTTATCCTATGACACGTTTATAAAACTTTCATCTTTGACATCAATTTTGTCCCAGATGGGATTTTTGCTGGACAAAGCGGCGCAGGGCGGGTTCTTTCCCGGGTTCTCTGGTTTGCCCCGCCATCGCATTCCACCGGGCTCTATCTTCATCAGTGTCATCGTCTGCAATGCCATATGTAGTAAAAGAAAGCGTTAACACTATACAAAACACAAAACTAGTCACGTGGTATAAATGACCAAATTCAAATAGTTGACTGTAACTGTGAAAATCCTTAAGGGAACTCGAAACGGAATTTTCATAATTTTTTTTCCATTTTCGTGTTTTAATTACATATGGATATTTAAAATCTCCCTCTCATTTTGGTATAGCTTTCACAGATGTAATTGTAAATAGTTTAAAAATAACAAAAAATAAACCTAACATTTTCGTACAGTCACTTGGTAAAACATCTATAACTTTGTAAGAATTAGTGTTAGAGAAGAGATCTTTATTTTTATTTTGATCGGACAGTTTTACTCTACCTATTCACCGCATTTGCATACCGCTCTTATTTTCTTCATGTGAAAGTTTTGAAATACTACTCCATGGCACGACAGCTCACGGGGAACCTTGGCCTACCGCCCGGCCGCTGCGTCCCCCATCTCGGTCCACTACAGACGTCATGGATGGGGTGCAGTATTGGAGGGTGAGACGTGGTCAGCGCCTCGAATCCCCCCGGCCGGTTAATGCGGTCCTCATGACCTGGAGCCGCTACTTCTCCATCAAGTAGCTCCTCAATTGGCCCCCCCAGGGACCTTACGAGGCTGAGTGCACCCCGGGCCAGGTCTCCCAGCGGGGGAAAAATCCCCACGCCGGTACTGGGGATCGAACCCAGGTCTCCCGCTTGGTAAGTAGCAACGCTACCACCGCGCTAAGGAGACGACCTTTTGAAATACTGTAAGGTTGTTTTTGAAAAGTTAAGTTACATTGTTACTTTCTCTAGCCCCATATGTACAACGTACATAGGGATAGAGAAGTATTGTATTCCACCCAAAAATTCAATACCGAGATTTCACCGGAAATACATGTTTTAGGACCCCCTGTATCCAAAAAAAGCATTTTCAGAAAAAGGTGAGTATGTGTGTGTCCGTGTGTCTGTGAACACTATAACTCAAAAACGAAAAGTGGCTAAAATACCAAACTTGGTATTTAAGTTTAGTATCTTCCAGGGATGCGACACGAAGATTTTGAGAAACATTTCCCCACCCCAAACTACCCTTTACATGGAAATTTTTTTGAAAGTTTTGATTTTCTTAAAAATAGCTCTAACGATTTTTATTAAAATATCATATATTAAAGATGTTTATCTAACAAATAAAATGTATATCTTAATTTTCTGGGAATATCTTCTGAAGACCTGTTTATTCTGGATGAATTTTGCTTAATTTGGCATAACTAATAAACCGTAAGAGATAGAAAAAAATTTACTCTACAAAAAATGTAGGTCTAGTTAAAATACACAAGTTATGTCATATACATTTTTCTCGTGGAGCTTACCGTTTTCGAGGTATTCATTGTTATTTGTTTCTGTTGTGAAGTACTTCCACTTTTCTCAGACGGGAGTGTCCGTTTATCATTTGTTCTGCTCCTGGCCAAGAAAAGGTATTTGTAATGACAATCGCATAACGACAGCTTTTAAAGCATTTGACTATTGGTGTATTCCCTTATTTTCTTCCTACTTATATGGAACTAAATAATAATATTTTGCTAATGAATACCACGATTAGCAAGGTGCAGAGAGAAGAAGAATCTTATGCATGAAGTTTGTAGAACAGCTAGAGAAAGTCATGTGAGTGTAACTCATCAGATTTTTTAATGCTATGTTTGAAAACAATTTCTGAAGAAGCAAAATTATCTATACAAATGACCCATTATCTCATAAACTAATTTATAATAAGGGTTGACATTTTTACCACACATTTACACTTAAATAAGCTTTGTTTTAACGAAAAAGTATTTATGCATCTGAACTAGCTATTTTTTAAATTTAAAAATCATAATTTTTCAATAAAAGTTTAAGTGCTTCATTAAAAAATCATACCTTTCCTTGTAATCAAGACAAGTATTCTATTTTTCATTAATCAATAGTAAAGGTACTTCTGAAAATACCTTGATAAATTTAGCTCATTATCTTAAATAGTTACTGATATAATGGATCAAGCTTTAACATTAGTAAGATAGGGCATTTCGACCTCACTTAAAGACTCTGAAACCATTGCTAAATGCTATTCATAGCCACTGAGAAAGAGAAAATGTAGTTTTATTTTTCGAATTGAATGTGTATCATAAACACAGCGTCTGGTGTTTAGCACGCAATAGATTCAGGATTCGACTTCTAGCAGCTGGTAAACTTTCTGTTTAATTAGCTAATTTCCTAGCCTCCCTAGATTAACAGCTGAATGAACGTGTTGATCACATTTATAAGGCAAACTAACAACCACGAGTTTAAACGAATTATCGTTGTTGATGAGCAACTGTTTTCCAACTTCTGCCGGATGAATGGAACAAATGCAATAAATAATGCAAGAAAGGAAAACAAATGACTCAGCATTTCTTTCCACTTTCTCTACCACATACTATGCACATAGTAGTAAAACAAACATTGCATGCCACCAAAACATAAGATAAATACACTTTTTGGTGTTTCCTAATCCAAAACAAGTATTATTTTCTCTAGCCCCATATGTACAATGTACATAGGGATAGAGAAGTATTGTATTCCACCTAAAAATTCGATACCGAGATTTCACAGCAAATACATGTTTTAGGACCCCCCTTATGCAAAAAGAGCATTTTCAGAAAAAGGTCCGTGTGTCTGTGAACATAGCTCAAAAACAAAAAGTAGCTAAAATACTAAACTTGGTATTTAAGTTTATTATCTTCCAGGGATGCGACACGAAGATTTTGAGAAAAATTTCCCCACCCCAAACTACCCTTTACATGGAACTTTTTTCAAAAATGTTGATTTTCTTAAAAATGGCTCTAACGATTTTGATTAAAATATCATATATTAAAGATCTCTACCTAACAAATAAAATGTATATCTTTAATTTTCTGGCAATAGCTTCTGAAGACCTGTTTATTCTGGATGAATTTTGCTTAATTTGGCATAACTAGTAAACTGTAAGACATAGACAAAAACTTACTATAAAAAAATTTAAGTCTTGTTAAAATACACAAGTTATGTCATATACATTTTTCTCGTGGAGCTCACCGTTTTCGAGGTATTCATTGTTATTAGTTTCAGTTGTGAAGTACTTATACTTTTCTCAGACGGGAGTGTACGTTTTTCTTTTGTTCTACTCCTGGCCAAAAAAAGAAGCGATTTGTGATGACAATCACATAACAGCTTTTAAAACATTTGACTATTGGTTTAGCCTAATGTATTCCCTTATTTTCTTCCTATTTATACGGAACTAAATAATAAGAACATTGTGCTAATGAGTACCACGATTAGCAAGGTGCAGAAAGAAGAATCTTATGTATGAAGTTTGTAGAACGGTCATGTGAGTGTAACACATCAGATTTTTATTTTTAGAAAAAGTTCCGCTTGTGTCTTTGTGTGTATTCATGTGTCTGTGATTTGCATATCTCAAAAACGAAACATCTATTAAACCCTAAACTTGACATTTTAATACATTAACTTCCAAAGATACTCTTGAAGATATTAAAGAAAATCCTACATCCCAAACTTCCATTTACTTAGAACTATATTAGAATATTATTCTCTTAAAATTGCTTTAACGATTTTTAAATTTATCATAGAAATTTATCATTTCTATGATAAATGAAATGCATATCTTAATTTTTCTATGAATAATCTCTGAAGTCCTTTTCTTCTGGATGACTTTTGTATAACTGGTAAACCGTAAGAGATACAGAGAGTCTTACTGAAAAATCATTAAAACAAGCCTATACAACTTTTAAGTTAACTGTTAATATATAACAAATATTCCTTGTTATTATTTAATCTTTTTAAATAGTTATATTTTTATTGCATATTTTACTCTCTGTCATGCAAGAAACCAGCATTTCAATGTCATCACACAGCAAACAGCTTTTAAAAGGTATAATTATTGTTTCTATTTTCCATGTACCTACAATATGCAAGGAAAATTCTGTCAATTTTTATCTGGATTAACATCACGTTGGTTCAAAGAGAAGCTTTCGTAAGAATAGTGTGTTGAAGAATAGGTGGAGAAGGTCATGTGACAAACAGTTTTACACATGCAATAATGTGTTAACCACGGTTTCCTCCTGGAGGATAGCTTTTTTAAATTGTTTAATTTGTATAGCCCACTTTCTATGGCCATATCGGGAGCTTGGACTTGTCAGACAAATTAAATATTGGCTTAGGGGATGGACATTAGGTTAATCATTTTATATATACAAACGCACGGACATTCACTATTATATGCATACTTGCAGGCTTTAAGGAGATAGGGAATAATTCCGGTAAAAGAAACATTCCCTGCCCCAGTCTGGGGTCGAACCTTGGACCTCCGGCGAAAAGTCGGCGCACTGTCCAATCGACCATGGAGATAGGAGGATAGCTCCTTATATGACACATTTAACTTAAAGGTTTCTGATTCTTGGAATTTTATCTAAATGTTTTCAAAATTTTGAACATACTATACTGCCACAATTAATAATATACTTTAAATTTCATGCAGATATCTTCAATATTTTTGAGAAAATTATGCTAATTAGTGAGGTGTTCCACAAGGTACAGAAATTTTAATCTTGAAAAATAAAAATATACCTTATTATTTAAATAGAACAAAGAATTTTATTCCTTCATCTGGTGGTCTCAGAAAATAATTTTCTACCCTTAAATGTATTTTTTAACAATTCGTTTTCAAGGATGGAATTAATCGTGTTATATCTTTGAGCATTTAAATATGTAGCAAGACAGATATGCCAGATTTAAAGTTAATTCTCTTAATTCTGTCAGAATTTCTGCTAAAAATTTTAGCAAGTTGGTTATAAGCTACATTATGAACATTTTTAATGTCCAAAATTGTAGGAATAATCGTCAGTAAAATCAAAATGAATTAAAATAGGCCTTAGGAATCTGTGTAGTTATAAAATATTACTAGAAATATTATTAAACAAACCAATGTTTTGAAAAAGTCTTAAAATCAAATTTTGGGCAAATTTGATTATTTTGGCAGAGTAGGCCTTTGTTCCGTTTTACTTAATATACCCTCACAAACATTATTAGGTGGATTTTTAATTAGATTAATATATTTACGGAAAGTTGATGTAAAGGCCTTAATTGCTTATTCATTTGATTGTTGGACACGGATTGAAGTTTACGTTTAATGTAATAGTTTTCTTCGATAGTTAAGGTTTGCTATAAATATCTGATATGATAGGAAAATATGGTTTGTTGTGTTTTTTTTTACTTTCTCAATATTTACTATGTATATAATGAATAGAGAAGTTATTGTATTGAACCCAAAATTCAATACCGAGATTTCACCAAAAATGCATATTTTGCATCCCCCTGAATCAAAAAAAAAAAAAAAAAAAAAAATGGAAAAAGGTCCATGTGTGTCTGTGGACAGCATAGCTCCAAAACAAATATCCCGCTTAATTTCAATTGCGACACGAACTGTTAAAGAAAATCCCCCCACCCCCAACTAAGCTTTACACGGAAACATTTATGAAAATTTTGATTTTCTCAAAAACGGCTCTAGCGATTTCGATTATAATTTCGTATATTAAAGATATTTACCTGACAAATAAAATGTATATCTTGAATATTCTAGGAATAGTCTCTGCTGATTAGTTTATTCTGGATGAATTTCACGGAATTTTACATAACTGGTAAACCGTAAGAGATAGACAAAAACTTACTTAACAGAAAATGTGGAGCTCATTAAAACACAACTTATGTTATATACATTTTTTTCGTGGAGTGGATCGTTTTTGAGATAATCTTTGTTATTGGTTTCAACTTTGAAAATATTATATTTTTCTCATACGGGAATTTGTCAACTCCTGTCCATAGAAACAAAGGAACTTCAGTCACATAGCAAGCAGCTTTCGACTAATACTTTAGCTTATACTATTCCCTTATTTCCCTTCTACTTGCATGGTGGCAAGCAATATGACCACTTCTGCTAATTTTTTCTCGATTATAATGAAGTAAAAAGAAGTATAAGCTTTTTAAAAATTATTTATTACAGAGATGTAGAGAACAGTCGAGTAAATGGAGCACATCAGTTTTTTGAAAATCATTTTGCATCCCAACAAAATCTGAGAATTTAACCTTATGAGCTACACTGATCTCTGTCTCACACCCACGCCTCTCTACACCCACACAGTTCGCGCTTGCGCATTCTTTTCCACTCTGAGGACCTGAAATCATTAATTTTCAGTGAAATATCGAGATCGAATTTTTCAATAAAAATACTTACTTTAAGCAGGTATTGGAGAAAACAACACTGTTGTAAAACTAGTTTATATATGGTACATAGTACGTGACGAGAAGTTGCTGCATTCCATCCAAAAATTCGTTACCGGGATTTCACCGGAAATACATGTTTTGGGTCCCCCTGAATCCAAAAAAGCATTTTAAAAAAACGTCCGTGTGTATGACAACATAGCTAAAAAACGAAAAGACCAAACTTGGTATTCAAGTTAGTTGTCTTCCAGGGATGCGACACCAAAATTTTAAAAAAAATCCTACCTCCTTAAATGCAAAAAATTTCGAAAATTTTGATTTAATCAAGAAAGGCTGTAACGATTTTGGTTAAAATCCCTCATGTTTAAGATATTTACATGCCAAATAAAGTGCATATCTTGAATTTTCTGGGAATAGTCTCTGAAGACCTGTTTATTTGGATGATTTTAATTGAATTTTGCATAACTGGTAAATCGTAACAGATGGAAAAAGTCTTAATACACAGAAATGTAAATCACGATAAAACGCACAATTTATGTCGTATACATTTTTTTTCGTGAAGTTGATCGTTTTTGAGATATTCCCCGTTATTATTTTCCGCTTTAAAAATTATACTTTTCTCATACAGAAATATATTAACTCCTGTCTATACAAGCAAAGGAACTTCAGCCACATAGTAACCAGCTTTTGACAAATATACTTTAACCTATGGTACTCCCTTATTTCCCTTCTACTTACAAGGAAGCAAGTAATAAGACTATTTCTGCTAGTTTTTTCTGTTAGCATGAAGTAAATAGAAGCACAAGCTTTTTAACGATAATTTTTTGCAGAGATGTAGAGAAATGTGTGGAATACATCAGATTTTTTTAGCTAACGTTCTCTAAACTGTTTTGATCATATCAGACGATTTATGAAATTGTTGAAATGATGCTCAAGTGATCTCGGGATTCATGGAGCTTAAAGTTACTCGACATTCGTCTTCTCAGGATAAGGAAAACCCCCGACAAAAACCGTTTCCGGGTAATTCATTCTAAGCGAGATTCGAACCCACAACCTGCTGAATGTAATACAGACGCGCTACCCCCCCCCCCCCATCAATATCCGTGTGTTTGTGAACACAATAACTCAAAAAACCAGAATGAAAAGGACTTCGGAGGCTATTTCATGAAAATTCAGGATGTACATTTATTTGTAATGTAAATAGCTATAATAACATTTTAATCATTTTCCATCTAAAGAGTAGTTGTATCTAGAAGGGAAATAAGGGAATGCACTAGGCTAAAACGAATGCCAAATCTCTTAAAAGCTGGTTGCTATGTAGTTGAAATGGACTTCTATGTAGGACCAGCAGTTTATACATTTCCGTGTGAAAAAAATAATATCTCTGAAATGGTCAACTCCACGAAAAAAAAACGTAAATGATATAAATTGTGTGTTTATGTGTAGTAAGTTTTTGTCTATATCTTAAGGTTTACCAGTTACGGAACTTCAACAAAATTCATTTAGAATAAAGAGTTCTTTAGACGGTGTTCCTAGAAAATTCAAGACATACATTTAATTTGATAAAATATCTTTAATACAATGTATTTTAATTAAAATCGTTAGATCCAGTTTTGAGAAAATTTTAAAAACAATTTCCACGTAAATGGTAGTTTGGATTCGGGGGATTTTTCTCAAAATTCTCGTGTCACATCCCTGAAAGATACTAAACTTAAGTACCAAGTTTGGTATTTCACCGACTTTTCGTTTTTGAGTTATCGTGTTCACATGGACACTCTCGGACCTTTTCCTGAAATTTTGCTTGGATACAGGGGACCCTAAAACATATATTTCCTGTGAAATTTCGATATTGATTTTTGGGTGTATTGCAATACCTTCTCCATACACTATATACTTATTTGGGTAAAGAAAGTAAAAATAAAAGAATATGTGTAACAGTTTGTCAGCAGGTTAGAAAAATAGTGACAGTTTATGATTAGGAACATCTTACTTCCCGTATAGGTAAAGGTCAAAGCCCGAGGAGTTCAAAATGCCAGTAGACTTCGATCGACCTCCTGTGACTTTGACCTCATCGTTGACCTCTTGTGCAGTGTATATAATGTATAGAGGTTCACCGTATCGATTATATGTATATGTTGCAGCTAAGATTCGCCGCAAATTGTTTCCTATCATTGTTGGCATGTAGGCATGTGGATAATGGTTTCTATTCTGATGAACATGCACGTTACAGAGTAACACAATGCAGCGTGTAACCAGTTTACGTTCCACCAATCAGAGTGCATCCAATCAAACATTGCTACATTACCCGTTTACCCTTTATGTCTTGCAGAATATCAGAAGCTGTATTCTGTTGTTACTGTATGTGAGTAATTGAACATTTTAATTTCTCTACAGTTATATAAATAACTAAGTGTATTTACTGAAATAACAGTGTGCATGCATTGATCACACGGGTCTACCGACCATGTTTTATAGTACAGAAAATAGTAAAACCATATTAAAAATCTGATGTGATCCATTCACATGACTTTCTCTACATCTCTACAACAAATTATTGTTAAAAAGCTAATGCTTCTATTTACTTCATGTTAAATGAGAAAAAAATTAGCATAAAGTATTTTTTTTTGTTTAATTTATAGAGCCCGCTTAACATCTAAGGTCACATCCGGGGCTTTGCACTTGAAACAACTCGTTGTCTGTAGGTTCTTTTACGTTTGGTTTAAATCATTTTATTTTCCACACACACATTCACTCTCACATTCATACCTGCAGACCTTGTGGGGGAAAGGGAATAATACTGGCCAAAGAAAAATTCCCCACCCCAGCCGGGAATCGAACCCGGGACCTCCGGATGAGAAGTCAGATCGCTGACCACTCGACTACGGAGGCAGTCAGAAACAGCCTTATTACTTGCTTCCGTGTAAGTAGATGCGAAATAAGGGAGTACCATAGGTTCAATTGATAGTCAAAAGCTGGTTGCTATGTGACTGAAGCTCCTTTGTTTGTGTGGACAGGAGTTGACAAATCGTATGTGAAAAATAATACGTTTTTCAAAGCTGAAACAGCATACAAGGAATTTCCTCACAAAAAACTGTATAGCATAAATTGTGTATTTTAATGTGCTCTACATTTTTTGTGTGGTAAGTTTTTGTCCATCTCTTACGGTTTAGCAGTTATGCAAAACTCCGTAAAATTCATCCGGAATAATGTAGTCTTCTGAGGATATTCTCAGAAAATTCAAGATATAAATTTTATTTGCCTATCTTTAATGTACGATGTTTTAATCAAAATCGTTAGAGCCATTTTTGAGAAAATCAAAATTTTCGAAAAAAGTTACATGTAAAATGTAGTTTGGGGCGGGAAATTTTCTTGAAAATCTTCGTGTCGCATCCTTGGAAGACACCAAACTTGAATACTAAGTTTGGATTTAACGGTATTTTCGTTTTTGAGGTCGCTATTGAGAGTCCACGGAGATGTATACGCCATTGAAGATGCTTGCCGTAGACGCAGGAACAAGGGGAGAAGCCCAGTGGACCACGGCCTACAAGCCCGGTGTTGTTTCCTATATAAGGATTCTAACACCGGCCATGAAAGCTTTCGAATTTTAATAGACACACTTTGTTCGTGGAGTTGATCGTTTTTTAGATATTCCTTGTTTTTAGTTTGTCTTGAAAAACACACTCTTCTCATACAGGAATTTGTCAACCCCCGTCCATACAAAAAAAAAAGGAATTTAAGCAATAGAGCAACCAGCGTTTGAATACCACTTTCACCAATGATACTCCCTTATTTCACTTCTACTTACAAGGATGCAGGTAATAAGACTATTTCTGCTAATTGACCATTTCTGCTAATGAAGTAATTAGAAACACAAGCTTTTGAAGAATAATTTGTTGCAGGGATGTAGAGAAAGTCATGTGAATGGAATACATAAGATTTTTTTAAAAGGTAGGTTCTCTTATTTAGTTGTATGAACATTTATACTTGTTCTATATAAAAGGTTTGTTTGCTATGGGAACAATTTGCTGTTTAATATTCTTTTTCTTTTACAGCTTTTGAAAGAAAACTGTAAGAATCTAGCTGAATTATTGAGTACCATAGCGAGAATTTAAATCACGGAATTCTGGTTTCTAGCCATTTGTTCTAACGATTGAGCTACCTTGGAAACATACCGGCATGGCATTAAATTCCATAAGCGACTCGCATGTTTAATCAACTTTATAGTTTAATCAACTATATGGTCATTAGTGCTAATTTAACTATTTTTTCACAAGTCGTGTGTAGAACAGGAGTTGGATAAATAGTCAGACTGAAAAGTTCAATGCCATAGCTGGGATTTGAGCCATGGGTCTCCCGGTCTCTAGCCACAAATGTGGCTAACTGCTGGTATTTAGATGAGAGAACTTTCCTAATATATTTATTTATCCTGCTTGGAGTTAAGGCCATAAGGTTTTCTCTTCCACTCCACCAGGCAATACATTAAATGGAATAGCGGTAATACAATGAATAAAGAACAGTTCTATACAACTTAATAAAAATAAATGTAAAATGATGTAACAAGTATACTGATATGAAAAGAAAAGAAACTGCAAACAAAATTATATTGGCAGAAAAAAAATATTTAAATTACAAAATAATAAGATGAATAACACCACAGAAATAAATATTCTAAAGCAAATTGTAATTAGCTGTTATAATATGGAATTTAAATTGGACAAATAATGTATCAGAGGACAATAGAATGAAGAAAGGTACGGTTCTTTAAATACAGAGCTAGATATCATTTTAAAACAGAAAACGTAGTTAAAAAACTGATGTGTTGCATTCACATGACTTTCTCTACATCTCTGCAACCAATTATGGTTAAAAAACTTATTCTTCTATTTACTTGATGCTAATCAAGAAAAAATTATCAGAAATTGTTCTTATTACTTGCTTACTTGTAAGTAGTGTAATAACGGAGTATATAAGCCAAAGCGTCAGTCAAATCCTTTAAAAGTTGGTAGCTGTGTGATTGAATTTTCTTTGTATGGCCAGGAGTTAACAAATTACTGCATGAGAAAAGAATAAGTATTTTAAAACTGAAACTGAGTAAGAAGGAAATCTCAAACCCGATCAACTCAACGAAAAAATGTATATAACATAGTGTGTGTTTTAACGAGGAGTATATTTTTTGTTAAATAAATTTTTGTCTATCTCTTATGGTTTACCAGTTATGCAAAATTCCGAAATTTCATCCAGGATAAATATGTTTTAAGAAGCTGTTCGCAGAAAATTAAATATATACACTTTATGTAAATGACAATCCTCAAGGAATATTGGCCTACCACCCGACCGCTGATCCTTCATCTCGGCCCGAAGGCGTCATGAATGGGGTGCAGTGCTGGAGGCCCCCAGGCCACGAGGCTGAGTACACTGGACTAGGTCTCCTAGCGGGGGAAATTTCCCAACACCGGTACCGGGAATCGAACCCAGGTCTCCCGCTTGGCAAGCAACCACGCTTCCACCGCGCTAAGGAGACGACCTATTTTTCATGTAAATATTTTAAATATACGATATTTTAGATTTATTTTTGAGAAAATAAAAATTTCGAAAAATTTTCCATATAAAGGGTATTTGGGGGTCGGGACTTCTCTTGAAAAGTTTTGTGTTGCATCCTTGGAAGATACTGAATTTAAATACAAAGTTTCGTATTAATAGACTTTTCGTTTTTGAACACTGCGACTAACAGACAGACCCGCTCACTTTTTTTGGATTTAGGGGGCCTCAAAAAATATATTTCCGGTGAAATCTAGGTATCGAAATTTTGGATCCCTTATAATACCTTCTCTATAGACTATGCACGTACGTGTAGAGAAAGTAAAAATGTAACGTTATATATAATAAGTTAAAAGACCTGAACCCTCACAAATTGATAGTATAGGAAAATAAGCTAATAAAATATTTATCTTTTGTAAACAATAAAAATATATGAAAGAATATCTAATTGTGAGGTCAAACAGATATGGACTTTTTGAGGAGGTAAAAGGTTCCATAAAGAGTTGGTACTCGTAAATTATTTGCTGCTGATATTATACTGATATCGTACAGTACCAAACAGCATTGCATAATATACACAACCTTCACTACCGCAAAGGAATTGCCATTGTGCATAACCATAAGACGACTTGTGTTTATATTCAAGCAATGAGCTAAGGTGCAAGAGAAGAAACGCCTGATGTGACGGCAACCGCTTCGCCTCTGGAGTATAATGTGTAGTATCTCTACACTATATCAACTGGTTACGCATGCTGCTTTTCCTTAAGTAGCGTTCTTAGCCCGGCGGGTGGTGAAATTACATACACTTTACGAGTTGTAGCTATAAAGCACTAGGAAATATGATAGTGAAGAAAGTAAGGCTTATGAAGTTGGGCAAAATACTAGGAGCGTTCAACAAACCCTTAGAAAACCCAAGAATTTACACTTAGAAATGATTGACCAAGTCAAGGATATGCAAATTCAGAAAAATGTATTTTGTGATATGCCTGGGCTTCTCCTATTTCGCGAAGTTTGAGTCGTCGATCACATAAAACCATATCCTGAATTTTGTCAATTATTTTGAACGAAGGCATTTCTACTGGACGTTCGGAACGATGTTCATCTTTTGTGGGTGTACGACCACGTTAAAATTCATTTATCCAATTGCAAATTGTCGCAAATGCAGGAGCAGATGCGCCATAGACTTCATTCAACTCGGAGTTTATCTCTTTCGGTATTAAGCATTTTAAATGTGTTTAATTACCGCACAAAACTCGTTTTTTAATATATTTCTAAATAAGCACAAGATATTTGATTCGACCGTCTATGACTATGTAACCAGTGATGGATATAGCTGAAGATTTAACTACCATCTTAGTAAGAGACGATGGTTAACAAATATAAACATTTTTCGATGCTACACGTGTTCTTGGATTTTCTAAGGACTTTTGGGCTCCTCTAGGAATTCCCCACTTATTAAAGGATAAGTAATGGAGTAAGAGAAAAAAATGTGTTCCATACACATGACTTCTTCTACATCTCTGCAATAAATTATTGTTAGAAAGCTCTTGTATGTATTTATTCTCTGCAATTGGGTGCTGCCCGGTGGCAGAGTTAAATGTACAAAATTCACATACATTAAATTAAGAATAGTAATACAGTTAATATATTACATATACATGTCTTTTTTAAATGCCTAACTATCTATTATTCAGTATAGCAATACTTAAGTCAAATACCAGCTAATTTATAAACAGTTACTATGAAGCCTCAACATTAATATTATACATTACATAATTATAATAATAATAATAATAATAATAATAATATACTCTAATAAAGTTTTTGTGATCCTTAATTACTTCACAATATTTACTCAAATTAACTAACATTTATTCTCTTTAAATTATTCCTAAACTTCTTTATGGTCAGAGGGCAGCCCTGAAAGGCTGCTACAGATAATTCATTCCATTTTTCAATGATCCTATTAACAAAAGAAAATTTTCCTACGTTGGTTCTGTACCTTCTACCCTTACTTTTATACAAATGATCGTTCCGTACGTAGTATGCTGGGTTTTTAACCTCTTTCTAACGTCCACCCATGCATTTAAACCAGTATAAGCTTTAAATAGTGCGACTAACCGATGTGTTTTACGTCTAAGTTTTAGCGGCTCCCATTTCTTCACCTTTCGTAAGTCCAAAATCTTTACCTCTCTTTATGAATTTAACCACCCGTCTCTGTATCAGTTTGATTAACCCTGTATGGATCCCAGCATGCTACTCCATATTCCATAACCGGCCACACTAAGGACTTGTAGGCAATTTCCCTGATCTTTGCGCTGCCCTTCTTTAGTGTTCTCATTACGAAGTGCAATGTCTTCCACGCTTTCCTAGATGTAGAATTTATCTGATCCTCCATCCGGCATTACTTGACCAGCACACTCCCAAATATTTGCAGCTGTCCATCTGTGGAATTTGTTCCCTATCCTTGAAGAACTTTCCCCTTAGTAGACTAAAAACAATTTACTTACTTTTCCTAGCATTAATTGTCATTTTGTTTACGGAGGCCCATCTGCTTATTTAATTTAGGTCATCCTGAAGAGCTTCTATTTACTTTATGCTAATCGAGGAAAGATTAATCTTATTATTTGCTTCCTTTTAAATAGAAGCGAAGTAAGGGCGTACCATAGGTTAAAGTGATAATCAAAAACTGGTTGCTTAGTGACTGAAGTTCCTTTGTTTGTATGGCCAGGAGTGTGAAAAACCTGTAAGATTTTACTATCTCTATACGTACTATGTACATAGTGTATAGAGGAGATATTGCACTCCACCAAAAATTTGATACCAAGATTTCACCGGAAATATATGTTTTAGGGTCCCCTGTATCCAAAACAAGTATTTTCAGAAAAAGGTCCGTGTTTCTGTTAACACGATAACTCAAAAACGATAAGTCAGTAAAATACCAAACCTGGTACTTAAGTTTTTTCCAGGGATGAGACACGAAGATTTTTAGAAAAATCCGCCCACCCCAAACTACCTTTTACATGGAACTTTTTTCGAAAATTTTGATTTTATAAAAAATGGCTCTAACGATTTGAATTAAAATATTGTATATCTAAGATATTTACCTGACAAACTAAATGTATATTTTTAATTTTCTGGGAATAGCCTCTGAAGACTACTTTATTCTGGGTCAATTTTACGGAATTTTGCATAACTGATAAACCGTAAGAGATGGACAAAAACTTACCTCACAACACATATATAGAGCACTTTAAAACACATAATTTATGTCATATACATTTTTTTTTCGTGGAGTTGATTGTGTTTGAGATATTCCTTGTTTTTGGTTTCAGCTATAAAAAACATACTTTTCTCATACAGGACTTTGTGAACTCGTGTCCATACAGACAAAGGAACTTCAGTCCCATAGCAACCAGCTTTTGACTATCATTTTAACCTATGGCACTGGCATTTCGCTTCAAGGAAGCAAGTAATAAGACTGTTTATGCTAATTTTTTCTCGATTAGCAGGAAGTAATTAGAAGCATAAGCTTTTTAACAATAATTTATTGCAGAGTTGTAGAGAAAGTCATGTGAATGGAACACATCAGATTTTTTAAAGGTGAAACCAATAACAAGGAATATCTAAAAAACGACCAACTCCACGAGAAAAATGTATATGACATACATTGTGTGTTTTATAGTGCTCTACATTTTTTGTGCAGTAAGTTTTTGTCTATCTGTTACGGTTTATCAGTTATGCAAAATTCAATAAAATCATCTAGAATAAGGAGGTCTTTAAAGGCTTCCCAGAAAATTCAAGATATAAATTTTATTTGGCAGGTAAATATCATTAATATACGATATTTTAATCACAATCGTTAGTCATTTTTGAGAAAATAAACGTTTTCAAAAAAATTCCATGTAAAGGGTAGTTTGGGGAGGGGGATTTCATTTAAAATGTTCGTGTCGTATCCTTGGAAGATGCCAAACTTAATATCAAGTTTGATATTTAACAGTCTTTTCGTTTTTGAGCTATGCTGTTCACAGACACACACACAGGGACCTTTTTCCAAAAATGTTTTTTTTTTTGGATTCAGGGAGACACAAAACATTTATTTTCAGTGAAATTTCTGTATCGAATTTTTGGGTGAAATAAATACCTTCTCTATTCACTATGTGTAGAGAAAGTAAAAATGACGATGAAGAAATTCATGATTAAGTAAAATACTTGCTGGAATTCTGTGTATCTCATTGTGGGTGTGGGAGCAGCTTACACTCTCTAAACAAACACCTAAAGGACTGGAGCTGGATGACCAGCAATTTCCAGCTGGAGTCGAGTGCCAAGCTAAGATGCTGTTTGGCCACGGTCCAGGCCATTGTGACACTGTAAGACCCTTCAGTGTGCTATCGAAGAGTAGACTAGCACTTGTTTTACTTACTTCATCTTTATATGTACTTATCTTTGCATAGAAGCTCGCCAGTGTTTATTACTTTCTCTATACGAACTATGTACATAGTGTATAGAGAAGGTATTGCACTCCACCAAAAAATTCGATATCTAGATTTCACCGGAAATATATGCTTTAGGGTCCCCTGTATCCAAAAAAAGTATTTTCAGAAAAAGGTCCGTGTGTGTGTCCGTGTGTCTGTGAACACGATAACTCAAAAACGAAAAGTCAGTAAAATACCAAACTTAGTATTTAAGTTTAGAATCTTCTAGGGATGCAACACGAAGATTTTGAGAAAAATCCCCTCACTCCAAACTACCCTTTACATGAAACTTTTTTCGAAAATGTTGATTTTCTAAAAAATGGCTCTAACGATTTTGATTAAAATATCGTATGTTAAAGATATTTACCTGACAAATAAAATATATATTTTGAATTTTCTGGGAATAAACTCTGAAGACTACTTTATTCTGAGTGAATTTTCCGGAATTTTGTATAACTGCTAAACCGTAAGAGATAGACAAAAACTTACCACACAAAAAATGTAGAGCACATTAAAACACACAATTTATATTCTATACATTTTTTTCTTGGAGTTGATGGTTTTTGAGATATTCCTTATTTTTGTTTTCAGGGTCAAAAATCTTAACTTTTCTCATACAGAAAAATTTCAACTGATGTCCATACAGTCACATAGTAACCAGATTTTGACGATCGCTTTAACCTGTGCTACTCCCTTATATCCTTTCTACTTACAAGGAAGGAAGTAATATGACTATTTCTGCTAATTTTTCTAGATTAGCATGAAGTAAATAGAAGCATAAGCTTTTTAAGAATAATTTGTGGAAGGGATATAGAGAAAGTTATGTGAATGGTACACATGATATTTTTTTTACTTTCTCTACGCGTACTATATACACAGTGTATAGAAGGATATTGTAATGCACCCAAAAATTCGATACCCAGATTTCACCGGAAACATATGTTTTGGTTCCCCTTGAATCCAAAAAATAATTTTTTGGAAAAGCTCCGTGGACAGCATAACTGAAAAACGAAAAGACGGTTAAATACCAAACTAGGTATTTAAGTTTGGTATCTTCCAAGGATGCGAGACGAAGATTTTCAAGAAATTCCCTCCACCGGAAACTACCCTTAACATGGAAAACATTTCCAAAATTTTGATTTTCTAAAAAATGGTTCTTATGATTTTGATTAAAGTCTCTTATAATTAAGATATTTACATGTCAAATAAAATGTGTCTAGACTTTTCAAGGAATAGCCTCTAAAGATCTCTTTATTCTGGATGAATTTTATTAAATTTTGTCTAACTGGTAAACCGTAAGAGATAGACATCACTTACTACACAAAAAATGTAGATCACAATAAAACACACAAATGTCATACATTTTTTCATGGAATTGATCGTTTTCGTGGCGTCAGTTTTAAATACTTGCAACTTTCCTCATTTCCGGCACAGGGGCAGGTTTTCTCCGGGTTCTTTGCTTTCATCCACCATCTCATTCCACCGCTTCTCCATCTTCATTTTATGTATCACCAGTGTCATCGCCTGCGGTGCCTTGGTAGTAAAAGCGAGCGTTAAACAGTATAAAATGATATACAAAGATCTTAAAAAAAATGACCCGAATTAAAACCACCCTTTACATTAACATTTTCTCAAAAATGGCTCTAACGACATCAATTAAAATATCATGTGTTTAACTTACTTTCACAGCAAATAAACCGTATACCTTGAACTTTCAGAGTATAACTACTTTAAAATTGGCTTCAATTTTAAAATAGTTAACAGTTTTCTGAAACGGTAAGATCTCATCCGTTTCATATTTCTTTTGTTTTAGTCCCACTCATGGTAAGAGAACCGAATTCAATGACAATCGATAGCGAAAATCATGATTAGCATAATGTATACTTTTTTGCAGAAGGGATAGAGAAGGTCATGAGGATGTGACGCATCCAATTTTAGTATTGCTCCTTTTATTTGGCAGAGTTAAATGTACAAAATCCATTTACAATAATAATCTTACACTTAATAATAGTAATACACATTTATACAACTAACATACTATACCCACATGATTTTTGAAATATCTAACAACTTAATATTCAGCCTGAAAGGCTGCTGCAGGCAATTCATTCCACTCTTCAATAGTTTTATTAACAAAAGAAAATTTTCCTACGCTGGTTCTGTACCTCCTACCCTTAATTTTATACAAATCATAGTTTTTCCGTAATGTGCTGAGTTTTCTAATCTCTTTCTGACTTCCACCCATGCATTTAGACCAGTGCCTCTCACCTAGACACTCGGATGTCATCCCAAACGTTCGCATGTGAGACTTTTTTGTGGATAAAGCGGTGCAGGGGCTGGTTTTTTCTGGGTTCTCCGGTTTCTCCCGCCATTACATTCCACCGGTGCTCCATCTTGATTACATGTATCACTAGTGTCATTGCCTACGGTAGTAAAAGCGGATGTTAAACAATACCACAACAATTTAGACTTGAAATAGTACGATAGCTTATGTCTTTTACGCTAACTTTTAGCAGCTCCCATTTGTTCTCTTCGCCTTTCTTAAACCCAAAATCTTTACCTCTATTTATGAAATGTTCAGCCCCTCTCTGTATCTTTTCCAACAAATAGTTTGATTAACCCTGTATGGGTCCCAACATGCTTCCATAAACGGCCTCACTAAAAACTTGTAGGCAATTTCCCTGGACTTTGCGCTCCCCTTTTACAGTGCTCTCATTACGAAGTGCAATATCTTCCACGCTTTCCTAGATGTAGAATTTATCTCATCCTCCCATCTGGCATTATTTGACAAGTACACTCTCGGATATTTACAGCTGTCCTTCTGTGGAATTTATTACCCACCCATATGATAGCTATGAAGAACTTTCTCCTTAGTTTTATCTTTAAAATTAATAATTATATCGAGATATATTTACACTCTTATTCATATAAGGAAGAATCTGAGCTAGAGAGAAATTCCCACCCTCGATCGGGAATCAAACCTGTTATCCCTTACACATGAGACAGGGAAATTGATACAGCTCTTGCGGTGTCTTTAAGCCTTTTTGTGTTGGTGGTGTCAAGTTGCTGAACGATTGTCATTTTGCTGCGAGTTGCTTATCCTTGAGATGAAAAATGCTATCGTTGTAGCATGCTCCCAAGTGGCACTTTTAATATCCTCACCCTCATCGCCAGCTGCAGCCATTGTTTTTGGCTATCTGATTGTTGGAGCTCTTCAGCAGAGCATCTCTCCACATCTGAGTACCGACCCCAACTGGAAAGGGCGCTGATGGCATGCACTTGCTGATATGGAAGCGATATTGAAAGCCTATATCTCTTTCTGTTCAAGAGGTACATATTCTGAATAGCTTGCATAATTAGTATGATTATCATAGTGTTTTCATCTTGTCGATAATTCACGACCAGAGTGAAGCGACGGAAGTGAATTTTCCTAAGAGATGAAAGCACGAACTGTAATTAATATAGAGATTTTGAATTTGTATTTTAATGATTTTAGCAAGCTATTCTGTTACTTGCTATACATTTTATAATAAGTTATTTTTTATTACTTTCTCTATACGTACTACGTACATAGTGTATAGAGAAGATATTGCATTGTACCCAAAATTTGATACCAAGATTTCACCGGAAATACATGTTTTGAGACCACCTGAATCCAAAAAAAGCATTTTTAGAAAAATGTCCGTGTGTGTGTCTGTGGGCAGCATAGCTCAAAAACGAAAAGACCGTTAAATACCAAACTTGGTATTTAAGCGTCATTTCTTCCAAGGATGCGACACGAAGATTTTCAAGAAAATCCCCCCAACCCCAACTACCCTTTACATGAACAATTTTTCGAAAATTTTGATTTTCTAAAAAATGGCCCCAAAGATTTTGATTAAAATATCATGTATTAAAGATACATACTTGACAAATAAGATGTATATCCTGTATTTTCTGGAATAGCCTCTGAAGATACTTTATTCTGGATGAATTTAACGAATTTTGTGTAACTGGTAAACCGTAAGTGATAGACAAAAACTTACCCCACAAAAAATGTAGAACACATTAAAACACACAATTTATGTTACATACATTTTTTTCGTGGGTTTGATCGTTTTTGAGATGCTCCTTGTTTTTGGTTTCAGCTTTAAAACTTATAATTTTCTCATACAGGAATTTAACAATTGCTGTCCATACAAAGGAACTTCAGTCACATAGAAACCATCTTTTGCTATCACTTTAACCTATGTTACTCCCTTATTTCGTTTCTACTTACAAGGAAGCAAGTAATAAGACTATTTCTGCTATTTTTTCTCAGCATGAAGTAAATGGAAACATAACTTTTTTAACAAACATTTGTTGCAGAGATATAGAGAAAGTTATGTGAATGGATTACATTAGATTAATTATATTGTATTTTACTTTTTGTAGATTAAATATAATTTCTTTTTTTAAGGTATTTTCAGCGAAATAAATTATTAATAATTTACAATATATAGGAAGGCAGATTTTATTAGGTTATGATTGCAGTACAGTTATTCTCAAATGGTAGATGTTTATTTACCGAATGCATTTTTTACTTGCTCTACACGTACTATGTACCTAGTGTATATAGAATGTATTGCATTGTACCCAAAAATTCGATACTGAGATTTCACCGGAAATATATGTTTTGAGACCCCCTGAATAAAAAAAAAACACTTTTTAGAAAAATGGCCGTGTGTCTGACAGTCTGCCTGTCCGGGTGTCTGTGGGCAGCATAGCTCAAAAACGAAAAGTCTATTAAATATTTAATTCTAAACTTTAAGAACATACATATTTTTTTCCGCTTGGCGGCCTTTAACTATCAATTGATTGTAGATATATATGGGCTTACCCATCTTTAAACCAGACATTTACGCAAACTTTTTCTAACAATTATCATACTCAAAATGCTCCACACCATGCAGTTTTTACTTTTTCTACATGAAGGTACTATATACATAAAAGGAAGCATGTACGGTCTCCCAACTCGTGCGATTGAAGTAATATTATGCACTTAATAAATATAGTACTAGGTATAGAAGGTGCTGTTCGACACAAAAGTTTAAAGTCGAGATTTCACCGGAAAACATGTTTTGAGGTTCCCTGAGTCCAAAAATAAATGTTAAAAAAGTGTCCATGTGTGTGTCTGTAAACACAATAACTCAAAAACAAAAAATGAGTGAAATGCCAAATTTGATACTTAACTTTAGTGTTCTCTAAGGATGCAACACGAAGATTTTCAATAAAATCCCCCCACCCAAAACTGCTCTCTTTTCTAATGCCCAATAATTCAACTAAAATCCTCTTTTTAAGAACCTTATAATTTGAATTCCTAAACATAATCCTAAAAGGGAACCAAAATTTCATCAAGTTGAAATATTTGGTGGTGTTGGTAAATCAATGGAACATTTTTCGAAAGATTTGAATTTCTCAAAAATGGCTCTAATGATTTTGAGTACCGTATATTAAAGATATTTACATAACAAATATAATGTGTCTCTTGAATTTACTCGGAATAGGCTCTGTAGTTCTGTTCACTATGAATACATTTTGCATACCTGTAAAATGTAAGATACAGTCAAAAAGTTACTGCAAAACATGGTAGATTACGTTAAAACATTCAATTTAAGTCATATATTTTTTTGTGGAGTTAACTTTTGTAAAAGTAGTTTTTTGAGGAACGCCTAAAGAGTCATGTGAATGGACACATAAGATGAATTTGAGGATACATTAGATATTTCAGTTATTAACTTCATTGAATTTTAAACCTCTATTTAAGAAGGCCATTCGGATATATTTTTCACGATCGTGTTTGTCTCCATGTTTGAACTCTGATATAATCATGCCTGTTCTCCAGTCCTCAGGGATTAAGGAATTTATAAATGCTCTTTTAATCAACTGAGTTAATTCATCGTACTTAACACTGCTCGCTCCCACTTTTAATAGTTCATTGTATATTCCTCAACAATAAGAGTATTTTTATTTGAATTAGTAATGAGTAATGGTTAGAAAAAATAAACTGGATGAAATTTAAAGATTTCGCAAACATCCAAGGTGAAAAGATTAAAATATTACTGTAGATTGTTCTGAAAAAAGGTGATAAAAGAAGTGGGAAGCGTCATTAGGGATAATAAGGCGGTAAATGCGATTTCTTAAGAAGGCCACGGATCCCTTCAAAGCTGACGCTCCAATTGATTAAATGTCATGGTGGATAAGCTATCATCTTGCAAGTGTCGGTGTAAAGCTTGAGAATGGTTCCATGGCCAGCTATAAGCAGCTCAACGTGCTCAAGAGAATATTTTTCCTTATAATATGGAACTGTAAGTTAAATAGTTGAATTTTACATCAATCTATTACATCGAAACTTCACGCTACAGTAAATAAAATTTACTATTAATACTAAATGTAAATATACAACTAATATTTAGAGTGTTTCAGTTGAAATTATACCCAAAGTATTTTAGAACATTTGTAACATTTCACTAGAAAACTGTTAAACATAAAGCTTACCAAAACTGCCTTGAAACGTAAATTGTTGGGTTGAGTACCATAGTGGGCCAAGCACCATTTTTTAAAAATGGAGAAGTTGAAGGTCAATGTTTTTCAATTTCATAATTTATTGAGCCAATTTACACATAATAACTAAATGCCACAGCAATCTAGAATATATTTTATATATTATATTAGTTCAACATTAATGTGGCTTCATGCAAATTTGCTGGGATTTGGCCCAGCCTAAAGAAGTGTAACTGGGTCATTTTCATACATCTAATCAATGTCTTGCTGATCATCATTATTTACTGGCACACGCAAACTCTTGTAAAAATCAGGATTCACTGGAGGAATAAATGGTAGCATGGACATAAGATCATCATATGCGGTAGCGTGATTTGCTGCATGGATTTGGGTCACTCTGACTCGAACAGAATTTGTAGTTTCATTTAGACCTATATTTTGATGCTCTACTGTTTGTAAACAGGAGATGCTGGACATAGCCCACTGCAATATAAGATGTGTATAACCATAAACTATACCGACAGATGGCAATAGCTCAATTTTGACCTCACATGGAGATGGCCCACTATGATTCTCATCCCTTCTATTACACTAATAATATTACACTTCTTCTAAACAGTTTAATATGATACATTCATTTCTTTATTTAGAATATTTGATCAAAGTTTGGAACCAGTTTGAAGTGACCATTCTTAATATGACCTCTAAATTCACTCCTGTTAAAGATGAGCATATAAAACACTTGTTACGCAGCATCCAAAATACTTTTAAATCTATCCTGGTGCAGAATAGAATAAAGTTCTTATAAAGTTCCCTCCCTATATTAAATTTGACAATTTTAATGGTTACCTGTATTAAATAATTTAATCACGCAGACGGGCCAAAATAATAGCATTGCTGGTCGCAAATGGCTCGGAGAGGTGTTTTGTGTTGGGAGAATGCCGACTGCGCGCGAAAGGGTCAACTTTTTCCCAACTGCACACAAGCGACTGAATTGTAAACTGCGCGCGAACGGATATTCCTAAAATACGTTAAGACTGCTTGCGAAGTAACAGAAATTGGCACCATTAGTAAATAATGTTAGTCATTTGTTTCGAGAATAGTTCTGACTGTAAGTTATAGAAATGGTAGCACTGTTAGCGATTGTCGATTGTTCGGAATGTATATAATGGCATGCTCCGTATAAAAGGAAGCTCTCGTCGTGTGTGTTTCCATAGAGACTTGAATTCTAACACTTTCCCTTCATAAACATCTGATGTGTTCCATTTACATGGCCCTTTCTACATCCCTATAACAAATTACTGATAAAAGTTTGTTTTTATATCTATTTAATGCTAATTGAGATAAGTATTAGCAGAAAAAAGTCTTATTACTTGCTTTCTTTTATGTAGAAGGGAAGTATGGGAGTACACTAAATTAAAGACACAGTAAAACATTTTAAAAGCTATTGCTATGTGATTTAAGTTCGTTTCTTTGCATGGCCAGGAATTGAAAAATTCCCACATGAGAAAAGTTTAAGTATCTTAAAACTGAAACCAATGACAAGAAATATTTCGAAAATGTCAACTCCACAAATATATATGTTTTTTAAAATCTACTTTTTTGTGTAGTAAGTTTGTGTCCATCTCTTACGGTTTAGCAGTTATGCAAAAGTCATCCTGAATGATGTTTTTATAGGCTATTCTCAGATATTTAATTTGTCATAGCATCTTTAATATATCTTCAATATAATCTTTAAAGATACATGTGTAAAGGGTAGTTTGGAGTGGAAAGGTTTTCCTCAAAATCTTCGTGTAGTTTCCTTGGTAGCTACTAAATTTAAATACCTATTTTGGTTATCAGCCAACTTTAGTTTTTGAGTTATCATGTTCACAGACCCACGGACACACTCTCGGACCTTTTTCTAAAACTGTTTTTTATGCAGGGGACCCTAAAATGCATATTTCTACTGAAATATCGGCATCAATTTTTGTGTGGAATACAATACCTTCTCTATATATGTACTATGTAGAGAAAGTAAAAATGAATGATTCATCTACTTACAAATCTAAATCTGCGTAGGCAAGTATTTAGAGGAATTAATTTATAAAAACAAAGAATTATCTTAGGATTGAGTGTCCTATAAAGGGTTTGTTGTTATTACAAGAAAGATAGATAATTTGAGTACATATTTCATCGTTCTGACAAATGTCCTATTGCGACACGGGTATGTAAAGTATTTTTAACTTCTTGACAAATTCCCTTCGACATGGACTTTTAACCATATTTTGAATGAAAAATATGACAGCATTCCTATAGAGGCCTAAGCGTACAAAAATGGAGAGTAAAATGAACTGATCGCCACGTACAATTGACATATACACAAAATAGACCTCCGCGCACCGTCGGTCACTTTAAAACAGGTGGTAGTTTACCTTGCGCGCAGTCCGGTTCGTCGGTTGTGCAGGTCTGGAATATTATGAATTGGAAATTTCGGTGTAGCATTAACGCAAATGTAGGTTATATTTACGCAAACGGGCATGATTAAAGTACGCAAAAGTGACATATCATTAGCTCAAATGAGCATAATGGCTTACGTTACACTAGAACTGTGGCGTCCATTGCATTCTCCTAAAGATTCGTCATAATACTCGCTTTATGTAGAGCTGCTGTCACTAGTAACAAAGTTTTGGTAACGATATTGTACCAGCTGAACAGGTTTTGCGGAGATCCATGTTCTATGCATGTTTCTGTATGATATGTTTCCCAGCTTTTCTGTTTTGCAAAGAAGCGCTAGAGATGTATATTCGCTCTGGAATTTTATGCCTTGTAGTCTGCAGATGAACAAAGGGATTTGATTCATGAAGTTGTTTTAAAATGTCTATGGAAAGACTCAGGCCCATTTGTTATTCGCGGAGTTCTTGAAGGACAACTAACTTACATTACCGGTGGGAATTTGACGTCATCAGTGATGTAATTTTCGAATACATACTCAACAAAAGCATTCATTTGGTCAGGAATTTTGCTGTGCAATCAACAAACTCACCAGTATTTCCAGGCAAATACTGCAAGGAATATTTTAGATGTCATAATTTTAAGCTTTTATTCATACATTCATGTAGTTTTACGAAATGAAATGAAATGAAATGAAATGAAATGAAATGGAGTTTTATATAGGACACTCTTTAACTGCTGTTCTCAGCGTCCCATTCTATACTGGGCGTGAAAGACCGCTTAATTTTGCTTAGAGGCCTTTCAGATTCTTTTACGTGCCGTAAATGTTTACCGAAGGAAGCCATGCTAATTGAAGAATCGTCCTCCGCCGGGTTTGAACCCGCGACCTTGGGTAACACGGTAACTATTACACCACGGAGGGTGACTAGTTTTACGGAAGATTTGTATGCTATGGTTAGAGTTTATAGCAATGTATTTAAATTTTAAAAAATTATGCCGTCGCTTTCACTGTGTGACTATTTTGTCACGATTTTTGCGGTTATATAACGGTATCTCACGGACAGTTTTACGCAAATGGCATTCGAGGGATGTAATGAACCTTCCTAGCATTTGACTGGTGATCCGGGAAAGCCCCGAAAAAAACCAGGGTCAGGAAGACCGGCAGCAAAATAGAGCTCATGATCACTCGGAGCAAACGTTACCGTCCCAGTTCTGTTTCACAAAGTAGTAGTCTTAATACGAGAATGAATAACTTAGTAAGCATTTGTATGGCATGCCCTTTGTGTCTGCTGCTACTTCCTGTATATGTCAGGGATAGGCATTTTCTCCCCACGCTAATTTTGAAGCGACCTTTCCTCAGAATACGCAATGATTTTTAACCCACAATGGAACGTTCCGTAGGCCGGTTCACTTGGGAGAATATATTTATAATGCAGCTGACAGGTACGGCATGGCGTATCGATCAAATGGGCACGTCACGTTGATGAACAAGTTAGAATCTACTCTCATCTTTAAATTATGAGGCGTTATTTCTTCAGATGATTCTCTCAAACCCCACCAATTTCTGCTTATTGCTTGCATGAATCCGTCTCTTGACTTTAAACATAGGGGGCGCCATGAAGCTCAATCAATCGTCTTAGAGCATGTACATAGCATTGTGTCATTTAATTAAAAGTCGGTATACTCTTTTACTTACCTTATTTTAAGTCAATACTAATAACAAATTGAATAAACCATAAGTAATGATTACTGATAAATTATTACTTTTACTTGTTCAGTAACCACTAGCTACTTTCACTATACGTACTATGTACATAGTGTTATAGAGAAGGTGTTGCACTCCACCAAAAAATTCGATACCGAGATTTCACCGGAAATATATGTTTTAGGGTCCCCTGTATCCAAAAAAAGTATTTTCAGAAAAAGGTCTGTGTGTCTGTGAACACGATAACTCAAAAACGAAAAGTCGGTAAAATACCAAACTTGGTATTTAAGTTTAGTATATTCTAGGGATGCGACACGAAGATTTTGAGTAAAATTCCCTCACCCCAAACTACCCTTTACATGGAACTTTTTCGAACATTTTGATTTTCTAAAAAGTGGCTCTAACGATTTTGTTTAAAATATCATATATTAAAGTTATTTACCTGACAAATAAAATGTATATTTTGAATTTTCTGGGAATGGACTCTGAATACTACTTTATTATGGATGAATTTTGCTTAGCTACTAAACCGTAAGAGATAGACAAACTTAACATACAAAAAATGTAGAGCCCGTTTAAACACACAATTTATTATATACGTTTTTTTCGTGGAGTTGATCGCTTTTGAGATATTCCTTTTTCTTGGTTTCAGCTTTGAAAAACTTATACTTTTCTCATACAGGAATTTGTCAACTCCTGTCCATACAAACAAAGGAACTTCAGTCACATAGCAACCAGCTTTTGGCTTTCACTTTAACCTATGGCACTCCCTTATTTCGTTTCTACTTACAATAAAGCAAGAAATAAGACTATTTCTGCTAATTTTTCTCCATTAGCATAAAATAAATAAAAGATAAGCTTATTAACAATACTTTTTTACAGAGATATAGAGAAAGTCATGTGAATGGAACATATCAGATTTTTTTCCAACAAATACTTAAAATTTGTTTGAATAACATTCAGTGATAACTTGTTGAGTTAAGTATTTGCTGAAATATTTTTAAATTTGTTGTAGAGTTGACTTGCTGTAAACAACGATGGCAGCATTTTTAACCATACACAAGCTAAAGAGCTGCAATAACAGAAGGGAAATTAATCCCATTGATTTAAAAAGGTTTCTGAGGTTTGGAAGTGAAAGTGTTAACATTTTAACAAACTGTTTTCTAGTGAAGTGGCGGCTCCAGGCCGTGAAGACCGCATTAACTGGCCGGGGGGATCGAAGCGCTGACCACGTTTCATCTCCCAGTACTGCACCCCATCCAAGACGTCTGTAACGGACCTAGATGGGCGCTAGGCCAAAGCTCTTAGTGAGCTGTGCCACGGAGGGAATATGCCTTCTATTAAGTAGAAGGGAAAGCGAAGCCTAAAGGGAAAGTCAAATCTTTTAAAAGCTGTCACTACGAATTGGCATTGAAATTAGGTTCGCTTTCTATAGTCGAGTAAAACAAGAGATATATGAAACGCAAGACGAATCTCTATTTCAGAAAAGTTTTAAATTATTTAAAATTGAAATTAATATTAATTGAAGGAAAATACCGGAAATTGTTAACTCTGCAAAAAATGCATCGACATATATTGTATGTTTCAAGGAGATTTATTTGTGTATAGTAAGTTTTTGTCTATTTCTTGTAGTTTACCCCTTATACAAAAGACACCCAGAATGAGGAGTTCTTCAGAGGCTTTTCCCAGAAATATCAAGATGTACCTTGCGGTATCATGAAAATATCTTAAAAATGTGGCATTATATTCAAAGTCGTTATCACGTTTTTTAGTAAATCAAAGTTTTCGGAAAATGCTCCATGTAAATGATAGTTTGAGGTGGGAGATTTTATTGAATATACTAAACTTGAATACCAAGCTTAGTATTTAGCCGACTATTCGCTTTCAGTTATATTTTTCGCAGATACACAGGGATACATGGACCTTTTTCTAAAAATGTTTCTTTTATTTACCCAGGGATCCTAAAACATGTCCTTCCAATGAAATCTCGGTTGTGAATTTTTGGATGGAATGCAATACCTTCTCTACTTATGTACTGAGTAGAGAAAGGAAAAATTATACTTATATTATCTTACTGTAATAACCAAAGAGAAAAACTTATAAGGTGCTATTCCGTTTTTACTTTCTCTACACGTACTACGTACATAGTGTATACAGAAGGTATTGCATTCCACATAAAATTCGACACCAAGATTTCACCGGAAATGCATGTTTTGGGATCCCTGAATAAAAAAGCATTTTTGGAAAAAGGTCCGTGTCTGTGTCTGTATGTCTGTAGACAGCATAGCTCAAAAACGAAAAGACCGTTGAATACCACCACTACCGTTTACATGGATCTATTTTTTGACAGTTTTGATTTTCTTAAAGATGGCTCTAACGATTTTGATTAAAATATCGTATATTAAAAATATTTATCTGAAAAATAAAATGTATATCTTGAATTTTCTGGAAATAGCCTCTAAAGACTACTTTAATCTGGATCAATTTTATGAAACTTTGCATAACTGCTAAACCGTAAGAGATGGACAAAAACTTACCACACAAAAAATGTAGAGCACGCTAAAATACACAAACTATGTAATGTACATTTTTTTCGTGAGTTGACATTTATTTAGATATTCCTTGTTTTTGGCTTCAACTTTGAAAAACTTATAATTTTCTCATACAGGAATTTGTCATCTCCTGTCCATACAAACAAAGGAACATCAGTCACATAGCAACCATCTTTTGACTATCACTGAAACCTATGGTACTCCCTTATTTCGCTTCTACGTACAAGGAAGCAAGTAATAAGACTATTTGTACTAATTTTTCTCTCGATTAGTATGAAGTTAATAGTAGCATAAGCTTTTTAACAATAATTTATTACAGAGATGTAGAGAAAGACATGTGAATGGAACAAATCAGATGTTTGTGCTTGCACTATAGCACTGTCCTGTGTGATCTGAGGATCTACAAACTGGAAAGTTCTTTTAATGGACTTTTACCATATTAGTATACCTGTAATTTTAAATGGAGATTGTTAGTATTAAATTTCACCCCTAATGGAAGAAAACGAAGAAAAAGATTTCTTCCCGTAGAAGTGCTTTGAAAGTAAGCTACTTATATAATTCCACTGAGCATTGGGCGAGAGGTATCTCTTCGCTAAGATCTCTCTCTCTCCCACAAAAAGGAATGGCGAATGATTCGGAGTAGAAGACGGTATCAGATGATATAGTAAATGGTTTGTGTACGGAGATGGAGACGGATGCGGAAAAAGAGATTGGATTTTAATCTAGAACCTGCTGTTGGAGAAGACTCTGATTGCTTAATAGTGGTATTGATAAAATTTGTTATTCTACGATATAAGCGTTTATTATTAATTTCTCTACATGTACTATGTACGTAGTGTATATTTTTGTACTAAAAATTTGATACTGAGATTTTACTGGAAATACACGTTTCGGTGTTCCCCTGATTCCAAAAGAAGCATTTTTAGAAAAAAGATGCATGTGTGACTGTGGGCAGCATAGCTCAAAAGCTAAGGATTTGTTAAATACTATACTCGATATTTAAGTTCAGTAGCTTCAAAGGATGCAAAACCTTTAAGGTATATAGCCTCTGATTAAACATATACAAATTGCTTGTAGGAATAAAATAAACTTACATAAAAAAGCTTTAAATTAAACAATGTTATTAATATCAGATTACTTCGAATTGCAGGATAGTTAATTTAAGTGTAAATGAAAGTCTTTACTTTAAGTTAAATCTGTTTTTCTTTCTAGATATACATTCCGATACACGAAGATTTTCAAGACAATCTCTAATAACTACCCTTTATATGGAAACATTTCGAAAACTTAATTTTTCTCAAAAATGGTTCTAACGACATTGATTAAAATCTGTGTTACTTAAGATATTTAAATGACAAATAAAATGCATCTCATTAATTCTCTGACACTAGCTTTTAATGATCTCTTTATTCTGGATGATTTTTTTTAAATTTTGTATAACTAATAAACCGTAAGAGATAGACCAAAACTCATACACAAAAATCTGATGTGTACCATTCACATGACTTTCTCTATATCCCTGCAACAAATTATTCTTAAAAAGCTTATACTCCTATTTACTTTATGCTAATCAGAAAACATTAGCAGAAATAGTCTTATTACTTGCTTTTGTAAGTAGAAGCGAAACAAGGGACTACCATAGGTTAAAGTGATAGCCAAAAGCGGGTTGCTATGTCAACGAAGTTCCTTTGTTTATATGGATCGGAGTTGACAAGTTCCTGTATGAGAAAAATATAAGTTTTTCATAGCAGAAACCAAACATAAGGAATGTCTCAAAAACGACGAACTTCAAGAAAAAAATTTATATAACGTAAATTGTGTGTTTTAACGTGCTCTTCATTTTTTGTGTGGTAAGTTTTGTCCATCTCTTACGGTTTAGCAGTTATGCAAAGTTCCGTAAAATCCATCCAGAATAAACTACACTTCAGACGCTATTCCTAGAAAATTCAAGATATACATTTTATTGGAAGGTAAATATGTTTAATATACCAAATTTTAATCAAAATCGTTATAACCATTTTTGAGAAAATCAAAATTTTCTAAAAACGTTCCATGTAAAGGGTACTTGGAGGTGGGGGGATTTTTCTCAAAATCTTCGTGTCGCATCCCTGGAAGATACTAAACTTAAATATCAAGTTTGGTATTTTACCACCTTTTCGTTTTTGAGTTATCGTGTTCACAGACACTCGGACACAAACACACCCACACGGACCTTTTTGTGAAAATGCTTTTTTTGGATATGGGGGGCATTAAAACATATATTTCCGGTACAATTTCAGTATCGAATTTTTGGGTGGAGTGCAATACCTTCTCTATACGCTATGTAAATAGCACGTATAGAGAAAGTAAAAATGTTGAGGTCCTTAAAACACACAATTTGTAATATTTGACGGAGGTGGCCTTTTTCGAGATTTTCCTTATTATTGGTTTCAATTTTAAAATAGTTAAGCTTTTTTCATACCGGAAATTTATCCATCTATTAGGGTTTAACAATTATGCAAAGTTATCCAGAATGAACAGGGCTTGAGGGGATATTACCAGAAAATTTAAGATAAATATTTAAACTGGCATGAAAATATTTCACATATTTGGAATTGTAATAAAGTCAAAATACTTTTGGGAATATTAATGTTTTCGAAAAAAATGATCCCAGTAAAGGGTAATGAGTTTTGGGGATCTTGAAAATCTTCATGTGACATTGCTGGGAGATGTTGAACTTAGGAGGGCTATCCCAGAAATACCCGATCTGGTATTTCAAACAATAGTAAAAAGTACAAACTTTAGAAAGTTTAAGCTTAAGTTTGAAGTTTGACCATTTTACATTGTTTAGCATTCTATTTGCGCGGCCGTACGAGTTGCCAAGTCGAACATCACACTGGCTCGACCAAATGAGGTTACCGGTCCGGAAATTGTAAAGAAAATCCACAAAATGAGCAAAAACAACGTCGTAAGGAGTTTCAGTTGAATCTTTGGCTGCAATAAAGCTGCGTTTTTACGTCGATTCATAACAATGAAACCTTGGTCCATCACTTCACACCTGAGACGAAGGAACAGTCAAAACAGTGGATTGTAAGGGGAGAATCGGCTCCAAAGAAGGCGAAGACAGCTCCATTTGCGGGCAAGGTTATGGCGTCAGTTTTCTGGGACTCACGCAGGATAAATTTCAGAGATTATCTCAATAAAAGGAAAAGTAATATGGCAAATATCATGCGAACTTGTTACTGCACTTGAGTGATGCAATCGAGCAGAAATGGCCACATTTAGCGAAAAAAGTGTTTTGTTTCATCAAGACAATGCACCAGTTCACACATCCATTACCGCTATGGCCAAAATCAATTTTTACTTTCTCTACACGTACTATGTACATAGTGTATAGAGAAGGCATTACACTAAACCAAAAATTCGATACCGGGATTTCACTGGAAATATATGTTTTAGGGTCCTCTGTGTCCAAATAAAGTATTTTCAGAAAAAGGTCCGTGTGTGCGTGTGTCCGTGTGTGAACACGATGACTCAAAAACGAAAAGTCGGTAAAATGCCAAAATTGGTATTTAAGTTTAGTATCTTTCAGGGATGCGACACGAAGATTTTGAGAAAAAATCCCCCCAAACCAAACTACCCTTTATATGGAACTATTTTCGAAAATTTTGATTTTATAAAAAATGGCTCTAACGATTTTGATCTAAATATCGTATATTAAAGGTATTTACCTGACAAATAAAATGTATATTTTTAATTTTCTGGGAATAGTCTCTGAAGAGTACTTTATTCTGAGTCAATTTTACAGAATTTTGCATAACTGCTAAACCGTAAGATAAGGACAAAAACTTACCGCACAACAAATGTAGAGCACTTTAAAATACACAATTTATGTTATATACATTTTTTTTCGTGGAGTTGGTTGTTTCTGAGATATTCCTTGCTTTGGTTTCAGTTATGAAAACTTATCTTTTCTCATACTGGAGTTTGTCAACTCCTGTCTATACAAAGAAACTTCAGTCACATAGTAATCAGCTTTTGACTATTATTTTAACCTATAGTACTCCCTTATTTCACTTCTACTTTCAAGGAAGCAAGTAACAAGAATATTTCTGCTAAGTTTTTCTCGATTAGCATGAAGTAAATAGAAGCATAAGCTTTATAACAATAATTTTTGCAGAGATGTAGAGAAATTCATGTGAATAATGGAACACATCAAATTTTTTCCTCATGCACCCTATTTGCCAGATTTAGCCCCCTCTGATTATTTTCTGTTGCCAAACTTGAAATGGCTTGGTGGTAGAAGATTTGTCAACAATGAAGGGGTGAAGTCTGCAATTGAAGGATATTTTGCAGACCTCGATAGTTCTCACCATAAACAAGGTATCGAAGCAATTGAACATCGCTGGGAAAAATGTATCGAGCTGAAAGGAGACTATGTGTTTGCTTTCTTTGTTAGATCGGGTACTTCTGGGATAGCCATCGTATATACCAAGTTTAGTACCTGACGTTTTGTTTTCGAGTCCAATGTGCTCATGTGTGCGAACACAGGAATTTTTTATAAAAATTATTTTTGAATAACTTACCTCAAAGCCTATATTTCCAATGAAATATAAAAATAGAATTTTAGGGAGGAATGCAATACAATGCGAGCACTTTTTCTACAGCTCTAGATTTTGGGGGAAAGTGTGGGTCAGGGGGAAGAAGAGAGAGGTCACCCGCCGTCTGTGCACGTGCCTGAACTCTGGGATCTGTAGACAGAATGAAATGTTAGTATTGAAGCCACTATATATTAGTGACCTGGGCTCTATCCCAGGTGTCCGAATGTGGGATTTTTGTTGGACAAATCGGAGGGTTTTCTCCTGATTTTTCGGTTTCCCCCTCCATCGTATTCCACCGATGCTCCATCTAGTAAAAACGAGCGTTAGCACTATAAAAACAAAAACACATACTAAATATTGGGATGTATAACGTACTTATGCCTCTGCTTCTGAAATTGCGCGAAATATAGCACACGAAGACTAGGATGTGGAACACCCAAGAAAACGTGCTAGCATAGTACGTCCCCCTTCTTACCATGTATACATAATGAAGAAGGTAGAGGAAGAAGAAAAGAATTTGAATGACAACATTGCCAACAGATATTTACAAGCAATGTTTACAGAATGTTGAACATGGAGAAAACAGGGCAAGGCACATCATTTTCCACAACACCTTCAATGTAGACAGGGTGTTAATGAACTATACCGAAATATTCTCACAGAATACATTGGTTACTTAGGTAAATAAGTAATTTGAGATAGGAGACTTATGGCCTGTTTATTGAAATGTCGAATTAATGGCTATAAGTTTCTGAAGTGCCAGTACGCCACTGGCTAATTTATGAACCATTCGAGAGCATAACAGGAAAAACGAAGGGACGTGTTATAGCGTGCCTCTCTGGCGTAGTGGTTTTGATACTGGTTTTCAAGTGAAAGATAGCTTGCGAGAGTTCGGGTCTCGTTCACGTATCGCGGCACTTCGTCTGGAATGAACAAAATAATAATAAAAAACACTTACTCTATGACAGGAATCGAACTTGTGACCTTTGAAATAGCAGCTTCACGCGTTACGCATCAATCCACCAGAGCAGTTGAAAAAATGCCTCCAGAGTAGGCTACATAACTCAAGAACCTAGTTGATGACTGCTCAAGGTCGCACTGTCAAATAGTTCGAGATTTTACAGATTTTTGCGATATTAAATCTTGAGAACGCTAGTAACGAGCTGCTAAAAATCGATATTTCTATACTCAGGGTAGCAGTTTTAAAGACATTCTAAGCCATTTTTTCAACGTGCTTTGCTTTAACACCGACTTATAAGCACCTGATACCCACACGTTTAACGCTATGTAGCTGCGTTATGTTTATCCGGGGACCATGCATCGCCGATCTCAAATTACTTATATCAGTCACGTGCACAATCTCGCAAATTATTTCGGTGTAGTTCATAACGTTTTTTTACAATTTCTTCACGCTTCAGCACTATATGAAAGTGTAATTATACTGGATGCTGGAAAAGGTGTGCAGAAAATTGCAGAGTAAAAAATCTGATGTGTTCCATTCACATGACTTTCTCTATGTTTCTGCAACAAATGAGTTTTAGAAAGCTTATACTTCTATTTACTTCATGCTAATCGACAAAAAATTAGCAGAAATAGTCTTTATTACTTGCTTCCTTGTAAGTAGAAGGGAAATAAGGGAGTACCATAGGTTAAAGCGATAGTCAAAAGCTGGTTGCTATGTGACTGAAGTTCCTTTGTTTGTATGGTCATGAGTTGACAAATTCCTATATGAGAAAAATTAAGTTTTTCGAACCTGTGGACAAAAACAAGGAATAGCTCAAAAACGATCAACTCCACGAAAAAAATGTGTACTACATAAAGTGTGTGTTTTAATATGCTCTACATTTTTTATGTTGTAAGTCTTTGTTCATCTCTTACGGTTTAGCAGTTATGCAAAATTCCGTAAAATTCAGAATAAAGTAGTTTTCAGAGGCTATTTCCAGAAAATTCAAAATATACATTTTATTTGTCTGGTAAATATCTGAAATATACGATATTTTAATCAAAATCGTTAGAGCCATTTTTTAGAAAATCAAAATTTTCGAAAAAAGTTCCATGTAAAGGCTAGTTTGGGGTGGGGGGATTTTTCTCAAAATCTTCGTGTCGCATCCCTGGAAGATACTAAACTTAAATACCAAGTTTGGTATTTTACCGACTTTTCGTTTTTGAGTTATCGTGTTCACACACACACACACGGACGTTTTTCTGAAAATACTTTTTTTGGATACAGGAGACCCTAAAACATATATTTCCGGTGAAATCTTGGTATCGAATTTTTTGGGTGGAGTGCAGTACCTTCTCTATACATTACGCACATAGTGCGTGTAGAGAAAGTAAAAAGCAGTATCAAAATAAACATTATTAGGATAGTAGCAAACGGCTAAAGAAGCTTTTTACTCAGCTACATGTGTCAACATTGAGAGTCTGTAATTGTGAAACCTGTTAGTGGCATGACCGACGTAAACAATATACACTCTTGTAAAGTACTAGTTCATTGTCCCTAGGTGCGCCTGGTGTTCAATGCCGCATTTGTGTTATGAAATCTATTGGTGACATCGAACGTTCCTCTTTCAATACAAAGAGCACCGCACGCGCCTGTAACGGTTAGTGCACGCTTGTGTCAATTACATTTCATAATGCCCAGCCAATTATGTTTCATTCATGCAGCATTCCTGTTATACTGTATCTACGACCTAATGTTCCTGTTGCCAAATTTTTTTAATTTGACAGCATTTTACGACTCTGCAAGTTTTGACCCATTTCTTTCCTTTCCTGTATATCAAAATTATTTTAAGCAGGTTTTTCTAATGTGTGTTAATTTTAAAATGCATGATAACTTTAGTGTTTGAGTCAATTTCTTCAAGCAGAAGAGGAAGGATGTAAAGTAGTACACGTGTTCCGGAGAATCTGCCTAGTAAGCACGGCATCAGTCCGAAAGTACCAACACAAAAACGATATTAATCATAAAACGTGCACAAAATACCGTACCTCGAAAAGCGTAAAACAAAACAGTGGATCATGCTAATCTTTCTTATGTAACCACACCAATATCCATTCATTTTACATAGATAATGTTTTTTTTACATATCTATAGGTTTCAATATTTTTAAGCAATTTGTACATGTTTAATTAGAGGTTATATATCTTTAGATTGTGATTTTCCTTGTTCTAGTTATAGTTTTAGAAGGTATATTAATACTGTTTGTATCAACGAAAAATCAAAGTTGTTAAAATAGTAAGGTTAAAAATAATAAATTCGGGAGGCTCTAAAAGCTGTAGTAAATTCATATATTAGAATTTTAAATTTGTGTTATTATTATTATTATTTTGTGAAGTTATTCTTTAATGAAACGTTTTATAACTGGAATTACATTTTTTAGTTTACTTGAAAAATATATAGTTAAAATGGTTAATCTATGTCTTCTAATGCTCTCTAATTCGGCAAAAAATCCTCTTTTTAAGAACAGAAATACAGATTTGTTAATTCTATTTCATTATGTGCTAAGTCATGCTTCACACTAGTGAAAACATTTTTCGCTTATACGATATACGTTTCGCCATTGCTGTCGTATAAGGTTTGAAAGTTCAAACTGAACGCCTACTTTTATAGGCAACTTCTCCGACACATTAGTGTTGTGCCTCTGCGGAAGAACCAGGCGGATTGAATACTAGGAATACCAGATAGGTTCAGCGACGTCATATAGCAAGCCGTTGTTCCCTTTGAAATGGACATGTTTATATTTGTGTGTTGAATTAATCGTAAACCATCTAACAATTTTTATATTTAACTGTAATTAAATTTAGAAAACATTTATGCAAATAAGGGTTTATTACTAAGAGTTACATATTTAAAAAGAATCCTGTTACGACATCACATTATAATCTAAGATGTACGATATTATGGGTCACAGTTTAAAAAATCTGATGTGTTCCATTCACATGACTTTCTCTATATCTCTACAATAAATTATTTTTAAAAAGCTTATGCTTCTACTTAGTTCCTGCTAATCGAGAAAAAATTAGCAGAAATAGTCTTATTTCTTGCTTCCTTTCAGTAGTAGAAGCGAAATAAGGAAGTACCATGGTTAAAGTGATAGTCAAAAGCTGGTTGTTACTGAAGTTCCTTTGTTTGTATGGACACGAGTTCACAAAGCCCTGAATGAGAAAAATATAAGATTTTATAGCCTAAACCAAAAACAAGAAATATCTCAAAAACAATCAACTCCAGGAAGAAAATGTATACAACATAACTTGTGTGTTTTAATGTGCTCTACATTTTTTGTGTGGTAAAATTTTGTCTCTCTCTTACGGTTTATCACTTATGAAAAATTTCGTAAAATTTACTCAGAATAAAGTAGTCTTCAGAGGCTATTCACAGAATATTCAAAACATATACTTTATTTGTTAGGGAAATGTCTTTAATATACGATATTTTAATCAAAATCGTTAGAGCCATTTTCTATAAAATCAAAATTTTTGAAAAAAGTTCCATGTAAATGGTAGTTCGGAGTGGGGGGGTTTCTCAAAATCTTCGTGTCGCATCCCCAGAAGATACTAAACTTAAATACCAAGTTTGGTATTTTAGTGAGTTTTCGTTTTTGAGGTATCGTGTTCACAGACACACGGACACACACAAACAAACCTTTTTCTGAAAATACTTTTTGTTGGATACGGGGGACCCTAAAACATATATTTCCGGTGAAATCTCGGTATCGAATTTTTTGGTTGAGTGCAATACATTCTCTATACACTATGTACATAGCGCGTATAGAGAAAGTAAAACGTACTTCTGATAATGCTTGTCTCAATTAGCATGACATAGGAACAAGAATAAAGTTTTATAAGAACAATTTGTTGCTGAATATGTTGCTGGAACACGTCAGATTTTTAATTTTGAGTTTGTTAACACAACTTTATTAAAAAAAACGGCAACTGATGGTAGAAATGCAATTTGCCTGAAGGTTTGGATCACGGATTTAATGACGCTTCCAGCCATTATATAATCGTGCTGCAGGCATTGTAACCCGAAATTAAATTCGAAGCATCGAGGATAATTTCGAGAGCATGGTGGTAATAAAAAGTTAACCGAAAATGCAGAAATAAAACAATTTTTCATTGATAATTGCTGGTTTTGCTGTCCCTATAACCTCATTTTTATAACTTAGCTATGGTAAAGTTTAATTAATGAAGGTAACTGGCTGCGCAAAAAGAGAAAAAAGTTAATGAGGCGCAGCGTCAAATTGCATTGAAAAGTATGAAAGCAATATTTATTATTCAGAGATACAGCACTTGCCTCTGAATACACCAAGATTAAATTAAAGGAACGCAGACTTAATGGTATGCGTTCATTAAAGACAGACCACATTACTTGGCCCTGAATAGGGGCAATATTTAACGAAGCAAATTATTTTTTATCCTTCTAGTCCAACAGATAAGCTATAAAATACATGGCTGGGATCTATTAGAGGTATTAAGAACATATGTATATGGGAGTGAAATTCCTATAAAATGTAATACAAGCTCTTTTTACTTTCTCTATACGTGCTATGTACATAGTGTATAGAGAAGGTATTGCACTCCACCCAAAAATTCGATACCGAGATTTCACTGGAAATATATGCTTTAGGGCCCCCAATATAAAAAAAAAAAAAGCATTTTCACAAAAAGGTCCGTGTGTGTGTGTCCGTGTGCCTGTGAACACGGTAACTCAAAAACGAAAAGTCGGTAAAATACCAAACTTGGTATTTAAGTTTAGGATCTTCCAGGGATGCGACACGAAGATTTTGAGAAAAATCCCCTCACCCCTAACTACCCTTTACATTAAACTTTTTTCTAAAATTTTGATTTTTTAAAAAATGGCTCTAAATATTTTGATTAAAAGTTTCGTATATTAAACATATTTACCGGACAAATAAAATGTATATGTTGAATTTTCTGGGAATAGTGTCTGAAGAGTAGTTTATTCTGGATGAATTTTACTGAATTTTGAATAACTGCTAAACCGTAAGAGATGGACAAAAACTTACTACACAAAAATGGAGAGCACGTTAAGACACACAATTTATGTTCCATACATTTTTTCGTGGAGTTCGTCGTTTTTGAGACATTCCTTATTTTTGGTTTCTGCTATGAAAAAGTTATATTTTTCTCATACAGGAACTTGTCAACTCCGATCCATATAAACAAAAAACTTTGACATAGCTACCAGCTTTTGACTATCGCTTTAACCTATGGCAATCCATTATTTTTACTTACAAGGAAGCAAGTAATAAGACTATTTCTGCTAATTTTTTTCTGATTAGCATAATGTAAATAGATATATAAGCTTTTTAAGAATAATTTGTTGCAGGGATATAGAGAAAGTCATGTGAATGGTATACATAAGATTTTTTACTTTCTCTAATACGTATGTAGATAGTAAGTAGAGAAAGTATTGTATTCCTCCCAAAAATTCGGTATTGAAAATTCACCGGAAATATGTTTTGATGTCCTTGGAGTCCGAAAAAATCATTTTTAGAAAAAAGGTCTATGTGTGTGTTTGTGGGCAGAATAGCTCAAAAACAAAAGGACCATTAAATAACGAACTTGGCATTTAAGATTACTATCGTCCAAGAATAAGACACCAGAATAATTCAAGAAAATACTCCCACTACAAACTATCTTTAACTTAGATACATTTAATTTTCTCAAACATAGCTCTAACGGAAAAGATATTTATAAAACAAGTAAATGTATATTCTGAGTTTTCTGGGAATAGTCTCTAAAGACCTCTTTATTCTGGATGATATATATTTTTTTAATTTTTGAGTAACTAGTAGACCGTAAGAGATAAACGAAAACCCCTTAAAACACAGAACTTATGTTATTTACATTTTTTCCGGGAATTGACTGTTTTCGAGATATTCCTTGCTATTGGTTTTAGCTTTAAAATACAGATACATTCCTCAAACAGGAACTTGTCACCACCTGGCCACGCAAAGAAACTGATTTCAATCCCATAGCAACCACATTTTAAAACATTTGACTGTCGGTTTAGCCTTGTGTATTTCTCTTCTACTTAAAGGATCTAAGTAATGAGACCGTTTCTGCTAGTGCCCATCTTGATTAGCATGAACTGGATAGAGATGTAGAGAAAGTCATGTGAATGGAACACATATGTTTTTACTTTCTCTAGCACACATGTACATGCAATATTCATAGTAGGTAGAGAAGGTAGTATATTCGATACTGAGATTTCACTGGAAATAAGATTTGAGGTCCCTTGAGTTTGAAAACATCATGATTATAAAAAAAGTTCTGTGTGGGCATGTGTATCTGTTTTTGGGTAGCATAGTTCAAAAATGAAATGACCGCTAAATACCATACTTGGTTTTTATGTTATCTATCTTCAAAGGATACGGTATGAAGATTATTCAAGAAAGTTCCCCCACTACAAGCTAACCTTTAGATGGAAAACATGTAGAACATTTTGATTTTCCCAAAAATAGCTCTAACGAATTTGATTAAAATACCGTATTTTAAACATATTTAGATAAAAATGTTATATATGCCTTGAGTTTTCTGGGAATAGCCTATTAAGACCTCTTTATTCTAGATGACTTTCTCTTAATTTTGTACAACTGTTGAACCGTAAGGTATAGCCAAAAACTTACTGCATAACCACTGTAGATCTTATCAAAAGAAAATTTATGTCATATAAATCTTTTCATGGAGTTGACCATTTTCAATATATTTCTTGTTATTTGTTTCATTTGAAAATCCTTTCAAATAGATAGGGGAATTTTTGAACTCCTGTAAAAAAAAAAAAAAAAAAAAAAAAGGTTTCAACCAGCTCTTAAAGTATTTGACTATCACTTTAGTCTAGTGTATTCCCTTTTTCTCTTATACTTACAAGAAAGCTAGTAATAAGAACCATTTTTGCTAATGTTTATCTCAATTAGCATGAAGTCGATAGAAAAAATAAGCGTTTTAACAATAATTTGTTGTAAAGATGTAGAGAAAGTCATGTGAATGGAACATATCAGACTTTTTTCTCCAACAACTCTTTAATTTTACATGAACTGACTATAATCTACTCACAAATGCCCACGTTTTGTACCAATTCTGCCGTATAATTTCTTTTCGACGTTCACTGCGGTAACAATATAGCTTGCTACGTAATTACGTTGAACTCACTCAACTGTTGCATGCAATGCATTCCCGGTGAAAACTACACGTTGGGCTTGGCTTGGCTTTGTTGTCTCTTTTTATATATGTTAGTCATATGGCTAGAAATTTCCAGAAGTTAGCATACATCGTAGGTATTCAAAATCTTAGCAATGCGTGTCAAATAACCTTCCGAAAGAACACGTGTCCACTGGCACGGGTGTAACATTCACAGCTGTGATGTCAGAAGAACTTATAGTAGCACTAACGCACGTATGTTATAATCATCTATGACTTATAAAGCTAGCCGTAGACACATGTTCGGCTGAATTTAGGGCGTAGTCACAATAATTTATACCGGCACATTTATGCAGAGCTGGCGGTTTGTCGCATACCGCTCGTATTTTGTCATGAATGTAATTGCCTGCCTCTGTTCCCTATTCCTAGTGTTTCTGTTTCGACCAGCTCGGGACTGTATTATTTTTGCTCCATGTCATTGCAGTTATCCGGAGCCATACCATACGAATTTTATTTCTTCCAATTTCATGTAGGTACATTTGATATATTACTCTTTGCACTACAATTTCTTCTATGGATATGATATTCCTTACCAGCACTTGCTGTTTTCATTCAAGTTTTATACAGCAGAACGTTATAAAGAACAAGATTATACATCTTGATTTACTTTGTCAAACATAACTATATGTATAAAGCGAAGATTTATATTCACTATTTCCAGAGGTGATGAATAAATAAAACTCAAGAAGAGATATAGGTGATAAAGGAACAAGATTTTTCTGAGTGTAATAATAAAACACGCAAAGTCGCAATAGAAATTGAAAAAATGGTGTTACATTCACATGACCTTCTCTATCTGTTCTAAAAACAAACCTTTTATTCAAAAATCGTTTACCTACACTATGTAATCAAGATAAGCATTAGTAGAATTGGTCTTATTACTTGCTTCCTTGCAAGTAGAAGGGAAATAAAATAATGCACAGCTAAAGAGAGTCAAGTTCTTTAAAAACCGGTCGCTCTGTGAAACAATTTTAATTCCATATTTTTGCTTTCCAGGAGTAAAGAAACAAAAAAAGAAAAAATCTGATGTGTTCCATTCACATGACTTTCTTTATATCATTGCAACAAATTATTCTATTTACTTCATCTAATGGAACAAAAATTATCAGAAATAGTCTTATTACCTGCTTCCTTGTTAGTAGAAGCGAAATAAGGGGGTACAATAGGTTAAAGTGATAGACAAAAGCTGGTTGCTCTGCGACTGAAGTTCCTTTGTATGGACACGAGTTTACAAAGTCCTGTATGAGAAAAGTATGTCTTTATAGCTGAGAGAAAAGGAATATCTCAAAAACAATCAACTCCACCAAAAATTGTATATCTCGTAACATAAATTGTGTGTTTTAAGGTGCTCTACATTTGTTGAGTAGTAAGTTTTTGTCCATCTCTTACGGTTTAGCAGTTATGCAAAATTCCGTAAAATTCATCCAGAATAAAGTAGTTTTCAGAGACTATTCCCAAAAAATTCAAAATATACCTTTTATTTGTCATGTAAATATCTTTAATATACGATATTTTAATCAAAAACATTAGAGCCATTTTTTAGAAAATCAAATTTTCGAAAACAGTTCCATGTAAAGGGTAGTTTGGGGTGGGGGGATTTTTCTCAAAATCTTCGTGTCGCATCACTGAAATATACTAAACTTAAATACCAAGTTTGGTATTTTATCGACTTTTTCGTTTTTGAGTTATCGTGTTATCAGACACACGGACACACACACACGGACCTTTTTTTGAAAATACTTTTTTTGGATACAGGAGACCCTAAAACATATATTTCCGGTGAAATCTCGGTATCGAATTTTTGGGTGGAGTGCAATTACTTCTCTATTAGCTATATACATAGCACGTACAGAGAAAGTAAAAACAAAAAAAGATGTCTTCCCGTTCGAGAGAAGTTTAAGTGGCTTAAAATGTTAACCAATAATTCAGAATACTTCGCAAACGGTTAACTTCACAAAACAAATTTATAAAATACTGTGTGCTTTAATGAGATGTACATTTTTTGTGTAGTATGTCTTTTCCTATCCTTGTAGTTTTCCAGTTATACAAAAGTCATCCAGAATGAAAAGGTCTTCAGAGGCTAAGTATTCACAGAAAATTCGAGTTATACATTTCGTTTGTCATAAAAATATCTTAAACATAAGGTATTTTAATCATTATTGCAGAAGCCATTTTTAAGAAAATTAAAACTTTAGAAAAATGTTCCAGGCAAAGGGTAGTAGGGGGTGGGGAAGGTACTCAAGTTAAATACCAAGTTTGGTATTTGGTCGACTTTTCGTTTTTGAGCTATGCTTCCCTCTCCCCAATACACACACACGCACACCGGAATATGTTTCTAGGAATGCTTTTTTTGGAATCAGGGTTCTCAAAACATGCATTTTCCCATGAGATCTTGGTGTCGAATTTTACAATACAATACATTATCTTCTCTATATAGTATGTACATGGTATTTGTAGAGAAAATAAAAAACTGTAACATTCACATGACTTTCTCCACATATTCTGTAACAAACTACAGCTAAAACCACTTATAGTTTTATCCACTTCTGCCAATTGAAATAAATATTAATGGAAATGATCTTATTGCTTAGTTTCTTGTAAATAAAGTGAAAAAAGGGAACCACTACGCTAAAGGCATAGCAAGATCTTTTAAAAGCTGTCGGTATTCGATTGAACTTCGGTTTTGTTTGCATGGACAGGGAAAAAAAAAACAACAACAAAAGAAACAGGAATGACAAATCAGTTTTAAAAAAGCTTAGGTTTTTTAAAATTGAAAACAATAACAAAGAAGCCCGCCTGAGTAGTGTATCTGTCTCACTTTTAACATGTCCCGAGTTTGAAGTTTGCTTAGGCTGAGTTACGCGGATAAGTTTTTTTTTTTTTTTTTTACGGGATCTTCTTTGTCCTGAGAAAACGAATTTCGAGTAACTTTAAGCTCCATGGGTCCCGAGACCATTTGAGCATTATTTCACCAATTTCATTCATCGTCCGATATGGCCAACCAGGTTAAAGGACGTTAAGCTAAAAGAAAACAAGGAATATCTCCAAAATCGCTAGCTGTAACAAAAGTATGACCTAAATTGTGTGTTTTAGCGAGATCTACACTTTTTGTGTAGTAAGTTTCTATCTATCTCTTACGATTTATCAGCTATGCAAAAGTCATCTTCGGCTTCCACAAGATTTCAGAAAGTTTTGTGACATTTTAGCTATAAAAGGAAGGAAGAATTGCAATCCCATTTTATGTGTATCTTGACTTGAGTGTAAGCGCGCAGTGGTGTGAAAAGGAGAAAGCAGTCAACTTTCGTCGAAGCGTTTGTAGCAGTGAATTAAACGTTTTATTTGTAAACGAATTTTGAGTCTATAAAGACATTTGTTACCCTATCTTTAATGTATGGTATTTTAATAAAAAGTGGTAGAGCTATTTTTTAGAAAATCAGACTTTTCAAGTTTTTTCCATGTAAAGGAATTGGATATTCTTGAATCTACATGTTATATACTTGTGAGATGCTGAACGTAAATATAAAGTTTTGTGTTTAACCTTCTTTTGGTTTTTGAATTATGTCGTTCACAGACATGGACACACAAACACACAGGCCGTGCGCGCGGACATTTTTTCTCTAAAAAATGCTTATTTGATTTCACAAATCCAATAGCTAAAATGTGTGTTTCTGGTGAAATCTTGGTACCGAATTTTTTGTTGGAATGCAACACTTTTTCTATCTACGTACTATCCACGAATGGGAAATAATAAATAAGTAATGGTCTCAGTTAATCTCTGTATCTAATTGTCTTAAAAGTTTTTTATTTAGCTTCTCTGTCACATATTGTGTTCATTTTCGTGTATTACAGAGAGACATTCATTTATAATTTTGCCCATCTTCATATAAATCTTCTTCATCACGGTTTTGACCTTATTGGTCTGTTTCGACTGCTGGTTCCATCTTTTCCTAAGTCTTCCCAAGTTTCTTCTTCCTCATGGTGAATACTTATATGCTGGTACTCTGTTTTCGGTCATCTTTATTAGGCATTGTTTCCAGGTTTTTCTATTTTTCACTATTGTTGTATGTAGTTATTCTACGTTTGTGTTGCCTGCATTATGTTTTTTGTCTGTTTTTTGGTATCCTGCTATTGATCTGAGAAAGCTCATTTCTGCAGCTTGTTTTCTAGCCGAATGTGTGCTGTATTAGTTCGTGTTTCCGATCCATAAGCTGTTGTAGGAGCTGCCATCGTCTTATATAACTTTATGATAGATTATTTTCTGGGTTTGTTTTACAAAGCTATGTTTAGTTTACGTTATATAACTGAACTTATTTAGTGTATTATATATATGCTATTTCGCAGCCTAGAAAATTAAATGTTACTTGTTCTATTAGTTTATTTCTTAATATTAATAGAAATATGTTCGTTAAAATTATATTTGAATGCTATGAGATGCTTCAGCAAAGCCAGTGAAGAAGAACTATTCTACGGAAATTTCTACAATCTCTCGTAATGTGTATATAATGCTGCACCAATACCCCAAAAACTTGGGTTTCTAGAACATGTTCGAAAATGTGAGGAAGCATGTTGTAAATAACGGATAGAACTGATTATCGGAAAAACGATATTAGCGAACCCAGAGTTGTGGCACCTTCTCAACTGAGAACAGTTTGCAACGATATTTAACAGGAATTCCTCTTATTTTCCTTTCAAGATATCGTAACGCTCACAATAAAGTAAGAAAATAGAGTAGTCAAAGGCTAAAAGAATTTTCCAAAAAAGGAATAATAAAAACAATATTGAAAATTCCGTCACAGTTCTATTTAAAATATTCAATTAAAACCTAAAAAAAAAAAAAAAACTTCTGTCAAGCGGTATCGCTCTTCTCACATTTGTAGACCGTACTCGGAAGGGCGCGGGTTCAAATCTCGTGAACCAACCAATTTGGCTGGTGTTTCTTCGTGGTTTCCTTCAATCATCAAGGAATGGATATTAAATATCACCATTCTAAGTTACATCTTCTGTATAAAACAATATACTTTACTGTTTATTGAAAATAGATGGTGATAGTAACTCAGCGTCTCTATAATCTGTCTGCTTGTGGCCAGTGGTCTCCTGTGGTTCCCTTTCGTTATCCCTTCCTCCTGGGGAGGGGAGGGGCAATCTAGTTATACACCATATGCAATTAGATGTTGTTTAGTGTTTACCATTTTACCGTTTTGCTTTCTCTCCCGAGTAAGATGTATGTACATAGTGAGTGGAGAAAGTATTGTATTCCATCTAACATTTGGGTACCAAAATTTTCTATGGCATGTTTTCGAGGACTCCTAAATAAAAAAAAAATATTTTTGGCAAAATGTGTGTGTATGTGTGCGGACAATATAACTAAAAAATGTAAAGTCCGTTAAATACCAAAATTGGTAATAAAGTTTAGTTTCTACCAAGGATGCGGTACGAAAATGTTCAGGGAAATTCCTCCATCCATTCAAACTATCATGATCATGGAAGATTTATGAATATTTGTATTTTCTTAAAACATGGTCAAAGCGATTTGGATTAAAACACCGCATATTAAAGATTAAAAATGACAAATAAAATGTATATCTTGAGCTAGTTGTGTATAGCCTCTGAGTACTTGTGATTCTGAATAGACAGATTAGAATAAGATACATACAAAGATTAGAATAGTATAGATAGATTAGAATAGAATAGGTTAGAATAGAATAGAGAGATTAGAATAGCATAGAGAGATTAGGATATGATAGAGAGATTAGAATATGATAGAGAGATTAGAATAGGATAGAGAGATTAGGATAGGATAGAGAGATTAGAATAGGATAGAGAGATTGGAATATAATATTAAGATAGGTTAGATTAGATTAGAATAGGATAGACGCACAGACAACCTGGCAGATAGGTTGGTAGATGTGTAGGTAGGTAGATCGCGCTAAAACACACATCATGTCGCAAATGCATTTTCCTTGGTAGAGCAAACTAACGATTTTAGAGATGTTAACTTGTTATTGGTTATAAAAATTTGTTTCTCAAATGGCAAGTCGCTATTAAATTTTTTCACTCTTGCCTTATAACGACTGTTTTTAAGATTTGACTATCGCTTTAGCCCGGTATACTCCCTTATTTACCTTCTACTTACAAGGAAATAAGTAATAAGATCATTAATACTGTTTATCTTAAGTGGTTGGAAAATAACATTTTATAAGACTAGTTTTGCTCGCCTGGGTAGTGTAGTGGTAGCGTGTCTGCTTCCCATTCAACAGCTCGTGAGTGCGAATCTCGCTTAGGGTGAGTTACCCGGATAAGGTTTTTTTCGGGGTTTTCCCTTATCCTGAGAAGACAAATGTCGAGTAACTTTAAGCTCCATGGACCCCGAGATCATTTGAGCATCATTTCACCTTTCATTCATCGTCCGATATGACCAACAATGTTAAAAGACGTTAAACTACAATAATAATAATAATAATAATAATAATAATAATAATAATAAAAAGAATGGTTTCTCAAGTGAATAGACCACATTAGACATTTATATTTTTTTAAAGTCACTAATTTCATTAGGGCCAGAGGCAGGCGTTGATCGGGAGATCCCAACATCACCAGAAACCTTTATAGCAAGCACACTCACCGGCCAGCTGCAACGCGCCGAACAGCGTCACCTGGTCCTTCAAACCTGAAACAAATGACAAGGAAGTGATGGGTACAGAAAATTGAGACAGAAGTCGTAGAGGAGGAACAGCATTCGTTTGGTGACTTGTGGAAACCTCGAAAAGCCGTGGGTGAGTGGGTGGTTGCCGAAGATGGAATATGAAACTTAGGTAATGTGGGCCATAGACGTTATCGCCTGAGCCATTCCTCATTGTTAATATTTTCAGTTACATTAAGGTTTAAAAATAAAAATTCCATTAAGGTTTCCATTTTTGGCGTGGGTAGTAGCACCCGGTTCTTCTCACGTTAGTGTGAAATCATACGTCACAATGAATCTGGCAAGAGCTCCACTACATGCACCTGGCAGCTTTCTGTGCTGCCCTTTCCTCTTCTCGAAATCGACTTTCTTATGTAAAGCGGGGAAAAGTGATCCATTAATATAACCTGACGGAGATTAGCGCACCGAGTTATTTATGGCATACTAGTCGATTTGTCGCAAGAAAAGTTATTTATCGGCTTTCAAAACTGTGTTTACTGCTAATGTGTTCCATTCACATGACTTTCTGTACATCTCTGTAACAAATTAATTCATAGTAATCGAAATAAACATTAGCAGAAATTTTCTTATTACGAGAGTCTCAAGAAAGTCAGACGATTTGGCATAGCTAAATGATAACGAAAGATATAGACACAAAACTTTTATTTACAAAATTATAGTAACTTGCTCTATTTCTCAACGTAATCTCCATTCTCTCAATACATTTACTGTCACGTGGTACTAGGATTTTAATGCCGATGTTATACTTTTCTACCGCAAAGAACTATTCATTTTTTTGAATGCACAAGATGTTCGGCCAATCGAATTTTATAGGCAAATAACACAAGCGTATGGTGATAAAGCAATGAACATATCTTCAATGAGGAAATAGCGCATAATTTACGAGTAATTAAGGAAGAACCAGGGTTTAGGATAAAGATCGGAGTGGAAGTTCATCATTCCTTACTGCCAGCTTTAACTTGAAATAGCCCTGTTGAGTTCTGCAACTCTTTTAACGCACGAAGGAATAGCTACAAATATAAAGTACGGGTAGTTTGGCCAACCAGTATCAGACATAAAGTGTGTGTTTTAACGAGATAAACATTCTTTGTGTAGTAAGATTTCGTCATACAATTCAAACACACAGGCCCCTTTTCTAAGAAAACTTTTATTTGGATTCAGGGGGCCAAGATAAACGTGTATTTCCAGTGAAGTATCGCTTTCGAATTTTTGTGTGGAATGAAATATACTTACGTACGATACAATGTACGTGCTAGAGAAAGTAAAATGTTTATTTTGGATACAGGGATCCTTAAACATATATTTCCGATGAAATCTCGATATCGAATTTTTGGGTGGAATGTAGTATCTTCTCTACTACGTACTAATTAAAGAAGGCAAAAGGGGCTTTTAAAATCGGTGAGAAATAGGATAAAAGACAGATAAACCTAAACGTAAGGTTGCTTTCTTATACCAAAAGATAAAGAATGGTCAAGAGAGTGGTAAAAAGATACATGAAATTAACAAGAGAGGGAAGGATTGGGCGTGGATAATGTAGCATATGAGAGTCGGTGTAAATATATTTGAGATGTTAATAACTAAATACTGAAATAGTTGTTAATGACAACTGATAGACGGTTTAGGTAGTTAAAACAAGACACCATTTGGAACGTCCAACCACTGGCCTAGTTTAATCATCTCAGCGCCACGGGTCCGTCCGCGCAATGGAAAGAAGCTTGCCACAGTCAGTATGAGCGTGGAAAACTAGTTAAGCAGTCTTTTGGGGAGCCTCAGCACGGTGAACGTCAGGCTGAGCGCCAAGTGCTACATGATCAACTGCCATCAGTGTAGGATGACTTGGTATAGATAATTGTGTTCTTGCTTAATTTATTATGTTATAGCTTTAGTATGCGCCAGTTCTCCCTTCTATCATTAACTATTCCTGACCACCAGTGTAATCTCGATATCTCTGATTCACCAAGCATGCCAACCGCTATTTTGCTTTCGAAGAGAAACTCTTCCCGTTGTTTGTGGTTACTGTTCGGAGTTTGTCACTCGTATATTAGGGGCGCAGCAATAGGGAAAGGGGCACTACTTTTAAAGGGATAACATGCAATGAATTTAGAACATCATATTAATGCGGAGAGCGGGACAGCGTTGTTGACTGTTTAGCTGAATGTAAAGAGGTATGAAATTGGAGGAAGAAAATTTGGGAACACAAGTGGTATAGCATGTAAATGGGAGAGATGGCAGCAATGGAAATGTCGACTATTAAGGGAAGGAGAAGAATAACATATTTGGAAAAAGTAAAACAGGATAAGAAAAATCTGATGTCTTCCATTCACATGACTTTCTCTACATCTCTGCAACAAATTATTGTTAAAAAGCTTATGCTTTTGTTTGTTTCATACTAATCAAGAAAAAAAAAAATAGCAGAAATAATCTTATTACTTGTTTCCTTATAAATAGAAGCGAAATAAGGGAATTACATAGGTTAAAGTGATAGTCAAAAGCTGGTTGCTTTGTTTGCATAGACAGGAGATGACAAATTCTTGATGAGAAAAGTTAAGTTTTTCAAAGCTGAAACCAAAAACAAGGAATATCTAAAAATCGATCAGCTCCACGAAAAAAATGTATACAACATAAATTGCGTGTTTTAATGCGCTCTACATTTTTTATGTAGTAAGTTTTTGTCCGTTTCTTACGGTTTAGAAGTTATGCAAAATTCCGTAAAATTCACTCAGAATAAAGTAAACTTCAGAAGTTATTCCCAGAATATTCAAGATACACATTTTATTTGTCAGGTACATATCTTTAATATATGCTATTTTAATCAATATCGTTAGTCATTTTTAAGAAAATCAACATTTTCGAAAAAAGTTCAATGTTAAGGGTAGTTTGATGTGGGGGGATACTTCTCAAAATCTTCGTGTCGTATCCCTGGAAGATACTAAAGATACGAAACTTAAATAGTTTTTGTGTTACCGTGTTCACACACACACACACACACACACACGGGCCTTTTTCTGAAATACTTTTTTTTTTGGATACAGTAGACCCTAAAACATATAATGTCGGTGAAATCTCGGTATCGACTTTTTTGGTGGGGTGCAATATCTTCTCTATACACTATGTACATAGTACGTGTAGAGAAAGTAAAATAGAGAGCAAAGAAAACACAGAAAATGGAGTGGAATGGGTAGTACAAAGAACAGGGTGATGTACACGTAACAAACAAGTTGTAAATTCTAAGCTATACTCAAAACTAATGATACAATTTTTTAAATAATTGAACGTGAAGCCTAAGTACTATAAGTTACATTATTACTCTATTTACTTAATGCTAATTCAGGTAAGCATTAAAAGAAAGTCTTAGAATTAGTTCCTTGTAGGTAGAAGGGAAATATACTGGTCTAAAACAATGTTCAAATATTTTAAAACAGTAAGACCAGTAGTAAAAAAAAAAAAAATGACGACTTCTCGTTTGTCATACATTCTATTTGAAATTGAAACCATAACAAGTACTCTCTTGGAAGCTGTTCACTTACAAGTATATAGAAGTGTAAATATAGAGGCTATCTCCGTTTCGAACCTCATTGATATAATGTATTTTCTTACACAGGACGACATATACCTACTTACACTAAAACCAAAGTAGCGCTGTTTGAATCCTAGCAGCAGCAAAGATTTTTTTTTAGTTCCACTGTTAAAACTCTGGTATAGTTTCAACGTTTCAAAGCACACATTATATTAATGTTTTCAACAAACCTAATTGTTCTATTAAATTAATGTACGTAGGTTTCTTGACTAACAGTTACCGAGTATATTATTGAACACATAATCTGAAATCAGCCAAAAGCTTATCAGTGGCAGAGAACAGGCAACTTTGCTTAAATTGAAAGACCACTGATTTTAAATATCGTATTGATTTTGTACTCGCACGTATTCTTTTGACTCCTTGCATACTAATGAGGCATTCTAAATGAAATAGAATAGCTGTCCCAAAAGTACTCGACCTGACGCATAGATTGTGTTGGTTTCAAACAACGGTAAAAATTACCAACCTTAGAAAGCTTAAGTTTGACGATTTTATATTTTTTAGCATTTATTTGGCAGCCAGCATTAGTGAATGCTCTCGGCGAATTTATAAACCTGATCAAAACTGACCATCGCTATGTGATACAATACTTTCATTTGAAAAGTCTTAGTCCAACTAAAATTAAAGCTGAGCTAGGTTCCACTTTGGGGGAGTGTGCTCCTTCGTTTACAACAGTGAAATATTGAGTGACATTCTATTGATAGAAAATAGAGAAGGTGTAGTAATTTCAGTACTTTAATGCACTTGTGAAGTGTAAATTTAATTGTTTTTCCCACAAGCTGTGTGTAGGACAGGAATTGGATAAGTAGAATCAGACTGAAAAATGCAATGACACCCGGGATTTGAACTATGGATCTCTCATCGCACATACCTGCAAGGTACTAAATTTCCTCAGGCGGAAGAATTGGAGAAAAATTAAAAACCGCGTTTGTGATATTGTCAGACAGCAAATAATTGCGCAATGCACAGAGAAGGATTCATTAGAAGTACAGTCTGGGATAAAATCACAGTGGAGTATGGAGCAATACATCAAAACAGGTACCAAACTCATTAGAGAGGGTCTCGCGTGGATTAGACTAGGAGCATGGAGGAGCACGAACATTTCTGACGAGAATGATACGAGAATCTGTCCCGTTTGCGAGGAGAAAGAGTCGTGGACTCACATCTTGGCAAGATGTAAGGGTACGGAGGAATGTCGGGAAAAATATTTACCGGGATTCTTTACCACCGCGAATGTAGAGCTAGAAGCATGTTGGACGCTAATGGCAGGAACGGAAGACGTGGACGGGCTAGGTAAATTTATATTTAAGGCAAGACAGCTGAGATCTGAGGAGGCTGTCAATAGAGAAGGGGGATGGCCGCGCCTCTCACCTAGACGGCCGGGGTTCGATCCCAAGCAACCGCATGTGAGATTTCTCCGGGTACTCCGGTTTCCCCCACCATCGCATTCCACCGGTGCTCCATCATCCATGTATCATCAGGGCACCGTCTGCGGTGCCACAAGTAGTTAAAGTGGGCGTTAAACACTACCAAAAAAAAAGAGAAGCGGGAGGGATAAGAACAACTAAACAAAAGTGACTACAATATTTTACATATGTATATTTTATGTTATACATAGGCCACTTGTTGAGTTATGGTTTTATATATTGTGTATATATTATATGTATATATTTCTTTTAAGTGTAATTATCTATTATAAGAGTGCATTTATGAAGGTGTACTCTGTGCTGTAAATTTAAATTGCTATATTTGAATATATTTGTATTTTTATTTTCGGGTTTACTCTTTTAATTCTTTGTTGTTTTAATATTGCTTTTGAGTGTGTATTACAAAAGCATGTACGATCTGTAGACCTGTGCGATTGTTGAAATTCTATGTATGATATTGTTGTGTCAATAAATACACGTATTCATTCACCAAATTTCCTCAACTGACTCATATGTTTCCTGGTAACATGGTTTTCAGTATAACTCTATTTATCCAACTCCTGTGCTACACACGGCTTGTGAAATAAAAAACAAAACAAAAACGATTAAATTAACACTAATTAACCATAATGGTTGGCTAAACTACGAAGCCCGGGTACTTATGATATTGTAAGTTGCCATCGGGATATGTCTACTCAAAATAATTTTAAATCACCTTGTGGCTAACCGAGAAACCAGCGAGACAGTTGAGGAATTTAGTACCGTGCCGCATGTTGCCATGATATATTAGAGGTTAGAGCGACCAGCCAGAGACCGGGAAATCTACGACTCAAATCCTGGCTATGGCATGGAATTTTTTGTCTGACTCTTGTACTTTTGAAGGTTAGTAACAGTAATTTGAAAATATCAGCGTAATAGGTGCATAATGAGCTAGCAAGGCTACCTTGAATGACGCTATGTACGGCACAAACGGGAGGGGGGCAATGCAGCGCTCTCCCTGATTGCATCTCGTAACTCCTGATCAACGCAGGGAGAGCTGATTGGAACTCTGCCTTAGCTCTGAATTAATAAAGCACCTCGCTGTAGGACGACAGAATTACGAAGAGAGGACACTAACACGATAGCTTTACGCGAAAACTTTCATTACAGGGAGAGAGCAGAGAGCCCTGAGGATTTTACGATACAGCAACTTGGCAAATTAACAAACGAGCTTGCAATATTTTTTACGATTATATCGTTAATTTGTTTGGTATCAGTTGTCTTTCGTGGTGTGTTGGTTACCATGCTAGCGGCGAATTCCAAAATTGCGGATTCAAACCCGGCGGAGGGTGATGGATTTTGTTTTCGGACACGAAAAATTGCTTAAAATATGACGGACTGACACATGATTCTCAACTCACAGGGAATACGCATATAACCAAAATATTGACTAAATGCTATAACAGAATATACCACATGAAACATCCAAGAAAAATCTGATGTGTTCCATTCACATGACTTACTCTACATCTCTGCAAAAAATATTATTAAAAAGCTTATGCTTCTATTTACTTCATGCTAATGGATAAAGAATAGCAGCAATAGTGTTACTTGCTTCCTTGTAAGTAGCAGCGTAGTAAAGCCGTACCATAGATTAAAGTGATAGTCAAAAGATGGTTGCTATATGACTGAAGCTCCTTTGTTTGAATGAACAGGAGTTGACAAAGTCCTGTGTGAGAAAAATATAATTTTTTAAAGCTGAAACCAAAAACAAGGAATATCTAAAAAACGATCAACTCCACGAAAAAAATGTATCTGACATAAATTGTATGCTTTAACAGGTTCTACATTTTTTGTGTGGAAATTTTTTATCCATCTCTTACGGTTTAGCGTTTATGCAAAATTGCGTAAAATTCATACAGAATAAAGTAATCTTCAGAGGCTATGCCCAGAAAATTCGAGATATACATTTTATTTCGCACATGAATAGCTTTAATATACGGGGTTTTAATAAAAATCTTTAGAGCCATTTTTAAGAAAATCAACATTTTAGAAATTTTTTCCATGTAAAGGGTAGTTTGTGGTGGGAAATTTTTTTTTTTTTTTTTGAAAATCTTCGTATCCCATCCTTGGAAGCTACTAAACCAAAATACAAAGTTTGGTATTTAACGGTCTTTTAGTTTTGGAGCTTTGCTGTCCACACACACACACACACACACACAAACACACACACATACGGACCCTTTTTTTAAAACGCTTTTTTCGAACTCAGAGTGCCCCAAAACATATATTTCCGGTGAAATCTCGACATCGAATTTCTGGGTGCATTACAATACCTTCTCTATCACTATGTACATTGTACATATGGGGCTAGAGAAAGTAAAAATGCTACCATTTACTGCCTGGCTCACATCTCAGAAGACTAAAACGGAAATTTCATATGAACTAGCGAACTCAACCAAACGTCCACATGGTTGTTCTTGAATAATAACCTGCCACACACGTGACTTTTTACTTTCTCTACGCGTACTATGTACATCGTGTATAGAGAAGGTATTGCATCCACCCAAAAATTTGATACCGAAATTTCACCGGAAATATATATTTTAGGGTGCCCGTATCCAAAAAAAGAATTTTCACAAAAAGGTCCACATGTGAGTGTGTCGGTGTGTCTGTGAACACGATAACTCAAAAACGAAAAGTCTGTAAAATACCAAACTTGGTGGTTAAGTTCTGTATCTACCAGTGATGCGACACGAGATTTTGAGATAAATCTCCCCACCCCAAACTACCATCTACATGGAACATTTTTCAAAAATTTTGATTTTCTCAAAAATGGCTCTAACGATTTTGATTAAAATATCCTATATTAAAGATATTTACCTAAGAAATAAAATGTATATCTTGAATTTTCTGGGAATAGCCTCTGAAGACTACTTTAAAACCACTTAAAACACACAATTTATGTTGTATGCATTTTTTTCGTGGAGTTGATAATTTTTTAGATATTCCTTGTTTATGGTTTCAGCTTTAAAAATCTTATACTTTTCTCACACAGGACTTTGTCAACTCCTGTCCACACAAACAAAGGAAATTCAATCACATGGCAATCAGCTTTTGACTATCACTTTAACCTATGGTACTCCCTTATTTCGCTTCTACTTACAAGGAAACGAGTAATAAGACTATTTCTGCTAATTTGTTCTCAATTAGCATGAAATAATTAGAAGCATAAGCTCTTTAACGATAATTTGTCCAGAGATGTTGAGAAAGTCATTTGAATGAAACACACAAGATTTTCTGTCTAATTTTCCCGGACATACCTGTGCATGTGAAGGACTGAAACTTCTTGCATGTAGTCCTGCATCTTCTCACAGTTGGCATACATGATTGATTTGAACCTTTGTTTGCTTATCTGTACACCAGAGGAAGTTTTCTTAATTAGTGGTATGATTGCTGTACGATTGTCGTGTTGTGAAGTCCTTTTGATTCATTTTTATTACTTTCTCTATACGCACTATGTACATAGTGTATAGAGAAGGTATTGCACTCCACCAAAAAATTTGATACCGAGATTTCACCGGAAATATGTTTTAGGGTCCCCTGTATAAAAAAAAAGTATTTTCAGAAAAAGGTCCGTGTGTGTCCGTGTGTCTGTGACCACGATAACTCACAAACGAAAAGTCGGTAAAATACCAAATTTGGTATTTAAGTTAGTAGTATCTTCCAGGGATGCGACACGAAGATTTTGAGAAAAATCTCCCCGCCCCAAACTGCCCTTTACATGGAACTTTTTTCGAAAATTTTGATTTTCTCAAAAATGGCTCTAACGATTTTGATTAAAATATCGTATACTAAAGATAATTACCTGACAAATAAAATGTATATCTTGAATTTTCTGAGAATAGCCTCTGAAGACTACTTTATTCTGGGTCAATTTTATGGAATTTTGCTTAACTGCTAAACCGTAAGAGATGGACAAAAACTTACCACACAATAAATGTAGAGAACTTTAAAACACACAATTAGTTATATACATTTTTTTCGTGGAGTTGATTGTTTTGGAGATATTCCTTGTTTTTGGTTTCAGCTATAAAAACATACATTTCTCATACAGGACTTTGTGAACTCGTGTCCATACAAACAAAGGAACATCAGTCACATAGCAGCCAGCTTTTGACCATCACTTTAACCTATACTACTCCCTTATTGCTTCTACTTACAAGGAAGCAAGTAATAGACTATTTCTGCTAATTTTTTCTCGATTAGCAGGAAGTAAATAGAAGCATAAGCTTTTTAACAATCATTTATTGCAGAGTTGTAGAGAAAATCATGTGAATGGAATGCATCAGATTTTTTTATTAAGTATACAGTGAAGGTAAGTATGTTATTTTGTTATAATGTTGTAGAGTATTATATGCTGAATGAAAATTACACTATAACAATGTTTGCAGTGAATATTTCTAGCTGGTATTCCTTATGTAACAGAAGCAATTTCTTACTAGTTTCTTTGTCGCAAACACGACGCCCATGCACGCGCTACTATTTAATGCCAAACATGGGTTCTAAAGCATTATATGGATTTGGAATATTAAAGCAAATTTATAGTCCAAGTCTAAAGTATGTTTCTACACAATCACGTTTTTAATTTGGCATATCACGAACTTAACTACCCTCATTCATTACAGATAAGCCTAAGATGCTCAAGGAGCAGTCGAAATATAGCAAATACGACACCAGGCAACTTCTGGAAGTCACCAAATTGGTCAAAGAGCAGGGAATATCAGTATAGCAGGCTTCAAAGAGAATGGGTGTCCGTTGGAAGGAATAATGATGGAGAACTGTTTTCACAAAATTATAGTTGGAATCCATGATGTGGCGCGGCTGGACAACCCTGCGGCAGAACCGCTCGGAAAAGGGGGTACACTGCAATCAGCTGATAAAGCCAGCGAGGTGGAGCCTGCAGTTGGAGATTGTTAAATGGTTCAAAATAAACTGTTAGACTCTACAAAAACTGTTACAAAAGATACTGCTTCAAGGGATAATGGAAAAGTACAAGTAGTGATAGAATGTTCGAAACAAGTCTTTTTCGCACCATTAACAATAAATAAGTGCTTCCTTGCCACACTGTTCCGAGTATGTTAACTTTCTCTATACGCACTATGCACATAGTGTATAGAGAAGGTATTGCATCCCACCAAAAATTCGATACCGAGATTTCACTGGAAATATATGATTTAGGATCTCCTGTATCCAAAAAAAGTATTTTCAGAAAAAGGTCCGCGCGCGCGCGTGTGTGTGTTTATGAACACGATAACTCAAAAACGAAAAGTCGGTAAAATACCAAACTTGGTATTTAAGTTTAGTATCTTTCAGGGATGCGACACGAAGATTTTGAGCAAAATCCCTCCACACCAAACTGCTTTTAACGTAGAACTTTTTTTAAAAAAAATCGTCAGGTAAATATCTTTAATATACGAAATTTTGATCAAAATCGTTAGAGCCAATTTGGAGAAAATCAAAATTTTCGAAAAAAGTTCCATGTAAAAGGTAGTTTCGGGTGGGGGGATTTTTCTCAAAATCTTCGTTTCGCATCCCTGGAAGATACTAAACTTAAATGCCAAGTTTGGTATTTTGCCGACTTTTCATTTCTGAGCTATCGTGTTCACAGACACACGGACACACACACACGCACACACACACACACACGGACCTTTTTATGAAAATGCTATTTTTGGATACAGGGGACCCTAAAACATATATTTCCGGTGAAATGTCGAAATCGAGTTTTTGGGTGGAGTGCAATACCCCCTCTATACACTTTGTACATAGTACGTATAGAGAAAATAAAAAATCAAAATATACATTTTGTTTGTGATGATAATATTTTTAATATACGATATTTTAATAAAATAGACATTTTTGAGAAAATAAAAATTTTCGAAAAATATTCCATGTAAAGTGTAATTGAATGGTGGAATTTCTCGAGAATCGTGTCGTAACCTTGGAAGATACTAAATTTAAGTAGAAAATTTGAATTTAACCGACTTTTCGTTTTTGAGCTATGCTGCTTACACACGCACACACGAATTCCTTTTTCAGCATGACTACCAGCTGCTGTAACAGTTCCTATACCTCTTATGAGCTACATTAGTTCATTCTTCAACCTTGGTTACAACAGGAGTTTATTTAAATATATGCGTAAGCATATTCTTTCCGAGTTTGCGACGTGAGTGCAGTGCCTCTGAAGATGTCCCCCACAGACAGGGACGAAACGTTAGGGAGAAATATTTTAACTGAACATATTTTAACCTACAGACCACGGCAAAACAGCCCGAAAATTTTAAATTTTAAAACCAGGAGTTTATTTATTAATTCGGTTTAGTGAGGCTTTTTATGTTTATAAAATTATGTTTTCTCTATCCACTATGTATATAGACTAGAGAAAGTAATAATTTTGAAAGTTCCATATTTAAAGTATAACCTTTCATTATTATTTTTCTCAACAAATCATAAAGATATTGGAACACTATACACTTCCACCCTATCACATATTTAGATGTTGACTAAAGTTTTCCAATTTAAGGTAATACAATTGTGAAATTTGAAAAATACACAGTGTGCAGGATATATTGTTGTACTTTATACAAATTTCTATGCACACAATAACTCATACTTTTGCTAGTTTTACATCTTATGGTTATTCAACTCATAATTTTTAATTTCTATACCGAGTACTAGCACATACATATTAGGCAGAGTGTATTGTATACACTCAAAAGTTAGATTCCGAAGTTTCACCGGAAATACAGGTTTTGAGGACCCCTGAATTGCAAGAAATTTAAATTACTACAAAAAAATTGTAGATCTTGTTAAAGCACACAATTTGTCATATACATTTTTGTATAGTTAACCGTTTATGAGGTATTGCTTTCTATGAGCTTAATTTTAGACTACTTGCTTTTCTAAAACGGGAAATCATCTTTCGTTTCATATCTTTTTTGTTTTACTTCTGTCCGTGCTAAGATAATGGAATTTCAGTTTTTCACACATAGACTAGCTTCTAAAAGACCTAGTGACTGTTTAGCCTAATATATTCCCTTATTTACGTTCTACTTACAAGTCATAAGGCTATTTATGTTAATATTTATTTATCTTTATCAGCAAGAAGTAGTAGAAAAGCTTTTGTAAAAGTGCTTGGTCACTGAATAGGAAGAGAAACTATCAGATTTTTAGTGGTGTGTGTGTGAGCTTTTATAGTGTTTAACGCACGCGTTTATTTCCAAGGCACCGCAGGCGAAGACACTGATGATACATGGAATGAAGATGGAGCACCGGTGGAATGCGATGGCGGGGGAAACCGGAGAGCCCGGAGTAAACCCGCCCCACCACAAATCTCACATGCGGCCGCTTGGGATTGAACCCGGGCCGTCTAGGTGAGAGGTGAATGGTCTAACCACTCGGCCACGGCGCGGCTCCCTGTATGTGTGTGTGGCCAAACAAAAAACAAGAAGTCGGTTTAAAACGTGCAATGAAAAGAAAAATCGAATCGGAACACAAGTTATTTGGGTCAAAATGGGTTTAAGTTGCTCCATAACCAGAAAGTTGGAAAACCTTACAACGATATTGCCACTTTCAAAGAATGGCAGGACAGCGATAGCCATAACGGACATTGCTTCAAAACGGAGAGGGAGAAAGGGCAGGTCTACAATGGAATGGGGATACAATATCATAAATGCAATGGAACAGCGGGATTCACAATTTTCAGATTGGCTCAACCGGTTGCCTTGGGGACAAAAGGCAAACTCTTGATTTGCAAAGTATCTCAGAAGAGAGAGAAGTTGCAACGGTGACATTTCGTTTGTAAAATTACTAGAAAGCTTGGCCAGTTTGACCACGTTTTACCCTCTCACTTCAGTATTTTACTTCACCAAAGTGGGTGTCCCAAAGCCAAGTTTCCCGAGATATTACAAACGATGATTTGTTGAGGTATAGCTTCCCATTGAGCTCTATATACACGGTGTCCTCAAATGAATATAGGTGTTTTAATGTTTTTTACTTTCTCTAGCCCCATATGTACAATGTACATAGGGATTGTATTCCACCCAAAAATTCGATACCGAGATTTCACCGGAAATACATGTTTTAGGACCCCCTGTATCCAAAAAAAGCATTTTGAGAAAAAGGTCCGTGTGTGTGTGTGTGTGGGTGTATGTGTGTCCGTGAGTCTGTGAATACAATAACTCAAAAACGAAAAGTAGCTAAAATACCAAACTTGGTATTTAAGTTTAGTATCTTCCTTGGATGCGACACGAAGATTTTGAGAAAAATCTCCCCACCCCAAACTATCCTTTACATGGAACTTTTTTCGAAAATTTTGATTTTCTTAAAAATGGCTCTTACGATTTTGATTAAAATATCATATATTGAAGATATTTACCTAACAAATAAAATGTATATCTTGAATTTTCTGGGAATTCTTCTGAATATCTGTTTATTCTGCATGAATTTTGCTTAATTTGGCATAACTAGTAAACCGTAAGAGACAAAAACTCACTATACAAAACATTTAGGTCTTGTTAAAATATACAAGTTATGTCATATACATTTTCGAGGTATTCATTGTTATTAGTTTCAGTTGTGAGGTACTTACACTTTTCTCAGACGGGAGTTTGTTCTACTCCTGGCCAAGAAAATAAGCGATTTGTAATGACAGTCGCATAACGACAGTTGATTATTGGTTTAGCCTAGTGTATTCCCTTATTTTCATCATACTTATACGGAACTAAATAATAAGAACATTGTGGTAATGAGTACCACGATTAGCAAGGTACAGAAAGAAGAAGAATCTTATGTATGAAGTTTGTAGAACAGTTAGAGAAAGTCATGTGACTGTAACACATCAGATTTTTAGTACACAAGGCACAGAAAGAAACCGGCACTGTCTTGTTCCGTCCTTGCATTCCTTACCGTTTGTAGGGTACTTTATTACATCATGTTTTAATTTTATTGGCTGATACTGTCACCTTGCAGGTGAGTGTCCTATATCGAACCAATAGAGCATACCTATGCTGGGTTTGTCAACTCATTCGCTAATAGGAATAGCCACCTCCTTCAACTGGAAGCGAGATTAGGTAACGTGTACTACAATAGTAAGCTACAACCCCCCCCCTCCTTCCTCAATTAGAGTGACGGTGGGACCAGCGAATATCAGAAGACACGCCCTATAAATTCCCTACAGACAAACAGAAATTTGATGTCTTAAAACTATTTGTGCTCTGTGTACGTGTAGTTTGTAACGTACAGTTATGCATGATAAACAAATGAAAGAGCAACTCAAACAGTTTTGATAACGCATGCGTTGGTTAGTTTCATCTGTTTCGACTGTGTCAAAATGGCGACTATTGAACAAAAAATATTCAGTGTTTTAGGGTTTCTTACGACTAAATCTGCTATTACAGTGCAAATAGCCTTCCATAGGGAGTTCAATTACGATCCTCCAAATGATAACATCCGTAGATGGAATGCTCAGTTGAAAGCCACAGCCAGTGTGTGTAAAGGGAAGAATATGGGACGACCAAGACTGACTGCAGAACGTGTACAAGAAGCTTTCATGCTTAGCCTTAAGAAATCTCTACGAAAGACTAATCGTGAATTAAGAATTGCATCTACGTCTGTAGGGACAATTTTAAGGAAACTCTTACAACTACGCCCTAATCGTTTGCAGTTACTGCACGCTCTAAATCATATAGGCTACGCTCTACGTATCAACTTTGCAACTGCAATGACAAATTTTTATATCTTATAGTCTTCAGTGATGAATCAACATTCCACCTAAGTAGCTATATAAACGCTCATAATTTTGGGATCTGGAGGTCACAAAAACCCAAGGAGTCTGTACAGTTGCAACATGACTCCCCTAAATTGAATGTTTTTTGTGCAATTTCCCGGCACTAAGTTTATGGTCCATTCTTTTACGGTGAGGTAACCGTAACTGGTGGTTCTTACTTGGGCGTCTTTCACAATTGTAAAAATATGGCAGCAAGATGGCGCGCAGCCCCAGTGGTATAGTGAAGTACGCAATTGGTTGAACAACACTGTACCCAATCGCTGGCTTGGCCGAAATAGACCGAATGACAAGGGTTTGTTTAGCATTGCCTCCACGTTCCATAGATCTTATTGGTTTCAGTTTTAAAACACTTGGGAGCTTGTCAACACCTGCCCACGCACGGAAACATGTTCAATACCATAGCAACTACATTTTAAAACATTTGGCTGTCGGTTTAGCCTAGTGTATTTCCTTATTTACCTTCTACTTATAAGGAACTGTGTAATAAGACCATATCATGTGAATGGAACACATAAAATGTTGATAGAAGTTTTATCTTCTCAAAAATAACTATAAGGATATTGATAACGATGCTATATATTAAATAATTTACAGCTAAAATATAACGTAATATCTCCAATTTTCGGGGAATAACTTTGAAGTTCTCTTCATTGTACAGGGTTACTACAAAAGAAATAGACAACTTAAACTGCCTGTAAAACAAAAACTATTAAAGATAGCAACCTAATTATTTTGGAGGTATGTTGAGAAACTCTCAAAGTTTTGTTTGTTACTATCGGTAACGCTGTAGTGTTTTGTTTGTTGTTGCAGAAATGATGCGCTCACAAGAACCAGCATCGTCTTCATCATGTCGCAACATGTCATTGCAAAAGTCACGCCGTATGACCTTATCTTCTTCACTCAGAAACTGCAACATCTGTAATCTGTAAGGCCCCATGTGCAGTCGCTTCCGCAAGATTTTCTATACAGTTTGCTGTGGAATTTGTAATTGCATGCTTGCCCTAGATGTCGATTTCTGTGGGCTTCTTATGTAGGCAGCACGAACACGTTCAACGTTTTCTTCCGAAACTCTTGGTCTTCCCGAGCTCTTCCCTTTGCACAAACATCCCGTTGTCTCGAATTTTCTATACCAGTCGTAGATTGACTGCCTAGTCGGTGGCGTTTTGTGGTATCGTGTTCTAAAATGTCGTTGGACAACAGTTGCTGATTGCGTTCTAGCAAATTCCAACACGCAATATGCCTTTTCCACAGGATTTTCCGCCATTTCAGCTTCTGCAACAACAAACAAAACACTACAGCGTTACCGATAGTAACAAACGAAAGTTTGAGAGCTTCTCAACATATCTCTAAAATAATTAGTTGCTATCTCTAATAGTTTTTGTTTTACAGGCAGTTGAAGTTGTCTATTTCTTTTGTAGTAACCCTGTATATGATTGTAGTCTAACTCAGCCCTGGGAAACTAGTAAACGGTTGATAAGTGTGACGTCTCCTCAGTCTACCTGAAGTTATCAAATCTGTAGCTCTCATGTAAAATACAGCAGATGGGCAATTATTCAGTTTAAAGGCGAGTAGCCGAGTACTAAAATACGTCTTGCATTTGCTCTACTTCAAATGAGGTTTACAAATTTTTTTCAGCCATATAATAGAAAGCTGATACCTGTTTGTCAACACTAATTTGTCAATGTCGGGCTTAATTGTAGACACATAGATGGGGTATTAATAGATGGATATTATCATTTAAGCTGAAGCAAGTGCCATTCTCAGTATAGTTCAATTTAGAACATAACCACTCACGTGTGTATGAGGAACTAAACATATCAACAATACGCCCGCAAAATATCTCAGTTTGGGGGTATGTATCGGCTGGCAACACTTGCTGAAGTTGCAAGACATGACTTTCTGTTGCTTCAAGAGAAGTACTGCACTATAATGTAATTACTAGTAACTGTAATGGATATTCTATTACAATGAAGCAACATGAGTTTCAAAATAGTAGCTTAAATATTTCCTAATTCAAAATTTACGTCTGACTCAATAAAACGTCTGACTACCCGCAGTTGTTATTTGTCATGTTGTTAACTAATCAGGTACAACGGAGTGGGTAAGGAAAGTGAGAATATTTGCACTCCGAGGAGGATACGCTCCTCTGGTCTGGTTTAACTAGTAATCGTAAGAGATCAATCTTGATAGAAAAAAATGTGCATCTCGTTAAAATGCACAAAATCTCATACCTTTTGATGGAGTTAAAACATTTCAGAGATGTTTCTTGTTTTTGATTTAAATCTCTCAACACCTATTTTTTCTAAAATGAGATGTCATTATTCACACTTTTTTATCCTGGTGAAGCAAAGGTCAATAACAGCACTCAACGATTATGTTGGTATGTAGGTTTCAGTTTGAGGACATTAATGAGGTAGCTTCTTAATGGTTTCAGGAACAGCATCCTAGCCGCCACTCCACTGATGTACTATTGAATAAAAAATATATATTAAATTTTGATGACAACTCCCATAGGACTATTGGCTGATATAATGCCTTCGTTACTGGGGATACCCACAACCCATAGTAGGAACCTTTAACGGCGTTATTTGGGTAATTAGTCCCGCTAGAGATCGGGAAGAGATAGTTTTATGTTGGGCCAATTTGTCGTACAAATTTTGAACCCGGCGCCTAGCCACACCGAAGCTGATGCAGTAGCCTCACTGATAAACGACGGATGTAGATGGAACGTAGTCCCCTTTCTATGCCATCCTCCGTGGTCTAGGGGTAGCTTGCTAGCCTCTGGTTCCCACGTTCGTGTGTTCAAACATAAAAATCCATACATAAAAATTACAAATTCAATTTACCCTACTCTGCACCACTGTGACCAGAAAAGCCAACGTTGCGGTTCAAACCCGGTGGAGAGGGTAGCTATTTTCAGATGTAAAAGTCATTGGAATGACTTCCTTCAGATTGGAAATAAAGCCATGGATCCAGTGTAATGATTACTTACAAGTAAAATAACCCCATAAGAAAGAAATTATTACAAAACTTATAAACAATACATATACTCAATCTAATAACAATTCACCAAGTTCTGTATCAAGAAAAGATAAAATGGCTGAGGTTAATAGATGGATAGATGGTCAATCTATTAAGGAGATGTTTCTCCTTGAAATAGAGGGTTCCTATGATATATTACGTCATTTTTACGTCCGCAAGTCGTGATTTTTTCATCTAGTGCCATCTATGAGCGACGAATTCACCTCGCTTCACAATGGCATATATAGGTTAAATCACAAGTTACAAATAACACTCGACCAAGAAATCACAGGCCGATTAGTGTCCCTATGATCCAAATAGGATCTACACTAACTATGAAACTATCCCTTAGTATTAGAGTATTTGATCTGATTTTCTCTGGAATAAGATCTCTAGTCGGCCACAGCCAGGCCCGTCGCGCTTCGGGATAGTTAGTGCGTGAAAAGAACTGTGGTATTCATATAAAACGTGACTCTACTGCTTTGTATTATATCTATTTTATTAGAATTTCAAGAACCAATGCAGCTTCGTTGCATTCTTCACGTTTCACACTCACTTAGTCAGTTGTTGCTACTTCTATTGTTTTTATTTCTCTTTTATATTCATTAATAAACATGCTTACAATGTAAAAATCATCTTTCTGTATCCAAAGTTCAAACTTTTATCCTCTTCCTCCACTCTTCTCCATCCTCACAATCAAACTTCTATACACCTGATTCCCTCATTCCTTTTTACTTTCTCTATACGCACTATGTAGATAGTGTGTAGAGAAGGTATTGCACGCCACCAAAAATTCGATACCGAGATTTCACCGGAAATATGTTTTAGGGTCCCCTTTATCAAAATCAAGTATTTTCAGAAAAAAGTCCGTGTTTGTCCGTGTCCGTGTGTCTGTGAACACGATAACTCAAAAACGAAAAGTCGCTAACATACCAAACTTGGTATTTAAGTTTAGAATCTTCCAGGAATGCGACACAAAGATTTTGAAAAAAATTCCCCCACCCCAAACTAGCCTTTACATGGAACTGTTTTCGAAAATTTTGATTTTCTAAAAAATGGTTCTAAGGATTTTTATTAAAATATCGTATATTAAAGATATTTACCCAACAAATAAAATGTATATTTTGAATTTTCTGGGAATAGCCTCTGAAGACTACTTTATTCAGAGTGAATTTTCCGGAATTTTGTGTAACTGCTAAACCGTAAGAGATAGACAATAACTTACCACACAAAAAATGCAGAGCACATTAAAACACACACTTTATGTTCTATACATTTTTTTCTTAGAGTTGATCCTTTTTGAGATATTCCTTTTTTTTTTTTTTCAGGAACGAAAATCTTAACTTTTCTCATACAGGAATTTGTCAACTCATGTCCATACAAACAAAGGAACTTCAGTCACATAGTAAACAGCTTTTGACTATCGCTTTAACCTATGCTACTCCCTTATTTCCTTTCTTCTTACAAGGAAAAGGTTGTAAGAGTATTTCTGCTATTTTTTCTAGATTAGAATGAAGTAAATAGAAGCATAAGCTTTTTAAGAATAATTTGTTGCAGGGATATAGAGAAAGTCATGTGAATGGAACACATCAGATTTTTAAATATTCTTCATCCATTTAATTCTAGGTCGACCACGTCATCCTTTCCAGGTGAGTTCCATTCTAAAACTTGTTCTGGTAATCTTATTCCAGGCATTCTGCGGACGTTCCGGTACCATTCTGTTTATATCTTATAGCATTTAAAATTTAATTCGGAACTTTCATTGTTTGTCTTATCAGTTTGTTAGAGATTTTTTTCTAATTTAAAATGTATAATGGATCTCCTGAAACAGCCCATTTCAGTTATATTATACGAGGGCCGTTTTTCAACTTCCGATAGGCAATAAATAAAATACAAGTTCATAGAAAATTATTTTATTACTAAAAGTTTTGTACACTTATGGTTACTTTTCAACATAATCACCGAAAAGATTGAGACATTTATCGTACCTGTGCAATACCCGCTTAAAAAATGTGGATGTTGTTTTGAAGATCTTCGTTGGTTTGAAAGCGCCGCCCTCCTAGTCACGTCTTCAGTTCAGGAAAAAGGTGAAAGTCGCTGGGTGCAAGGTCAGAACTGTACGGCGGATGACGAAAATGTCTCATGGAAATTGGTTAAGGAGCCGATGGGTTGTGCCAGCAATGTGTGGATGAGCGTTGTCATGATTCAACACAGTTCCTGAAGTCAGCATTCCTCTTCTGTTTATTTTGAATGGCTCTCCGCAAACTTCCTAAAGTACGAAGATCTTCAGAACAACGTCAATGTTCATTTGAAATCAATGGCGGCAGCATTTTTTGAAGCGGGTATTGTAAAGCTTGTGCACAGGTACGTTAAATGTCTAAATATTTTTGGTGATTATGTTGAAAAGTAACCATACGTATACAAAACTTTTAGTAATAAAACTTGTCTTTAATTTATAGCCTATGGGAGGTTAAAAAAACAAAACTGCCCTTGCATATGTTATAATATAGCTTCAACATGGAAAGGCTTAAAGATACAACGACAAACATTTAGGAAACAACTAAACGTTTTAGGAACTAAATTTAAGGATAACCATTTTGAAATTAAAAGGAAAATACAATTTCTACCCAATTTATTTGAAATTTCAATTCATCAATGAGGGTTTAATATATCATACTTATGCTAAATTATATATATTCTTTATTTTTAACTCCTTTTAAAAACTGCTCCACACATGCAAATATTTTTGAAGAAAATTAATATTTAATAGTAGTACTATTTAACAGTAAATACATAAACTATAGAGAGAATTTTTAATTTTCCTATAATTTTGTGAGAAAGTAAATATTTAATATGAGAATTTAAATTTAGCTTGAAATTTTAAAACTATGAAATTTGTTGTTTAATAATATTAATGCTAAGGTTGCTAACAAACAATTCATTTCATCTTTTATACTTTCTAGCATGCATGTACAATATATTATATTTCACCCAAAAATTCGATACCGAGATTTCACCGAAAATATATTGGTTTTGGAACACCCTAAAACCAAAAAGAGCATTTTTAGAAAACGGTCAGTGTATGAATACACAAGCATATCTCAAAAACGAAAAATCTGTGAAGTACCAAACTGGGTATTTAAGTATAGTACTTCCCAAGGATAAGAAACGGATATTTTAAGAAAAATTCCCACCACTAACCACCCTTTAATTGGAAAAATGTTGAACATTCTTTTTTATCTCGTATTTATATGAAAAATAAAATAATGTATTTAATTTTCTGGTAATAGCCTCTGAAGATCTCTTCATTCTGGATGCCTTTTGTAAAACTGGTAAACCGTAAGAGACAGACCGAATCTTGCTGCACAAAAAAAGTAGATCTCCATAAAACACATAATGTTTGTCACATACATTTTTTGTACAGTTAACCGTTTCCGAGATATTTCTTGTTGTTCGTTTCAATTTTAAGCTTAACTTAACTTTTCTTAAAGGGAAGTCAACTTTTTTTTCATCCCTCTTTTATTTTACTCTTGGCCGTGCAAAGCAAACCAAAATTCAATTGTTTCACACATCATATTAAAATATTTGACTATCTCTTTAATACTGTTTTTTTCTCTTCTTTTTAGAAGAAACTAATACAACCTTTGCTGCTAATATTTACGATTATTACCACAAGTTTAATAAAGGAATAATCCTTTGTAACAATTGTTTGAAGAGAAATTAATGTGAATGGAACTCATCAGATTTTTACTTTCTAATCACGTATTATGTCCATAGTGTACAGAGAAGGTATTGTAATGCACCCAACAATTTGATACTGTGATTTCACCGGAAATATATGCTTTGAGACCCCCTGAAACAAAAAAAAAAAAAACAAAAAAAAAAAAACAAACAAAAAAAAAATTAGAGAAATATCCGTGTGTGTGTGTGTGTGTGTTAAATACCAAACTTGGTATTTAAGTTTAATACCTTCCAAGGATGCGACACGAAGATTTTTAAGAAAATCCCCCACCCTAGCTACTCTTTACGTGAAAAGTGTTCAACATTTTGATTTTCTCAAAAATAGTTCTAACGATTTTGATTTAAATCTCTTAAATTTAAGATATTTATGTGACAAAATGTATATCTTTAGTTTTGTTGGAGTAGCCTCTGAAGACATGTTTTATTTCTCAATGAATTTTGCGGTAGACCGTAAGAGATGGACAAAAACTTATTTAAAAATGTAGAGCTTGTTAAAACACACTATTTGTTTTACACATTTTTTTTTCTTGGAGTAGACTGTTTTTGAGATATTCCTTGGTATTGGTTTCAGTTTTAAAATGCTTATACTTTTCCATTACGGGAATCTGACAACTCCTGCCCGTACAAACAAAGGAACTTCAATTACATAGCAACCGGTATTTAAAAGATTTGACTATCGATTTAGACTATGGTACTCAGTATTTCACTTCTAATTACAAGGAAACCACTATTAAGACCATTAGTGATAACTTTGTTCTCGATTAGCATGAAGTGAATAGAAGATTAAGCTGTTTAACATCAATAATGTGTTGAATAATTGTAGAGAAAGCCATGTAAATGGAACACATAAGACATTTTAGTTTTTCCTCCATGTGTTTCTTAGTTTAATTTTCTCTTTTCTGCTCCGTTTCTCTCTTTCTTCGATATGCAGTCTGTAAGGGGTATCAGTGCAGATATTTGAATTGCCAACAACAACATTAAACCAATACATGATTCATTTTAAGATTGATAATTTTAGTTATTAGGGGACATCCTAGTTTGTTTCATAAAACAATGTTTTTAACTGAAATACAATTGCACACTTTCAATGTTCCGCGTTTCAAATACAACTGACATTTCCTAAAATTTGCAGAAGTACCTATCTAAAGTAATATTACGAAAACAAAATTATCCTAACAAAAATAGTAACATTTCAAATTATCTTTTTATAGAAAAATAAGTAGTATTGAAGCTTAAATTATCTAATCTTTCTTAAAAATGATAATTAGTATTAAACGTTTATAAAATATCACTATTTACAGTTTTTTTATATATTCAGAAAAAGCAAATCAATTAGCAAACAAATTAAATCTTGCTAAGTATTTCTGCATTTTGAATGAAATTTGGTATTCATATTAATATAACAGCAAAGCAACCACAGTAAAGCTTTCAGAAAATCTATACAGATAGTTAGAGATTTGAAATTTCACTAGCAGTGTCCCTTAATAGTATTAAGTATATTTTTAGGTTGATTATTACTCCAAGTAGGCGTCGGACACACAAGCAATAGAGTATTTATTTTCCTCAAGAGTGTGGGGTGGCAGTATTGGGAGGCGTAACGCAGAGGGCAGGCCTCGCAATAACGAATGTTGTCACTTGCTTGAAACTAACAGTAATGGTTCTTATGTGTCTTAATATTATATTTGTGGTATCTAACGCGTAGGTACATTTTTATTGAGACACAAATAAGAGTATAGTTTATATACGTTTGAGGATTTAATGGTCGTACCTGCAACTTTAATACGTTTACTTTATGTCCAAGTAAATGAGCTCGAGTACTTTTTGCAAAAGCTAATGACCCGATGTTGAAATATGACCCGTAAAAGCAAAGCGGATAGTTTATACTGATAGGCATTGTTCATTTCGCAGCGCAGTTACGACCGTTTAGGAAAAACCAGGGAAACCAGGGAGTAAATTATGTGGTGTCATGATACGTTCATGGAAAAACTGTTATACGGAGAGAAAAAAAACAATTAACACACTGAAGTGAATATACATTAAGGTAGGGATTATCAAAATATTTGTACCTATATTCCTTAACTCCATCAAAATCGATTTCATCCACTCAACCGTTTTCTACTCTTTTTTCTGGTTTCCGATGTTTTACCCACTCCTTTTGGTTTCCCAAGATTTTTCTTTTCCCAGTTCCATTCTTTAAAATATGCTAGTCCAGGCTCTTTATTGCGCCCACAGAAATCTTGAGGGTTCACTAGTGTTTCCTGGAATTAACTGAACAAGCTTTCATGATATGCAGCTGACGTAATATCATATCGATCGATACTTCAAAAATAACAGCAGTAGGTGAGTGGTTTAATCCGGTCTCATACAGATTCCTGCTACAGAAAGTCACGAGACAAACTTTAAAAAATCTGTGTTCCATCCACATTACTTTCTCTACCTATTCTATAACAGTCTATTCCTACAACAGATTATTCTTCTATTTATTCATCGTACTCGAGATAAATATTAACAGAAATTGTCTCATTTCTTATTTTTTTTTTTTGGGAAATAAGGGAAAACACTGGACTAAAAGCGATAGTCAAATATTTTAAAAGTGGGTCGATATGCGATTGAACTTCCGTTTTCTTTGCATGGTCAAGAATAAAACAAAAGAAGTAGGAATTACAAGTTCACATGTGAGAAAAGATTAAATATTTTAAAGGAATATAACATAAAGTGCACACTTTAACGAGATATCTGCATCTTTTGTGTGTTAAGTGTTTGTTTCTTACATCTTATCAGTTATACAAGTGTCATCCAGAACGAAGGCGTCTTCAGACATTATTCCCAGAAAGTTCAAGATATTTTATTTGTAGTGTAAGCATCTTTAATACACGGTATTTTAATCAAAATATTTTAGATCCATTTTTAAGAAAATCAAACATTTCATATTTTTTTCCATTTAAAGGTAGTATGGCGGAGTTTTTCTTAAAATCTTCGTGTCACACTCTTGGAACATGTGTCGCTTAATTACAAATTTTGGTATTTTACTAACTTTTCCTTATAGAGTTAACGTGTTCAAATGCACTTCGATTCACACACGGACGTTTCTGTAAAACTGTATTTACGGTTAGATAGATTGTTTATTTGCCAGAACAATACAGAGTTTGTGTAACGACGTCAAGAAATGTATAAATAACAAAACAAGTTATAAAACATATTACTTTTACAATTATAAAACTCTGAAACAGTGTACAATGGATTGCAGAGCAGAACAGTCTTAAATTTTCTTTTGAATAATGATAAGGACAAGGTTTTTAAATTATTGGAAAGGCCATTAAACACGTTTAAGCATATGGTTTCAAATGAGTTTTGCTATACTTTACATTTTACAGTATAGATATTTGCAGTATTTCTTGTGGAATAATTGTGAACAGAGGAAAACAATGTATAAGAATTTATATTCATTTTGACAATTAGTAAACAATTAAGGACAAACAAAGATACCAAAGTCAATATACCCAATGCAATAAAAAAAAAAGATTGAGATGTGTCCTAGGGTATACACCACTCATAAGCCTAATGGCTTTCTTTTGAAGCACAAAAACTTTATTGGCAGAAACATGGTTGCCCAGAATAAAATACCATAATTCATATGGCTATTTATGCACCCATAATATATGATTTTCAAGGCATTCAAAGATAAACATTTTTTTAAAAATTCTTAATAAAAGAGTCATTTGCTTATTTTACTAGCAGCACTGTTGATATGGCTATGCCAACCTAAAAACGGTTGAATATTAATTTCCAAAATAAATATTAAATAAATATGAAAATCTAATTTTTGGGTGGAGTACAATACTTCGTCTACCTATATTCTATGCAGACAGAGTAAAATGCATCAAGTGGCTCATTTTTATTAGAACAATGTATTTAGATAATTGCTATTTAAATAACAATGCAAGTTAGAATTTTGATATATGGCAGTTGATATAACTTTCAATAAGATGTCTTAAATACTGGTTTTTCAAATTTCAGAGAATACCTTGAACAGAAAGCGCCCTCTTATACAATTTCTGCCAAGATAACCAGTGTTATTCAGTAGAAAAAATATCTAAAGGCCCAAGTGTTCAGGTGCATACAACGGACCCACAAATGTGCTAAATTATTCTTAAAACAATGGTGAACTTTATAATACGGAATACCGTGTTGTTTAGAGCAAATTATGTACCTGAGCGGTTAAGTTTAAAAGGAAGATCCTTCCTGGAATGGCTAATCAGGATTGCCAAACCAAACTCTCTCTCCAAAGGGAGAGGCCGGTGACCTCAGTGGACGCTGATACTAGTACTAATTTCTCGTTATACGGGTATCAGGAAGCCTGGACACATATTTTGGCAGCTTGCATGCAGAGGAGGATGTTAGGAAAAAGTTATTGCCGAAAGTATTTTTAGCTTCAAACAGACGAAGAGCAGCATTCTGGGATTTGATTCTATACAGCCAAAACTGGCCAAACCTGGGCATATACTTAATGAAAGTACGTGGACAAAGAGATAAAATATTTGTTTAAATATTGTATAGACTTATTTAAGTGATGGGACAAAAATAATACAACAGTTATTTTGAAACAGTTGCACTACCACCACTGTTTCATAAAACAATTCTGGAAATTGTGTTGTTCTTTCTTGTATCGCTTCCCCGCAACAGACCCTGCAATAATAACAGCAACGCCGGAGAAGTTATTTCACTTGTTGCAACTGCGGTTGTTGTGTTCTATAACGTAAATATATTGTCACTGCTTCAAAGTTTCCCGCAAGGTGCACCTTTGTACCCCGTAGAGCGCGGTCTGATATTCTCGTGAATGTACTGAACAAATTTATTCCCTCTCGTTAACGCGCAACAATGCTTTGTTGATAATTTCTTCTTCAGCGTACCTAGTGAGTGGTTGCATTTAGCTCAGTAGTATTTGTGATACACAACATGTCTGCAACAGTTTGCAGCTGGTCAGTGCGGCGAAACAGCTTAAGGAATTTCTATTGCAAGAAACTGTTATTTCGAAACTACAACTTGCAAAAAGAACAACTTTTCCCACCACTATTATTTGGTGTTTGAGTAATCTATATGTGTGAATATGCAGTGTAGTTGTAAGTGCAAGTGTGTGTGATATCTGAGTGTTCTTTCTTTTATTACTTTCTCAATACGCACTATGTACATAGTGTATAGAGAAGGTATAGCACTCCACCAAAGAATTCGATACCGCGATTTGACCGGAAATATATGTTTTAGGGTCCCCTGTATCCAAAAAAAGTATTTTCAAAAAAAGGTCCGTGTGTGTGTGTGTCCGTGTGTGCGTGTGTCTGTGAACACATTAACTCAAAAACGAAAAGTCTGTAAAATACCAAACTTGGTAATTAAGTTTGGTATCTTCCAGGGATGCGACACGAAGATTTTGAGAAAAATCCCCCCACCCCAAACTACCCTTTATGTGGAACTTTTTTCGAAAATTTTGATTTTCTCAAAAATGGCTCCAACGATTTTGATTAAAATTTCGTATATTAAAGACATTTACACGATAAAATAAATGTATATCTTGAATTTTCTGGGAATATCCTCTGAAGACTGCTTTATTCTGGAAGAAATTTTACGAAATTTTGCATAACTGCTAAACCTAAAGAGATGGACAAAGGCTTACAACACGAAACATTTAGAGCACCTTAAAACGCACAATTTATCTTATATAATTTTTTTTCATGGAGTTGATTGTTTATGAGATAATCCTTGTTTTTTGGATTCAGATTTAAAAAACATACTTTCCCATATAGGAATTTAACAATTGCAGTCCATACAAACATAGGAACTTCAGTGACATAGCAACCAACTTTTTGACTATCACTTTAACCTAAGGTACGCCCTTATTTCGCTTCTACTTACAAGGAAGCAAGTAATAGGACTATTTCTACCGATTTTTTCTCCATTAGTATGAAATAAATAGAAGCATAAGCTTTTTATCAATAATTTGTTGCAGAAGTATAGAGAAAGTTATGTGAATGGAACACATCGGATTTTTTTTTCTGTGGTTCTGTTGTACCCGCAAGCGTGTGTCTGTGTGTTTATTTCCAATGTATATAAAATAGATATGTAGGTAATATTGTAAATCCAAGTATTTTTAGACAGCATGAACGGTCTCTGGACCAATGTGAACGTGTGACGGAAATATTGTATTGTAAACTTAATAATAAATATTTAGTACTACGACTACCACCACCACTACTACTATTACTACTACAACCACCACCACTAATTTCTCTTTAATATGGGTACTGTTGAACCATTCATAAATTGCCTTAGAGGTTTTGTTCGCCCCTGGCTGCATGTTTCCTTTTTTAAAAAGGCGAAACTCGCTCTTTGTGTCCGTGGCATTGTTGGAGGCAGTAAGGAGTCAGTCAGCGGGAGTAACCCGCCTCTTCAGCTCTCTTCACTTAGCAGATCAATGTTCTCTCTTACCCGTGCTCTCCAATCACGTCGCCCAAGTGTCGCCTATCCCACTTGATGGAATAAAAAGTTACATACTACTTCTTCCGCGTGAGAGAGCCTTTCATGTATCCATTACAGCGTGGTAATGAGAAACACAAGTGATGCTATTCGACCTAACAGTAACCGTCAGGATAAAATGTTTTTTTAATACTTTCTCTACACGTACTAAAAATAAAATAAAATCTGTAATACAACATCCTGACATTTTATTCGCTATACCAGGACGTATATTACAAACTTTATAATTTATTTCCCACTTTTAAATTATTGTTATACATCATTATTTTACTGATAATACTTATTACTAATAACTCAAAATTTAATTTAAAACAAAAACAAATACATATAAACTGAAATAAAATAAATTCCAACCATAAAACAACTTTCACTAACACTAAATCATCTATTATTAATTACTGGAATCCAGTAACACAAATAACTGGTAACCAGCTATTTACCCATAAAACTATGCTCTAGATTATTAAGATAAATGAAAAACTAATGCTATACTACTGATATCCAGCAGAATATGCACTGGTTACCAGCACAACTAAATAATTATATTATACAATAATTTCTTTAAGTTATAGTAAACTGAAGTAAATTGTCTTTTACTTCCTTTGACTAATATCTGTTACTAATTATACCTAATCTTTTACATCATCATTACACTAAACTCACTGTATTTAACATTTTAACACTATTTAGCATTTCACTAACACTTCCTCCTCAACGTCATCTCCCCTTGCCTCGTACTGTCCACCGCCAGAAGCCCATAATCCACCATTCCTGCTGTCACACGCCCTCTGCATCCCTCTTATCACTCTGGTCTACACGTGCTGTATACATAGTGTATAGAGAAGGTATTGTATTCCACCCAGAATTTCGATACCGAGATTTCACCGAAAATACATATTTTGAGTCCCCCTGAATCCAAAAAATGCATTTTCAGAAAAAGGTCCATGCGTGCGTGTATGTCTGTGGACAGCATAGCTCAAAACCGTTGAATACTACCCTTTTCATGGAACTTTTTTCGAAAATGTTGATTTTTTTAAAAACGACACTAACGATTTTGATTAAAATATCGTGTATTAAAATATTTACCTGACAAATAAAATGTATATCTTGAATTTTCTGGGAATAGCCTTTGAAGACTATTTTATTCTGGATCAATTTTACGGAATTTTGCATAACTACTAAACCGTAAGAGATGGACAGAAACTTACCACACAACAAATGTAGAGCACGTTAAAACATACAATTTATGTTACATACATTTTTTTCGTGGGGTTGATCGTTTTTGAGATATTCCTATTTTTTGTTTTCAGCTTTAAAAACTTATACTTTTCTCATACAGGAATTTGTCAACTCCTGTCCATACAGACAAAGGAACATCAGTCACAGTAATCAGCTTTTGACTATCAGTTTAAGCTATGGTACTCCCTTATTTCGCTTCTACTTGCAAGGAAGCAAGTAATGAGACTATTTCTGCTACTTTTTTATGTTTGAAGTAAATAGAAGCAAAAGCTTTTTAACAATAATTTGTTGCAGAGATGTAGGGAAAGTCATATCAATGAAACGGAGATGGTTTTTATAGGTAATACGGGTGTTTTCATCTTGTGTATAATTCACGACCGGAGGAGGGTGACGGGAGTGAACTGTCGTAAGATATGAAAACACGATTTATTTGCGGAATACTGAAGAAAGTCATGTGAATGGAACAAAGACACACACAGACCTTTTTATAAAGCTGCTTATTTTGGACTCAGGGGACTTCAAACATATATTTCCGACGAAAACTCGACATCTTATATTTGTGTGGAATAAAATATCTTCTACATACACTACGGACATATTACGCGTAGAGAAAGTAAAATACTTTATTTCGATACAGGGTATACTAAAACGTGTATTTCAGGTAAAATCTGTTATCGAATTTCCTTGTGAAATACATAACTTCCTCTACCTCTCGTAATAGAGAGTAATAAAACTCTACTCCTCTAAACATTAATAGACCGTTCTTGATAATTAAGCACTAAAGGATCAGTCGGGGTTAAAAAACTTATACATGAAAGCCAAGCTCTGAATAAAGAAATCTACGACGATTATAATCAGCTCGGTGATGGATGTGAGAACATCTCGACATCCAACTAGAATTATCGATTTAAACCCGTGGAGCAAAGAAATGCAAATGCTGAGAGCGAATCACTTCCCAGTTAGATGATTGCAGAAGCAATGGGAACTGGTGCGTCAGCTAAATAGATTTTATTCACGTCTCAATTACTATAGCAGAATTCGTGAGAAACTCCATCCTCTCCGTTAGTGATTTACGCGCTTTTATTTATACTCGTATATACCAGGTAGCCCAATAGCACATATATCAAGTGTTTAGATAACCCTTCCTGCATTTAAAGAGTTGAACTCGACGGGAGGTGTCTCAACACCGGTAAGGGGCGACTTGTTGTACTGCTCTTGCATATTAGAGGAAACGGTGAAAGAATCGTGCTCATTGTGAATAGTTCCCAGGCTTGTGTTAAGAGTCCGTGATGGTACATAGGAACAGAGGAAACAGATCGAAAAAGTTAACATCTCTTCAGCTTTGGTTAGTTTTTATTTTTAAGAGACTGAATTCACGTTTTAGATAGAGAATTTATTAAAATGTCTCTGGTTTTTACCTATCAGTATACACCAATAGCTAGTTTTCATACTATATATACGCTATTCTTATTTAACATTCAGACTAGACCCACTGTAGAAGTAAATCAAGACAATAAGGCACCATAACAGAAACTGTTAATAGCACATAGGGTTTGCTTTATTATTATTATTATTATTATTATTATTATTATTATTATTATTTATTACAGTACAGTGAACAGCTATGTACTGTCGTATTAGCTTTTTCTTTACTTTTCAAAGCTACCAAGTTTTGATTTACTCTGCTTATGCATATGGTGTGTATTCCTCCTCCCTCTCATTATTATTATTATTATTATTATTATTATTACAATTCAGCCAGAAATACGTACTATCGAATTAGCTGTTTCTTTTCTTTTGACGCTTCCATGCTTATGCATAGATATGCATTCCTCCTCCTCCTACTACAACTGATTATTATTATAATTATTATTATTATTATTATTATAATTATTATTATAATTATTATTATAATTATTATTATTATAATTATTATTATAATTATAACTATTATTATTATAATTATAATTATAATTATTATTATTATAATTATAATTATTATTATAGTTAATTATTATTATAGTTAATTATTATTGTAGTTAATTATTATTGTAGTTAATTATTATTGTAGTTAATTATTATTGTAGTTAATTATTATTGTAGTTAATTATTATTGTAGTTAATTATTATTGTAGTTAATTATTATTGTAGTTAATTATTATTGTAGTTAATTATTATTGTAGTTATTTATTATTGTAGTTAATTATTATTGTAGTTAATTATTATTATAATTAGTATTATTATAATTAGTATTATTATAATTAGTATTATTATAATTAGTATTATTATAATTAGTATTATTATAATTAGTATTATTATAATTATAATTAGTATAATTATTATTAGTATAATTATTATTATGATTATGATTATTATTATGATTATAATTATTATTATGATTATAATTATTATTATGATTATAATTATTATTATGAGTATAATTATTATTATGAGTATAATTATTATTATGAGTATAATTATTATTATGAGTATAATTATTATAATGATTATTATTATAATAATGATTATTATTATAATTATTATTATTATAATAATTATTATTATTATAATTATTATTATTATAATAATTATTATTATTATTATAATAATTATTATTATTATAATAATTATTATTATTATTATAATAATTATTATTATTATAATAATTATTGTTATTATTATAATAATTATTATTATTATAATAATTATTATTATTATTATAATAATTATTATTATTATTATAATAATTATTATTATTATTATAATAATTATTATTATTATTATAATAATTATTATTATTATAATAATTATTATTATTATAATAATTATTATTATTATAATAATTATTATTATTATTATAATAATAATTATTATTATTATTATAATAATAATTATTATTATTATTATAATAATAATTATTATTATTATTATAATAATAATTATTATTATTATTATTATAATAATTATTATTATTATTATAATAATTATTATTATTATTATAATAATTATTATTATTATTATTATTATAATAATTATTATTATTATTATTATTATAATAATTATTATTATTATTATTATAATAATTATTATTATTATTATTATAATAATTATTATTATTATTATTATAATAATAATTATTATTATTATTATAATAATAATTATTATTATTATTATAATAATAATTATTATTATTATTATAATAATAATTATTATTATTATTATAATAATAATTATTATTATTATTATAATAATTATTATTATTATTATTATAATTATTATTATTATTATTATTATTATTATAATTATTATTATTATTATTATTATAATTATAATAATTATTATTATTATTATTATAATTATAATAATTATTATTATTATTATTATAATTATAATAATTATTATTATTATTATTATAATTATAATAATTATTATTATTATTATAATTATAATAATTATTATTATTATTATTATAATGATTATTATTATTATAATGATTATTATTATTATTATTATTATTATTATTATTATTATTATTATTATAATAATTATTATTATTATTATTATTATAATTATTATTATAATTATTATTATAATTATTATAATAATTATTATTATAATTATTATTATAATTATTATTATAATTATTATTATAATTATTATTATAATTATTATTATAATTATTATTATAATTATTATTATAATTATTATTATAATTATTATTATAATTATTATTATAATTATTATTATACTGTAAGATGAAAATTACTGCCAACTTAGTGTAGACGGTAGTCAAATCTTTTAAGAATTTAGTCTCCGTAACGAATTATGGGCAGGAGTAAAAGATAAAGAAGAAAGCCATAAGCTGGAATATCTCCGAAATTATTAACTCCACACAAAACTGTATCTTATCATAAATTATTTAGTTTAGAATGATGTAGGGTTGTTGTGTAGTAAGATTTACTTTCTCTTTCTCTTATGACTTACCACAATTAGAAGTTCATCCATAATGACAAGAATTTCAAAGAAAATTAATTTGTCTTAAAATGTCTTAAATGAAATTTTAATCAAAATCATTAGAGATATTTTTGAAAAAATTATCGATTACGATTCTACCAAGTAACGGTAGTTTTGGATGCGAGATTTTATTGACAATTCAGCTAACCATTGAAGAGCCAATGCAATAGCCTGAATTAGGCAATTTCAACCAATCGCGGTCATCTGACTGCAACGATAAACATCTAATCGCAGATGCTGTTTATTTCTTTGAAATCTTGTCGCATCTGCCTTTTTTTTTAAATCTCCTGTTTTGCTTATTGGTAACAAGATCACAACCCAGTCATAATGTATTTAGTTAAAAAAAAAAGGATCAAAAGCTATCATTATTTGTATTTCCTGGCAATAATCCCAAATAAAATAACATTTGTTTCCATTTCATGTATTATTAAAAACTGCAATAAAATAAATTGTCCCCTATTAATATTATTATTATTATTATTATCATCGATATTCGTACATTGGGTGTAAGCACGGTCGGACATATCATAATTCAGGAAGCAGTGAAGAAAGAAAAAATATATTAGAAAACTAATGTAATTATTACAATCATAATCTGATATATTATAAATTATTAGTAGTCTATTTCACTGAGATGTCTTATCAAAATCATATTTTCATCTCTTACGACAATTCTATTGAAAATCTTCAACACGCCTTTTTGGTGAACGCTGAACTTAAATAGCAAATTGCATAAGTACCCGACTTCTTGTTTTTGGAATTGTGCTATTCACACACAGAAAGCAGGAGACACAAAACGCGTATTTCCACTGATATCTGGAATGGGTAGAATGCAATAACTTCCCTACTTACTATGTTCTTGGAGAGAAAGTAGAAAATAAGTAAAGGTGTGATTATATTACAGTAAAAGCTTTGGACCCTTTGACATTGCTTTCCAAGGAATAAATATTGAAGTTGTCATATCATCGTAAACGGTCTTTGTGTGCTGAAGGACTAATATTGCTAAAGCGATCAGTTTTCTCTCTGCTGGGTTAAGAGTACATGATGAAGAGCTTTGTCCCAGAGGGAAACTAGAGGAATAAAAGCTGGCAATATTACTACACTCCTGATTACATTTTCTTCCCCCAAGAAACGAGACACTCTGCTCGGAAAAGTGATTGCAGAACATAGAGAACTAAAACTCCATGCTTTTTTTTTTTCTCCTTTAGTCATCAATTGTTAGATTGGTTTGCAGCGATTCTCCATTTTACTCTTCTCTCTGCCTTCCTTTTTACTTTCTCTAGCCAGTTTGTAGGTACATAGTGGATAGACAAGATATTATATTCTACCCACAAATTCGATACCGAAATTTCACTGTAAGGGTCCCCGTATAAAAAAAACCCGAATTTTTAGAGAGGAAGAGAAAAAAAACCACCGTGTGTGTATATGTCTTCTCCGTACATTCTTCAGTACCTGTGGTTCTTAATTTGTCCTATGTATTATATTGTTGCTTTTTACTTTATCTATACAACTATGTATATAGTGTATAGAGAAGGTATTGCACTCCACCAAAAAATTCGATACCGAGATTTCACCGGAAATATATGTTTCAGGGTCCCCTTTATCTAAAAAAAAGTATTTTCAGAAAAAGGTCCGTGTGTGTCAGTGTGCCTGTGAACACGATAACTCAAAAACCAAAAGTCGGTAAAATACCAAACTTGGTATTTAAATTTAGAATCTTCCAGGGATGCGACACGAAGATTTTGAGAAAAATCCCCCTACCCCAAAATACCCTCTACATGGAACTTTTTTCGAAATTTTTGATTTTCTAAAAAATGGCTCTAACGATTTTGATTTAAAATATCGTATATTAAAGATATTTACCCGACAAATAAAATGTATATTTTGAATTTTCTGGGAATAGCCTCTGAAGACTACTTTATTCTGAGTGAATTTTCCGGAATTTTGTATAACTACAAAACCGTAAGAGATAGACAAAAACCTTCCACACAAAAAATGTAAAGCTCATTAAAACACCCAATTTATGTTGTATACATTTTTTTCTTGGAGTTGATCGTTTTTGAGATATTCCTTGTTTTTGTTTTCAGGGTCGAAAATCTTGACTTTCTCATACAGGAATTTGTCATGTCCATACAAACAAAGGAACTTCAGTCACATAGTAGCCAGCTTTTAACTATCGCTTTAACCTATGCTACTCTCTTATTTCCTTTCTACTTACAAGGAAGAAAGTAATAAGACTATTTCTGCTGATTTTTCTAGATTAGCATGAAGTAAATAGAAACATAAGCTTTTTAAGAATAATTTGTTGCAGGGATACAGAGAAAGTCATGTGAATGGTACACATCTGATTTTTCCTTTACTATTATTGCCTTTAATTTTTCCTTGGATTTTAATTTTAGAATACTTTGTTTGTTAATATATACCGTGTGAATTTTGTTCTTATTGTATTTATGAATTAGAATATTTTAATACAAATGACTAAAGATGAAGAGGAAATGGTTTGAAGGGTTTATGAGTCAACGGTAGAAACAAAAATGTTATACATAAGGTGCAATCAGACAGAGGAAAAAAGTAGACAATATATACAGAATGTTCCTAAAGATATTTTAGAGCTAAGTTGGACAGCACCCTAAGGGGCAGCAATGGTAGAATTAGGAACACCAGGACGAAGTGGAGTGATCCTAGAGAGGGTATTGAAACATTGGTGTAGCTGTATAAAGAGCGAAGATGAGAATATGCTAAAAATATGAAACAGTTCAAGATAATTAAGAATTTAAGAAGTTGGTGATGACAGTCAGAGGAAATTTAGACGAAATTAGCAATGAAAATATGCAGGAAGAGAGAGGTAAATGAATAAGGTTTCCCAAAGTCAGTGAGAATTGGATATTAGGGCTGTGCTACAAAATAGAATGTCTCTTTGCTTATACAGAAGAATAAAGAATGGTCACGAGCGGGGTTGTAGATATATGTAATAAATAAGAGAGGGACAAATTAGCTTGCATGAAAACAGAAACATTACTTTTGAAACGGATGAGAGGTAATGAACTAGATCGTTGTATTTTATGCGGGGAGAAAGATATATTGTTCACTGTTTAGCAGAATGTAAAGAGGTAAGGTATTTGGGAACACAAATGGAATGGTATCTCAGGAGAGATGGCAGCAATGAACATTTTAAATGTCAAGGGCAAGATAAGAAATAGCACAATGTCTGGAAAAGGTAAAAGAAAAGTGGATAAGAAAACACAGAGAGGAAGACAACCGGAGGGAAAGAGATTGGGATGGAATAGGTAGACAAATCAAAGGGCTATACTCGCTATAAGACAGGGAGGTATGCAGATGTAGCGTCTAAGAAGTACTCAAACCTAGGTATGTATATTAAGATAAATATTATAGTTTATAAAGTAGGACGAGATTTTATACTCAATTATATCTGTAATTTAAATACAATAAATATTAATGTTTATTTTGTTCCAAACTTCTCTTTAGCATTTTGGTGTCTCATAAACTTCATTGGTAATTTTATCAGTCTTAATCTTCAATTTTTCCTACAGCATTATGTCTCAGATTCTTCAATTTCTGATTTTCGGGTTGAACACTTTTATATACACACATATAATATATATAATGCATAAACAGCTAAAGAAACAAACTTTACAATTAAGTGTTTGTTAACACCAGTGCCAATAAGCACTAATGTGGTCCAAAGATAAAAGGGTGCTGGTATGACTATTATAGTTAAAGACAGGTAACAATGGAACAATAAAAATATGATTTTGATGTTTATATGGACCAAAGTACAGAATACCATAGACAACTGTTTCAGAGTAGAAACTTTTGTGTGGAGAAAATTTTGGGAAAATGTTTGGAATATATAATATTATATATTACATGAGTGATTCCGGTCATTATAGTAAGATAAAAACATTAGGAAGACTCACAAGGTTGGCGATATTTTGGCTATATTTTATTGTGTAACTGGCTCAATGAACAGCAAAAAGCTGGCCACTGAGTCTCATCTCGCTAATATGGCTTCGCTACTTGTTGGTCAGTCATGCTACTCTAGTCTAAGTAGATAGACTATATTACATTGTGAACACAGCGAACTTTTAACGCAAGGAGCTTATTTAACGCCTAACAATTTGCTAGAATGCAAACAACTGACAGATTATAGCTTGCCAAGGTAATTACAAATATTACAATATTTCGGACCGCGCAGCTCACGCCTTTAACTGCTTCTCCTCTTCCCGCTTTGGCCGGCCGCCGTTCGGTAATGAGAGTAAGGGTGGGAGTGGAGGGAGAGTTTACCATCGTCGCTGTATCATTGTTATAATTCGCACGTGCATGGCTGAATATAAGCTAAGAACAAGTACTTAGTTTCCCAGGTAAGTGGCAACATTGTAAACAATCTCCCTAACCTGTTCCCTAAGGGACTTACGATGTGAACTTAGGTGGTGAAAGTCCCCACATTACAGTTAATAATTCTTGGTTCTTCTTAAAGGGTCGTCTTTAGTTACAGAACATACACTTGGCAACGCTGTTCAGAAATGTCAATTGGAGGCCTATGTTATATAATAGCGTATTGGGGAAATTATCCAACAGCTGTTTTATTACGATATAAAAATAAACTGCGTGAAAATACAAGTTATAAGGGCTCGGAAGATTAATATAACATCAATTTGAATGATCCACGAAGCTAAACCCCGACTCCGTATTCCCTTATGTACTTTTCAATATGCTCAATTTATTTAGCAGTTTTCTGCTGTTGCTCCATTGAGAACTTTTATTTCTCAATCTCTTAGTGGATTACATTTTAAAAATGCTATAAATATTGAAATATCTTTCCCGAAATATCTTGTGCCAAAGGAGTTAATTTGCATTTTGTTTATTTTATTAATTTTACTATAAAGTTATAGATATGAGCAGCACACATTCATAAAAAAAATAACATTGGATTGGACTATCTTCTTTTGGTGTAACACTGCAGATTATTGGAATATTCACTTGATATTTCAAAGCAAGTTTAGTTATGTTATCAAAATTTAATTTAAATACACAAACACATTCCCCATGGTTCCTTATCTGTCACAATCCGCATAATTACTAATACGCATCTTAATATCTGAAAATGAATGTATTAAATCTGGATGCTTGAGAGTGTCCTAATGAAGAACCTCTACATTTATTTCTCTGTTTACAATTTTTCCTATTCTTTGCTCAGGATATTTTATTTTAATATTTCCACGTTTTGTGAAATATGTGGGTAGCCCTAGAAATTTAGTTGGATAGGCATCTGCAGCAGTTCGTTTCATTTTGGTGGTAGTGTAATGAAATCAGTAAATGTTTCACCTGCTGCAAAGGTCTCTTTAGAGAAAAGCTTAATACACACTACTAAGTTTTTATTTGACCCCCATTGATCCTGTTAGATGCTTCGTAGCCACTTTTCTTTCATCTCAGAATCAGTTGGGAATCGAAAAGTAGTTAAATAACCCTCTTCTTTAGAGCTGTAATTACACATTCAAACACAGAACTTCCTGGATATCTGCAGGCATAAAAAGGATGGAGTTAATTATTTCTGCTTTACATTTTTATATCGTGCCATATAAATGATAACATTATATACTGAATGTGTTACTTGCCATTCACAATACTTTTAGTATTTTTTATACCCACAGATTCCATTTTTGTAGAAAAAGAAAAAAAAAACACGGAATTTGTGAATAGAAACAATGTTTTTTTATTATTATCTTTTTTATCGCTTCATTTGTATAGCCCTCTTTAACATCAATAGTCACATCGGGGGCTTTCACTTGTGAAACTGTAGGGTCAGAACATTAGGTTAATAAACTTTATGTTACTAAACACACGCATATTTAATCTCCGATTCATACTTCCAGACTCTATGGGGGATAGGGAATAATTCCTGTTAAAGAAAAATTCCCCGCCCCAGCCGGGAATCGAACCCGGGACCTCCGGGTGAGAAGTCGGCTCGCTGACCACTCGACTACAGAGGCAGTCGAAACAATGTTTTGTTTTCTTCTTAAAAGTTGAATTTTGGTTGAAAATATTTTTTTTGGGAGGGATTTTGTTTAATTTTACTCAATTTACCCTTACCAACCAAACCAATTCACCCTACCTTGCTATATGGAGAAGCAGGTGGTAAATCCAGACTTATTACGACAACAATAAACCTTTAACTGAAATATAATTCATTACAGGTACATGTGTAAAGATAGATGTACGAAATACACATATTTCAAATTGTTTCCACTTTATCAACATAAATAACCAATATTAGTTTCGTCTCTAGCAGAAAGCTTACAAAACAAAACAGCCTCAGTTAGATGTTGCCAAACTATCAGGTTCCGGCTTATAAACTATAGGCGGCTATGACTCATAATAAACAGTACACTATGATTCACTGCCGCTTTCAGTGCCTTCTCTCCCCACTGACAGAATCTCGCAATGCGCATGCGTTTTTGATATCACATGGAAAACGCTGGAGAGGGGAAAATAACGTAATCGGTAGTAGTTCCGCCCACAACGTTCTACGCAGCTTTTTTATTACCCTGACAGGTTATAGAAATACGTTCTTTGCTATTCATAAATTTAATAGAAAGTCTTTCCTCACAAATTTACCGGGCTTCGCAGCTAACCTAGCAAGCCTACAGAGTACGCCCCTGTCTGTTATAGACTATGTGGAGAAAATAATGTGTATGGAACACACAATATTTTTTTAAATGCGAATATAGGCAGTCTTGTAATCATCTTGTTCACTGGCACTGTTAATTGATTTGTGCGTTTTAAATCGCAATATATCATATTTTAATTTCTGTTTGGAAAGGATTATTTTATTTTGTTGTTGTTTTTTTTACGGTTTCATTTACCTTCAGCAAGGTTTCCTTGGGCAGTAAATCACAGAATGTTGGATGCAGCACTGTGGGTGTTAAAGCTCTTTATTTGGCAGCGTCCAGTTTGGCGCTGGTTTTCTGGCACAACCAGTACGGTTTTGCTCTCAGTTCAAGCTTCGGTTTACCCGCCACATAAGGAGAAAAAGGAGGGAGGTTTGTGACATATTGTTGGCGAATGAGCTCTGGAACTTGTACCTACTTCTAAGAAAAGCAAACAATGAGAGAGTGGTCTTGCCAAGCCCAGAATGAATAATTGCTTCCACATGGATGTGAGACACTCACGAGGATTGGTGTTCGTTATAAACTAATCAATTAAAAGGGAGGGACATTATTCTAAAATCATATCTACTTATGTACGTGATCAATGTGTAACATATAGCTATAAATTTAGCAACCAGCCATCAATAATTCTCAGTTCTGCTAATTCACTAGCGAACATAAGAATGTAATTTTAATAAACGTGATATTTTTTTTTAAAACATCTTGTGTGTTCCATTCACGTGACTTTCTCTACCTCTCTGCAAAAACATATTGTTAAAAAGCTTATGCTTCTGTTTACTTCATACTAATCGAGAAAAAAAAATAGTAGAAATGGTGTTATTACTCGCTTCCTTGTAAATAGAAGCGAAATAAGCGAATACCATAGGTTAAAGTGATAAGTCAAAAGCTGGTTGCTGTGTGACTAAAGTTCCTTTGTATGAAGTTGATATTCCTTTGTGAGAAAAGTATGAGTTTTTCAAAGCTGAAAACAATAATAAGGAATATCTAAAAACAATCAACTGTACGAAAAAAGTGTATATTACCGAAATTGTGTGTTTTAACGTGCTCTACATTTTTGTGTGGTAAGTTTTTGTTCATTTCTAACAGTTTATGGAAAATTCCTTAAAATTCATCCAGAATAAAGTAGTCCTTAGAGATTATTCCTAGAAAATTCAAGATATACATGTTATTTGTCAGATAAATATATTTAATAAACGATATTTCAATCAAAATTGTAAGAGCCATTTTGGAGAAAATCAAAATTTTCGAAAAAAAGTTCCATGTAAAGGGTAGTTTGAGGTGGGAAGATTTTGTTGAAAATCTTCGTGTCGGGTCCTAAGAAGACGCCAAACTTAAATACCAAATTTGGTGTTTAACATTCTTTTCGTTTTTGAGCTATGCTATGCTATACACACGGACGTTTTTATAAAGATGCTTTTTTGGATTCTGGGGGACGTATTTCCGGTGAATTATCGGTAGATATAGAATTTTTGGATGCATTTCAATACCTTCTCTATACACTATGTACGTAGTACGTGTAGAGAAAGTAAAAATATCTAGTTTTGTATGTGTGTGTGTTTTGTTAGTGTTAAATGTCTGTGTTTAGTACATATAGCACCACAGGCGATGATACATCGATGAAGGTGGAGCACGGTGGAATGCGATGGCGGGAAAAACCGTAGAAAAACCGACTTGGTGGTAGTGTTGGTGCTCTGTGTGTGTGTGGGGGGGAGCAGTATATCTCAAAAACGAAGAATCTGTTAAATACTAAACTTGGTACTGTTTAATAAAATGCGACTCGAACATTTTCAAGAAACTACCCATTACAAGTAAAATATCTATAAATGCTAGATATCCTAAAAATGGCTAATGATTTTGATTTATACCGTTTATTAAAGACGTTTAAACTACAAAGATGTGCATATCTTGACTTTTTCTGAAGTCTTCTTCAGTCTGAATGCCTTTCAAAACTGACAAACCTTAAGAAACTAAACGTAATACACAACAAATGTAGATTTCGTAAAAACACTGAATTTACATCTTATAGATTTTTTGCAAATATAGCCACTTCCGAGTTATTTCTTATTATTGGTTTCAAAATCTCCAGTACATTTTCTCAAATGAAAAGTCGTTATTCTTTTTCATCCTGGTCATGCAAAGGGAAGAAAATTTCAATTGCATCATACGGCGACCAGGTTTTAAAAGACCAGACCATCTTTATAGTTTGATGTAGTTCCTTTTACTTAGAAATAAGCAATTCACTCCCCCCACCAAACAGTTAAATGGAAAACTTTTAGAGATAGCCTAATATTAATTTATCACTTCATCTTACGAGGGTCGGCTGATACGTCCCTGGCCTCACACAGATATGGCGCGACTAGGTCAGTTAGACGCTTGTTTACTTTTCGAATGACAGCATTCTAAACAAGACAACTTTAGGGTTTTAGAGATCTCGCGAAAATGGAGGATTTGGAAAAACAAGCATTAATTAAGTAGTTCCATTTGCAGGCTAAACTCCTAAAGAAATCAATGAGCAAATGGACAGTACATTGAAAGACTCCCCCCCTTCATATTCAATAATTAAAAGCTGGGTTGCAGAGTTTAAATTGGGACGTACGAGCACTAGTGATGAGCCTCGCTCTGGACGCCTTGTAGAAGTGACAACTCCAGAGAACATTGAAAAAAAAATATATATCGTTAATACTGATAAACCGAAGATTAAAGTTGAGATAGCAGGGGCTGTAAACATATTAAAACAAGTGCAGATAATATTTTAAGTAATGTTCTGGGCTTTCACAAGATCTGTGCAAGATGGGTGCCACGTTTGCTAACACCTGATCAAAAGTTGCAAAGAATAACTGTTTCTGTTAAGAATGTGGAGCTCCTCTGTAAATATCCAGTGAATTTTTGAGACGGCTTATTGCCATGGATGAAACTTGGTTACATCACTACACTTCAGAGAGTAAATCAGAGTCAAAGTAGTGGATTGCGCCAGGTGAAACAACTCGAAAAAAGGGAAAGTAACTTTTGTCAGCTAACAAGGTTATGGCGAGCGTTTTCTGGGATACACAGGGAATTATTTTCATTGATTACTTGGAAAAGGGTAAAAGTATCAAGAAAAATACCTCGTTTAACCAAAAAAAAAATCTTGTCTCATCACAACAATGCTCCAGCCCATCGTTCAGTCATTGCAATGGGAAAAATGTGCGAATTAAAGTTGGACTTGCTTGAATAACCATTCGCCAGATTTAGTACCCAGTGGCTACCATCTGTTCCAAAATCTCAAAAATTGTCTTGGAGGACGAAGATTTCACAGATGTCATTGATGCGGCAAACATCTATTTTGAGGGCCTTGATAAATCGCACTACAGAGATGGTGTAATTAAATTAGAAGACCAATATAACAAATGTATTAGCCTTTCTGGAGATTATGTTGAAAAATAAATAAAACAAATTGAATTCTACTTTCATTGAGAGGCCGGGATTTATCAGCCAACCCTGTTTGAATATAGCATGACCAGGATTATCTACAAGCAGCAGCAACTCGGGGAAGATTTATCAGTGTTGTTGTAGCTTGTTAGTTGTTTCGATCTATTACAAAGGTCATGAACTTAGACCGCAAGTATGCTATATCAAAACGCCCGCTTAGCACTGCTCTGTAACCCTGAGAATTTGTTGCTGAATTCTGTTAACACTTTGTGTGCGCGTGTGTGTCGTTGTATATTTAATATGAAAACATCAGATGCTATATTCACATAAATTTTCCTACATATTCTGCAACAAAATTTTCTTAATTAAGCTAATGCTTCTGTCTACTTTATACTAATCGAGATAAAAATTAGCGGAAATGGTTTTTATTACAAATTTGCTTATAGGTAAATATAAGGGAATGCACAAAAGCAAAATATTTCTAAAGCCAAACAGCATGTAAAATATGAATAACACTATCTATTTTAGAAACGTGCTAGTACTGAAAAAATATTCTGAAAACGGAATATATCGAAAATATTTAACTAAACGGTTTACCAGTTACGCAAAAGCTATCCAAAACGAATAGGGATTTAGAAGCTATGAGCCGGAAAAGTGATGTAAATGTCCTAAATATATGATATTATAATTAAAATCGTTAGCCATTTTTCATAAAATGGAAAATGCCAAAACGCTAGTCATGTTATTTGGGGGAGGGGGGAGTTCTAAAAACTTCGTGCATCACCTTGGAATATACTGAGCTTAATACCAAGGTGGGTATTTAATCGACTTTTTGGTTTTGAAGGATGCTGGTCAAAAATACACACAGAGAGGGGAAGGGGGAGGGTGAGACGCACACTCACGGAGCCTTTCTAATAATGAATTCAGGAGTTCTCAAAACATTTATTTCTGGTGAAATTCAATATCTTATATACCTCTATGTACATTGTACATGCTAGAGAAAGTTCAATTGCTTGCAAACCGTTCTCTCCATTTAGGCCTAAAGAAAAGAATAAAGATACAAATTTTGAATAAACGGCACAAGATAAAGATCTTGTGTTCCATTCACATGACTTTCTTTAGCTATTCCAAAACCAACTTTTCTTACAAATATTATTCTTTCATCTACGCCATGTTAATTGAGATAAACATCAGCAGAATTGGTCTTATTGCTTTCTTCCTTGTAAGGAGAGAAAAACGACTTTCCGTTTTGAGAAGAGTTTAAGTAAATTAAAAACTGAAACCAATAATGCAAGATATCTCGGAAATGGTTAATTCCACAAAAATTGTATGGCATAATTTGTATTTTTTAACGAGATGTACATTTATTGTTCAGTCATTTTGGTTTCCTAATTATACCAAATTTTACGAAAGTCATACACAACAAAGAAGTCTTCAGAAGCTATCCCCAGAAAATTCAAGCAAAACATTTCATTTGCCTTAAAATATATTAAGCATATGGTATTTTAATCAAAATTGTTACAGGCTTTAAGAAAATTAACATTTTCGAAAATCGTTATATGTAAATGATACTTGGTAATGGGAGGTTTTTCTTGAATATCTTTGGAAGATATTGAGCTTATATACCAGTTTGGTATTTAACCGTCTTTTGTTTTTCTTAGCAAGTTTGTCTGCACACACACACACACACACACACACACACACACACACACACACACCCACACACACACGCATTAAACACATATTTTTCTAAAAAGGCTCTTTTGAACGCAGAGGAGCCTAAAAATATATTTACGGTAAAACCTCTTTATGGAAATGGGTGGAATATGGAATACATTACCTTCTCTATCTACTATGCCCATTGTATATGTGTTAGAGAAAGTAATAAGATTATTAGATTCAGCCGAAACACCTGATCACCAGAGGAAACTGAAGTAATAAGCAGAGGCGTCAAACTCTTGGCACAGGAGAACCTGATTGAGTGCCAAAGTAACCGAGCTAGAGTATCGTACCATCCGAGAAGAAGGTAGTCGCGGTATAGATGCCAAAAACTTACTTCATTTTCAGAGAGTAATCTACCTCTACATTTCACATGCATCTCTTGCCAAAATATACAGGTTTTTCAAACACAAGCAGCAGACCATACTGAAGTAATTCGAATTCAAAAATCCGATGCGTTCCATTCACGTGACACCTTTACTATTTTGTAACAAATATTATTAACAAAGCTTATTCTTCGAGCTACTTCTTGCTAATGAAGAAAAACATTAGCAGGAATGATATTATTTAGTTTATTCTAAGAAGAAGGGAATACATTATTTTTACTTTCTCTACACGTGCTATGTACATAGTGTATAGAGAAGGTATTGTATTTCACTCAAAATTCGATACCGAGATTTTAACGAAATACATGTTTCAAGACCTCCCGAATACATTTTTTTTTTTTTTTTTTTTTAGAAAAGTGACTCTGTGTGTGTGTGTGTGCATGTGTGTGGGCAGCATAACTTAAAAACGAAAAACCCGTTAAATACCAAACCTGGTATTTAGGTTTGGTATCTTCCAAGGATGCAACACGAAGATTTTCAAGAAAATTCCCCCACCACAAACTACCTTTTACATGGATTTTCTCAAAAATGGCTCTTACGATGGCTCTTAAAATATAATATATCAAGGAAAATAAAATGCATATCTTGAATTTTCTGGGAATAGTCTCTGAAGACTACTTCACTCTGGATGAACTTTAGGAATTTTGCATAACTGCTAAACCGTAAGAGATAAACATAAAGTTACCACACAAAAATGTAGAGCACGTTAAAACACACAATTTATGTTATATGCATTTTTTCGATGTAGTTGATCAATTTTGAGATATCTCTTGTTTTCGGTTTCAGCTATGAAAAACTTATACCTTTCTCATACGGAATTTGCCAACTCCTGTCCATACAAAGGAACTTCAGTCATATAGCAACCAGCTTTTGACTATCACTTTAACCTATGGTACTCTCTTATTTCGCTTCTACTTACAAGGAAGTAATGACTATTTCTGCTTATCATTTCTCGATATGCATGAAGTAAATAGAAGCATAAGCTTTTAACAATAATCTGTTGCAGAGATGTAGAGAAAGTCATGTGAATGGAACACACCAGATTTTTTGTACCTACCTACTCTGTACATTGTACGTTAAGGAAGGAAATAAGGAAGTAAAAATTATTCACATCTTTGAGAATACAATTTTCTTTTAAATAGTGCTACTAAACCCAGGAAATTAGTTAGAAATACATAGAACCGAAAGGAGCATGATTTGAGGTCAGCCTCAGATCTTTCTGTCACACATTTACTGGGTTCATCACTATTGTATTCTTCGGAGAATTATTAATCACTATCAGATGACACCAGAATCTCTTGTGGGAAACGAATCCAGATCCGACAGATTCCCAAAGAACTCTTCGTAGACAGAAATTTATTGCACTGTGCACCCAGCGTGATCTGTGGAAGAAGGATTGTGTCTGAGAACGGATGTGTTCAGAGATGGTACTGAGTCACAGTTCGTGATGAAGTTGGCTGTTGTATATGAACCATGTTGCGTTCAATATAATTCTGACAACATTGTTTTGGAAGATCCGTAATCTGTGAACCTTGCTGGCATTCGTTTCACTCTAAGCCGGGCAAGAGATTTATGTATCAGAGAGTTGAATTGTATACTCAAAGACAATAAAAACAGTCTTGTGATTTTACTGAAAATGTGAACGTTTGGCGGGGACTCGGATCTTAAAACGATTTTCATTCGTGCCATTCTGGTACAACATATCTAAAAAGCAAAGCAGATTGGGCAATGTACCCGTTCATCCCTCAACCCCACTCGACGCTCCATCAGAACAGGTTGACTTGTGTTAAACAGTGTATTGATTTTGTCTACCACGTGCGTTTAACATTAGATCTTCAGTATGAAGCGCAGAGAAAAGATTAACCTAATTTTGAATCACCCAGTGATGGAGGTGGATAATTGTACAACCAGAAAGTTTAGGGATCATTAGTTCCCATCCTTAGAAGATACTAAACTTATATACAAAGTTTGGTATTTTACCGACTTTTCGTTTTTGAGTTATCGTGTTTACAGACACACGGACACAGACACGGAAACACACACACACACACACACACACACACACACACACACACACACACAGAGACAAATAGGGACCTTTTCTAATATTTGTTTGGATACAGGGGACCGTATTACGTCTATTTCCGGTGATACCTCGGTATTGCATTTTAGGGTGTAATATAATACCTTCTCTGTACACTATGTACATAGTACGAGGAGAGAAAGTAAACTTTTTACAACGTTTAAAACATTTATACATAGCTTGGAATACTCTGTAGGAATCTTATGAATATCTCTAATTCATTTGGATTTAAAATCGTGCAAATTCAGGAAAGGAAAACAAACACGCTCAATTTTAAATTTTTCACGTAATTACCATTAATATTTGGTTCACTATACTTATGGGTCATTATGCCTTTAACAATAGTATAGAATTACATTTTTAATATTAAAACAGTCCCATAATAGTGCGCATGTCAAGAATGCACTTACTGTATCACAACGCTACGCTATTTGCAAATGTTTGATGCAAGGCATTCTATTTAGGTGGTGTCAAACTGGCTAGCTTTCCCTTACTATTCAGTAACAATTGAGTCTGACCGCGAGGGGGTAACGCCCTTCAAAAGCAAACTGAACAACACAGACACAGATGTCTCTGTGTGTAGTACTAACACGCTGTAGTAGATTTGCTTTTGTCCACTGTTTTGTTTTCCATTGTTCGCAGGCAAGGCAATACATAGTTGACTTCAAACCTGTGTATGTAAGTCGGCGTGTGTTTCAACTCTGTTCACTAAACTCCTCTTGGAGATTCTAAGTCCTCCTCCATTGTCGTCTTCCCAAAGTAGCCCAAGGTGGAGAGCGATTTATTTTTTCGGACATAAAGTTTCTTAGCAAGGCTCTCTTTTACAGCATGAAAAAAAAAAAAAAAAACCTCAAGCATGAAAATGAGGTCTCTGAAGAAAATTAAGCGGACTCACAACATTTAAACAGAGCCCTGAAATGAATCTCAATTTAATTTGGAGATCCTAACCATATATACCTACTCGCTCGTACACCTAATTATGCAATTTAACATTTATTGTAGGTGTATAGTAACCTAAAACGATAGTCATCTCTTCTTATAGCCGGTTGCTATGTTATGTATAAAGCTTTAATTTTTAAGACAACAGAGAGAGAGAGAGAGAGAGAGAGAGAGAGAGAGAGAGAGAGAGAGAGAGAGGGGGGGGGATGGGAAGCTGAGGGCGCAAAGGAGAGGGAGGGGGAGCGTTGTCCTATTGCACATAAGCACCACAGCAACACAGTGTCGCGGATGTAAGGAAAACCATCGACACACACTCAGCACTGTGCATCCATGAGGATGTCAACAAACACAGAAATCATGTGAACACAACAATACTTGAGGAATTTGACATGAATATTTATATTTTTGAAATTTAATCTCTCTGCATGAACACAAAAGAGAAAGTGAGAATGAAGTAAACAATAGAGAACAATTGTGAATGGCGAATTGAAAAGCTTATACGTGTTTAAAATTATAAAATATCTCATGTTTATAATTCACACGACTAATCTACCAGTTCTGCAACACACCATTCTTACATCTAATTCTTCTATTTACTTCATTCTATTCAAGATCTTCGTTGGTTTGAAAGTGCTGCCCTCCTAGCCACGTCTTCAGTTCAGAGAAAATGTGAAAGTCGCTGGGTGCCATGTCAGGACCACACGGCGGATGATCGAAAATGTCGCATTGAAATTGTTCAAGGAGCCGATGGGTTGTGCCAGCAGTGTGTGGACGAGCGTTGTCATGGATCAACACAATTCCTGAAGTCAGCATTCCTCTTCGTTTGTTTTGAATGGCTAATGTCGTAAATTACGAAGATCTTCAAAACAACGTCAATGCCCATTTGAAATCATTGGCGGCAACATTTTTTGAAGCGGGTATTCCAAAGCTTGTGCACAGGTACGTTAAATGTCTCAATTTTTTCGGTGATTATGTTGAAAAGTAACCATAAGTGTACAAAACTTTTAGTAATAAAATCATTGTTTTCTATGAAGTTGTCTTTCATTTACAGCCAATCGGATGTAGTAACGATTATAATAGTAAATCCTCATGGAATCACTGTGTATAGCACAGCCGAACTTTTCACAGAGTGAAATCAATCAGACGAGTCATGCGCGCGTAAATTTCCACTGAAACTGTAGATGTTGCAACGCCGATGACATGATATCTGACGGTATTGCATTCTTACACTATGATTGGTCAGCTACCGGACGAGCCCCTGCCAGTGACGACACACCCCACACGTGTCAATCACAAAGGAAATTTCTCACCGATCTTAAGCCCTGTCTCTGTAATTGCCTAACATGTATATACGGTTTGCTTTCTAAATCATAGCTGATTGTTGGTAACCATTGTTACACACGTGTATTAGTGTACACCTGTGCCGCGGTAAGTTCTTTTGACATCGCTGTTGTGATTGTTATCCCTGTGAGAGTGGACATGTGTTCTTTCGTAAGGTTCTTCGACGTCGAAGCCGTACATTGTTAAGCCTGAGAGAGTTTGTGCCACTGTGGTGGTTTTTCACTTGCGTTAATGAAGTAACCAACATATATTAAAATCTGATGTGTTCCATTTACATGACTTTCTCTACACCTCTGCGACAAATTATTGTTAAAATGTTTATGCTTCTATCTACTTCATGCTAATCGAGACAAAATCAGCAGAAATAATCTTATTAGTTGCTTCCTTGTAAGTAGAAGCGAAATAAGGGAGTGCCATATGTTAAAGTAATAGTCAAAAGCTGGTTGCCGTGTGGTTGAAATCTATTTCTATGCAGGGCCAGAAGCTTACAACTTCTGTGAAAAAAGTTGAAGTATTTTAGATCTAAAACAAAAAACAAGGAATATCTCAGAAGTGGCCAATTCCACGAAAAACACGTATATATCATAAACTGTGAGTTTTAACGTGATTTGCAGTTTTTGTGCAGTAAGTTTTTGTCTATCTCTTACGGTTTAGCGGTTACCAAAATTCAGCAAAATTCATTCAGAATAAAGAGGTCTTTTGAGGCTATTTCCAGAAAATTCAATATATACATTTTGCCACATAAGTATGTATGTTTAATATACTGTATTTTAATAAAAACCCTTAGAGCCATTTTTGAGAAAATCAAACTTTTCTAAACTTGTTCCACGTAAAGGGTGTATTGGGGTGGGGAGATGTTTCTCAAAATCTTCGTATTGCATCCCTGGAAGATATTAAACTTAAATACCAAGTTTGGTATTTTACAGACTTTAGGTGTTTGAGTTATCGTGTGCATAGATACATGGACACACACGGGCATTTTTCTGAAAATACAGGGACCCTAAAACATGTATCTCCTGTGAAATCTCGGTACTACTTTTTGGGTGGAATGCAATACCTTCTCAATACACTATTTACAGTACGTGTAGAGAAAGTAATAGAGTTGTTGATGTAAAAATACTTTTTGTTAAAATTTACATTTTATTTGTCATGTAAATATCTTTAATATATATCAGTTTAATCAAAATCATTACACCTATTTTTTAAGAAAATAAACATTTTCTAAAATTTACCATGTTAAAGGTACTATAGGGATAGTTTTCTTTAAAATAATTGTGTTGCATTCTTGGAAGATTCTAAACTTAAATTCCAAACATGGTATTAAACGATCTTTTCGTTTTTGAGTTATTGTGTTCACAGACTGAAAAACACATATATGACTTAAAATTATTTTTTTAGATTCAGAATTCTTCAAAACATTTCTGGTATATCTTGGAGTCAAGTGTTTAGCTGGAATACAATACCTACGATTTACGTACTAGTACTCGTTAAAGAAGGTAATACATCAAATGTTAGTTTTGTTTTTATAGGGAATAAAATGCTGTTGAAACGGGAATGTGTACACAAAATAGATCTTAAAAGATAAATCGATAAGCTTCGCAAATAGAGCAATAAGTGAAAAGGAAACATAAAACATGATTTGTATGCTAAGCACAATTCATGGTTATACTTTATGACCTGCTATTAGGTGCAAATGGCGTAGTGCAAAGCATAGAGTGAAACTAAAATGGACAAGTAACTAAAGAGCTGTAAATATAATTGGCTAGGGGAAACAAAAGCAACAAAAACGTGCAGTTAACACGAAGGTGTTGTTTCATCACCACGTTGATGCGCAGATCATACACTGACGTGTAATTTGATCATCACATAAATTGCTTTTATTTAAAAGAGAATTTGATTACGCGAGCCGGACTTCCAATTACTGAGTACAGATTCGGTGTATATACTGCGAGGGCAACCTATAGGCAGGGTTTAAATGTGTTATTTTCTATAGATCTTTAAGCGTTTCCTAAAATTTTATCATGAAAATTTGTGCAACTATTGAACATCACAGAACCGCATCTGATTAATGACCTAATTAGTTCAGTTAAAGCATACATTATCTACAGCTTAAGTCGTGAATTTCACCAGAAATGTACGTTTTGAGAATCCATCTATTCAAATATTCATTTTTACTTTCTCTACACGTACTATGTTCTTAGTGTATAGAGAAGGTATTGCGTTCATTCCTAGACCGTGTGACGTATGTACGTTTTAGCATAGCACATACGTATAACTCTTTCCATCTCTTTCTATCATTGTTGGTCACGTCTCCAGACAACACATTATAAACTCCTTTACTTAAACCTTTTTGCATTAGAATGAACACAACGTCTTAGATATATTAATAACACAAGTAAAACAATTCAACAATAACAATTCACACAAAAATTAAGTCAAATGGATGCTTTAAGCAAGGTAAGTTTCAAGTTAATAATAAAATTACAAAATAAAAACCTTATATTTTGTGACATTATTGTCACAAGTGTGCATAATATAATTTGCAAGTGTTACACCAACTCCATAACAGAATTACAAATTAACGTGAAAGACGACGTACAAATTTAGGACTCCGTTCAACTGACTCCCGTATTGCGGCGATGTCGGCTGCGCTTGTGGAAGATCGGCCTGGCTGAGATTCGTGGCTATTTAAACTTATTTCACAGTTTCCATATGGTTTTATTCGTTGGCCAATCCTTTCTAAATTTCCGTTGAAACTGTTGTCGCAGATCATCGCACTGAACATCCTATAGATGCCGTGCGACAACGGCAATACGTTCAGAAACCCTGCTCAGTGATCAAATGTAAGAAAAAGACTTTCGTAAGTTACCTCAATCACGAAATAGCTATTTTGTGGACATCTATATGTATACAAGATGTTAATTAACTATTATTTTCACAGAATATGTAGATTACTTAAATAAGTACATTGAGATAGGAGACTTATGTCCTGTTTATTGACATTTCGAAGTAACGGATATAAGTTTCTGAAGTGCCAGAACGATACGTATCGCGGCACTTCGTCTGCAATGAAAAAAATCTGATGTGTTCCATCCGCATGACTTTCTCTACATCTATGCAACAAATTATTTTTAAAAAATTTATGTTTTTATTTACTTTTACTTATTTACTAAGTAGAAGCCAAATAATGGAGTACCATAAGTTAAAGTGATAGTGAAAAGCTGGTTGCTATGTGACTGAAGTTCCTTTGTTTGTATGGACACGAGTTCACAAAGTCCTGTATAAGAAAAGTATAAGTTTTTTATAGCTGAAACCAAAAACAAGGAATATCTCAAAAACAATCACCTCCAGGGAAAAAAGTGTATAACATGAATTATGTGTTTTAAAGTGCTCTACATTTGTTGTCTGGAAAGTTTTTGTGCATCTCTTGCGGTTTAGCAGTTATGCAAAATTCCGTAAAATTGACCTAGAATAGAGTCTTCAAAGGCTATTCCCAGAAAATTCAAAATATACACATTATTTGTCAGGTAAATATCTTTAATATACGATATTTTAATCAAAATCATAAGAGCCATTTTTTGGAAAATCAAAATTTTCCAAAGAAGTTCCATGTAAGGGTAGTTTGCGGTGGGGGATTTTTCTCGAAATCTTCGTGTCGCATCCCGGAAGATACTAAACTTAAATACCAAGCTTGGTATTTTACCGACTTTTCGTTTTTGAGTTATCGTGTTCACGGACACACGACACACGGACACACGACACACGGACACACACACACACACGCGGACCTTTTTCTGAAAATACTTTTTTGGGTACAGGGGACCCTAAAATATATATTTCCGGACCTTTGGGATAGTAGCTTCCCGCGTTACGCATTAAGCCACCAGAGCAGTTGAAAAAACGCCTCCAGAGTAGGGTATATAACTAAAGAACGTAGTTAATGAATGCTCAGTGTCGCACTGTTACGTGATTAGTTCGAGATTTTACAGATTTTTGCGACATTAAATCTTGAGATCGCTAGCAACGAGCTGCTAAAAATCGATATTTCTATACTCGGGCAGCAGTTTTAAAGACATTCTAAGCTTTGCTTTAACAGCGACTTATCAGTACCTCATACCCACACGTTTAACGCTATGTAGTTGCGTTATGTTTATCCGGGGACCATGCATCGCCGATTTCAAATTACTTATGTCAGTCACGTGCACGATCTCGCGAATTATTTCGGTGTAGTTCATTAACACCTTGTACATATTCATTGAACAGAATGGGTATGTCGCACCATGGCCGAGTGTTTAAACCAATCGCCTCTCATCTAGGCGGCAGGATTTGATCCCAAGTATCGTGGGAGATTTTGGTGGATAAAACGGCACAGGTTCGGGTCTTCTCCGGTTTCCCCTGCCATCAAATTCCACCGTTGCTCCCTCTTCATCCTCAGTGTCATCGCCTGAGGTGCCATATGTAGTAAAAGCGGGTGTTAAACACTTTTAAGAATTGGTTAATAGCATTCTCCTTAAAATCCGAGGTCTAATGATATTTAGCATACCACATACTATGTAAACATGCTGTTTCATTGGGAAACTCAGATTTCATATTATTGGCATCTCTCACTCGACATTACTAATGCTGGGTTTGCAGTCTACTTTACAGTGTTTAAACATCTTACAGAATAGAAGGCATTGATTCCAAACTGTGACGAGGCACCTTGATTCCCTTCTTTTTGCCCTTAAATTTCCAGGGCTCACTGCCAAGGCGAACTGTCACCGCTTCTCGGGAGATTTAATACTCAGCAAAGTCTTGCTCTTAATTGATAGTCAGTCTGCGTTCGACAGCTCTATTGTTACTTGACTATACCGGGTAATTCAATACTCTTCATCTCATATTGTGCATTAAACGATAATATGCTTTTCGCTGTGAGGCTTTTCTTCCTGCTCCTGATTATAAAGGTAGTCCTATAACCTTTAAGTAACTCTGGAACTGTCTAATAAATCTGGTACACTCAAAGACAATAAAAATACGTCTGGCACTGTAATTTTGCTGAAAATGTAAACATTTGACGGGAACTCTGGGTTTATAAGATACCGATTTTGCAATTCTTTCCTTCATCTTCATCAACCCGCTCGACGCTTCCTCAGAATGAGTTGTATAAGCAGTGTATTAATTTTGTCCACCACGTGCGCTTAGCATTAGAACTTCACTATGTATCACAGAGAAAAGACTAACCTAATTTTGTATCACCCGGTGAGAGAGATGGATTATTGTCCATCCAGAGTTTGGGGATCATCTTCGATACTCAGAACTTCCTTTGTCGAAAGTTACGTTTAATTTGCACCCCCTTCAGTCCTTCGGTAACGTGACTTGTTCAATACGGTTTAAGAAAGCCAAGGCTCAATGAGAGGACTCTCCTGAATTAGAAGGCGGCACAAGTGACAAACAGCGCCCAAACAAATGAAAGACTTGGACAGAGGCAGTGAAAAGACCCCGTTTTACAAGTATTTCCAGGAGTATTGTTAATGTCTTAGAGTGTACAACTGGCAAAACACAAGGTTACTTTTGGAAGGATGCCAGGACATAATAAAAATGTATGTTCCACTCACATGACTTTCTCTACATATGTGCAATAAATGATTGTTAAAAAGCATATTATTAATTTAGTTCAGGCTAGTTGACAAAGAATTAGCAGAAATGGTGTTATACTTACTTCCTTGTAAGTACAAACGAAGTAAGGGGCTACGTTATCCTACAGCAAGAGTCAAATATAGCCCGCCTGGGTAGTGTGGTGGTAGGGTGTTTGCCTCACATTCAAAAGGTCGTGAGTTCGAATCTCGCTTAGGATGAGTTACCCGGGTAAGGTTTTTTTTTCGGGGTTTTCCCTTATCCTGAGAAGACGAATGTCGAGTAACTTTAAGCTCCATGGATCCCGACATCATTTCAGCATCATTTCATCAATTTCACTCATCGTTCAATATGACCAATCAGGTTAAAGGACGTTAAACTACAAAAAAAAAAAAAAAAAAAAAAAAAAAAAAAAAAATCAAATATTTTAAAATCTGGTTGCTATGCGATTGAAGTTCCTTTGTTTGTATGGCAAAGAGTTGACAAATTCCCGCATGAGAAAAGTTCTAATTTTTTTAAAACTGAAACCAATAACAAGGAACATCTATATAAAAAAACAAAAACAAAAAAAAAAAAAACGGCCAACTGCACGAAAAAAATGAATATAGTATAAATTTTGTGTTTTAACGAGCTCTATACTGTTTGTACACTAAGTTTACGTCTATCTCTTACAGTTTACCAGTTACACACATTTCCGCAAGATTAATCCAGAAAAAAACTGATGTGTACCATTCACATGACTTTCTCCATATCCCTGCAACAAATAATTCTTAAAACGCTTATACTTCTATTTACTTTATGCTAATCAGATAAAAAATTAGCAGAAAAGGTCTTATTTCTCGTATCCTTGTAAGTAGAAGCGAAATAAGGGACAACCGTAGGTTAAAGTGATAGTCAAAAGCTGGTTGCTATGTTAATGAAGTTCCTTTGTTTATATGGATAGGAGTTGACAAGTTCCAGTATGAGAAAAGTACGTTTTTCATAGCAGAAACCAAAAATAAGGAATGTCATAAAAACGACGAACTCCACGAAAAAAATGTATATAACATAAATTGTGTGTTTTAATGTGCTCTACATGTTTTGTGTAGTAAGTTTTTGTCCATCTCTTACGGTTTAGCAGTTATTCAAAATTTAGTAAAATTCATCCAGAATAAACTACTCTTCAGAGGTTATTCCCAGAAAATTCAAGATATACATTTCATTTATCAGGTAAATATGTTTAATATCCGAAATGTTAATCAAAATCGTTAGAGCCATTTTTGAGAAAATCAACATTTTCGAAAAAGTTCCATGTAAAGGGTAGTTGGGGGTGGGGGGATTTTTCTCAAAATCTTCGTGTCGCATCCCTGGAAGATACTTAACTTAAATACCAAGTTTGGTATTTTACCGACTTTTCGTTTTTGAGTTATCGTGTTCACACACACACACACACACACACACACACACACACACACACACACACACACACACACACACACACAAACACACACACGGACCTGTTTGTGAAAATGCTTTTTTTGGATATTGGGGACCCTAAAACATATATTTCCGGTGAAATCTCGGTATCGAATTTTTGGTGGAGTGCAATACTTTCTCTATACACTATGTACATAGTGCGTATGGAGAAAGTAAAAAAGGTTATTCACAGAAAATTCAAAATATGCATTTTTATTTATCATGTAAGTATCATTAATAAACGATATTTTAATGAAAAGTTTAGAGTATTTTTTTAAAAATAAACATTTTCGAAAAGATTCCATGTAAAGTGTAGTTGAGAGTGGGGGGATTTCCTTGAAAATTTTCGTGTCACATCCTTTAGAGAGAACGTCAGTGTGTTGTGAGCGCGCGCGCGTGTGTGTGTATCTGTATGACAGTATAGCTCTAAAACGAAAATACCAACATTTTTATTTAAGTTTAATATCTCACAAGGATGCGTCATGAACATTTTCAAGGAACTCCCCTCACTCGGAGCTACCTTTTACATGGGAAAAAATTCGCAAGTTTAGATTTTCTCAAAAATGGTTGTAATGATTTGAATTAATATACAGTATATTAAAGATATTTACATCACAAATAAAATGTATATCTTTAATTTTCTGAGAATAGCCTTTGGAAACCGCTTCTTTCTGGCTGACTTGTGCATATCTGGTAAACCTTAAGAGATTAAAGGAACTAACTACACAAAAAACCCAATTCTCATTAAAACACACAATTTTACTCGTATACACTTTTTTCTGGAGTTGATCATTTCTAAGATATTCTTTGTTATTGGTTGCAGTTTTAAAACACTTGAGTTTTTCTCATTCGGCAAAGAAACTAATTTTAATCCCGTAGCAATCATATTTAAAACATTTGACTGTTAGTTTGGCTTAACGTATTCCTTTATTTCTCTTGCACTTACAAGGAAGCAGGTAATAAGACATTTTCTGCTAATGCTTATCATGAATTAGGTAGAAGAAATTAGCTTTTTAACAATACTTTGTTACGGAGCTGTAGAAGAGGTCATGTGAATGGAATATATCAGATTTTTCTTCTATGTAATGGAATGACTCATACGCCAACCTATACATACAGAACCCCTCCTACCATTTTATATTAGTTTTTGCTTCGAGATCACGTTGGTAGCGTATCCGCAGAGTCCAGGCACGAATTTTAATCAAAGTTTATTGGGTGCCCTCATTCCCATACTGCATCAGAAGCTGGGAAATATTTCTCCAACTCTTGTAGCACTCAATCTCTTGATTAATTTTCTGTCATGTAATTTGTGGATTACACGCCTCACAGCATATGTGAAACATTGCTATTCATGTCCTCGAGCAAGCTGCGTTACAAATCACTGAAAATTCGCAAATGTATAACCTTCATGTGGGCATATTTACCTTTACTACAATAATACCGTTTATACTTCGCACATATTACGAAGATAGAGAAAGTATTGTATTAAAATAAAATTCAATACCGTTATTTTACTGCAAATACACTTTTTAGGGTTTCCTGTATTAAACAAATATTTTTAGAAAAAGGTCAGAGTATCTGTGAACAGCTTCAAAACGAAACTTTTTTTTTTCAACGCAGATGTACTTTTTCACCGCTCAAGACTTGAGACAAGATGTCACTAACTTTCAGGCTTCATGGCTGGGAAATCTTTTCCATCCAAACGGTGAATGGTGTCCAAAGTGAAACACCGGTTTTTCTGAAGTCCTTTATTAACATTTGCTTTCAACTCCTCCATAACGATTGATGAACTTCCACTCCGGTGTTTTTCGTACACAGTGGTTCATCAACTCGAAAAGTATGTGCCATTTCCTCACAAGACTCGTTCATTGCATTTTCACTATACGCTTTCGTTATTCAATTGGCCTAACATTTTGTGCATTCAAAGAAACGAATAAGTTCTTTGGTGGCTTTGGAAAAAATCTGATGTTTCATTCACATGGCTTTCTCTATATCACTGCAACACATTATTCTATTTACTTCATCTAATGGGGCAAAAATTAGCAGAAATAGCCTTATTACTTGCTTCCTTGTTAGTAGAAGCGAAATAAGGGAGTGCCATAGGTTAAAGTGATAGTCAAAAACTGGTTGCTCTGCAACTGAAGTTCCTCTGTTGTATGGACACGAGTTCACAAAGTCCTGTATGAGAAAAGTCATCATCATCAACTCTTCATGGATTAGGAGGATTCTCCTGTTCCGGCCTCATATTTCTTCCCATCTTTTAACTGGTCTTCCTATCGTTCTGTAGCCTAGAGGTTTGTATTTGTATGATTGAAATGGAATGCGAGAGTTATCCATTCTTTGTAAATGGCTTTCCCATTTTTCTCTATTTATTTGTATCCTTTCTTTTAAGCAAAAAATGTCTAATTCTTTCCTTATGTCTTCATTTCTAATATGATCTTGTCTGGTGCAACCTTTTACTGCTCGGAGATATTTCATTTCTGCCGCTTGTATTTGGCTCCAATCTTTCTTTTTAAGAGTCCATGTCTCCGAACCATACAGTAAAACTGGAACAGCCATTGTCTTATAGAATTTTAGGTTTGTATCTTTTCGGGTTTTCCTTTTTAAGGTACGAGCTATTACTCCACAAATATATTGGAACTTACTCACTTTATTATTTATTTCTTCATTGTTTGTCTTAAAGGTTACATTACAACCCAAGTAGTTAAATTTTATCACCTGTTCTAACACTTTATTGCTTAACACTATCTTTGATCTTTTTATATGTTTTCCTATAAATGCCATTATCTTTGATTTTTCTATTGATATACTTAAACCATAATCCTGGATCAATTTTTGTAGCTTGTACATACTTATTTGCAGCTTATCTTCTCGGTCTTGTATTAACATCATGTCATCTGCAAAGAGTAGCATATTTAAGGCATTATCTTTATTTATTTTTATTCCTAATGGTATTTCATCTTTTAATTTTCTGAGAATATCATCCATATAAATATTAAATAAAAGCGGAGATAAACTACATCCTTGTCTTAAACCATTATTAATTATCATATCTTGTGATAATCGTCCATTTCCTAAAACTATTTTTATTTTTGTTTCTTGGTATATATTCCTGAGTACATCTATCAATTGTTTTGGGTATCCTTTTTTATCTAATATATGCCAGAGTCTAGTTCTGCTTACCTTATCAAAAGCTTTTTCTAAATCTACAAAAGCTATATGTGTTTCTAAATTATATTCTCTTCTCTTTTCAATAATTTGGTTAATAGAAAATATATTATCGGTGCAGGATCGTCCTTTTCTAAATCCCATTTGGTTTTCTAATAATAACGGTTCTGTAATTATACTTAGACGTTTGTTTATGATTTTTGTATACAGCTTATAGCCTGTGTTCAGGAGACTTATACCTCTGTAATTACTACATACATTTCTTTTGCCCTTTTTAAATATATTGATGACGTGTGCATCGTACCAGCATTTAGGAATTCTATTCGTTTTCCAACATTTGTTGATAAAATTAAGCAGTCTTACATTTAATTTATCTCCTCCATACTTTATTAATTCTGCATTTATTCCATCTGGTCCTGGAGCCTTTCTATTTTGCATGTTTTGTAAAGTTAATTGTAATTCTTCTTCGGTGATTAAATCTATAGATGTTTTAACTATTACTTGGTCCTCTATTGACTTTCCATTTTCTTCTAATTTATACCATAGTTCCTTATAATATTTCAACCATTCTTCTTCAGATATATTGTTTATTCTCACTTTGTCTTTCTCTTGTTTTGTTAACGTCTTAATCACTTTATAGGCAAATTGTTGTCTGCCATGTATGTCGTTTTCTATCTGGCTAATAAAATTCTCCCATGAATTCTGGTGTCCTCTTCTTGTAATTGCTTTTGCGATGTTTCTTTTTTCTTTATAATTTTGTCTTGATTCTTCAGTTTTATTTTGTAGAAGCCTTTTATACGCTGCTTTTTTGTTGTCAATAGCTTGTTTAATTTCTTCATTCCATATTCTTAAGCCAATTTTTCTTCTATATATATTTCTTCTTCCAATTGCTTCTTCTGCTGCTCCTTTGATTGCTTTAATTATATTGGACCATTCTTTATCAATATGTTCTTCTACTTTTGTATCTTCTAGGAAAATGTTTAATCTTTCTTGGTAAAGCCTCCTGATACTAGGTTCTTGAAGTAGGTTTATTTTGAAAACCGTTTTATTTTGTTCCTCGTTTGCCCTTATTTTTGATTTTTTCCATCTTGTCCATAATTCTATTTTAGATATCACTAAATAGTGGTCGGAGGATATATCACAGCCCCTGTAAACTCTAGTATGTATAATCTGTGATATTAATTTTTTATTTACCATAATATAATCAATTAATGATCTTTGACCACGTGCATTCCATGTATATTTATGAACATCTTTTGTTCTAAAAAATGTATTTGTTATCTTAAGTTCATTAAAAGTTGCAAACTGTCGTAATTGTTTACGACAGTATAAGTCTTTATAGCTGAAAAAAAAAGGAATATCTCAAAAAAAATCAACTCCACGAAAAAATATTTATAACATAAATTGTGTGTTTTAAGGTGCTCTACATTTGTTGTGTGGTAAGTTTTTGTCTATCTCTTACGGTTTAGCAGTTATGCCAAATTCCGCAAAATTGACCGCAGAATAAAGTAGTCTTCAGAAGCTATTCCCAGAAAATTAAAAAAATGTACATTTTATTTGTCATGTAAATATCTTTAATATACGATATTTTAATCAAAAACGTTAGAGCCATTTTTTAGAAAATCAAAATTTTCGAAAAAAGTTCCATGTAAAGAGTAGTTTGGTGTGGGGGGATTTTTCTCAAAATCTTCGTGTCGCATCCCTGAAGGATACTAAACTTAAATACCAAGTTTGGTATTTTACCGAATTTTCGTTTTTGAGTTATCGTATTCACAGTCACACACGGACCTTTTTTTGAAAATACATTTTTTGGATACAGGGGACCCTAAAACATATATTTCCGGTGAAATCTCGGTATCGAATTTTTGGGTGGAGTGCAATACCTTCTCTATACACTATGTACATAGCACGTATAGAGAAAGTAAAAATGGTACCAGTCACAATAAATGGACAGAACGGAGATCGCGTTGACAAATAGAGTAATGTACTGTAGCTTTGTAAATAAAGTTTCGTGTTGATATCCTTCGTTATCATTTAGTTATTCCAAATCGTCTGTCGCTTTCTGGATGGCCCTTGTATTTTTACCCTGGAATGGTTTTAAGGGTACCAACCATTCTGTCTTACAAGCAGCGATTGGTCGCTGACTGATTGCGTCGGGCCACTCCGGGGATACGTGACCTGAATGGGTTCAAACAAAACTGATTAGCGATAATATGGATTCTTGAGGGTCCTCTAGGACAGATGGCTGACAAAGGACATGCGGAATGTGGGTACGTGACTATCCGCATTGGTAAGGGTTATGCCACCCGAACATTCCTGTGATGTTGGCGGAAATGCGATAGCAGGTTACACAGACTGTCTTACCGCTTACGGTTCCCTTTTACTTTCTCTACACATACTATGTGCATAGTGTATAGAGAAGGTATTACATTGCACCCAAAATTGAATACCAGATTTCACCGGAAATGCACGATTTAGGGTCCCCTGTATCCAAGAAAAAAGTTTTTACTAAAAGTTCCGTGTGTGTCCGTGAACACACTAAAAACGAAAAGCCGGTAAAATACTAGTCTTGGTACTTAAGTTTAGTAGGATGTACATCAGGGACGCGACACGAAGATTTTGAGAACTATTCCCCCACCTCAAACTAACCTTTACATGGAAAATGTTCATTTTCTCAAAAATTGCTCCACGATTTTGAATTAAATAGCATATATTAAAGATATTTACATGGCAAATAAAATGTATATATTATTGAATTTTATGGAACAGCCCTAAAGTCTTCTTTTTTCTGGATGACTTTTGGAAACTGGTAAACCGTAAGAGAAAATGTAGATCTTGCTAAAACACACACTTTAAATCATATACGTTTTTTTTTCGTGGAGTTGACTATTTACGAGATATTCGTTGTTAATTGGCCCATATTTAAAGTTTAAAATTTTCTCACACCAAATTTCTAAACTGCTGGCCATACATAGAAACGGATTTCAGTCACATGGCAACCGGCTTTTAAAACATTTGACTATTGGTTTAGACAACTGTATATTCCCTTATTTCCTCCTACTTACAAGGAAGCAAGTAATTAGGACAGTTTCTGCTAATGCTTATCTCAATTATCACTAAGATAGAAGAATAAGCTTTTTAACAATAATTTGTTACACAGATGTAGAGAAAGTCATGTGAATAGGAGCATTTGATTTGTACTTTCTCGGGGATTTGAGCGGGATTTGAACATGAGGCGGTAATTTTTTAGCGTCACTGAATAATAAAAGCAATTATTTTGCTATCAAATATTTATAGACAATCTACAATACTTTAATCATCTTAATTAAATGTTTATATAAGTAACTTGTTGTATTATTTCTTATTTATCATAAATATTGTAATATTAGCTATTTCAACTTATGCTAAGGCAAAGCTTTGGAACTACGCAGTAGAACATTACAAAAGGCATTCCCTATTGTATGTAAAAATCTTGAGAATTTGCAGGATTTCTTTACTTTACTTGTATGCATCAGAGGCATACGTGTGAGCTCTGGAAAAGCCCAAATATTTTGCAAAGAGGGTATTTTTCATTGTATGACATGGTGTAGTACAAATTAACCACGTGATTTGATGACGTAGAGTGAAACTTTAAGCGCCAAGTGTCAACCAATAAGCCTTAAGGAGGACATCTTCCTTAGATGCCTATATATAATAAACAGAAAATCTTCATAATGCTTCTTGCCTCTCAGAGGCGTATTCCACGTCATTCGTCATCATGAAAATTCGCTAAACACTTTAAATGCGCGACATTTATGTATTGCAATTTAGTATTAAATGTAACAGAATGCAACGGTGAACACGGTGGTATATTAATGTGCGTTAATGAGGTTTCTCAAAATTTCCACTTGTTTACTTTAAGTGTATAATAATTGTTTTGTCGAGGTGACTTCATGAAAGTACTTCATGTTCAAGTCAGAAAATAATCACCAGAGTGAAAAGGGATCCTGTTTCTGTTATTTGATAATCATCCAGTAGCCTTACCAGTATACTTTTCCTGTAACTACCGTTAGATTAAGTGCTCTACCGAACCCACAACATCTAAACTGAGGGAGAGATCATCATCGATCAGGTATTTGCATACTCAAACATATCATGCAACAAGTATGGTGTTGCCCTCTATGGTGTATTAGTTGAATGAATGAATAAATAAGTGTATTTATTAACATAGCAATATCATACATAGAATTTCAACAGTCGCACGGGTCCACAGACCGTACGTGCTTTTGCAATACACATTACAAGCAATATTAAAACAACAACCACAACAAAGAATTAGAAGAGTAAACACGAAAATAAAAAGACAAAGGAAATACACAGTCAAAAGCAATATTAAACAACAATAAAATTAAGAGTGAATCCGAAAATAAAGATACAAAGATATTAAAATATAGCAGTTTAAATTTACAGCACAGAGTACACCTTCATAAATGCACCCCCTTATAATAGATAATTACACTTAAGACATATACACATAATATATACAACCCTAGCACAACAGTGACCTAAGTATGACATAATATATATGTATTTAGAACATTGTAGTCACTTTTGTTTAGTTGATCTTATCCCCCCCCCCTTCTCTATTGGCAGCCTCCTCAGATCTCAGCTGTCTTGCCTTAAGTATAAATTTACCTAGCCCGTCCATGTTTTCCGTGCCTGTCAGTAGCGTCCAACATGCTTCTATCCCTTCATTCGCAGTGGTAAAAAATCGCGGCAAATATTTTTCCCGCCATTCCTCCGTACCCCTACATCTTGCCAAGATGTGAGTCCACGACTCTTCCTCCTCGCAAATGGGACAGATTCTCGTACCATTCTCGTCAGAAATGTTCGTGCTCCTCCATGCTCCTAGTCTAATCCACGTGAGCGCCTCTCTAATGAGTTTGGTACCTGTTTTGATATATTGCTCCATACCCCACTCCGATTTCAGCCCAGACTGTACTTCTAATGACACCTTCTCTGTGCATTGCGCAATCATTTGCTGTCTGTTAATATCACAGAGGTGTATTAGTTACCATGCTATGTAGCTTCATACACCCAAGGTCGCAGGTTCAAACCCAGCTGAGGACGATGGATTTTTTCTCGCGTAAAAATCCTTAGCATTGCTTCTTTCGGAAGGCAAGTAAAGCCGTGTGCTGATTTAGGACACGCAAAAGAACTTCAAGCCTGATAGATAGGCTTCTGAGCAAAATTAATAGGACTTTCACGCCCAATTTAGAATGGAACGCTGAGAAGCATAGTAATTAAAGAACGTCCATAAATAAAAAGTTAATTTAATTTCATCAAGTATGATGGACTCATCTAGGTGCCCATATACTGTCTGGCATCACTGTGCAGACATGACCAAAATAGGTATATAGAGAGTGGCGCAACAATGATGATCACACACACATAAACGACAACTTCCTCCGAACTTGCTTTACGAAAGCAACAAAACCCTCGAGACAAAGGCCCAAAGGTGTGATGTAAATTCTGCTCATCAAAACTATGTCTTGACAATTTTATAGTCACTAATAACTATGACACTAACATCAACAGGCTGGATAGATGACGTACAGATAATCAGAATCTATACAGAAATTACAAAAACACACGTGATCTGCAGAGAAAAGGAAAGTAAAAGAAATGTTCGTGTTAAATAGGGACCATTGTGCAGCACTCTCTAGCTCTGAACTACAATGGCAATTCATCGCCAGAAGAAACATCAAACACAACGACGCCAGTCCCGGCGCTGAAACACAGAACTGACAGAGAGCCTGAGGCACCTCTCTGCAAGAGCGGCTACTTGAGTAGGCTCACTGCCTCTAGACCTCAAGAGGACAAATTGCCAGGATTGGGCGCGCCGAGAAAGAAAGCCAGAACTTAGGCTTTTGGATTATCACATATACATTTCACACATTTCTATCTCCAAGGCAGAAATGGTATGTTTATCAGGGTCAAGGTTATGATCAGAGCTGGGAGAGTAAGAGCGGCCAGATTAGGCAATACCATGTGGCGCTACTTGCGCGAGCAAAGGTCAACATAGAGTGCAACTCATTACTGCAAAACAGCTGTCACTGATAGCACAAAACCACGTCGGTAGGAAGGAAGGCGTTAGAATATCTTTGTTCTGCTCAAATGTAAGCAAAATTAGTTTTACAACCATAGTAAGTTTTGTAGCAGTGTACTTATTCAGAAACCGATGGCAATTCTAGTAAACAAACGCTTTCACAATAAAAACACGCTCTCGAAGTGACTACTGCATGTTGCTGTTATGACTGCAAACTAAAGACTGTTTCCGAGATATTCTTTATTATTGGATTACATATCACAATTAGTATACTTTTATCAAATAGGAAGTCGTGATTTCTTTCTCGCTTTTTACTCCTGGCAGTTCAAAGAGAGCGAAATTTCAAAGTTATCACAAGGTTTGCTGTCTCTTTAGACAAATATCATCTTGCATCTGCAAAGAAATAATTAAAACGTTAATTTATGCTAACGTTTATCTCTATTAGCATGAAGTAGAGGGAGAAGAATAATCTGTTTTAAGAATAGTTTGTTGAAGGATAAATAGAGAAGGTCAAATAAATGGAACAAATCAAATTTGTTTCCTAAGTCAACATTAAGCTCAGCGGGATTATTATTATTATTATTATTATTATTATTATTATTATTATTATTATTATTATTAAGCTTTGGGCATAGTTTTAGGTTGAAATTTGCTTCTATATTTTTCTCCAAAACATGACGACCTTCAAACAGGACCGCTCCCCCTTCCACTGGGCAATAACCACCAGCAAACAAAATACGACCCTGTACTAGAGACAAGAGGCAACGTAGTATAACCTCCATCTTGCAAGTTGAGATTCGCGTTTCAGTTAAGGGACCAGTAAGTGGAGGACTTGGCAAGAGCGAGTGTTGGTTTCCAGCCGCAAAGTTCCTAATCTTGAACTTTAAAATCTCGCCGCCTCTGGAAGAGAAGCGGGGCAGGGTTATCATGTTCTGAAAACTACTATATATAGTGTACTTTATTTACAAGCGAGCGGAAATAGGAGAGTCAGAAGTCCCCTGCACTACCGAGTTTGTATTACATACTACATTCAAAAAGTTCCCAGAATGTATACATAACACAGAAACAAGTTGCAATAAGGCATTTCCTTAAAAATAGTTTCCTTCCGGAGTGAAACTTTTCTGCTACCGCGTGTAAAGCACTTCTGGAAGCCATTTTCAGATATAAGTCCTAGTGCCATGTCACATGTATAGTAATTTCTTCAGCGTTCGAAAATCTTTACTGAAACATTTATGCCATTCATATACTTGGGTTTTCTTCATCGCTGCTTCAGCATAAGCTTCTTCCATCAATATCAATATCTCTTGAGGGAGATTTGTTGAAAAAACACAAAACTTTATGTCCGAACATGCTCCGTTGCCGACATTATGAAATGCCAGAAATGAACATGCATACACAACAAAAGCTAGTTCACCCGCTTGGGTTGTGTGGTGGTAGCAAGTCTGCCTCACATTCCACAGGTCATGAATTCGTATCTCGCTTAGGGTAAGTCAACCGGATATGTTTTTTATTCGGGTATTCCCTTATCCTGAGAAAACGAATGTCGAGTATCTTTAATCTCCATGGATCTCGAGAGCATTTGAGCATCATTACACAAATTTTATTCATTCGTTCGATATGACCCACAAAGTTGAAGGACGTTAGGCATAAAAAGACAAAACAAGACAAATGGCTAGTTAATAGACAAAGACAGCAATTATCAAGAGCAAAAAAATTAAAAGGAAATGTCGCTATGGACGTTACCAACATCTAAAAATAAAATATCCTTATTTTCACATACATTAAAAGAAAATATATGATTCCAGGGTCTTTTTGAATCTAGGCTTATAAATGATCACAGAAGTATACAGTTTTGTAGTAAATTTAATTTGTATTACAACTCTATAGTATTAGGATAATTAATATAGTTTCACAGGAAATGATTTTGTAAATAACTATAAATGGAACCTAAATAAATAAATGCTATATTAATGCTATCTGAATAAAATTTATCACATATTTTGATCTTTTATACACATACTTAAATGTGAAAAGTTTAGCAGTGAGCTTTTAAACGTACCAGAATTGCAGTCGTAAGCAAACTTGAACGTTACTTCCTAACTGGGAATGGCGCCTGTCTAGTTTGTTTGCGTTGTTTTTTCCTTTTCGTGTTTATTCGATGTCATGTGTATACTAAATCTCTCTGCTCTGGCTATTTTATATTCCCTCGAGCTCGTTGTTTTGGCATTTATTGCCTGTGCAATGTGTTATGCACTCCATTTCCTCCATGGTTTCTCGCTCTTCTAAATATATGCATGTCTAAGAGCAGAATATAATTGTGAGTTCATCTTTCATTATAAGGAAGATTTCCGACCGCATTATTGCATTCCTCTCAGCTCGTTCCAGTCATTATCTTCATGGCTATGGCCTATTGACCTGTTTCGTTTCCCTGTGGAAATTATGACAGATGTTCTTCCCAAAGTTGTTTAGGTCTCCTAATATTTCTGACCTAAAGGTGTAATTTAACATCCTTTCTGGAGATCTGTTCTAATTCATTCCTGTTATGTGTTAAAAACAAATTGTATTTATTTGCTTTTACTACATTATTTAATCTAGAAAAAATATTTATTTAATTTCTGACATCTTCGCTTCTCTTTTGACTCTTAACGTTACTCCTGCAACTCCTCTAAGAAACCATTTTTCGTCTGTTTCTATTTTTCTCTCCTCCAAAGAGAGGCCATGTTTCTGATCCATAAATCATCATTGGTACTGCCATTGCTTTATAAAATTTAATTTTTGTTTCCTTTATTGTTTTATTTCTTAAATATCTATTTATTTTACCACAGATATGATGCAATTTTTGTAATTCATTTTCTATTTCTATATTATGCCTATAATACTAGGTACAACAATGACAACAATACTAATAATAATGCTTCGAATACGGTTGTAGCTTGCTTGCCACTTCCAGTAAAATAGTTGCATGCGCACAAGCACTGCCGGCCATTCAATCTAAGCAAGTGATCGGTCTACTCTGAAGGCACGAAGTCCAATTGAAGACGGTTGGCTTTTAATACGTGCAGAGGAAGTAATTTAATACTTTACAAGATTGTATTTTTGGTGTCAGCCCTCGGCTTCTAGCCCGTACTAGTTCAGGCTACTGTTGGCAGTGGTGTCACTAGGGTTACTGTTGTCTAACAATGTCGACTAGATACCCTAGTGAGGAGTTGCAAGGATCGAACGCATGGTACAGTCCGTCACGTAATGCTATATAATCTGGGCATTTATATTGTTTCATTTACGTCATTAACACTAGACAGTAGCAATATTTATCGAATTTATTATAACTCACCTCCTGTAATGCCAGTACTGCTGTAAAGAGGCATCGTAAACGATGAGTGAACATGTTAATTTCACACACCGCTATACTCGAACATTTGCTTAATGCCCACTGATTTTGCACAATGCCTGTCCAGTGTATGACGTAAGTCAGTGCGAGCTTTCGCCACCTTACCGAACGGTGGAATGGGTAGTACATGCAGGCGGACACCAAACACACAACCTTATTTGACGAAACAAGGGTACTAGTTAAGGAACATAGATGGCAAATAAGGAAAACTAAGGAGGCCCAAGGCATTAAATTCTGGACCTCGACAACGCTGCACATATTAATATCAGATGCAACTTTGTAAGAAGTGAGGAAAATACAAAAGAAGGCCATATATGGACATGGACCCCCTTGCAAATTGTAGGTGAGGATTGTTGAAAGGAGTTCGGGTGACGCTAATCGGAAGTTTGTGGTGATAGGATTGGAAGTGCAGGGAGAGCTGTCTCTCTCTTCCTGTCGTAATGCTAGTACAGAAGATACTTATGCTGTTTCCTGTTTTATCCCGTATTACTGGTCGGTGGTGGAGCAACAAGCTGTGGCCTTGCTGCAGGTGTTGTGGGCTTCTTGCTGCAGTTCTCGAATCCCAGCGACCGAGGCCTCGAGAGACCCCAGCCGCATCAGTCGGTTGTCGCTGCAGTCTCGGGCAGTTGGATCAGCTAGATGACTCTCAATGTCTGCCAGGTCATGCTGGACAGACGCAAGAATCTCGTTATCTTCGACCGCTGCCTGAGATGGTAGCCTGGCCTCCAGTTCCTTGAGATTACTCTTGGTTTCCCGCTGAAACTCCTCGAGGCGAAGGCCCAATTCCTCTGTTGCCGCATGGATGGAGGCAATGCTGCTCTGTAATCCTTGCAGCAAGGGGTGATCCGGTGATGAAGTCTGTGGTTCTGGTTGATGATGCTGTTATGATGGTTGCCTACTCTGGGGGTACAGGGGGCACTTGGCTTGCCCTCTAAAAGGTGTGTTCCCAGAGCAGGTGGCGTAGAAACGGCATCGACGGCGAAGGCTGTGATGGAGTGCACCTAGGTGAGGCGTGGCACTCCTCCGTCGGTGTCCATACGCGCAGCAGCGAAGGTAGGGGATCGGGCGTTCACTTCTGCTGGCCTCTACACGCAGCTGCTGCCCTGACAAGGGCAGGAGTGATGTCAAGATAGTTGCCGCTTCCGACACGGACCCCCAGGAAAGATATCGGTTGGCCCTCATTGGAAGTAACTTTTTTTTTTCGAGTGGAGGAAAAATCTAGCTTATAGACTACCCGGGCACGTCCGGAGTGTCGGGTTCTGCCACGTGGCCCTACCGACTAAAAAACCTCCACCGGTGCTGGAGTGGATAGGGAGAAGGATTTTGCGGTACCGCTGTTGCACTTGCCCGTTGTGCGGCCGCCAGAGGAGATATTGAGTGCCGGCAGGCAGGCTTGACCTAGGCCCAGCCTGCCCTCTGGCGAATTTCAGGAGATTTTGAAGGAGAAATTATGGAGTAGGTTAAATGGACGAGTGGGAAGGAAATCGTGCTACCTAGAGTCCGCTGCGTCTCTGTATTTACTTCTCAGTAACATGAGAGCCTCTTGTGGTGTCCTTGGATTCGTTGTACCTGATGTGCGGTTCTGGAATAGGGCCCTCTCGGCGGATTGGAGGTGCTGGCATTCCTGTTGCTGCTGTAGCTGCGCTTGGATGCTGGCTGTTCGGTTGGACAGCTCAGCGGTGGAAGACTGTAAAGTGGAGATGGCGGCGGTGATGGCAGCTTGTAGGTCCTGTAGCTTCTGTGAAACGACGCTGGTGAATGCCTCCTCCAGAGCAGCTAAACGAGCGCCGATGTTCAGGATCTCCGCGTGGAGGTCCTGTATAGCATCCCATGTCGCTGACTCTGTAGGCGCAGGTGGTGTGAATGTAGTTGGCTGTGGTGTAATCCGGGCTGGTGGTGAAGATGGCCTGCTCCTGGGGTATAGCGGGCACTGGGCTTGCCCGGTGAAATGTCCTGTGCCACTCACTACAGGTGGCACAGAACCGGCGGCGACGGCGCAGATCATGCCCAGTGCACTCGGAGGTGGTCGTGTTGGAGCCACAGTAGTGGCACCGCGGCGGCAAGAAACAGGTGTCACCTTAATGTCCGAAGGCACAGCAGCATCGACAGGGCCTGTGGCGTTCCTGTCGGCTTGTCTCTACTGCCAGGAGTCGCCCTAACAAGGGCAACCCTGAAGCGAGGGCAGCCTCAAGGTCAGCCTGGTCCTTCATCTCCAGGCGAATCAGCGGCGTTGGCCCCCGGTCGCAGTATATACGGGTGGCCCTCAAGAAAAAGGGCACCGCGACTGCGCGGCGTTGAGCAGATGCCGGGTGGAAAGGTCCCGAGGGACCCCCCGTACCACGGCATTGAACCGGGATGGCGGCAACGTGGAGCTGGGCGGAGGCGTTGGTGGCGGCAACTACGGTTGCTGCTGCGGAGAGACTGCGACGCCTCCGCCCAGCTCCACGTTGCCGCCACCCCGGTTCAGTGCCGTGGTACGGGGGGTCCCTCGGGACCTTTCCACCCGGAGAGACTGCGGTGGCGGCAAAGCTTGCCGCGACCGGTAAAGTCGGCGGCTGCTGGGGAAGAGGCGTCGGGGGCCAGCTTAGCAGCGGCGAGTCTGCGCTGTCTCTTCTTAGCCATCCTTCCCGAAGTAACTTTTTTTTTTGTTTTTTTTTGTTTTTGTTTTTGGAAAGGGGGAGACAGAAAGAGGGTTGGAACGGAGAAAGATCCTGAGTTATTTCCTCAGGGGGGAGTGCCTGGTGAAAGTAAGGACAATAGTTGAGGTGAAATTGAGGAGATGGAAATAGAAGGAAAGGGGAGTGATGGAGTACCGCTTATGCACCTCCGTTAATAAGGGCAGTCTGCGGTGCTGCTGGACGATATCCGGGAGCGGGAAGGATAGCTAGGCATTACCCATGGCCCGAAGGCCCGGGTAATAGCACGTAGGAAGTAGGAGGTGGAGTGAGGGAGAAGTAAAGGGCGATACTTTATTTTGTTGCAGGACGGGTGGCTGCATTAGTTTCTTGAGTAGCTCTCATAAAGTTGTATGGCGTAAGAGTTGACTGGATTGGAGGGGTCACGCATCCGTTCTGGTACAAAGATGGTGGAACGTCGAGTTACGGAGTTGCGCCAAGGCTTAGGCTTGGCTTGTTTGTTGTGAATGGTTGGTTAGTCAGTATGTCACGGGATGGTTTTTGTAGTAGTGTAAGTTGGCTGCAACGTAAGCGTCGAAAAATTCCAAATTGCGCTTTCTTCGGACGCTCCTGGATGTTAGTGGTTGGTGTTCTGTCGGTGTAGAAGGCGGAGGTGTGTCTGTCAGTGGAGTGGTTTCAGCCATGGTCGATTTGTCGGATGTTACGTCTGTGTCTGTGTGGAGTGTCGGTCGGTCAGATAGTTGTAATGTCAGTCGGCTGAGGCTTTCCTCCAGGGATCCCCCCCCCCCGAAGTAATTTTTTTTTTTTTTTTTTGGAAAGGGGAGACAGAGAGAGAGAGTTGGAGGGTTGAAAGAATGGCTTATCTCGCCATTGGGTGAAGATTGGAAGGGAATAGTGCAAGGGAAAGTCAGGTGAGATAGGAAAGGAAGAGTGAATGGGGAATGATGGAGTTCCGCGATAGCACCTCCGTGATTAGTGGTGAAGTTGATGTTGCTGCAGCACATGGGGCTGCAACAAGGAATGGCTTATCTAGTCTGTAAACATGACCCGAGGGCCCTGAGTACAGCGCTAGGGAGTCTTGGGTGTGCTTTAGTACTGATGTCTGGTGGAACGGGTGTGTGTGAGAGGGCATGAAGTTTTGGTGGTAAGGTCCTGAAGAATCCGTTGGTGACTACTTGCAATTTGCTCGGCTACATTGTTGACTGTTAGTTCTTGGCTGTCAAGTACTGCAGTATAGCACTTATTGATGTCCTTTCGGGTTCCTTTGAGTAGGTCATCCAGAAATGTGAGGCGTAATGGTAATTTTGCAGTTTGAACATAGAGGTCCTGGTTGGCCTCCAAGATCCTGGCGTTGACGTCGTGGATTTCCTGTAGCAGGGTGTAGAGGACGTCCAGCTCCAAGAGGAACTCAGACGTGACCTTTTTCTGGGCTATGGCATCGGTGTCTTGACGGTTGGCTGTAGAAGTGGTGTGGGCGTCTGAGATGGCTGCAGTCATGGTAGTCAGGGCTTCTTCCAGCGTGTTCAATCGGCCGCTAATGAGCAGGACCTCTGAGTGCAGGTCCTGCACGGCGTCTTTAACGGCGCTGTCAGATGGCGCTGCTGCCTGTGGAGTGTTAGTGACGGCAGGCAGGTGATGGGTGATGGAGTCTTCCGTCTGCGTCGAGGTGGTGGTTGTTGAGGTCCTCGCCTTTTTGTCTATGGGTGTGGCGGCAGAGGCTGGTGTCTGGTGGCGGCGGCTGCGTGGGTAATAGGGGCACTGCGCCTGTCCTGTGAAATGACCAGAGCCATCACAGGTGGCGCAGTACCGGCGTCGAGATCTTAGGTCGTGGGCTGCACATTCGGCTGTCAAACTCGGCGCCCCACAGTAGTGGCACCGTGGGGGCTCGGCGCAGGTGTCGGCGGTGTGGCCGAATGCGCAGCAGCGGCGGCATGGTGTCGGTCGGGGTTCTCGGCTAGCCTCGATGCTTAGGCGCCGCCCAAACATGGGCAGGCCCTCGCGCAAGGCAGCATTGAGATCCCCGGCCACGGCGAATACAATCCGAACTAGAGGGTAATCCCTCTGGCGGACATAATCCTTGTGGCCCTCATTACAGAAGGCCATCTCTGGCGTGCTGCGTCGGTGATGAGCCTAGTAGATAGGTCTCGCGGGACGCCCCTAATCACAGCACTGTACCTCTCGATGAGAAGCGGCGGTGGCGGCAGGTGCTGTGGAGGCGTAGGTGCTGCTTTGGAAGGTGCGATGGTGTTGGCTGGAAGCTCTGGTCCTGAGGTGGTGCTGGCTGTAGAAGCCGGCATTTGCCGGGCTTCTTCGGCGGTGGATGACTGGCTGGCCGGCAGGTGCGGCTGCATCTGCCGGCATTCTGCGGCGGCTGGAGGCGGAAGGGTGGCACTGCTCTCAACCGAGAAGGCCGGTTGGGGCTCGGCTGTGGCTTCGGCGGTGTTTGAGGCGGTTTGGTTTCGGCGTTTCTTCTTGGCCATTCTAATGATCTGCGGCGACTTCACTGACGTCCACAAAATCGCACCCCCCGAAGTAACTTGCCAGAAAGACCGCCCAACTCTATTGTACGGACCCGGAAGAAAACATGAGGTTTTCCAACCACGAATTGGTAGTTTTTGGCGGACAAATCATAACAAGGAGTCCCTCCAACCTTCTAATATATAAAGGCTGACAACAAGGAGAATAAATCGCACAGTAGGTATCCCTGAAGACGACCCTAACAAAGAGGCCGAAACGTTGGTATAAAATAAGGTCATGCGGTATTAACCAGAAGCTACATTATACTAGTAATGACACTAGTTGCGGAATCGTACGAGCAAACCGTTTTCCATGAGACATTCTTGCCAAGAAGACACTCTAAGACGTGAAGTATGAGGGCATCATACGCAGTGCTTTAAAAATGATGTAGTTCTTAATGTTACATAATGATAAACTTAAGAGTTTTGTGACATCTAAACTGGACTAGTTTGAATATAATGTAGAAGACTGTTATATTCGTTTCGGAACATTCTGTATAGTCAATTTCAAATTTCATGACATGCTTCAACAAGCCCATACTTCAGTCTATATACAGTGTTTGCCAATGGAGAGCTAGAAGGGGCGGATATGCAGATAGTTTGAGACAGTTATACCAACCGATCACTGCGATATGGGAGGCTGGAGATAATATAAAAATCAGATGGGATCCATTCACATGACTTTCTCTACATATCTGCAACGAATTATTGTTAGAAAGCTTGTGCTTCTATTTACTTCATTCTAATTGAGAAAAAATAGCAGAAATAGTCTTATTACTTGCTTCCTTGTAAGTAGAAGCAAAATAAGGGAGTACCATTGATTAAAGTGATAGTCAAACCTGGTTGCTATGTCACTGAAGTTCCTTCGTTTGTATGGACAGCAGTTGACAAATTCCTGTATGAGTTTTTCATAGCAGAAACCAAAAATAAGGAATATCTCAAAAACGAGGAACTCCACGAAAAAAAATGTGTATAACATAAATTGTGTGTTCTAACTTGCTCTACATGTTTTGTGCAATAAGTTTTTGTCCATCTCTTACAGTTTGGCAGTTATTCAAAATTCAGTAAAATTCCAGAATAAATTACTCCTCAAAGGATATTCCCAGAAAATTCAAGATATATATTATGTGAGGTAAATATCTTTAATATACGAAATTTTAATCAAAATCGTTAGAGCCGTTTTTGAGAAAACCAAAATTTTCGAAAAAAAATTCCATGTAAAGGGTTGTGGGGGGATTTTTCTCAAAATCTTCGTGTCGCTTACTTGGAAGATACTAAACTTAAATACCAAGTTTGATATTTTACCTACTTTTCGTTTTTGAGTTATCGTATTCACGGACACACACGGACCTTTTTCTGAAAATGCTTTTTGTTTTGATTCAGGGGACCCTAAAACATATTTCCGGTGAAACCGTGCTATCGAATTTTTGGGTGGAGTGCAATACCTTCTCTATACACTATGCACATAGTTCGTGCAGAGAAAGTAAAAATGAAAACCTAGAGAAGCACATTTTTTACCTACGGTGGTTGGTGCAGCGGAGAATACAAAAAGAGAAAGGGTTAAAAGAGCAATTGACCAAGCTCTTAAGGAAGAAAAGGAGGAGTTGGGGGAGCAGAAAGACGGTAAAGTTTGGTTTTGTTAAGGAAAATAAACAAGGAGCTATTAAGCAGTAAAGAGGAGGAATGGAAACAGAAAGTAGTAGAGGCATTTTCTCATGGCCAGGAAGCTTAAAAAGGGTTATTTTGTACATAAATTATTGTACGAGGGCGATCCAGAAAGTAACGAATGTTTTGGTATAACTAAATAATGAGAGATGTGAACACAACACTTTATTTACAAAGTTACAGAACCTTTCTCTATTTTTCAATGTAATCTATCGCTATTACTATCGAGGTAATTATTGTCACGTGGTATCGGTTTTTCAATGCCTATGTTGTACTCTTCCACCGCTAAAGATCTGAGCCAAGATGTTGAGGTTTTCACCGGTTGCGAAATCTTTACGCCCAAAAAGTCATGTGTGGTGATCAAAGTGAAATACCGGTTTTTCTGAATTCTTTCATCAACATTTGCTTTCAATTCCTTCATAACGATTTATTAACTTCCACTCTGGTCTTTGTCGGGCTCACTGATTCTTCATTGATTACTCGTAAATTGTGCGCCATATCCTCACTGAAGACTTGTTCATTGCATCATCACAATACACTTGCGTTATTTGCCTATAACATTCGATTTGCCGAGCATTTTGTGTATTCATAAAACGAGAAGTTCTTTGGCGGTAGCAAAGTATAACATCACTATTAAAATCTGATGTGTACCATTCACAGGACTTTCTCTACATCTCTGCAACAAATTATTCTTAAAAAGCTTATACTTCTATTTACTTCATGCTAATCAGTAAAAAATTAGCAGAAATAGCCAGCCATATTACTTACTTCCTTGTAAGTAGAAGCAAATAAGGGAGTACCATAGGTTAAAATGATAATCAAAAGCTGGTTGCTATGCCACTGAAGTTCCTTTGTTTTTATGTACAGCAGTTGACAAATTCCTGTATGAGAAATGCAAACGTTTTTCATAGCAGAAAATAAAAGTAAGGAATGTCTCAAAAACGACGAAGTCCACGAAAAAATTGTATATAACATAAATTGTGTGTTTTAACGTGCTCTGCATTTTTAGTATTGTGAGTTTTTGTCTATCTCTTACGGTTTAGCAGTTATTCAAAATTTAGTAATATTCATCCAGAATAAACTACTCTTCGGGGGCTATTCCCAGAAAATTCAAGACACACATTTTATTTGTCTGGCAAATATCTTTAATATACGAAATTTTAATCAAAATCGTTAGAGCCATTTTTGAGAAAATCAAAATTTTCGAAAAAAGTTCCATATAAAGGGTAGTTGGGGGTGGGAGGATTTTTCTCAATCTTCGTGTCGCATCCCTGGAAGAGAGCTAGGAACTAAACTTAAATACCAAGTTTGATATTTTACCTACTTTTCATTTTTGAGTTATCGTGTTCACAGACACACGCACACACACATGGATCTTTTTCCGAAAATGCTTTTTTTAGATAAAGGGGACCCTAAAGCATATATTTCCGGTGAAATCTCGGTATCAAATTTTTGGGTGGAGTGCAATACCTTCTCTGTACACTATGTACATAATGGGTATAGAGAAAGTAAAAAGTGGTATCATGACTCCGTGGCACAGCTCACTAAGAGACTTGACCTACCGCCCGGCTCGGTCCATTACAGACGCCATGGATGGGATGCAGTATTAGGGGGGTGAGACGTGGTCAGTTAAGGCGGTCTTCGCGACCTGGAGCCGCTACTTCTCCATCAAGTAAGTCCTCAGTAGGCTCCCCAGGGACCTCCTGAGGCTGAGTTCATCCCGGTCCAGGTCTCCCAGCGGGGGAAAAATCCCCACGCTGGTACTGGGAATCGAACCCACGTCTCCCGCTTGGCAAGCAGCAACGCTACCACCGCGCTAAGTGGTATCACGTGACAATAAATGTGTGTGTGTATGCGAGATCCTTATTAACTTCTACCTCGTGGCACAGATTTACCAAACTTGGCACAGATATCCTTTGACACAAGGCAAAAACTACTAATTTGAAGTTCTGCCCAATTTCACAGAATTAATTATTTAATTTTATGTAATGGCTACAAAGTTCGCAAGACTCAAGGATTATCCTAATCGCCTGAACGTTGCCAATGAAATAACAATAATTAATTAGCTTTCAAAGTAATCTGAGTATTAACGAAATATTCCTACCAAAACTAAGAAATGTTGAGGAAGGAATGTTAGTAATAACACTTACACGTATTGTGAAGAACTGATATTTTTAATCAAGTTGGGTTGAGGGACAATCCAGTATATAATAGATATTAATATACAAAATCAGTTATAATAACAAAATCTTTACAAAATAAGAAAGAAACAGCAATTTCACATATTAGTTGATCTCCCCTCTAACATTAATCAAGAAGTTGCGACAGTATTTTAGTATAACACATATAATATTAGTTTAATTATTAATTTATCATATTTAACATAGGAAATATACGCATAGGAAATACACGGTCAGTTGGAAGGCCTCACTATGGAGGGCAGCTTTTGTTTTCTTCAAGGTTGCACATGTGGCTAAAAGTGACAAACATTTTAATGCATTAAGGACATGAGTACGAGAGAGCTAGGAACTCTATCTTTTAAACCGAAGAAGGGGACTTTTGCATTGTAAAACCTAGTTACGTGGGTGTAATATAAAGAAAAATACTCGATAGCCACGCGATGATGCCACTTTTTGCGCTCTTCCTCAACCAATGAAAGAGGAGGGCAAAATTGGTAAGTTTTTGTATATAAAGGATGTGCGGATCAGAAGTCGGGAGTAACCATGAGAAGTCGGGGTCATTACGTACAGAATCGGGTGTAGACATATACATCGCAGGAGACGCAACGTGTAACGCCTCAGGATCATAAAGTACAAGATATCCTGTAAGAAATCGCGCGCCACATATATCGCCGAAAGTCATTGTCTACAATATAAGCAGATGGGTAATTATCATAGTGAATATTGTACAAACTTATAAACTTCGGGCCACAGTTACTAAGGTCAATCCAAGTGGAAGTAGTGCTTAATAAATACGATTTCATCAAGTTCGCGATTAATTATGTCGGGAGTTGCTTGTCGGGTTAGTACCTCAAAGAACCCGTAATTCACGAATAAATGAAGTATCCAGTGAATGAAGTGAACTTTCTCTTTAATTGAGTCTACCAACGGTGTGACATACCCTGACATTCTTTCCCCTCTGAAAAGAGATTCATCATCTACCAGAAGGAGCTCAGCCGGTGCCATCACGGGAACTTGCAGGTATGTCCACTAATTATAGAGAAATTCACCAGCATTAACCCGCGACCAACTCCAGGTAGACTCACCTGACAGCGACATACTCTCTTCCTAATGTGCACGTCACCAAACAAGACCGCGGCAAAGTAATAACACAGTAAAATAATTACAGCAGAAACAACAACTGTTTGCGCAAATGTGAAGGCGTTACAATCGCTTAGTCCAAAAAATTAACGAAATTTCGATTTATATTATATTATACTAACAGCATCAATTTTTCATCTGCCCCGCCTTAATATATTAATGTTAGACTTCATTTAGCTTTATTAGTGTGTTTTAGTGTGTTTTATTAGTTATATGTGCTGTAATTATTGGGAATAAACAAGATTATATTGACGTTACTTAAACTGCTGTTACTTTTTTTTTTTTTTTCTCCGAGTGGAGTGGAAAAACCCAATCTACAGGCGACAGAGGGGATAGCTCTGCCAAGTGTGGGGGTCGCCCCAAACTGGCAATACCCACTAAAAACCACTCCACTGGAGAGAATTCGGGTGTAGGAATGCTGCAGTACCGCTTGTTGCACCTGCGGATTCAAGGAGCGGGTGTTATGACTAGCCAAAGGCCATAGCCAGGAGAGAGTGAGGGCCAGGACGCAAACATGACCGGAGCCCTGATTGCGCCCTTGGAAGATTTGTGGTGAGGAATAAGTACATATTGTGTGTGTATATATCTCCAGCCCTGTAACAAAAGGACGTAGTCAGTATAACATTTTCTGCCCTTTCGGATAAAGTCGTTGGTATATTTCGTATGTCTGCAGCCCTGTAACATAAGGACATAGTCATTTAGATATTTCATTTTGGAATAAATTCTAAGCTAGTTATATTTTTACAACTACTGCTGCCCTGTCTGGCGAAGTCATTAGGTATTAGTTATTAGTTGTGTTCAACCCTTTAACTAGAGAGGGCGTTGTCATTTAGCAGAGACATCATTGGTTTCTCATGGACTTAGTGGTCACCCATCCAAGTGATGGCCATGCCCAATGCTGCTTTACCTGTAATAAAACACTTATTCTTATTACTTACATTTGTTACTAAACTTATTTTCTACCAAACGATATTTTTGATTTCTCCTCTTCGTCCATAGATAGAGAAGGTATTGCATTTCACTGAAAATTCGATACCGACATTTCACTGGAAATACATATTTTAGACTTCCCGGCATAAACAAAAAAATGTGGTGAACACGATACCTAAAATAACGAAAATTTTGTGTTTAAGTTCAGCATTTTACAAGAACCCAACACGAATTTGAAGAAAATCCCCAACCCCAAACTACCGCGTATATGGAAACATTTTCGAAAATTTTAAGTTTCTTAAAATAAGCTCTAACGCTAGTGTTAAAATACATTTTCATTAAGCATATTCATTCCAACAAAAATGTAATTTTGAATGGTCTATATAGTACTCATTCTAAATGTCTTTTGTGGAATAGATAAACTATAAACTGGAGAGACAGATTCAATTTGCAGCGCAAAATTGTATATTTCGTTCAACACAATCTATGTTAAATCATTTTTTGGGGTAAAATTGATTATTTCTGAGGTTTCCTTGTTATTACTTTCAATATAAAATACTCAAATGAAAACCTTTCAGGCGTTTTACTTTCTGATTTTGCAATAATGAAATTTAAAAGCAATCGTATAGCCAGCGACTACTAAAACATTGGACTATTGACTAAGCCAACTGTATTCCCCTATTTCTAATGCGTCTGTAAAAATCTGATGTGTACCATTCACATGACTTTCTCTACATCCCTGCAACAAATTATTCTTAAAAAGCTTATACTTCTATTTGCTTCATGCTAATCAGAAAAAAATCTGATGTGTTCCATTCACATGACTTTCTGTATATCACTGCAACGAATTATTCTATTTAGTTCATCTAATGGAGCAAAAAATAGCAGAAATGGTCTTATTACTTGCTTCCTTGTTAGTAGAAGCGAAATAAGGGGGTACCATAGGTTAAAGTGATAGTCAAAAGCTGGTTGCTCTGCGACAAGTTCCTTTGTTTGTATGGACACGAGTTCAAAAAGTCCTGTGTGAGAAAAGTCTTTATAGCTGAAAAAAAAACCCCAGGAATATCTCAAAAACAATCAACTCCACGAAAAATATGTATATAACATAAATTGAGTGTTTTAAAGTGCTCTGCATTTGTTGTGTGTTAAGGTTTTGTCCATCTCTTACGGTTTAGCAGTTATGCAAAATTCCGTAAAATTGACCCAGAATAAAGTAGTCTTCAGAGGCTATTCCCAGAAAATTCAAAATATACATTTTATTTGTCATGTAAATATCTTTAATGTACGATATTTTAATCAAAATCGTTAAAACCATTTTTTAAAAAATCAAAATTTTTGGAAAAAGTTTCAGATAAATGGTAGTTAGGGGTGGGGGGATTTTTCTAAAAATCTTCTTGTAGTATCCTTGGAAGATACTAAACTTAAATACCAAGTTTGGTATTTTACCGACTTTTCGTTTTTGAGTTATCGTGTTCACAGACACACGGACACGCACACACGGACCTTTTTCTGAAAATCATTTTTTGGGATGCAGGGGACCCTAAAACATATATTTCCGGTGAAATCTCAGTATCGAATTTTTTTGTGGAGTGCAATAGCTTCTCTATACACTATGTACAAAGTACATGAAGAGAAAGTAAAAATGGGCAATAAAAAGCATTTCTACAAGTGAATTAGGTATAAGAAACCTATTTTTAAGATCAGTTTATATAAGAGCAAGTAGAAAAATTCATGGGAGTGCAATACATTATATTATTTTCATTATTCTGTTATGTAGTGATCAAATTTAGCCATTTAGTACTGCAGGATCCCAAGAATATCTAAGGTATAAAGTACTCCAGGGGCTATTTCCAGAAAATTTAAGATATACATTTTGTCAGGTAAATATGTTTAATATCCGAAATTTTAATCAAAATCGTTAGAGCCATTTTTGAGAAAATCAAATATTCCATGTAAAGGGTAGTTGAGGGTGAGGGGATTTTCCCCAAAATCTTCGTGTCGCATCCCTAGAAGATACTAAACTTAAATTCCAAGTTTGGTATTTTACCGATTTTTCTTGAGTTACCGTGTTCACAGACACACGGACTCACACACACACACACACACACACACACACACACATGAACGTTTTTTTGAAAATATTTTTTTTTGGATACAGGGGACACTAAAACATATATTTCTGGTGAAATCTCGGTATCGACTTTTTTGGTGGAGTACAATGCATTCTCTATACACTGTGTACATAGTATGCATAGAGAATGTAAAAATACATTTTCTTGAAATTTAGAATTCGTATTTTATTACACATTTTTTAAAACAATTTTCTCAAATTTCAGAAATGGTTCACAGGCACACAATTAAAAGCTCTTTAAGACCCGTCTGTGTAGCGTATCTGCCTCACATTCAACAGTTAGCGAGCTCCAAGTGTTTGGGACTGTCGAGTAACTTTAAGCTCCAAGGATCACGAGATCATTTGAGCATCACAAATTGCATTCATTGCCTGATGAAAAAAATCTAATGTTCTCCATTGACATGGCTTTCTCTACATCTAACAAATTATTGTTAATAAGCTTATTCTTCTATGTACATCATGCTAATCAGGATATACATTAACAGAAACAGTTTTATTACTTAGTTCCTTATAAGTAGAAGAGAAACAAGGGAATACACTAGGCTAAACCGATAGTCAAATGTTTTAAATGTGGTTACTATGGGATTGAGCGCCGTTTCTTTGTGTGGCCAAGGGTTGAGTTCCCGTGTGAGAAAGGTATTTTAAAATTGAAATCAATAATGACTATCTCATAAACGCCAACTTCACGAAAAAATATGACACAAATTGTGCTTTTATCGACATATTCTTTTTTGTGTGCAGTAAGCATTTTTATCCATCTCTTATGGTTTATCAGTATTGCAAAAGTTCATAAAAATTAACCTGTCTTCAGATGCTGATCCCAGAAAATTAAAGACATACATTTTATTTGTCATGCAAATGCTTTAAATATAAGAAATTTTAATCAAAATCGTTAGTACCATTTTTGGAAAATCAAAATTTGCGAAAAGTTTTCCATGTAAAGAGTAGTTGGGGGTTGGGGGCTTTTCTTGAAAATTTTCGTCACATTCTTGGAAGACACTAAACTTAAATACAAAGTTTGGTATATAAGGGTCTTTTGTGTTTTTGAGCTAAGTTGCCTACACACACACACGGACATTTTTCTAAACTTTTTTTTTGTATTAAGGGGCTCCCAAAACATATATTTCAGGTCAAATCTTGGTATCGAATTTTTGGATGCAATACAATACCTTCTCTATACTCTATCTACATAGTAGGTTAGAGAAAGTTAAAAATCTCTTCAAACAATTTGTGGTTAATTGCTGCAGCCTGAACTTTAACTGGCAGAATGAGCGAAACAGATATATTATACCAAAAAAAAAAAAAAAAAAAAAAAAAAAAAAAAAAAAAAAAAAAAAGACCCGCATTTAATCAAGCCAAGTAAAACATATCTCTCGAGGGGCAAGATGATATTTTACTTGAATGTTGAAAATGATATATGGTTCGATATTGATTAAGGATTTAATTACACAGAAAGCATGCTTACGTCACTGTTGATCCCTGCCCTACTAATTAGCAGCTTAAGTGTGATGAGGCACCCGGTCGATTGTACTGCACACAATATAGCTAACAAAACATCCACATATTGAACTTGGAGCTATTTTGTCACTGAAACTTCCAGAGATCCATTCAAAAGTCTCACTCTATTTAACTAAACCCAGTTTATGAAAGAGGCTTTCATTAAATAAAGGATGTGGTGTTTTCACATGTGTTTCTATATATACTCTTTACAAATTATACTTATAAAGGTTATATAATACGAGGTACGTCCAGAAATTAAGTTCCGTTTGGTAATAAAATTAAATTGTGTACAGATACAGAAGAATTATTTATTGCACAAAATTCTACAATTCTTAAACTACTTTTCCACATAACTGCCGAGATTTTGCAGGCATTTGTCATAGCGTGGCACAAGTTTTTGTATACCTTCTTCATAGAAGTTTGCCGCCTGTACCCAACGTGAGCAAAGTTTACGAACTTTCAGTAACAATTTTCATGAATTAGTGATCGTGAGTTTTGGGGAAATTCCATAGCGAGAGCACTAATTATAAACCTGCGGTTTTCCTGGATCTTGTCATCAATCGCGTGAACCAGTTCTTCTGTAACCAAAGATGGACGCCCACTTCGTTCTTCATCGTGCACTTCACTACGTCCTTCATTGAACTGTCGGACCCATCTTCTCACCATTGAATCGCTCATCGCATTTTGTCCATAAACTTCGCAAATTTGCCGATACATTTCAATTGGTTTCAGTTTCCTAGCATTCAGAAAACGAATCACAGATCTGATTTCACAAGCGGCGGGATTTTGAATCAACACCGACATTGTAAACAAGCACAACAAAGCGTATATGGCTGACAGCGATCTCAAAATGGCGCACGTTTCTTCTCCTTAATACAGAGCGTCTACCGCGCATGTGTGGAACTGCGATCGCAGCGCTGATAAATTGAAACGGAACTTACTTTCTGGACGTAGCTCGTAATTCGTTTTTTTAATCGAGATAAACTTTCACTACACATTTACACATTGCGCTCTGTACACCGAAATAATTTGCGAGATTGTGCACGTGACTGATATAAGTAATTTGAGATCGGCAATGCATGGTCCCCGGATAAACATAACGCAGCTACATAGCGTTAAACGTATGGGTATCAGGTTCTGATACGTCGGTATTAAAGCAAAGTAGGTTGAAGAAATGGATTAGAATTTCTTTAAAACTGCTGCCCGAGTAGAGAAATATTTACTTTTAGCAGCTCGTTACTAGCGTTCTCAAGATTTAATGCCGCAAAAATCTGTAAAATCTCGAACTAATCACTTGACTGTGCGACACTGAACTTCATTAACTATGCTCTTACGCTATGCAGCCTACTCTGGAGTAATTTTTTCATCTGCTCTAGTGGCTTAATGCGTAACACGGGAAGCTGCTATCCCAAAGGTCATGAGTTTGATTCCTGTCATTGAGTAAATGTTTTTATTGATATTTTTTTCATTCCAGACGAAGTGCCGCGATACGTGAACGAGACTCGAACCCGGAAACTATCTTTCACTTGAAATCCAGTATCATAACCACTACGCTAGAGAGGTACTCTGTAATATGTCCCTTTGTTTTTCGTGTTATGCTCTCGAATTGTCGATAAATTAGCCAGTGGCGTACTGGCACCTCAGAAACTTATAGACGTTACTTTGAAATTTCAATAAACAGGCCATAAGTCTCCTTCCTCAAATTACTTATTTAAGTAATCTACATATTCTGTGAAAATATTTTGGTATAGTTAATTAACCCCTGTATAAGAAGGATGCATTAGGATAAACTAATAGTTAGATTTCTAAAAAATAAATCACGATGAAACGATGGTTATTATTTCCACGTTCTTCGCATTACTAAGAGATAAAATTTGACATATTCCACGCATTCGGCTTTTTTTTATCTGTTCTGCAAGCAAAGTGTTCTTACAAAGCTCTTTAGAACTTAGTCCCTTATAAACAGAAGGAAAATACGAATACGCTACGCTAAAGCAATAGTCAAATTTTTAAAAAGCTGTTTCTGTGAGTTTGTCATTGAAATTGTCTTTCCATGGCCAATAGTAAAATAAAAGAGCCTTAGAACGAGCGAGGGCTTAGCTTGTATTTTAAATCTGAAACCCATAAGGGGAAATATCTCTGAATATAAAATATCTCTTGTAAATTTATTACTGTTTATCAGTTATTAAAAATTCATTTAGAATGAAAAGGCCATTAGAACTAATTCCCAAAACATTTAAAATGTATATTTCGTTGTCAAAAACATCTTAAACATATGCTATTTTAATCAGAATATTTTTGAGAGAATCAAAATTTTCAAAACTGTTCCATATAACGGTAGTTGGAAGCGTGGGGATTTTCTTGAAAATGTTGGTGTCCAATCCTTGGAAGATACTGAACTTACAAATATCAGGTTTGGCATTTCGTATCCAATTTATGCTGTACACACACACACACGCGCGCGCGCACACCTCTTTCTTATTTTGTTTTTTAATTTCGGGCACTCTAAAACATGTATTTTTTGTGAAATCTCGGTATGGAAATTTTTGGGTAAACTACAATCCCTTCTTTATAGCTATTTAGATTGTACATACATGTTAATAGCATGGTTCAAGTCTAATTATATAATTTTGAACGGTGGTGTAGAAAGTAATTCAAGTATAACGTTTAATTATAAAATTATAAGAAGCCAAAAAACCTTGGAATATATTTTGAAGAGAAGCAACATTTTTAGGAAGGAAATCCGAAACGGTGAGATGAAATTAGCCAGAATTTTGCAATTGAACTTAAAAATACCATTAACTACAGTTTCAACATATGATAGCGTTATAAATGTATCCATGGTAACTTAGAGCGCTAATATTCGGGCCAGTCCAGTGCAGGATGTTCATATAAGGAGTTTATTAAGGAACACATGAAAATGTTTGCTACGTTATACAGGAGCAGATAAAACTACTCCGACTATGGCCCTCCTGGTCACGACAGGAATTTGCCTATAGATATTTTAATTAGAGTTAAGGGAGCAACATTTTGGGAATAACTCCATGGCACGGCAGCTCTCATGGAACCTTGGCCTACCGCCCGGCCGCTGCGTCCCCCATCTCGGTCCATGACAGACGTCATGAATGGGGTGGAGTATTGGAGGGTGAGACGTGGTCAGCACCTTGAACCCCCCCCCGGCCGGTTAATGCGGCCCTCATGACCAGGAGCCGTGCTTCTCCATGTAGCTCTTCAATTAGCCTCCCAGGGAGCTCACGAGGCTGAGTGCACCCAGGACCATGACTCCCAGCGGGGGAAAAATCGCCACGCCGGTACCGGGAATCAAACCCAGGTCTCCCGCGTGGTAAGCAGCAGCACTAATTAATTGGGTATAGCTCCACAAATAATTGGAAAAAGAGTTTAAAATATACTGAAGTTAAGCAAAGTTTTGAAATTAAGTTGGCAAGAGTGTATAATTTATTTAATACCATCAACGAAAGACTTAGGCATATTCAACCTACTAAAGGCCTTTTTCATTACATCAGTGGGCACGGACATTATAAAACGTAATCGTAAAATATTAACAAACCATCAAACGATAATTGTACTATCGTAACAAAGAAGATACATTTGAACACGCCCAATTGTTAAAATTAATACCAATGGTATACTTGTACTTATTCACATTTTTTTGGTTTGACGAAATGAATTTTATGTATGTTTATTTAATTGTATTTAGATTTTAAGTAAAATAGTTAAATACAAAGTAAATCTTTTAAATTGCAGATAAAACGATTTATAACTCATTTTAATATATTCTAAAGTTGTGTTTGAATGTCCACGATACGAAGATCAAAAAACTGAATTACGAACCTAGTTCATTTGGCACAATAATGCGATATATTAAGAAACAAAGTCTTTTATAGTTTCCTAGATAAATAACATAATTAGTAACATTTCCTAGAAAGAGAGGAAGATAATAACGAAGAATTAAGAAGATCCGAAATAATTCGAAACCAGTTACCCTTAAATCTAGTAACCTGACCCTGATGGGAACTATAATTTACCAAAAACAACACCATTGTAAGAGGAAGTAGATAGTGAAATGTGGTGGAAGAGCAAGTAGTAGACGAAATAAGAATTAAAATATAGAAACATAAGCGAGTATTACTGTATTTTATTAGGAAGATAATTACGGAGTGAATGGAGGAGGGACATTTTGAGAGGGGAGACTAAGAAACGCATGCTGATTATAAATGGTGCCTAGAGGTTGACGAAATATGATGTGAAGCAGAGAGAGGTGTAGAAGAAGGTGCCGGTGTAGAGAAGAGTGACAGAGGGAAGTAAAGAGCGAGTGAAAGCAGGAAATGGAGGATTACGGGAATCAAGAGGCGAAACAGTACTGGCTAGGGGGAAGGAAATTTAAAGAGAAAGTGTTCGTTAAGTGGTAAATAGTGTTAAAAGGAAAACATAAGTGTGTTTGGTGTATATAGTACAATAAGGATGTAAAAACGTTATAATTATTAAACATATGTGTTAAAGAAGGTGATATTTGAATTAAGGCCAATACGATTAAAGTGAAAGAATATTAATTTAAGCATGAATTACGTGTAATGCAGACGAGTGAAGTGAACTGTCTATAATGCGTAAAATTAAAGAATCGATTTTTATACATTAAATTAGAAGTTAAATGTTGGACATATAATACGTTGATATACAACTTTGTAAATTAAAATATTTAATTTGCATGAAGGGATTTAAGAATTATATATTTGAGAGAAGGGCTAAGAGATACTGATATATTAAATAACTGGGGTTAGTTGCTGTTAATAATAATTCATTGTAATGACCAGTTACTATAAATAAATTGTGCCAGTTGCCATTCTGCTGGATACCAGTAGTATAGGTTACTAGTTCTTGCTAAATAGTTTGATAGGCCGTGCTTAATTACCTCTAATTTGTGTTAGTGGATTCCAATAATTGTGTTACCTTTATATATATAATTCTTATGGAAACTTATTTACTTACTCATATTCTACGTTACTTAATGCTGGTTTGGGTTTAAATTAGTTATTAATTTTTAATTTTTAAAAAAATTGTAATATGGTAAATAAATTATAAAGTTTTCAATGCGCCTAATGATATGGGGAAATAGATGCCAAGGTGTTGTTTTACATTTATGTTTTTGTGAATATGTGCTGGGAAAAATAAAAATATTGTCACGAGGAATTACTGAGAAAGTTGCAGGGAAGTGGTACGGCTTGGGATTGGGCAGTCAAGTCTTACAACAGAGCGAACAGTAGCTCGCTATCTATAAGTACCATGTTATATTATAAAGCACGCAGACTGTAAGCGGCAGAGAAAACAAAAATCTGATGTGTTACACTCACATGACTTTCTCCGCAACAAATTACTCTTAAAAAGCTTATACTTCTATTTACTTCATGTTACTCAGACTAAAATAGCAGAAATAGTCTTATTACTTGATTCCTTGATGCTATGTTTGCTTTGTTTCTTGCTGGTTGCCATGTCAATAAAGTTCCTTTGTTTGTATGGAAGCTGTTGACAAATTCCTATATGAGCAAAGTATAAGTTTTTCATAGCAGAAACCAAAAACAAGGAATGACTCAAAAACGATGACTCCACGAAAAAAATGTATATAACATAAATTACGTGTTTTAACGCGCTCTACATTTTTTGTGTAGTAAGTTTTTGTCCATCTCTAACGGTTTAGCAGTTATTCAAAATTACGTAAAATTCATCCAGAATAAAGTACCTATTCAAGGGCTATTCCCAGAAAATTCAAGATATACATTTTATTTGTCAGGTAAATATCTTTAATATACGATATTTAAATCAAAATCGTTAGTCATTTTTGGAAAATCAATAATTTCGAAAAAAGTTCCATGTAAAGGGTAATTTGGGGTGGGGGGATTGTTTTTCAAAATTTTCGTGTCGCACCCCTGGAAGATACTAAACATAACTACTAAGTTTGGTATTTTACCAACTTTTCGTTTTTGAGTTATCGTGTTCACAGACACACACACACACACGGATCTTTTTGTGAAAATGCTTTTTTTTGGGTACAGGGAACCCTAAAACATATATTTCCGTTGAAATCTCGGTATCGAATTTTTGGGTGAAGTGCACTAACTTTCTCTATACACTATGTACATAGTGGTATAGACTTCTGGAGTTTTTAGCAAGGCAACAAACGACTTCAAGCCAAGTAATGTGGAACATTTATCCATAATATACATACATGTTCATTACTCATATTGCTTCTGTCATTTACATAGGCCAAATAGGAAAATACTGTAGCTTGCGTTGTTTCCGTTATGGTAGATCTTGACTGCAAAATATAGAAAGGTACTGTTTTTTGTGTTCCAACAAAAAGAGACACGGAAGCTGCAGAACATGTACACCGAATCCGAATTCAACTTCACTGTGATTCGTCATTGCAGGGAAAGAAGGCAGCACGGAAAGGGGAGATGTACTTCCCATTCTTCTTATCTCTTTCGACTTTTCCTCTACGCTTAGGAATGCTAGCAACTACAGCTGTTTACCAATGATAGAACTACTTTTGGGAGAGATTTCCATTATCTTTATTCTTGGAAGCTTTAGCAAGTATACCTTGTAGGAGAGTTTGTTTATAACAACAAATACTTTTCAGTATTTTGCACAGAACAATGTCTAGATAGACATTTTAAGTTTTTGTTGTTTTTACTTTCTCTGTTACGTATGTTTCAACGCACATAGAAGATAGAGAAGGTTTTGTATTCCACCCAAAATACCATAACTGAAAATATGTTCTGAGGTCCCCTGAATAAAACCCTTTTCAGAAAAATGTCCACGCGCCCGCGCATGTGTGTATGTCTGTGCCCGGGAACAATACTGAAAAACAGAAAATCCGTATTGGTATTTAGGTTCAGTATTTTCTAAGGATTCCAAGCGCTCGTATGTGGAACAAAACGGCGTCTGAGGGATTGTCTCAGAAACGTATGGTTTCCCCCGCCATTCATTCCACCTATTGCTCCATCATCACTTTTACTGTCATCCATTTTTCTTGCCGACCACTCGTTCCAGGTTTTAAGGTTGCGACACAAAGATTTGCAGTAATATTTCCCCACCTCCAACCAGGCCTTATTGGCACATTTTCGAAAAATTTGATTTTCACTTTTATGGATCTAACGATTAGATTAAAATACCATATATTTAAGCTACTTTGATGACAAATGAAGTTTTTCTTTTTCTGGGAATATGCTCTGAACCCCTCTTCATTCTGAATAGTTTTGAATAACTGGTAAACCGTACCACATAAGATTTTGTCTATCTCTACTACATAAAAATGCAATTTTTGTAGAGTTAAGCATTGCCGAATATCCCTGCATTAGCTTCAGTTGTTACATGTTTGTGTTTCTTTCTGTTGGTCAAGCGGAATTTCAAAGTTCTCAGGTAGCGAATAGCTATTTATAGTTTTGATTTTCGCTTGAACTTATTGTATTCTGCTAGTCGCGTAGTATCTACATGGAAATGTGTAATTGAAGTACTTCTAAAATGTTTATCTCAGTAAATAGAGCCTTTCAAGATAAGTTTGGTGAACATTTGATAGGAAGTCTTGTGTTCCATTCACATACCACTGCACGGTTATTTCGTGTGCATTGTGAACACAGTTTTTACGAAGATAAAGAAAGTTCTCGGATCGCCACGGGTTTTTTGTGTCCACGGGTGCACATTGTGCTAGAGAAAGTAAAAAGAACAACTAATACACCAAAGTTGTTACACGTTAAAGTATCATGTATCAAAATATCTCTATCCATATTCCTAACATGTATAACGGAGTGTTGTTGGTCATAGATTCAGGTATGTTATAGTTTTAGTTTTGATGTTCTTTTGCTCCAGTAATTCTATTTGTTTGAACTGTTCTTGAATTTATCACGTTGTTCATGTGTGCAAGAGATATCCAATTTTGTACCCAAGTATTCATATTATACACATTCCATCTATATTCAAATTTTGTTTCTCATCCTATGCATAAACATTCAGTTTTCCCAATTTATGGAGAACCCAATTTTTTGTATTTTCATGAATTCTGTGATGATATTCTCGATATGAATTTTTTGAAATCACTACCCTGTCATCTGTATAATGTAAAATAAAAAATATTGTATTTAAATTCATAAGTATATTGAACGCATAATTTGTAAGCTTAATTGTACTTCGAAGCACTGTTACACATTTGTTAGTCTGTTCTGCGTAAGTTTTACCCTCTCTTTTATCTGTTACGTCACCTCTCATTGGTTGCCGTAGTGGAATAGATGAGTATTCTTCGTCTTAAACCTGCCTTTTAGATGACAAAAAGCCTATCATGACGGAAATTAAATTAAATTGATTTTATCCCATCCTGTACACTTTAAGTATACATTTCATGTATCTTATGAAACAACAAAAATCTTATGTCCACCATTCACATGACTTTCTCTATATCCCTGCAAAAAATTATTCTTAAAAAGCTTATACTTCTATTTACTTTATGCTAATCAGAAAAAAATAGCAGAAATAGTCTTATTACTCGCTTCCTTGTAAGTAGAAGCGAAATAAGGGACAACCATAGGTTAAAGTGATAGTCAAAAGCTGGTTGCTATGTCAATGAAGCTCCTTTGTTTATATGGATAGGAGTTGACAAGTTCCTGTATGAGAAAAGTGTACGCTTTTCATAACAGAAACCAAAAATAAGGAATGTGTCAAAAACGACGAACTCCACGAAAAAAATGTATATAACATAAATTGTGCTCTATATTTTTTGTGTAGTAAGTTTTTGTCCATCTCTTACGGTTTAGCAGTTATTCAAAATTCAGTAAAATTCATCCAGAATAAACTACTCTTCAGAGGCTATTCCCAGAAAATTCAAGATACACATTTTATTTGTCAGGTAAATATCTTTAATATACGAAATTTTAATCAAAATCGTTAGTCATTTTTGAGAAAATCAACATTTTCGAAAACAAATCCATGTAAAGGGTAGTTTGGGGTGGGGGGATTTTTCTAAAAAGCTTAGTGTCACATCCCTGAAAGATACTAAACTTAAATACCAAGTTTGGTATTTTACCGACTTTTCGTTTTTGAGTTATCGTGTTCACAGACACACGGACACAGACACACACACACACACACACACACACACACACACACACACACACACACGGACCTTTTTGTGAAAATGCTTTTTCTGGACATTGGGGTCCTTAAACCATATTTTTCCGGTGAAATCTCGGTATCGAATTTTTGGGTGGAGTGCAATACCTTCTCTATACACTATGTACATAGTGCGTGTAGAGAAAGTAAAATGAATCTTTATTTAATCGTGAAATAAGGTAAGTCACCTTACTTCATAATAAATAATTTTAACTCCTTTGGCAGCTCCCCCTTCTTTAAATAATGAAGATTCCTTCCTTAATAAGTCCTTCGACTTGCCGGGTAGCAGACTAAGTACAGTTTTTTTTAATCATAATCTAAAGCTTCTTTAATCCGCCTGTGTAGTGTGGTGGTAAGGTGTCTGCCTCACTTTCAACAGTTCACAAGTTCCAAACTCGCCTAGAGTGAGTAGCCTGGGTAAAGTTTTTCCGTAGTTTTCGCTTAATCTGAGGGTACGAATGTTGAGTAACTTTAAGCTCCATGCTCTGCTGACCTGTTTGGACTCCGAAGCCAGCAGAACATCATCGCTTCTCCTCCTGCTCAGGTTGAGGGGCACGCACAGCAGCGGATCTTCGAGAGTCGACCAACTGGAAGACGTCCCGAAGGTTCGTTGACCATTACCGCAATATAAACAGATACAGTAAGCATTTTTCGTCCATATCTCTCCTAATTTCCATCTTTTATTTCCTTTCTGTTATCACCTTCATTCCCTAGGCTGCAGTCAGGTCTCAAGGCTGTCAGCTTAGACACAACCTTTTACACGCTCACGAACATAGTGCGGCAGCATCCTATCTTTCTTTTACTAACGCGGGTGCACATGCGGGACCGCACAAAGCTCAACGCACGATTATCTCAACAATCTACGTGTTATAACGTGGAGGTTTTTTTTTTTGTTGAGGAGGCGGAAAGTTCCAAATATCCTCCCAGTCATTGCACCTCGGCTGGGGGTCCAATGCGTAATATATTTTCCCCTCCAAGGTAAAAAAGAAAAAAAAAAAAAGAAAAAAAAAAGGAAAAACAAAAAAGTTCCATGGACCCCAATATCATTTGAGTGTCATTTCACCAAATTCATTCATTGTCCAATATGACCAGGTTAAAAGATATTAAACTACAAAAAAAGTTTTGGTTGAACACCCAAACAAAAGAAAATCTGGCAGTGGTTGAAAGCCTTTCAGTTCGCGCACCAAGTGGGTATTATATAAACAGTGAGTGCTGATTTTGATCAATAACTTGGCGACTGTTACTACCAGTTGATACTCGTGCTCCGTGTTGCATCATGTACAATATATCACTTCTTTTTTCTTTCCTTCTACACATAAGAGATGGAAGGCGTTTTTAAACTCTATGCAAAAAATGTATACACTCAGTTGCTTTAAATTCTAATAACATGAAGCGCTCCATTCACAATACTTTCTGTAAAAAACTGTTAAAAAGCTTTTTACTCTATCTACTTCATGTGAATTGAGATAAATATTGGCAGACATTGTTTTAATAACTTTCCTCCTTGTAGGTAAATATTTTTTTTTTATTTATGGACGCTCTTTAACTGTTGTGATTCTCAGTGTCCCATTCTAAATTGGTCGTGAAAGACCGCTTTTAATTTCGCTCAGAGGCCTCTCTACCAGGTTATTTTACGTGCCGTAAGTCTACGACACGGGACCCACGGCTTTACTTCTCTTCCGAAGGAAACCATGCTAAGGATTTTTACACTCGAAAAAATCCATCGCCAGGTTTGAACCCGTGACCTTGGATATATGAAATTAGCATGGTAACCATTACACCACGGATGGCGATAAATGGAAAAGAAATAAGAAAATGCAGGCTAAATCGATAATATCCTTTAAAAACCGGTCGCTATGTGAAACAATTGAAATTCCAATATCTTTTTTTGCCAGGAATAAACAAACGAGAAACAAGAAGAAATATGTCTTCCCATTTGAGAAAAGTTTTAGTGGCTAGAATTTAAACCAATAATCCGGAATATCTCAAAAAAATTAACTCTACAAAAAATATATGACATAAATTATGTGTTTTAATGAGATCTACAAATTTTGTGAAGTAAGTTTTTGTATATCTCTTGCGGTTTGCCAGTTATACAAAACTTATCCAGAGTAAAGAGGTCCTCAGAGGCTATTCCCAGAAAATTCAAGATGTACATTTCGTTTGTCATAAAAACATTTTAAACATACGGTATTTTAATACAAATTGTTCGAGCCATTTTTGAAAATGAAAATTGTCGAATAATGTTCCATGTAAAGGGTAATTTGGGGTTGGGGGATTTCCTTGAAAATCTTCTTGTCTCATCCTCGAAAGATACCAAACCTAAATACCAAGTTTAGTATTTAACGATCTTTTCGTTAACGAGCTGTACTACCCACAGATACTCACACGCACATACAGACAGACGCAGACATGTTTCTAGAAATGCTTTTTTACTTTCTCTACACATACTATGTACATATTGTATAAAAGAAATATTGTATTCCACCCAAAAATTCGATAGCGAGATTTCACCAGAAGTATATGTTTTAGGACCCTCTGAGTACAAAAAAAAGCATTTTCAGAAAAAGGTCCATGTGTGTGTTTGTGTGGACAGCATAGCTCAAAAACGAAAAGACTGTTAAATACCAAACTTGGTATTTAAGTTTTGTATCTTCCAAGGATGTAACACGAAGATTTTCAAGAATATTCCCACGCACAAAACTACCATTTACATGGAAAATTTTTAAAATGTTTGATTTTCTAAAAAATGGTTGTAATGATTTTGATTAAAGTCCCGCATATTAAGGTTATTTACATCCCAAATAAAATATATATTTTGAATTTTCTAGAATATCCTCTGAAGGTCTCTTTATTCTGGATGAATTTTTCGAATTTTACTTAACTGCTAAACCGTAAGAGATAGACCAAAATTTCCAGACAGAAAATATAGATCTGGTCAAAAAACACAATTTATGTCCTTTATATTTTTGTTTGTGTAGGTAACCGTTTCCGAGATAATCCTGTTATTGGTTTTAATTGTGAAGTGCTTATATTTCTCTCAGGCACTAAATGTCCATTTTTCTTTTGTTTTGCTCCTGGCCTAGCATAGAAGCAATTTGCAATGACAATCGCATAACAACTGCTTTTAAAATATTTTACTATTAATTTAGCCCTTGTGTATTCCCTACTTATAAGGAACTAAGTAATAAGAACATTCTGCTAATGATTATCTGGAAGTTTGTAGAACAGCTCGAGAAAGTAATGTGAGTGTAACAAAATATTTTTTTTTATTCGGGGGGTTCCAAAACTTGTATTTTTAGTGAAATCTCGGTATCGAATTTTTGGGTGCAATACAATACATATTATGTGTAGAAAAAGTAATAAAGTTGTAGAATATGCCAAAACTAGATCAAAGTATAAAGTTGCGTCTATATAAAATATCAGTATGAGCTTGTTTAGATAGTTTGCTGTACTGTAAGTAAGGAAAGTTATCTGAATGTAACACGTAATATTTTTGATTCTGTGACTAATTATAATTATTGTCACAGAAACAAATCTTGACATATCTGAAATCAGTGTAGCAGCCAGAAGTTCACTCCAAGCGTAAAAAGTCTGGTTTTGCTCATCTGTATTCGATAGTCAGTGAAACAAGCGAGGAGCTGAAATTGGCATTTCTCAAGCTGTAGTTTCTATAGATTAGCTAGCGAGTTATATTGATTACCATAACAGCATTTATTAGATAGCGATACGTTGAGACCTATTTGCAACTAGAACATTATTGGTTAGAATCAGTTACTGTGGTCATGACCATAAAATTGGCTGTAAAATGATGGGAATTATCAACTCTTCAGGTTAAGAATCCGTTGCGTGCTGAGGGGATTCACAGAACTTACAGTATTTTCAGATATCGATTCATCCGAAAATAGGAACGTCTGCAAATGAGATGTATATACGTTCTCCAAACTGGGTATAGACCAGCAGGATATCGGAGTGAGCTTATTTCCTTGTCTCTTTTTAAGTAGGCCAAGCAAAACTCATAGTTTGATACTTCAACACACATTTTTTTTATTTCTTCTACCATCTTGGAGGGTCAACTAGAAAGTGACAAGACGATTTGGCATAACTAAATAATAACGAAAGTTATTAACACAAGTTACAGTCTATTTTTCAACATAATCGTCATTCATTGCTAACAAGGTATTTATTGTCACCTGATACCGGTTTTTCAATGCCAATATTGTACCCTTTCACCGCTAAAGATCTGAGCAAGATGTTACTGCCACTTTGAGGTCTTCACCGGTTGGGAAATATTTCCATCCAAAAGTTGATGTTGGTGTTTCATCCAAAGTGAAACACCGGTTTTGCTGAATTATTTTACATTTGCTTTCAACTCCTCCGTTGATGAACTCGCACTCCGGTTGTTTTCCTACTCACTGGTTCTTCGTTGATTACTCATAAAATATGCACCATTTTCTCACTGAAGATTCGTTCATTGCATTATCAATATACACTTGCGTTATTTGGCTATAAAATTCGTTTGGCTGAACATTTTGTGGATTCAAACAAACGAATAAGTTCTTTGGCGGTAGAAAAGTGTAACATCGGCAATGAAAAACCGGTACAGCGTGACATTAATATCTTGATAGAATGGAGATTTGTGTTGATAACTGTCGTTGTTATTTAGTTATGGCAAGTCGTCTGTCACTTTCCGGTTGGCCCTTGTAATAAATACTAGGTAGAGGTGTTGCACTTAACCCAAAAATTAGAGGCCGAGATTTCATTGATAACGTCCTTATTGAGTTTCCTCAATTAAAATAATTTAAAAACGTCTATTTATGTGTTGGTGAGAGCGTGTGAATAACATAACTCAAAAAAGAAAAATCTTCAGCATCTTCCAAGGAAGTAACGCGAAGATTTGCAAGGGAATCCCTCCACCCAAACTATCTATTACAAGTGACATTTCTTGAAAATATAAATGACTAAGGATTTTAATTTTTTTATAGCGATTTGGAATTTTGTTGCACAAAATGCACCATACTTTAAAACACGTAATCGTAATGCCTTGTTCTCCTAGAGTTTATCATGTTTTGAACATTATTTTCAAACATTGGGCTATTTAGCCCTCTGTTAAACCAGCCAATGTTCTGATGTTCAAATATTTTACTTTTCGGCGCAAGTATTATACACATATTAGTTAAAGAAAATATTGTATTCCACCCAAAAATTCTATGTCAAAATTTCAGCATTTCTACTAAATGGCCTGTATCTTTCAAGGGTCCGACATGAAGATTTTCAAGAGGATTTTCCCATTCAAAACATATTTGAGGTTCGGAACATTTGAGAAAAGTTATGTGATTAAAACTGAAGCAGATAAGAAATATTTCGATGTTGGTCAACTCTGAAATAAAAACTTATACTATAGCATATATAAGAGTTTTAACGAGAGTTACATTTCCATGTCGTAAATTTTGTCTATTTCTTACGGTTTAACCATTATGTTAAATTCTGACAAAGCTCATCCAGATTATAAATCTTCAAAGGATATTACTACAACATTCAAAGTATACCTTTTATTTGTACAGTAATTACTTTTAATATACGGAATTTTAATCAAAATCGTTAAGAGAAACCTTTAAGAAAAACAATTTCAAAAATTCTTCCATGTAAAGGGTAGTTTGTGGCAAGGGGCTTTACTTGAAAATCTTTGTGTCGCATCCTTGGAAGATATTAAAACATAAATACAAAGTTTGGTATTTAACAGTCTTTGCGTTTCTGAGCTATGCTGTCCATAGACAGATACACATACACATACACACAGGACCTTTCCCTAAATATGCTTTTCTTAAACTCAGGGGGGTATATGTTTCTCAACATCAAATTTTTGGGTGGAATACATGGTTCTACAAATGATTCACTCATTTTCAATGAGATGTATTTTCCAAAGTGATAAACGTACCATTATTTTTGAAATATAAAAAAATCTGATGCGTTCCATTCATATGACTTTCTCTACATCTCTACAAGAAATTATTGTTAAAAATTTACTTCATGCTAATCGAGAAAAAAAAAAAAACAAACAGAAATAGTCTTATTACTTGCTTCCCTGTAAGTAGAAGCGAAATAAGGGAGTACCATAGTTTAAGGTGATACTCAAACCTAGTTGCTAGGTGACTAATTTCCTTTGTTTGTATGGACACGAGTTGACAATTTCCTGTATGAGAAAAGCGTAAGTTTTTAAAGGTCAAACCAAAAATAAGGAATATCTAAAAAATGATATACTCACGAAAAAAATGCATATAATATAAACTGTGTGTTCTAACGTGCTGTACATTTTATATGTGGTAGGTTTTTATCCAACCCTTACGGTTTAGCAGTTAGGCAACATTTTGTAAAATTCATCCAGAATAAAGTAGTCTTCAGAGGCTATTTCCAGAAAATTTAAGATATATATTTTATTATTCAGGTAAATATATTTATTATATGATATTTTAATCAAAATTGTTTGAGCCATTTTTAAGAAAATAAAACTTTTCGAAAAAAGTTCCATGTAAAGGGTAGTTTGAGGTGGGGAATTTTTCTCAAAATCTTCGTGTCGCATCCCTGGATGATACTAAACTTAAATACCAAGTTTGGTATTTTACAGACGTTTCGTTTTTGAGTTTTCGTGTTCACGGACACACACATATACACAGACAAGCCTTTTTGTGAAAATGTTTCTTTTTGGATACAGGGGACCCTAAAACATATATTTCCGGTAAAATATCGGTATCGAATTTTTGGGTGGAGTGCAATACCTTCTCTATAGACTTTCTTCTGAAAAATGTGTTATTTTTAATAAAGATAAAGAATTTAGTAATACATTTCACAAATGTTTTAGCATTTTATTTTGTTAACTGTACTTTTGTTAAATCTACGATTTAATTCAAATTGTCAAAAAGGCTGAAGTGTTAACATTTGCATGATTTTTCTAGCGCACAGTGCGTATAGAGAAAGTAAAAAGTCAAAATCTTACCATGTTTCTCTCACATTATGAATGTTCTGTGTGTGCCTCTTGGTTAACACAACATATATCTTTGTGGTAGCCCAGTTTATTTATGGATCTTTAACTGGAATTGGTCAAATGTATGTTTCTGTAACTGCTCACGCTTTTACTATAATTATCTTTATTGTTATAACTATTCTTTCCATTGTTATCTTCCAACAGAAATACACATTCCTCATAAGCTTCATTAAAATGTTATTTAATTCAAGCCATTGCATCCAACCAAACCGAGTTTTATTCTTGCTTATTACATGAATCTATACTGTAGCATCATTCTGTTGCTCTTTTGTTGTGAAGGTACTGCACTGTTGCCAACTGTTACAGACATTGTAAACATGGTGAGTTTACAGTTCTTCTGATGTATCAATCATTGTAGAGTGTAAAATATAGCATTTTGAAAAAGAATGAATCATTTGTGATACCTACTATTATATTAATATTCTACTACTACTGTATTAAGTTGGAATTAATATAAGTCCAATAAAAGTTCTTAATCAGTTAGTTGATAAATTTATAATATTTGATGAAGGATCAAAAACTAAAATAAATTAGTTATCATTTTCAGACAAGGTTTTAGTTATTACTTTGATTGAAGGCAGAGAAGTTCTTTTATTATAAGGTGTATGATAATTTATTGCATTGAATAAGTTTAATATAATTGAGAAAATGAAAATAACAAAAATCAATGTAAAGTGCATTGTATATACAGCTTGTTAATGAACTACACCGAAATATTTTCATAACATATGTAGATTACTTAAATAAGTAATGTGAGATAGGAGACTTATGTCCTGTTTATTGAAATGTCAAACTAACGCCTATAAATTTCTGAAGTGCCAGTACTCCACTGGCTAATTTATCTACCCTTCGAGTGCGTAACACGAAAAACGAAGGGACAAATTAGAGCGTACCTCTCTAGCGTAGTGGTTATGATACAGGCTTTCAAGTGAAAGATAGTTTCCGAGTTCGGGTCTCGTTCACGTGGCACTTCGTCTGCAATGAAAAAAATCTGATGTGCACCATTCACATGACTTTCTCCATATCCCTGCAACAAATAATTCTTAAAAAGCTTATACTTCTATTTACTTTATGCTAATCAGAAAAAATTAGCAGAAATAGTCTTATTACTCGCTTCCTTGTAAGTAGAAGCGAAATAAGGGACAACCGTAGGTTAAAGTGATAGTCAAAAGCTGGTTGCTATGTCAATGAAGTTCCTTTGTTTATATGGATAGGAGTTGACAAGTTCCTGTATGAGAAAAGTATACGTTTTTCATAGCAGAAACCAAAAATAAGGAATGTCACAAAAACGACGAACTCCACGAAAAAAATGTATATAACATAAATTGTGTGTTTTAAAGTGCTCTACATTTTTTGTGTAGTAACTTTTTGTCCATCTGTTACGGTTTAGCAGTCATTCAAAATTTAGTAAAATTCATCCAGAATAAACTACTCTTCAGAGGCTATTCCCAGAAAATTCAAGATATACATTTCATTTATCAGGTAAATATGTTTAATATCCGAAATTTTAATCAAAATCGTTACAGCCATTTATGAGAAAATCAAAATGTTCGAAAAAAGTTCCATGTAAAGGGTAGTTGGGGGTGGGGGGATTTTTCTCAAAATCTTCATGACGCATCCCTGGAAGATACTAAACTTAAATTATAAGTTTGGTATTTTACCGACTTTTCGTTTTAGAGTTATCGTGTTCACAGACACACACGGACCTTTTTGTGAAAATGCTTCTTTTGGTTATTGGGGACCCTAAAACATATATTTCCGGTGAAATCTCGGTATCGAATTTTTGGTGGAGTGCAATACTTTCTCTATACACTATGTACATAGTGCATATGGAGAAAGTAAAAAATAATAATAAAAACATTTACCTTATGACAGAAATCGAACTCATGACCTTTGGTATAGCAGCTTCACGCGTTAGGTATTAAGCCACCAGAGCAGTTGAAAAAACGCCTCCAGAGTAGACTACATGACTCAAGAACGTAGTTAATGAATGCTCAGTGTCGCACTGTCAAGTGATTATTTCGAGATTTTACAGATTTTTGCGGTATCAAATCTTGAGAACGCTAGTAACGAGCTGCTAAAAGTCGATATTTCTTATACTCGGGCAGCAGTTTTATAGACATTCTAAGCCGTTTTTCGAACCTTCTTTGCTTTAACTCCGATTTATCAGCATCTGATACCCATACGCTTAACGCTATGTAGTTGCGTTATGTTTATCCGGGGACCATGCATCGCCGATCTCAAATTACTTATATCAGTCACGTGCACAATCTCGCAAATTATTTCGGTGTAGTTCATTAATCTCTGTGTGTGTGTGTGTGCTACAAAAAGTAAAAAGTATTGAATTAGCAATCTTTCTGTTGCACTTGCACTTGGTACAGTAAAATATGACTGTTGTGCAGTACAATGTAGGTTGGTAGGAGAGAGATGCTTTGCCTAGAAATGACGAGGAGACACCCTGGGGACATTTCCCGTGGTTACAGCTTTTCCTGTCCTTAGCCTAGAGGGCAGTCACTTGACCCACTTTACCACCAACACGCACGCACTGATGACGTAGCTCAGAATGACAGTTATTCCTCTTTTCCTTTACGTGTTACACATTTCTACCGCAGCTCGACCGAACCTTGAGGGCCTTGCACTTTCCGCTTCTGTTGCATTTAGAAACTGACATTACGAGCTCTCAATTAAGTATGACATACTCCATTCACATGACATTCACTTTTTTTCTCGCCCTCCGTGGTGTCATGGCTACCATGCTAACTTCATGTACCCAAGGTCGGGCCGGTCCCCATTGCCACGCTCGCTAAGGCGTCTCGCTTTGGTGCTTCGTGGGCAGGGGATCGTGGATTCCAGTCCCGCTTTGGGCAAGGGTGCTATATGTTTGTGCAATGTGTATATGTTTGTGTAAAGGAACAGTAAAACCAGTAATTATACAGGGGGGAATGTAAATAGGGGATACAGCGCCAGAGTCCTGACCAGACTGCGGTACTGTTTAAAAAAAAAAAAGGAAGTAAAGCCGTTGATCCCTTGTCGTAGATTTACGGCACGTAAAAGAACCTCAAGCCTGATAGAGGGGCCTCTGAACAAAATTAAGCGGTCTTTCACGCCCAATTTAGAATGGGATGCTGAGAACCATAGTAGTTAAAGAGCGTCCATAAATAACACGCCATTTACATTTTTTACATGACTTTTTCTACCTTTCTCTCTCTCTTTCTCTATCTCTTTCTCTTTGTAGCTTAACATCCTTTAACCTGGTTGGTCATATGGGACTATGAATAACATTTATGAAATCTCGGGGTCCATGGTCCTTAAAATTTCTCGACATTCTTCTTAGGATAGGGGAAAACCCCGAAAAAATCTTTATCCGGTTAACTCACTTTAAGCGAGATTCGAACTCTCGACCTGTTGAATATGAGACAAGACACGCTGCCACCACATTACCCAGGCGGGCATCTACATCTCTGTAAAATTCTTTTTAAATTAGCTTATTCTTCTATCTACTTCATGCTAATCGACATAAACATTAGCAGAAACGGTCTTATTACTTAGTTATTTATAAGTAGAAGGGAAATAGGGGAATACACTAGACTAAACCGACAGTCAAATGTTTTAAAACGTGTTGCTATGGGATTGAAACACATGGCCAACTCCACAAGAAAAAAGTTTATGAAATAAATTTTGTGTTTCAACAAAATCAACAATGTTAGTGTAGTAAGTTTTTTTCTATCGCTTACGGTTTATTAGCCAGAATAAAGAGGCCTTTAGAAGATGCTCCCAGAAAATTCAAGATATACATTTTATTTATCGTGTAAACATATTTAATATACGGTATTTTAATCGTAATCGTTATAATCATTTTTGAGAAAATAAAAAAAATTCGACAATTTTTTCATATAAACGGTAGTTTGGTAAGGGGATTTTGCACAAAATCTCGGTGTCGTACCCTTGGAAAATAGTAAACTTATATACCAAATTGGGTATTTTACCAATTTTTCATTTTAGACCTTTTTCTAGAAAGACTTTTTTTTTTAATTCAAGGGACTCTAAATCGTAGATTTCGGTATCGAATTTTTTGATAGAATGCAATACCTTCTCTATACACTATGTACATAGTAAGTGTAAAGAAAGAAGTGAGATGAATAAACGTTGCTTGATATTGTGGGGGAAAGTAAATGCCATTGGTCGTGTTTTAGTTGGAGGATTTTAGGGCCAATTAATTTTTTTAAAATGGAAACGCACCATTTTTTTTTCTCAGCCCTCGTACAAAACTAACATCATTTGTATAGCTCACTTTGCAATTCTGTTGTACCAACGTAAATAACAACGAAAACTCTGAATGTCTGATAACAAAGAGCGAAAAGAGCGCAATCTCAACTTAAATGGTCCATCGTATATAGTTGTGAAATTGCGTAAACAAAAGTTGCTGGAAGCTTGTGGAAACCGAAGCTTCTGGCGTCTTGTCTGTTGCGTCGATGTTTCGCAATATAAGGATTCTGGTTATCGGCGTTGCACTTCCTGTGTTTACTGCATTCCAAGACCTACAGATCCGTCCCCGCACATACCTACGCTTCTGAAAACGTGAGAACAGCCACAAACATGCATGATTCTAGCTATGAGGTAAATGAGTGAATCACTGCGGCGTTGTAATTTAACCTGTATTACATGCATCAGGCACGCTCCTAGGAGTAGTGACTAACTGCTGCTCTTTGGAGCACGCCCAACCTGAAACAGTCTCATCTAGTCAGTAGCACGAGGATAATAGGCTGTCGCTATTTTATACATTCTTATAGGACTTAAGGCGTAACGTAATTAACCACGAGAGGACAGAGAATGACTTAGAACATAAAAACATCTATGCCAATAGCGGAGTTCGAACCCGCGGTCAATTCGCGGCAGAACTTCAACGCCAAAAGCGCAAATGAGCTGAGCTCGCGGTGACGTCATCATTTTTATTTTAAGGTATTTGGCGTTAAAGCACGCTGTGTTGAAATTATTTTAAACCTTTACTTTTCACTTCAGCCCACAGGTATGGTATTCAGTAGCTTTTAAGCTGGAAAGTCTTTTCAAAATATGGAAGACTACTCTGGAAACTTAATTTCCAGAAAGTAAAGGTCAGGTATTGCCATTTGTGTTACTGCTAATTAATCGAGTTAGACACGCGCTTAATCATTCCCTCTGCCACCAAACGACTTCATTACTGGACGAGATTACATCAGGATTTCCCACTGTTGCACTGTTGGGGCTCAGTAGGGCTGGGGAAGCTATTTTTCATCCTTTAATATTTTCATAACTTCATTTACTTCATTAGCACCGGGGAGCTGAGTCTGTTTTTTGCATCACGTTCTACTGGTTTAGATAAAATGGCTTGTAACTTAGGAAATACATTTTGTTGTTTTAGGCGTTTGAGAATGGAAAACTCTTCTGTTAGCGTTGCACTGCAAAGTGAATAACAATTAGCTGTACATAAAAGAATGCAGTACATTACATTATTAGAATATATTGAAACAGAAAGAGTGTATTATTCTCTACATATACTATGTACATAGTGCATAGAGAAAATGTTGCACTCCATCCAAAAAATCAATACCGATATTTCACCGGAAATATATGTTTTAGAGTCCCCTGTATCCCAAAAAATCTTATGTATTCCATTCACATGACTTTCTCTACATCCCTGCAACAAATTATTGTTAAAAAGCATATGTTATTATTTACTTCATCCAATCGAGAAAAAATAAGCAGAAATAGTCTTATTACTTGCTTCCTTATAAGTAGGAGCGAAATAAGGAATAAGTTAAAGTGACAGTCAAAAGCTGGTTGCTATGTGACTGAAGTTCCTTTGTTTGTATAGACAGGAGTTGGCAAATTCTCGTATGAGAAAAGTATAAGTTTTTCAAAACTGAAACAAAAAACAAGGAATATCTCAAAAACGATCAACTGCACGAAAAAAATGAGTGTAACACAAATTTGTGTTTTAATGTGTTTTACATCTTTTATGTGGTAAGTTTTTGTCTATCTCTTACGGTTTACCAGTTATGCAAAATTCCTCAAGAATAAAGAAGTGTTCAGAGGCTATTCAAGATATACATTTTATTTGTCAAGTAAATATCTGTAATACACGATAAGTTAATCAAAATCGTAGGAGCCATTTTTTAGAAAACACAAATTTTCGAAAAAGGTTCCATGTAAAGGGTAATTGGGGGTGGGGGATTTTCTTGAAAATCTTCGTGTCGCATCCTAGGAAGATACCAAAACTAAATACCAAATTTGGTTTTTAACGGACTTTTCGTTTTTGAGCTATGCTATCCAAAAACACAAAAAACGCGCACACACATTTACACATGGACCTTTTTGTAAAAATGCTTTTTTTTACTTCAGGATGACCCAAAACATTTATTTCCGGTAAAATCTCGGTATCGAATTTTTGGGTGGAATACAATACCTTCTATATACACTATGTACATAGTTCGTATAGAGAAAGTAAAAAGCATTTTCAGAAAAAAGTCCCTGTGTGCCCGTGTGTCCGTGTGCCCGTGTGTCTGTGTGTCTGTGTGCGTGTGTCCGTGTGTCTGTGAAACTCGGTAAAATAACAAAACTTGGTATTTATGGTTAGTATCTTCCAGGGATGCGACACGAAGATTTTGAGAAAAATCTCCCCACCTCAAACTACTCTTTACATGAAACTTTTTTCGAAAATTTTGATTTTCTACAAAATGGCTCTGACGATTTTGATTAAGATAACGTATATTAAAGATATTTACCTGACAAATAAAATTTTTATCTTGAATTTTCTGCGAATAGGCTCTGAAGACTACTTTATTCGGCGTTAATTTTTACGGAATTTTACATAACTGCTGAACCGTAAGAGATGGACAAAAACTTACCACACAACAAATGTAGAGCACTTTAAAAAACACAATTTATATTATACACATTTTTTCGTGTAGTTGATTGTTTTAGAAATATTCCTTGTTTTTGGTTTCAGCTATGAAAAACTTTTCTCCTACAGAAATTTGTCAACTCCTGTTTATGCAAACAAAGGAACTTCAGTCACATAGCAACCATGTTTTGACTAATATTTTAACCTATGGTACTCCCTTATTTTGCTTCTACTTGCATGGGGGCAAGTAATAAGTCTATTTCTGCTAATTTTTTCTCCATTAGCATGAAGTAAATACAAGCATGAGCTTTTTAACAATAAAGTGTTGCAGAGGTGTAGAGAAAGTCTTGTGAATGGAACATATCAGATTATGACAAAACTGTATGTAGCGACGGTCGAGAAATGTGTTCAGCAAAGATTAAAATCCCTATCGCACCGATCATAATTCTACTAAATTCATACTTCATTATCTCGAATTAAATATTTTACAAATATGTGTACCTAATGATAATAATATTAATCAAAATTATATATTTAAAGTAAAACTATCACATGTTCCATTCACAATATTTTCGCTACATTTCTGTAAAATTATCCTTAAAAATATTTCTCTTCTATCTGATTTATGATAATGGGGATAAACCCTAATGGAAATGGTCTTATTAATGGAAATAAAGAAATGCATATGCTAAAACGACAGTAAAATATTTTAAAATCTGATTTTCATGTAGTCTTAATGCTTTATATTTGCATGGCCAGGAACTTACATATTCCTGCATGAGAAAAATTTAAATACAGGGTTACTACAAAAGAAATAGACAACTTCAACTGCCTGTAAAACAAAAACTATTAGAGATAGCAACCTAATTATTTTGGAGGTATATTGAGAAGCTCTCAAAGTTTCGTTTGTTACTATGGTGACGCTGTAGTGTTTTGTTTGTTGTTGCAGAAGCTGAAATGGCGGAAAATCCTGTGGAAAAGGCATATTGCGTGTTGGAATTTGATAGAACGCAATCAGCAACTGTTGTCCAACGACATTTTAGAACATGTTACGACAAAACGCCACCGACTAGACAGTCAATCTAGGACTGGTATAGAAAATTCGAGACAACGGGATGTTTGTGCAAAGGGAAGAGCTCGGGAAGACCAAGAGTTTCGGAAGAAAACGTTGAACGTGTTCGTTCTGTCTACATAAGAAGCCCACAGAAATCGGCATGTAGGGCAAGCATGCAATTACAAATTCCACAGCAAAGTGTATGGAAAATCTTGCGGAAGCGACTGCACATGATGCCTTATAGATTACAGATGTTGCAGTTTCTGAGTGAAGAAGATAAGGTCATACGGCGTGACTTTTGCATCGACATGTTGCGACATGATGAAGACGATGCTGGTTTTTGTGAGCGCATCATTTCATTTTTGTGGAAACGTGTTCTAAAATATCGTTGGACAACAGTTGCTGATTGCGTTCTAGCAAATTCCAACATGCAATATGCCTTTTCCACAGGATTTTCCACCATTTCAGCTTCTGCAACAACAAACAAAACACTACAGCGTTATCAATAGTAACAAACGAAACTTTGAGAGTTTCTCAACATACCTCCAAAATAATTAGGTTGCTATCTTTAATAGTTTTTGTTTTACGGCAGTTGAAGTTGTCTATTTCTTTTGTAGTAACTCTGTATTTTAAAATGGAAAGCAATAACAAAGAGTTTCTCGAAAATGGTTAACTCCACATGCGCATATGTGTGTAAAGTGTGTGCTTTAACGAGAACTACATTTTTGTGCATTAACTTTTTGTCTATTTCGTAAGATTTGCAACTTATGCAAAGATCAATTTCCATAAAATTCGAGATATATATTTGGTCACAAGTATCTCTAGTATATGCGGTATTTTAGAGCCACTTTTGAGAAAATAAAGCTTTGAACGATATTTTCCATTTGAAGGATTGGTTAGGGTCAGATCAATTTCTTGAAAATGTTTGTGTCGCTTCCTTTGAAGATACTGAACTTAAACACCAAGCTTGGTATTTAACCGACTTTTCCTTATTGATTTATCGTTCACACACAAACAACTGACACACGAATACACATACACTAATCGAACATTTTTACTTTCTCTACACGTACTACGTACATAGTGTATTGAGAAGGTATTGTAATGCACCCAAAATTCGATACCGAGATTTCACCGGAAATATATGTTTTTGGTCCACCTGAATCCAAAAAGAAGCAGTTTTAGAAAAACGTCCGTGTGTGTCTGTCTGTCCTTGTGTAGGTGTGTGTGGGTCTGTGGGCAGCATAGCTCAAAAACGAAAAGACCATTATGTGACACGAGAATTTTTAAGAAAATCCCCTACCCCAAACTACCCTTTACATGGAAAAAATTCCCAAAATTTTGTCTTTGTAAAAAATTGCTGTAACGATTGTGATTAAGATCTCTTATATTTAAGATATTTACATGACAAATAAAATATACATCTTGAATTTTTTGGCAATAGCCTATAAAGACCTCTTTATTCTGGATGATTTTTATTGAATTTTGCATAACTAGTAAAGCATAAGAGAGAGACAAAAACTTACTTCACAAAAAATGTACATGACAATAAAACAACAATTTATATTATACATTTTTTTTTCGTGGAGTTTACCGTTTTGAGCAATTGGTTGTTATTGCTTTCAAGTTTATAAAACATACTTTTGTCATACAGAAATTTTTCAACTCCTGCCAATACAAACAAAGGAACTTCAGTCACATAGCAACCAACTTTTGACTATCACTTTAACCTATGGTACTCCCTTAATTCGCCTCTACTTACTCTACAAGGAAGCAAGTAATAAGACTATTTCTTTTAATTTTTTCTAGATTAGTATGAAGTAAATAGAAGTATAAGTTTTTAACAATAATTTGTTGCAAGATGTAGAGAGAGTCATGTGAATGCAACACATCAGATTTTTTCTAGAATTTTTATTAATCAAATAAACATACATTTGTATAATCTTGGTTTCGCATTATTGGATGGAATGCAATACCTTCATTCACATGTAATATGTACTACTTAGAAAAAATAAAGATGGGGAAAACTGCTGAAACAGGTAGTCCAAACAAATCGTTCGTTTGGTTGTAACGTGTTTGATTCACTTTCCATAGTTCTGTGTTAGAATTTTGGGTAGGGTGTATAGTACAGATAAGTGTTTTTATTTTTGTGGAAAATTTCCTTATCTATGAGTCTCGGGCTTGAATGAGCATCAGTTCAGCTATTTCATTCTTTGCCCGTTCTTCTTCTTCTTTCAGGATAGAGGACGTTAAAAAACCGCTCTTTGAGTTTTATGTTTTCCGCATACCCAAGTGCAAAAAAAGTTGCCGCATCAACGATTTTCAAAGGGGCAATGCTGCTAAACGTCTCCAAATAGTGCAGGTTTTGTGTACCTTGGAGACGACATATTGGGTCCGTTTATTCAGATCTTAGGCAAATGGGCAGTTATATTTTCAATTCCACTAGAGTGAGCTGAATATTGAGAAACCTTCTAAAGTACTCCCAATTTAGTTATCTCCAAATTTCTGGTTTTAGCAGATATTACATCATATCCTGAATCCTATAGGATTTAAAAAGAAAATCTCGACATTATGTGTCCCGGAGAAGAATAATGGTTGTGCCAGAATTCATTTTATAGGGAGACGGAACATATTTTCTCGCAAACCGTTTTCCTCTATATTGAAAATGTTCAACATGATCCAAATTTTCACTAATATTTTTCTTCAAACCTTTCATTTAAAAATATCATATAGTTTTTCCAAATAATCCTACAATTTTTACTTCCTCTAAACGTAACATGTACATAGTGTATAGAGAAGGCATTGCATTCCACCCAAAATTTCGATACCGAGATATCACCGGAAATATATGTTTTAGGGTCCCCTTTATCTAAAAAAAAAAATCATTTTCGGAAAAAGGTCCGTGTGTCTGTGTGCCTGTGAACACGATTACTCAAAAACGAAAAATTGGTAAAATACCAAACGTGGTATTTAAGTTTAGTACCTTTCAGGAATGCGACACAAAGATTTTGAGAAAAATCCCTCCACCCCAAACTACCTTTTACCCTTTCGAAAATTTTAATTTTCTTAAAAATTGCTCTTAACGATTTTGATTAAAATGTCGTACCTATATTAAAGATATTTACATGACAAATAAAATGTATATCTAGAATTTTCTGGGAATAGTCTCTGAAAACTACTTTATTCTGGATGAATTTTACGAATTGTGCATACCTGCTAAACTGTAAGAGATGGACAAAATCTTACCACACAAAAATTTAGAGCACGTTAAAATACACAATTTAAGTTATATGTGTTTTTTCGTGGATTTGCTCGTTTTTGAGATATTCCTTATTTTTGGTTTCACCCTTAAAAACTTGGCTTTTGTCATACAGGAATTTATCAACTCCTATCAATACAATCAAAATTTCAGTGACATAGCAACCAGCTTTTGACTATCACTTTAACCTATGGTAGCCCCTTATTTCGCTTCTACTAACAAGCAAACAAGTAATAAGATTATTTCTGCTAATTTGTTCTGATTAGCATAAAGTAAATAGAATAATTTGTTGCATAGATGTAGAGAAAGTAATGTGAATGGAACACATCAGATTTTTATGTATAAGTTATCAAATTTTGCAAAATCAATTTTTGAAACATATGAAAAGTAATAAGGGGTAATATAAAAGTTATAATATATGCGTAAGCTTTCACGGCCGGTGTCCATGTATTTAAAATTTAAAATTTTCGGGCTGTTTTGGCGTGGTCTGTAGGTTAAAATATTTCTACCTAACGTTTCGTCCCTGTTTGTGGGGGACATCTTCAGAGGCACTGCACTCACGTCGCTAACTTGGAAAGAATTACATCAGTGCGGGTTACAGCCAGTATATATACTCGGGCACTGGTAGGCGGGGTCAAGTGGACAGGTTCTGGCACAGCATGTTTTATCTTTGGATGACCACCGTATGCAATATGATAAGGTAGAGGTTGTAGCTACGACTAAAAATTATTTCCCCCGTTTATACAGAGAGGCCATTGAGATTTATAAGAACACCAACAACTTCAACAAAGACGAAGGACTTAAATTAAACTCCACCTGGTTCCCTATACTTTCCCAGCTCCGCAACCTCCAGGCCAAATAAACAAACCAGAACCTGTCCACTTGACCCCGCCTACCAGTGCCCGAGTATATATATTGGCTGTAACCCGCACTGATGTAATTCTTTCCGAGTTAGCGACGTGAGTGCAGTGCCTCTGAAGATGTCCCCCACAGACAGGGACGAAACGTTAGGTAGAAATATTTTAACTGAACATATTTTAACCTACAGATCACGGCAAAACAGCCCGAAAATTTTAAATTTTAAAACCATAAAAGTTATAATTTGTCATTTCTATTTGTAAACCCAGTTTAAGTAAACCTGTACTTGCATAATTTTAAAAATGCATCATGTGACTTATGTATATTAGAGCAATAGGTTTAGGCAGTAAAAGAATATTATTTAAATAACCTATAATCTATAATTTTGATAAATGGCAAAAATATCACTAATATTGTGTATAATAGCTGGTGTAAATTTCGATAAGGTATCTTACATAAAGTGGCTTTTCCAAATTTCACAAACGTATCACCTTAAAGAACGTGATACACCTGTTTCTTTATTCAAGCTTAAACTTTCTATATTCTGATCTCTTTTTAGACGACTCTTTAGTTTTCACTATTTAAGCCAAAATTATACTATCAGAAATGTAGTGTCTTAAGATTTATTAGGCCTTTGCTGTCATTCGTTTATCCGCACATGACGTAGCGAGTTCAACACGCTTCACCACTTGTAGTGGACTAGCGAACGACGAGTAGAAGGGTGGACGTCAACAGTTTCACCTTAGTGACGTAAACTCTCAATCACAGAATTTCTGCTTATAGATAATATATTCTTCCAGTTTGGAAGTAGAACTAAGCTATGCAAATTCTGCGATGGGCAGTCATTTACAACTCGCGTGAAAAGAACGAACAAAATGTGCTATTGAAAAACAACTCTGCATCGCCAGTACATCAATATGTTTACGAAGTCGACAATACATGCAGTTGAAGGTTCAATTCCGCACCTTCTCTTTGAGACAAGGTACTCGAACTATAGTGACGTCATGTATTTAAACCCAATGGCGCTAAAGGCTCAATAAATCTGAAAACCCGGTACTTGGTCATTAACGCTAATTAGCATTGTTATGATTTCTGTAGTGTGAAGTGACAAAGCTAAACGGCTTCCGTTATTCTCATTTTATCTATTGTGTACTGCTTCCTGATCTATTGTTGGCTTTCAGTGAAATAGAAATCTCTAAACATGACAAAAATAATAAATGCAGTTTTGGATTGCTGTAATTACCCAAAAAATTAAAACAATACACAAACTCTAACACGCTACATCCTTTTTAAGTATTTTCCCGTACATCTCGTGATTATTGAATCAATTACAGGATAGAACTAAACTCTAGCCATAAACATGTGAGGTTGATGGGAAATGTCTGAGTTTTGATATGACAAGCATTTTGAATATGGCTCGCATTTCCTGTTTTACTACAAAATGCCGTTTCAAATGTGATACAACTACATTTGCACAGCACCATCTAGATAAATTATACTTATACCAATGCCACCTAGAGTTTTGAAACAAATATTTGTTTATATAACTTATCGATAAGCAGTTTAAGTAATCGTAAAAATAAACATCGCTCCAGACAACGAGCTCATCTCTGTTTATCGTTTGAAGTACGCTTACATTGTAAAACGCACAATTATGAACTTCTAATGAAATACTTTGTGTTAGAAATAAGAACTCTCTATTAGAGCTAAAATTTGCCAAATTAGATATCGAACGCCACGTACCGGATAACAGTACCACTTGCGCGCGAGAGTGTGCGTCCTGATTACACACGTTGCCGTTCTTTAGCCTCACCGGTTATTCATAACCTCAATTAAAATTTTACAAAGAATGATACGAGCATCCACATTTGTAGCAATTACTAAATATCTGATAATGTTAATACCAGATTATATCCCGGACACACCTTCTTCCTGTTTTGGGGTCTCACATAGTTCATCCATACAGCGTGGCCTCCCCATCTCCATTTCAGACTCGCTGCTATGATATTTACGTATCCCATACACGTTTCCTTCGTGATATCCTTGTTGCGTTACTTGTAGTACTTTCTCCTACGTTCCAAGACTATTTATCTGACCCTAAATATTGCTTAACAGACATGTAACCGGGAAACTTGAATAAAGAGATAGAAACCAAATTTCTGCAAATCTACACTACGCCTATTTCAGAGCAGATTAGAAAGCCTTGCGCACAGTGATCTAAATGTATTCTTAGGAGCTTTCAAATGGCAGTTCATGCAGAAACATAATCATCTCTCACACATTCGGTCATCCCAGGAAATGCGGACCTCTGTTGCCGAGGTTTTGGGGAGCGGTAAATACGGTTTTTAAGTTTTACGCAAACGTTCCTTGTACACTAAGCGTCTTGTTTGTTTTACTTATGTTGGCGGCAACATATTTAATAGGTATTTACTTTTTGCTGTTTTATCGCTTTTTAGCTGCATTAATCGCATTGGTTTTATAGCTGCATATATCTTTGGTTTTAGCGGTGATGGTTTTTATTTTACACTAAATTTTATGTCTCTTTTTAACTATTTTATTTCCGCATGATTTTTATACTGAGTTTACTTTCTCTATAAGCACTATATACATAGTATATAGAGAAGGTATTGCACTCCACCCAAAAATTCGACACCAAGATTTCACCGGAAATATATGTTTTAGGGTCCCCAATATCAAAAAAAAAAAAAGAAGCATTTTCACAAAAAGGTCCGTATGTGTGTGTGTGTCCGTGTGTCTGTGAACACGATAACTCAAAAACGAAAAGTCGGTAAAATGCCAAACTAGGTATTTAAGTTTAGTATCTTTCAGGGATACGACACGAAGATTTTGAGAAAAATCCCCCCAACCCCCAACTACCCTTGACATGGAACTTTTTTGGAAAATTTTGATTTTCTCAAAAATGGCTCTAATGATTTTGATTAAAATTTCGTATATTAAACAAATTTACCTGACAAATAAAATGTATACCTTGAATTTTCTAGGAATAGCCTGTGAAGAGTAGTTTATTCTGGATGAATTTTACAGAATTTTGAATAACTGCTAAACCGTAAGAAATGGACAAAAACTTAATACACAAAAAATGTAGAGCACATTAAAACACACAATTTATGTTATATACATTTTTTTCATGGAGTTCGACATTCCCTATTTTTGGTTTCTGCTATGAAAAACATAGAGGAACTTGTCAACTCCTATCCATACAAATAAAGGAACTTCATTGACATAGCAACCAGCTTTTGACTATCACTTTAACCTATGGTAGTCCCTTATTTGGCTTCTACTTACAAGGAAGCAAGCAATAAAACTATTTCTGCTAATTTTTCTGATTAGCATAAAGTAAATAGAAGTATAAGCTTTTTAAGAATAATTTGTTTCAGGGATATAGAGAAAGTCATGTGAATGGTACACATCAGATTTTTATCTCTTGGTTTTGCTTTTGTTAGTTTATAAGGACGCCAATAACCTCGCAATTCAACGCCCTTTAGCTCTACCAATTGTAATGATCTTCATCATTATGCAGAAACAAATAAAATGATTCACGCTTAAAATAAGGAGTACTGGGTGCAAAAACAAAATTTCGATGCATTCAAAATTTTGGGCAAGTTTCAATAGAGTTCGCCCTCTAATTCACATACGAAATGTGGAATGAAAAACATATTTCTCTTCAGTAGCGTGATAGTTTTGTCATCGTTGTCATCTACTGTCGAGAGTAGGTGTATATTTTTCGAGAAACTACTGATAGTATAAACGAATGGTCACCTGCAATAGCAGGATCAAAGCGATAAGATCGATTTCATACTAGCGCGCGATCCTTCGTGAATACGCTATATCGGTTCTTCGCTTTTCAGTTCAATACAGGAGATCCATCGTAATCTATTATTAGATGCTTAGATTGGATTTATTCAGTATTTTAAGAAAAGAAAACATTTGGGCACGTTTAGTAATACATAAAACTAACAGCGATATCAGAGCGAAGTTGCTTTAACTGGTAGTAGAGTTTTTATTTTTCGGTAGCATATGGACTTTATACTTGGAGAGGGCGGACTTAAGGAAATTTGTCAACTTCTGACATGGAAATAGAACCCGAATTTCAGTCAAACAGTGACTAGCTTTTAAAATATTTAACTATCACTTTAGCCTACTGTATTCCCTTATTTCCCTTCTATTCATGTGGACCTAAATATCATTTCTGATCAGGATTAATATGAAGTAAGCAGAACAGGACACAGGAGAGGTACCCGATGGGGAGTAGACGAAATACTAGAGAGTGCAGGGTATGCAGACCATCCATGTATGATGACTCATAGATTCTCGGATATTAACGGTAAACTAAAAGATTTGGACAGGTTTGCACCCGCAGTAGAACTACACATAAACAGAAAAAAAATATGAGAATGCAGAGTAAAATACACTAAAATTAAACTAGGAAATGTGGAGATTGAAAATAATGCATTCTCTTATTTGAGTGAGGATCAGATGATGGGTAAGCTAGAATTAAAAAAAAAAAACTTTTTTTTTGTACAGTCATCGTCCCAATGGAAATCAAAACAAATATCCTTAAAATTGAAAGTTAGGCTACATAATACAGATGTAACATCTGTCTTATTATGTGGATGTGAAAGTTGGAAAGTTACTAGCTCAATTGCTAAGAAATTTCAAGTGTTTAACAATAGATGTCCGAGAATAATCATGGGGATATGATGGTCAAGGACCATTTCAAATAAGGATCTTTGGAAAATAACTTACCAACAAGAAATTGGTGAAATATAGGAAATGGAAATGTATCGGACACGTGATGAGGAGAGCCAAAACAGCTTTCGATTGGAACCCTCAAGGATCAACTAGGAGAACAGGTAGACCAAGAATTGCATGGCACAGCACAGTTAAACAAGAGCTGGAAGGAAACTAAGGTATTGTCAAAGATCAGGATACACTGGCCTGCGTTCATTAAGGCCCTATGCTTCCCAGAGAAGTGAGAGGACGACTACCACGACAACTACTAAGTAGAGCAGGATTGGCAAGGAAAGCGCAGGAGGTGCGAACTTGCCCATCACTTTCGTCCCCACTACATCCTTTCAACAGTCACGTAGAGCCAAAGAAACCGGTTCATTCAGTGTAGTGGTAGCTTACATGTGCAATACGAGTGAACGGCGAATGTTTAACTGGGACTAGGAGAACAAGTCTTTTGTTGTTCTTCAAGTACAACTGTTGCACACGTAACCTCTCCGCTTCTCTGCCAGGTGGAAGGTAAAAGGAAGGGGGGATTGTAGTGGTATAGCATTTCATACTGTGAGTGCTTACCTTACTTGCCCTGAAGTAGAGAAACTTTTACTTTCTCTATACGTACTATGCACATAGTGTATAGAGAAGGTATTGCACCCCACCAAAAAAATCGATACCGAGATTTCACCGGAAATATATGTTTTAGGGTCCCCTGTATCCAAAAAAAAGTATTTTCAGAAAAAGGTCCGCGTGTGTCCGTGAACACGATAACTCAAAAACGAAAAATCTGTAAAATACCAAACTTAGTGTTTAACTTTAGTATCTTCCAGGGATGCGACACGAAGATTTTGAGAAAAATCCCCCCACCCCAAACTACCCTTTACATGGAACTTTTTTCGAAATGTGTGATTTTATAATAAATAGCTCTAACGATTTTGATTAAAATATCATATATTAAAGATATTTACGTGACAAATAAAATGTATATTTTGAATTTTCTGAGAATAGCCTCTGAAGAATATTCTGGGTCAATTTTACGGAATTTTGCATATCTGCTAAACCCTAGGAGATGGACAAAAACTTACCACACAACAAATGTAGAGCACTTTAAAACACACAATTTATATTATATACAGTTTTTTTTCGTGGAGTTGATTGTTTTTTTTAGATAGTCCTTGTTTTTGGTTTCAGCGTTGAAAAACATACTTTTCTCATACAGGGCTTTGTAAACTCGTGTCCATACAAACAAAGGAACTTCAGTCATGTAGACACCAGCTTATGACTATCACTTTAACCTTATTTCACTTCTACTAACAAGGAAGCAAGTAAGATTATTTCTGCTAATTTTTCTGGTTTAGATGAAGTAAATGGAATAATTTGTTGCAGTGATGTAGAGAAAGTCTTGTGAATAGAACACATCAGATTTTTTAAAAATAAAATGTTACAGAGAGTTAGAGAAAACCATTTGAATGGTGTACATAAATTGTTTTTGTGTGGTGAATCGTTTCGTTTACTTCACATTTGTACCATTCACATGACTTTCTCTATATCCCTGCAACAAAGTATTCTTAAAAAGCTTATGCTTCTATTTACTTTATGCTAATCAGAAAATCTGATGTGTTCCATTCACACGACTTTCTCTATCTCTCTGTAACAAATTATTGTTAATAAGCTTATCTTTTAATTATTTCATGTTAATTGAGGAAAATTAGCAGAAATAGTCCTATTCCTTGCTTTATTGAAAATACAAGCGAAATAAGGGAGTACCATAGGTTAAAGTGAAAGCCAAAAGCTGGTTACTATGCGACAGATATTCCTTTGTTAGTGTGGACAGTAGTTGACAAATTCCTGTATGAGAAAAGTATAAGTTTCTCAAAGCTGGAACCAAGAAAAAGGAATATCTCAAAAACGATCTACTCCACGAAAAAAATGTATATAACATAAATTGTGTGTTTTAACGTGCTCTACATTTTTTGTTTGTTAAGTTTTTGTCCTTCTCTTACGGTATAGTAGTTATGCAAAATTCACCCAGAATAAAGTAGTCTTCAGAGGTTATTCCCAGAAAATTAAAAATATACATTTTATTTGTCAGGTAAATATCTTTAATATATGATATTTTAATCAAAATCGTTAGAGCCATTTTTTAGAAAACCAAAATTTTCGAAAAAAGTTCCATGTAAAGGGTAGTTTGGGGTGGGGGTATTTTTCTCAAAATCTTCGTGTCGCATCCCTGGAAGATACTAAACTTAAATACCAAGTTAGGTATTTTACCGACTTTTCGTTTTTGACTTATCGGTTCACAGACACACGGACACACACATACACACACGGACCTTTATGTGAAAATTCTTTTTTTAGATAAAGGGGACCCTAAAACATATATTTCCGGTGAAATCTCGGTATCGAATTTTTTGGTGGAGTGCAATACTTTCTCTATTTACTATGTACATAGTGCGTATAGAGAAAGTAAAAAATTAGCAGAAATAGTCTTATTGCTTTCTTCCTTGTAAGTATAAAGGAAATAAGGGGGTAGCATAGGTTAAAGCGATAGTCAAAAGCTGGTTACTATGTGTCTGAAGTTCCTTTGTATGGACATGAGTTGACAAATTCCTGTATGAGAAAAGTTAAGATTTTCGACCGTGGAAACAAAAACAAGGAATATTTAAAAAACGATCAACTCCAAGAAAAAAATGTATAGAACATAAATCGTTTGTTTTTATGTGCTGTACATTTTTTGTGTGGTAAGTTTTTGTCTCTCTCTTACGGTTTAGCAGTTATACAAAATTCCGGAAAATTCACTCAGAATAAAGTAGTCTTCATAGGTTATTCCGAGAAAATTAAAAATAAACATTTTATTTGCCAGGTAAAATCTTTAATATACGATATTTTAATCAAAATCGTTAGAGCCATTTTTTATAAAATCAGCATTTCCGAAAAAAGTTCCATGTAAAGGGTAGTTTGGGGTGGGGGTAATTTTCTCAAAATCTTCGTGACGCATCCCTGAAATATTCTAAACTTAAATACCAACTTTGGTATTTTACCGACTTTTCGTTTTTGAGTTATCGTGTTCACAGACACAGAGTCACACGGACAGAACACACACACACGAACCTTTTTCTGAAAATACTTTTTTTGGATACAGGGGACCCTAAAACATATATTTCCGGGGAAATCTCGGTATCGAATTTCTTGGTGGAGTGCAATACATTCTCTATACACTATGTACATAGTGGGTATAGAGAAAGGAAAATAAAAAAAATTGATAAATAAAGAAAGATCCTCCGATAGATCCGCAAGAGAATGTGAAACTTGGAGGGACTTCTTCGGTAACCTTTCCCCCCGGCAGTAATAAACCTTCCGAAAAAGACAACTTTTCTTTTGCGAGTTTATGACTTACAAATTCACACACACACATTCACACACACACACAGAAACACAGACGTACACATACACTCCATATCTTTCTATAAGAGGCTGTTTCGGAGGGTGCACAGTGATGCCAAATCCTCTAACTTTTTGTGGAATATATACTACCACTGGTCTACTATAGATTTGTAGAATCCAAAGAGAACGTTCAGCTGTGAAGGACAAATTTATTTTCTCAAAACATTGCGTTTAAACTGCAAATATTTTGTATCCTTACTTTTGGTGTAACGTATTTTACGATGCCGCAAACAGTGGCTTCCGTTTTATTTATCCACAGAGAAGAGAGAAAACAATAACTCCGTGATAAAAAGGTCAGTATTGCATGTTAACGGAAAAAATCTCGTTTGCGTGACCAAACACTGGAGGGCGAGGTCGTCCCGCCGGTTTACACCGGAGGATATTTGTGGAGACATCACTTTTGTTTTCTTTTTCTTTGTTTTTTGCAAAGCGACTATCATTTAAAAGTTCCGTAATAAACAGCATACAGGGACCTAAATTACAAGTACAGCCAGCTGTAAAATCTACCGAGGTTTTCGGCTTCCTGTATTTTATTTAAAACTGTCAGAATTCCTTTATCAGTACCTAATGTTTTATTATTTTGAATAAAGTGAGCGGTGAAAGGATAGGGTACAAAGTATTTTACCTACACTTGATAGATACTTGCGCGATGTGTCCGATTCCTATTAGTTTGATGTTAAAAGCCTGGCATTCAGATTCTAACCAATGAACAGATGTAAGCTTCCGTCTCGAACAAGGGAAAGTGTGAGGTAACACTAATTTTATGTGAAGTGGTTGGATGAAACTGATTAATAAATATTTTTGGTGTCTTTATGAAATAAATATTGCACAAGGATAAGAACCGCAAATGATTGTCCTTATTAAGCAAAGCTATAGCGCTGAAGGACTGGAGCTACATAGAATATCTCTACAAACAGCGCCAAACTGCACGAACTGGATTACTGGACAAGTTTGGTATTACAAACAAAAGTAAAGAACATACAAGGGAACTAAGTAACCTGCAAATTAATCAATACAATTTTAGTTATCATAAAGCAGTATTTACACATTACTTAAAATGGTTGGCAGCTCTGATTATATTCATTCCTTGTAAAATTCTGATATTAAAATTTATATAATACAATATCAGTTCAGTATTTATAGTGGAAAGGTAGCATCAGAATAAAACTTTCAATACGGTGATCGGGATATGAATTACCAATCTTCAGCTTCAATGCTGCTACTCTGCTATCTGAGCTACAATATCGACGTGACTCGAACTTTCCCGGTAAAACACAAGGTATTCTCTTGAGATAGACGCCAATATCCATTCAAACACTTTATGACTCTTCCTTTCCAACCTATGAAGAACACTTAGTAACACTGGATTGATTAGTTTTTTAACGTATCTAAAACTGCCTAGTTTCTAGTTTCTGACCTAATTCTACCACTTTATTTATTTAATTACATATAAGTATATAATATATGTAATTAAATAAATAAAGGGGAAGAATTAGAGGTACAAGTTACGGAAGTTTTGGACTGCGTTAAGCCAGCTGTCACGAAGGGTTCGTTCCCAGGCGACCGCATTTATTCCACATATCATGTGTCTTCGCGTGTGGCACCATAGTAATAAAAGTGAAATTTAAACAGAATTAAATATTTATTAAATTTCTTCCGCCTTAGAAGCAATAAATGAGTAGATTTTGGATTTTATTTAGTTCAATTTTTTATTAGGATTATAAATATAAATACAAAAAATCAAGTATTTTATTGATTATTATTTATTGGCCGTGTATTTTGGTGCATGGGTTGCGCTCTTCAGTGAAGCACCTTGTGATAGACGACATTTCTTCTTGCATCTTGCAACAACCATTACATCATAGCTTACATAGCATGGATATATTGGCAAAGAGGTAGACACACCTCTTATCAGCTGAGACAGTCGGCTGACTGTCGGGGATTACTAAGAATCTCCCCGACTTCAGTGAAAGATCTCATGTCAACTTCCTCTTGTGCTTGTCGTCGTGAGGAAGTTGTTTTGGATCGCCTGCGTATTGCTCACTGTTTTTGTACACAGAACAACCTACTCAACAGGGAACCTGTACCTTCTATTCGCTATGTAGAGCATATTTATCTTTTTGCCATGTACTGCTGAACTGTGTTGTTCTACCCGCATTTCGAGCAACTCTTTAAGTTTCTGTTCTCCATTTCCGAGGACGTCGGGGGTGACAACCACGCGGTAGGTAGGTTTTTCGCTTTTTCTCTCGAGTGTCTTTCCTGAAAACGTTTTATTTATTTCATTTTGAAGATTTTATCTTAAGTGATTTTATCTCTTTATCACTTTTAGCGATGGAGATTTACTTTTAGATGTAGTTTCTTTTTACTTTCTCTACACGTACTCTGCACATAGTGTATAGCGAAAGTATTTAATGCCACCAAAATTAGATACCGAGATTTCACCGGTAATATATGTTTTGGGCCCTCCCTGAATCCAAAAAAGGTGTTTTTAGAGAAAGGCTGTGTGTGTGTGTGTGTGTGTGTGTGTGTGTGTGTGTGTGTGTGTGTGTCTGTTGGCAGCATAGCTGAAAAATGAAATGCCTTAGTTCAGTATCTTTCAAGGATGCGACACGAAGATTTTCAACAACATTCCCTCACACAAACTACTCTTTACATGGAAAAATGTTCGGAAATTTTGATTTTCTCAAAAATGGTTCTAAAGATTTTGATTAAAGTGTCTTATATTAAATACATTTACAATCCAAATAAAATTTATATCGTGAATTTTCTGAGAATAGCCTCTGAAGAGCGTTTCTGTTAAAGTTTATCTCAATTAACATGAAGTAGATGGAAGAATACCATGTGGAGAAAGTAATGTGAATGGAACACATAGGATTTTTAGATTTCATATTCAGCATCCATTTATGGCCAATGCCATAGATACTTTATATTTACGCTGGGGTTTTATTTGTGACGTTGGCTATATTTTATTCATGATTTTCTTTTTTACTTGTTCTACTCCATATGTACAATGTGCATAGGGATAGAGAAGGTATTGTAATGCACCCAAAAATTCGATACCGAGATTTCCCCGGAAATATATGTTTTGGGGTCCCCTGAGTCCGAAAAAAAAATCTTTAAAAAAAGGTCCGTGTGTGTGTGTCTGTGGACAGCCTAGCTCAAAAACGAAAAGTCAGTTAAATACCAAACTTTGTATTTAAGTTCAGTATCTTCCAAGGATGCGACACGAAGATTTTCAAGAAAATTCCCCCACTCCCAACTGCCCTTCACATGGAAACATTTTCGAAAATTTTGATTTCCTAAAAATGGCTCCAACGATTTTGATTAAAATAACACATATTAAAGATTTATACTTGACAAATAATATGTATATCTTAAAGACTACTTTATTCTGGATTAATTTTATGGAATTTTGTGTAACTAGTAAACCGTAAGATAAAGACAAAAAATGACCACACAAAAAGTGTAGAGCACATTAAAACACACAATTTATGTTAAATACATTTTTTTCGTGAAGTTGATAGTTTTTTAGATACCTTGTTTTTTGTTTCAGACTTAGAAAACTTATACCTTTCTCATGCAGGAATTTGTCAACTGCTGTCCATACATACAAACAAAGGAACATCAGTGACATAGCAACCATGTTTTGCTATCACTTTAACCTATGCTACTCCCTTATTTCACTTCTACTTAGAGGGCAGAAAGTAATAAGACTATTTCTACTAATTTTTTCTCACTTAGCATGAAGTAAATAGAAGCATAAACTTTTTAACAACAATTTGTTGCAGAGATATAGAGAAAGTGACGTGAATGGAACACTTCAGATTATTTTATATTGTTTTTAGTGTTCCTTATTTGCATTTTAAGGGTGCTAATAACTATGCAGTTGAGCACCCTTACACCCCATTTATTATTATTATTATTATTATTATTATCATCATCAATTTTTATTAAACTACTTAAGTAAATTTAAAATCAAATTAATACATAATCTCTCTTCAAAATCAATAAATTTAAAGGTAATCAATGTAACATAAGTAATAAATATTCACGACAATAACCTCTTACTCTTCTATAAATACCAGAATAATAAATTCCATGTTGACTTCGTCATCAATATCTAATGTCTTATATGTTAGGGTAATCAGGAACGCTTGTTTAAAAAACACAGAGTTAAATTTGGGACGATGCAAAATTAGAATCGATATTAATGACCAACTATAATTGACATTCCTGGGCAAGAGAGAAATACAGCTGTATAGTAAATTCCTGCAGGGATAAAAGCGTAGCGCTGAGTGAAGATGTGGGTGGTTTTCATTCATACCTCGGTCAATACGGAGCATTGTGCCCAAATGAATGTGAACGGCAGCGCCAGTGGTGGAAAATAGCTGAACTAAAAACCCAGCATTTTTCCACCTGCTGCATAGAACAAAGGATCTCGTTGCGAGCCTTATTGGGCTATATCAATTCTTAGCCTAAATAAACCACGCAGCTGCGACTCTTTTGTTTGGATGTGGTCTTCATATCGCAGATAAGTTTTTATTGGAAAGCGATTCCTGTACGGAATGTCCAGTATGCAGAAGTTTCAAATCATTTTCTCTGAGGAGGATGAAACAACACTCTTTTGTTTTGTGCTAGTTTTTCAGAATTGTGCAAAAACTAAACTTTTATTCTTGGCTTTTGTTGATCGTTAAAACATTGGATATTAATAAAGATGTTTTCAGTCCATTTTTATTACTTTCTCTATACGCACTATGTACATAGTGTATAGAGAAGGTATTGCACTCCACCCAAAAATTCGATACCGAGATTTCACCGGAAATATATGTTTTAGGGTCCCCAATATCCAAAAAAAAAGCATTTTCACAAAAAGGTCCGTGTATGTCACCGTGTGTCAGTGAGTCCGTGTGTCTGTGAACACGTTAACTCAAAAATGAAAAGTCGGTATTTAAGTTTAGTATCTTCCAGGAATGCGACACGAAGATTTTCAGAAAAATCCCCCCACCCCAAACTAGCCTTTACTTGGAACTTCTTTCGAAAATTTTTATTTTTTTAAAAATGGCTCTAACGATTTTGTCTAAAATTTTGTATATTAAAGGTATTTACCTGACAAATAAAATGTATATCTTGAATTTTCTGGTAATAGCCTCTGAAGAGTAGTTTATTCTGGATGAATTTTACTGAATTTTGAATAACTGCTAAATCGTAAGAGATGGACAAAAACTTACTACACAAAAAAAGTAGAGCACGTTAAAGCACACAATTTATGTTATACACATTTTTTCGTGAGTTCATCGTTTTGAGACATTCCTTACATTTGGTTTCTGCTATGAAAAATTCATACTTTCCTCATACAGAAACTTGACTACTCCTATCCATATAAACATAGGAACTTCATTGACATAGCAACCAGCTTTTGACTATCATTTTAACCTATACTAGTCCCTTATTTCGCTTCTTCTTACAAGGAAGCAAGTAATAAGGCTATTTGTGCTATTTTTTTCTGATTAGCATAAAGTAAATATAAGTATAAGCTTTTTAAGAATAATTTGTTGCAGGGATATAGAGAAAGTTATGTGAATGGTAGTTATCAGACTTTTTTCTTTATTATGTATGTACAATCCATATAGTAGATAAAAACGTGTTGTGTTCCACTCAACGATTCGTTACAGATACTGGAAATACGCGTTTTACAGTAAAAAAAAAAAGGCTCGTGTGTCCATAAACACGATAACTCAAAAACGAAAACACCGTTAAATATTAAAATTGCTATTTAAGCTCAATGTTTTCCAAGGATGCGACACGAAGATTATCAGTAAAATCCCCCCCCCACTACCAACTACTCTTTTGAAAATTTTGATTTTCTCAAAAATGGCTTTAACGATTTTGATTAAAATACCATTTATTTATGTGATAAATATACATCTTCAATTTTCTGGGAACAGCTACTAAAGACATAATTATTCTGGATGATTTTTGGGAATGTTGCATAGCAAGTAAACCATAAGAGATGGGCACAAACTTACCACACAAGAAATGTAGAGTTCGTTAAAACGCACAATTTATGTTATATATATTTTTTTCGTGGAGTTGATCGTTTTTGAGACCTTCCTTGTTATTAGTTTCAACTTTTAAATACTTTCCTCATACGGGAATTTCACAACTCCTGTCCATACAAACAAAGTACCTTAATCACGTAGCAACAAACTTTTAAAAGATTTGACTATCAGTTTAACCTATGGTAGTACTCCTTTATTTGCCTTCTACTTACAAGGTAGCAAGTAATAAGCCTCTCTCTGCTAAGTTTTTCTTAATTGGCATTAAGTAAATAGAAGAATAAGCTTTTTAACAATAATTTATTGCAGCGATGTAGAGAAAGTCGTTGAATGGAACACATCAGATTTTTTTTTCTCTGGCTCGTATCTATAATGCATACTACAGATAGAGAAGGTATTGTGCTTCACTCAAATTTGGTAGAGATTTTAGTAAAGATTTACGTTTTGAGGTCCCCTGCGTCCGAAAAAAGCAAATTAAGAAAAAGTTTCACGTGTAGTTCTGTGGAGCATCGCTCAAAATCGAAAAGGCGAAAAACAAACATAAACAAAAACAAAACTAAACATAGTATTTATATTTAGTATCTTCCAAGACTGGAAACACAAAGATTGTTAGCAAAAATCTCCCACCACAAATTACACTTTATACGGAAGATTTTTAAAATATATTAAAAATTTTGGGAATAGCCTCTGAAGACCACTTTATTATAAACCAGCTTTGCAGAATTTCGCATGATGCTTAAACCATAAGTGATATACAAGAATTTACGCATAAAAATGTAGATCTGGTTAAAGCACATAATACATTTCTATTTTATCTAAAAGTACTACGTACATAGTGTATAGAGAAGGTATTGTATTGCACCCAAAAATCGATACCGAGATTTTATATGACATATATGTTCTGAGACCCCCGAATCCAAAAAAAGAACATTCTTAGAAAAATATCCGTGTATGTGTGTGTTTGTGTGTGTGTGTCTGTAGGCAGCATAGCTCAAAAATGAAAAGACCATTAAAATCCAAACTTTGTTTTTAAGTTTGGTATCTTCCAAGGATGCGACACGAAGATGTTCAAGAAAATCCCCCCACCATAAACTATCCTTTACATGGAAAAAATTTCGAAAATTTTGATTTTCTTAAAAATGACTAACGATAATGATTAAAATCTCGTAAATTTAAGATACTTGCTTGACAAATAAAAGGTATATCTTGAATTTTCTGGGAATAGCCTCTGAAGACTACTTTATTCTGAATGAATTTTACGGATATTTGCATAACTACTAAACCGTAAGAGAAGGACAAAATCTTAACCCACAGAAAATGTAGAGCACATTAAAACACACAATTTATGTTGTACATCATTTTTCGTGGAGTTGATCCCTTTTAAGGTATCCCTTGTTTTTGTTTTCAGCTGTGAAAAACATACTTTTCTCATACAGGAATGTTTCAACTTCTGTCCGTACAAACAAAGGGGCTTCAGTCACATAGCAACCACCTTTTGACTATCACTTTATCCTATGGTACCTCCCCTTATTTCGCTTCTACTTACAAGGAAGCAAGTAATAAGAGTATTTCTGCTAGTTTTTTTTCTCGAGTAGCATTAATTAAATAGAAGCATAAACTTTTTATCAATAATTTTCGCAGAGATGTAGAGAAAGTCATGTGAATTGAACACGTCAGATTTTCATAAGGATGTTGCAATATTACATGAATGAAAGTATAATCTAATACTTGAAGGTGGTGAAGATGATTTTGCTGACAACCGGTTCGCTCCTGAATACAGCGCTCCAAATAAATGGAAGGTGGAAAATAGCGTGTTTTATTGGATTTCTATTTGAAATTAATCACAAGACAAACTGATGTAATAATCTTCTTATCGAAAACGACATAAAGAGAAAAATGATGCTACTCAGTGGCCAATTAGGCAAAGCTCCTGAAGTGCTGAATCAATTCTGAGAGGCGGAAAGAGGAGTTCCATCAGAAAATATTGAGGTTCTTTCTCTTGCCGTCAGAAACTTAATAGGATCCCGAGAATTTTCCAGGTCTAAGGCTTCCATATCATTTAACTAACTTGTAAATAATGTGCCCTCAAAACGACATTTAAAAAGGAATTTATCTGATGATTCAAATTGGCAGAAGCCCAATTTTGATGGAATTTGTTGAATAAGTAGTTGTATACAGATTTCATCTTAATAAAAACATGGAATCTGTATAGTATGAAATTATACTAGAAGTATTGCAGTGGTTAAAATAATCAATATTTATAAATGTTAAGTACAGCAATGATTTGAAATGTGCTTAAAATATAATTTTGGGAAAATTTGATTATTTTGGAAGGGCAAGCCATTTTTTACTTAACACACCCCTCACATACCGAATCAACACAATCCTGAGACACCGATCCAACACAGTCCACTAAGATGTTCAGAAGGGTCCAGAAATAACGACAATTTTAATAGAAAGAATCTTGTGTGTTCCATTCAAATGACTTTCTCTACATATCTGCAACAAATTATTCTTAAAAAGCTTATTCTCCTATTTACTTCATGCTAATCAGAAAAAAAAAAAAATCTGATGTGTTACACTCACATGACTTTCTCTAGCCGTTCTACAAACTTCTTACATAAGATTATTCTTCTTTCTGCACCTTGTTAATCGAGGTATTCAGCGCAACGTTCTTATTACTTAGTTCCTTATAAGTAGGAAGAAAATCAGGGAATACACCAGGCTAAATTGATAGTCAAATGTTTTAAAAGCTGTCGTTATGTGATTGTCACTAAAAATCGCTTCTTTTCTTGGCCAGGAGTAGAACAAAAGAAAAACGGACACTCCCGTCTGAGAAAAGTATAAGTGCTTCACAACTGAAACTAATAACAATGAATACCTCGAAAACGGTAAGCTCCAGAAAAAAATGTATATGTCGCAGGTTGTATATTTTAACAACGCCTACATTTTTTGTATAGTAAGTTTTTGTCTATCTCTTACGGTTTACTAGTTATGCCAAATTAGGCAAAATTCACCCAGAATAAACAGATCTTTAAAAGCTATTCCCAGAAAATTCAAGATATACATTTTATTTGTCAGGTAAATATCTTCAATATACGAAATTTTAATCAAAATCGTAAAGCCATTTTTGAGAAAATCGAAATTTTCGAAAAAAGTTCCATGTAAAGGGTAGTTGGGGGTGAGGGGATTTTTCTCAAAATCCTCGTGTCGCATCCCTGGAAGATACTTAACTTAAATACCAAGTTTGGTATTTTACCGACTTTTCGTTTTTGAGTTATCGTGTTCACAGACACACGGACACCCTGACACACGGACACACACACACACACACGGACCTTTTTGTGAAAATGCTTTTTTTAGACAAAGGGGGCCTAAAAACATATATTTTTGGTGAAATCTCGGTATCGAACTTTTGGGTGGAGTGCAATACCTTCTCTACACACTATGTACATAGTGCGTACAGAGAAAGTAAAAATCAGAATTCCTCCTCTTTGCATGCCACACAAGGATAAAGTTTGGAGTTTGCAAACTCTTGCGTTGCGTCTTGCATGTTTCTATGTGAATGCTTACATTAAATAATATGAGTCCAAACTCTTGCGCTTACGTTGGCTCTGCGCTTGCATTTCATTGTGAATGTAGCATTATCCAAATTGCGACGGTGAACGTACAGAATAGCTCGTTAAATAGTTTATAGCTCTGCAGTATAAATGAATGTGGTACTAGCCAAACCAAATGTATGCGGTTCGGTTCCAGTAACGAAGGCACATCCACGGACTATTGAGAGATTTGACATTAGTTTCGACAACACGTGCCTAGTACATTATTGTGGTTTACTGAGATATATCGATTCAGGTCAGTCATTCTCACGTGCGTGCGTGCGTGCGTGCGTGCGTGCGTGCGTGTCTGGTAGGCTCGTGATTCAAGATATATATTTTATTTGTCATGCAAATATCTTTAATATACGGGGTTTTAATCAAAATTAGTAGGACCATTTTTGAAAAAATCATAATTTTCGACAGTTTTTCTATGTAAAGTTTAGCTTTAGTGGGGGGGGGGTTTCTTGAAAATCTTCATATCGCAACCTTGGAAGATGCTAAACTTAAATACCAAGTTTGGTATAATACTTTTCGTTTTTGATCTATGCTGCGTGCACACACACACACACACACACACACACACACACATACACTAATTCATGGACATTTTTCTAAAAGTGCTTTTTATGGACTCAGGTGGTCTAAAAACATGTATTGCAGGTGAAATCTCGGTATCGAATATTTGGGTGCATTACAATACCTTCTCTATACGCTATGCACATACTACGAGTAGAGAAATTAAAAATAGTATCTGTATAATATAATGTTAAAATGTTTTTAAATGTTTTTAAAATTCAGTGGTACATACTGAGGCACACATACTTGCAAATATACACGGAATCTTGTTTAAAAATGCTTATTTTGGATTTAGGGTTCCTAAAAAGTTATTTTCTACTGAAACTGAGGAGTAGTGCAATACCTTCTCTACCTACGTTTAAGTAAATAAAGTAAAAATAGTACCTAACACTGTAGATGTTTTGGTAACAAAGTGAACACTAAGCGTTATCTATCAAAAGAACGTGTTTGTGAATGGCATAAAACATTTACAGATGTTAACGCAAGGTTGATGATGCTAGTCATAACGATCATTGAATGAAATTGATGAAATGATGCTCAAATGATTTTGGGGTTCATGGAGCTTAAAGTTACTAGACATTAGTCTTCTCAGAATAAGGGAAGACCCCGAAAAAAACCTCATCCATGCAACTCGCCCTAAGCGAGATTTGTACTCACGAACCTTTGAATGTGAGGCAAACACGCTACCCCTACACTAACCAGGCGGGCTATGTATTCCATATGCATCTTATTAACACAAGGGGGAAGAGATATTTATTTATTTTTAAAAATACATAAAAATTATTCAAATTCCGGTTTAGTAGGACCATTTAATGTACCTACACAGTTAAGATACCGTATTATTTAGATCAAACACATCTAACAATAGTAATAACATGCTATGACGTAGAAGAGGCTCTCAGGTAGATTAAAGTAATAGCAAAAGGAAGCGGGAAACTGGCGATTTCATTTTAAAAACTTTGTAAAGTTTCACAGCATAACGTGCATTCATTTACTAGACAGCAATTTCAACTTCTCTCGTAAATATTTACTCTGAGGTTTTACCGCACGCGAGGATAAGGAATGAAAACAATTGCTGTTTTTATATTCAAAGCAAACGAATGCAATCTTGCGAAATACAAAAATTGCAAAATTAATTAATTTAAATGTGCAGAAATAAAACACAACTTTGATCACTTTTATGATGAGATATTAAAAATACTGCTAAATTATTCATGATTTATGTTTTATATTACAGTGCATTTTCTCCCTTTGAACTCAACAATGCAGCGGCTCCCCATCTGCTGAAGCTCCAGCCTAAAAGAATTATTGTGCCAGCCCTATAAGTAGTTTAATTCCAGTCCTGTATCTCTTAACGGGATGCACAGACCCAAAAGTGTAATAGAGTGAAAGTCCTCTGGTTCCATGAAGAGTTTTTCAAAGATTATGTCTCTATGTTACCACAATCCGCACATTTCACTTTCATTTCCTAGTATAGATACCCCGAAGTAGTTTTCGTTTAGCAGACGGCAAAGTTATATGGCCGTTGTGCAGAATTACCGGTAAGTGTACGTAAAGGATGGGAGAGCGATGTGGATTTGGTTGTTTTTCAGGCCAGTCACATATAGAACTAATAGTGGCTGGAAGGAGTCAAAGTTTGGTTACTTGAAACACCTTTACAATCTATGGGAATTGGGTACTTTTTACGCACATAAGTGTACGTAAAGGACGAGAAGTACATTATTGGCTTTGCTTATGATCTGAGTTGTGTTTCAGACAAGTTACATGTATAGCTGATAACCATTTGAAGGAGTAAATATTTGGTTACAAGGACAGTGGGACGTGTGGAAAGCTCAATACTTGTGCTTAACTACGCACTTTTGAAAAATCAAAATTCATAGGTTTGATTTGTCACAGGACAATGAAAATACAACGTAAAAAGCAACTATTTCTTAACATGTTCATGATGTAAAGTATGTAATATAAATTCATACTTTTTCTAAGAAGGTTTCTAAAGCGACGTCAACAAACAAAATTTTCAGAACACATTATTATTTAGGTACACATAACGGGCACAATTTGTTTCACAGAAAATCCAATTTTATAGGAGAGATAAAACACTAAGTGGTGCATAAAATGAGCAGAAATATATTTTGAAATACAACATTTTGAATTTTTAAACATTTAAAAACTCTGAATTTTAAGGGAAAGAATTTTTTATCAACTTCAACAAGTTTTTTTGTCTATATATTTCAATATATAAAAATTCTAATCCGCTCATTTTATGCATCACTAGGTATTTTATCTCTCCTAAAAATTGGATTTTCTGTGAAAAAAATTGTGCCTGTTATGTTTGCCTAAATAATAATGTGTTTTTTGAAAATTTGTTTGTTGAAGTCACTTTAGAAACATTCTGAGAAAAAGTATGAATTTTTATTACATATTTTACATTATCAACATTTTAACGAAATAGTTTTTTGTTACATGGTATGAATTTCATTGTTCTGTGGCAAAGCAAACCCATGAATTTTGATTTTTCAAACGTGCGTAGTTAAACACAAATGTTGTGCTTTCCACACGTCCCACTGTCCTTAAAAGCACTATTACAATCTAGTTGCCCTCCTTGGCGTAATGGTTACCATGCTAACTTCATATACCCATTGTCGCGGTTTCAAACCCGTCGGAGGACAATAGATTTTTTCGGGCGTAAAAATCCTTAGCATGGTTTACTTCGGAAAGGAAGTAAGCCGTTGCTCCCGTGTCGTAGATTTAGTAGTCTTTCACGCCCAATATAGAATGGGACGCTGAGATCCGCAGCAGTTAAAGGGCATCCATAAATAAAACGTAATTTCCATGTCTTATTGCAATCTAGTAGAATGGGCCACGTTTTATGCATGTAAGTGTATTTAAGCCCGTCTGGGTAGTGTGGTGTTAGTGTGTCTGCTTCACATTCAAAGGTCGTGGATTCGAATATCGCTTAGGGTGTGTTGCCCGGATAAGGTTTTTTTACGGGAGTTTCCCTTATCCTGAGAAACCGAATGTCGAGTAGCTTTAAGCTCCATGGACCCCGGGATCATTTCACCAATTTCATACATCGTCCGATATGACTAACCAGGTTAAAGGACGTTAAACTACAAAAAAGTGTATTTAAAAGTTGGTGGATGATAAATTAATTAATTATTTTTTTATTTATTTGGTATTTGAATTTAAAAGATGAACCGTGCAACGTCGGAGACTAGCCAAATTTGCTACAAGTAAATTTGGAGATATTTTAGTCCAATTTAGGGATTTGTTTACTTACAATTTGAAACTACAGACAGTAATTTGTTTTTCTATCAAGCTATACTCAGTGAGGAGTTATGGACAAAGTGGTATACAACCGTGATGTTGTGTCTGGCATTTTAACAGCAACAGGGTGACCGATGTCCATGACGGAAGCTTGTGTTAGCATTTCTTGCACGCGATTTGCTTTATCTCTTTGCCGTCGTAGCGATAATTTCCCGCAAACATGTCTCCCCTATGTGAATGGGCAGGTTGCACGACATTGTTCCCTTCATGCCGTCCGACAGCGCAGTGTGCAACTAGCGCTTTGCATTCCACTAAATTATATCTTAAATATATCGCTCTTTTGCGTCATCGCCTCTTGAATATCATTTCCCTAAAGGCAATATGTTCCCATCAACTTGGACCCACTTTGTTCTTACACATTATTTGCCTTACACGTATACCTATTCCTATTTTAATTTTTCTAATTAAGAACCGCCTCTGTTATATTGACAGACAGCAAATAATTACGCAATGCACAGAGAAGGTTTCATTAGAAGTACAGTCTGGATAAAAAGTGGAGTGGGATATGGAGCAATACATCAAAACAGGTACCAAACTCATTAGAGAGGGGCTCGCGTGGATTAGACTAGGAGCATGGAGGAGCACGAACATTTCTGACGAGAATGGTACGAGAATCTGTCCCATTTGCGAGGAGGAAGAGTCGTGAACTCACATCTTGGCAAGATGTAGGGGTACGGAGGAATGGCGGGAAAAATATTTGCCGCGATTTTTTACCACTGCGAATGTAGGGCTGGAAGCATGTTGGACGCTACTGGCAGGCACGGAAAACATGGACGGGCTAGGTAAATTTATACTTAAGGCAAGACAGCTGAGATCTGAGGAGGCTGCCAATAGAGAGAAGGGGGGGGGAGAATAAGATCAACTAAACAAAAGTGACTGTGCCATCATTTATTATGTCTTGGCGCCAAATTTGATTGCTCAAACTCATGCAATCTTACCTTTACTAAATGTAATTTAATTTGTTCAAAATGACCATTGGATACCCTATAATATTTACACCATTCCATTGTAACAACATTTATTTTTAAGTTCAATCACGAGCTCTACTTCTTATTCGCACATGTATAATAATTTCTTTTGATTACACTTTTTTACATGATTAATTTCTCATGACGTTCTCTCTGTTCAGAATAAACTTCAGTTTATCGCAGTTCGATGTAGAGTTGAAGTATAGATAAGCAAAGCACATTAATTTTTATACCAACTCTTAAAATATTAACATTTTCACCATTAATATTGAGAATCAAGTGTAAAATTTCCTTTTTCAAATGCGGATTTCATCAAATTATATCTTAGTACTTTAAATAAAACTTTGGTCTTGTAAACCAAAACTAAACTTTAATACTTCAAAGGAAAGAAATTCAAATAATTATTTTCCAGAAAATTTTACTTAAAAAATTGATCATAACCTATATAAAGAATAAAAAACGGCAATAAATATTGATTTAAGAGAAATAAAATGCAAAAACCAAGTGAATTTAAGCAAGCTTAACAGTGGAATTACTACAGAAGATCTAACGCAATGTGACATAGCATTTAATTGGTTTATTGTCTGGTCCACTTAAACACAATAAAAATACGCCTGGCGCTTTGATTTTGCTGAAAACGTGAACGTTTGAGGCGGACTCTGATCTTATGACGGTTTTCATAATTCTGATATTCTGGTACAGCATACCAGACGAGTAAGAAAAGTCAAAAACTGATTAGGCAGTCCACCTCTTTATTTCTTACCCAATAATTTCAGTGATGTGTGAATATCTGATGTGTTCCATTTAAATGTATTTCTCTACCTATTGTGTAAAAGACTAGCTTACTTTATATTTCCTGCTAATCAAGACAAAATTAGTAGAAATGCTCTTATGGCTTAGTTACCTGTAGATGTAAGCGGAATAAGGGAATTCACTATGCTAAAGCGATAGTCAAAATGTTTAAAAGGTTGTTGCTATGTAATTGAAATTCCACACTACTGTCTGGATTCTATTAAAATATGGGAATTAGAGAGGAGCTCCATCGTAGGTTCCCTTGTCTGTCTAATCCCAAGTCGTACCATTGCCATGCAACTTTCTGAGTGACTCCCCTTGATGATAATGTAGAAGTTTCTGCAAACCTTTTAAACATCACTTTTCGCGTTGGTGATGGTAATTCAGATATGCCGTGCATTAGGAATTCCTTGGAGTTAGAAGTGCCAGATACACCAAGAGCTACGGAGCAAAGAATTCCCTTCCTTAATCCTTTCTAGCCCAATGGTGCCATATGGCCTCATTATGTGTATTTGTTGTTCGAGGTACATAGATAAAAATTTGGTTAATGTTGAATAATTTTCTACTTTTATTTGTTTATATTTCGGTCCTTTCTTAAACTTATTGATATGACCATGACTTAAAACAGGTAACAACAAAATAACCTTTCAATTGTACCATTTTCTAAGACAAATACAGAACAGAACTTCGCTTCAATGCTACCGAAGTCTAGTCAACAATTTAGGTATGCTAATCGGCGTTTATTTTACTTGGACCCACCTTTTCATTTATCCACTGCAGTCAGGATTCCAAACTAAGTTGACTTCGTATTGAAATCCTGATTAATGATGTCCATTGCTTTTAGAAATTCGACAACTGGGCAATAAGAGACTAGCTAATAATCACTTTTAAGGCCCAAGAGTCCATTCTATAATGTCTGTTTTCGAAAGCCAATTTCAATTGAAAATAAATCGAGCTGGAAAGGGTTAAAACGCCAGGTTGGAACAGCATGAGGAAAATAAAACAGGCTAATAAACACTTTCATATTTCTCTATTAATAAGCACTCTACCTACATCAAGAAACCTAGAACTGATAAAAAACATGTTTCGTTGTTTGATTGAGGTTAGGTAGAAGTGGATACCTGCACATATTTGCCACACCTCCCCGCTCATTGTAGAGGGACAGAAATTTTGTGCCACTCCACTCCATAATGCTAAATATGGTTTTTAAGTCCAATCATACGGCAATTACCCTTGGTATTTGCACATGTTTAATAATTAATGGACCTGGTTTGATTACATTTTACATTTCATTATATCCATTTACATGAGTAATTCTCATGCCAGTCGCTTTATCTGTTCAAATCTTCAGATTTCAGTTCATCGCATTGTATTGTCCAGTTAAACTATTTTTACTTTCTCCAGACGTACTACATATGTACATAATATATAGAGAATGTTTTGTATTGCACCCAAAAATTCGATACTGAGTTCATCGGAAATGCATGTTTTTGGACCCCCTGAATTAAAAAAAAAAAAAAAGAATTTTTTTTTGAAAAAATGCCGTGTGTGTGGACAGCATAGCTCAAAAATTAAAATACCGTCTTCCAAAGACGAGGCACGAAACTACCAAACTACCCTTTACAGAGAACATTTTCTGAAATGTTGTCCTCAAAAATGACCATAATGAGTTTGATTAACATACTGTATGTTAAAATCATTCACAACCAAATAAAATGTATGTTTTCAATTTTCTGGTATTAGCCCTTGAGTACTTTATTCTCGTTGATTTTTAGAATTTTGTATAACGGTTAAACCGTAAGAGATTGATAAGTACTTTTTACACAAAAATGTGGATCTCGTTAAAACACACAATATATGCCATATACATTTTCGTTTTATAGTTGACCATTTCTAAGATATTCCGTGTTGTTGGTTTCAATTTTAAAATACCTATAGTTTACTCATATAGGAAGTGTCCGTTTTTCTATTGTTCTACTCTTGGTCAAGTGAAGAAGCCCATTTCAATGACAATCGTATAACGATAGCTTTTAAAACAGTTGACTATTACTTTGGTATAGCACATTCCTTTAGTTCCCTTCTACTTATAAGGAACTAATAATAGGTCATTCTGAGCATGGTGTAGAAAGAAGTCTGTAGAACAGTTAGCTAGTGTGACACATCAGATTTTTTGTGTTGGCAGCCTTGCAGTTTCTTTTATCTGAATATTGATGAAGTAGAATTCCAATAATCTAATGAAATTCTGGAAGCTGCCGAAAGGGAAGGGTTGGAATATCTGGAAACTTTAAGTGAACATTTCATTTGTAGAACTTCACTGGACACGGGCTGTAATGTAGATTTAACGTTTTCAGGATAGTCAGCCGCATTTTTACTTTCTCTACATGTACTATGTACATGTGTACAGTGAAGGTATTGTATTGCACTTAAAGAATAAGCTTATATCCTGAAATCATAATGAAAGGGTTAAAATCTCTTAATAAGTTTATTAGTTAGTTAACCAAACTTTTACAAGAAGATTTTCAAACCGAAATAAAAAAAAATTAAAGATAAATTTGAAAATGTCGTTTCTGCTAAATATGGCAACTGTACTTATCACTTACAATGTATGATCATTTGCCATATATACAGATTCTAAATCTGTATATTTGGATATGCCGTCCGTGTTTGTGACCACTCTCGCGTTCGTTCTGGTATGCGGCAGTGAGCTGAATTGTGAGATATTGCGGCTGGAGGCCTTGGGAAACAGAACCTTGAGTAAACAAGACCAAGAAGATGTCGTGGAAGTAATCGGAACCTTCTGAAACGCGGTTTTCGGTCCTTCTTGAATAATCGGGCTTTAGAAGCTTCCAGAAAGTTCTATGACGTCATATTCTTCTCTCTATAAAAGGAGCAATATTTGCAGATGGTGTGAATTATAGTGAGTCGTGAGTGACTGGAATGTTAGCACTCAGTGGTGCGCGAGCCATGGATGATATGCAGCCATAGACTGTCTGAACTATATTTTGCAGCAGTGACTTAAATATTTTTGTAACTGATTGATGAGTCAAATACATTTCTTTACAATATGGATTTGAATTTTGTACAGAATTTATTTTTTAATCAATTTGATTTAAGGGTTTATCCAGTAAATAAAGAATACTAATGTACAAATTCAGCTAAAAAAACTAGGCATCCACGTATCGTGGCTTCGTTTTATGCCAAGGTCACAATCTTCTTATTTACGTACCGACCGAGGCGGCAGTGACCTCGGTATTATGCTGCAGAGTAGAACCGGTGCAGGACGTGTCAGAGGTATGTGAGATGTCTCAGTCGTTGCTTTGTGAAAGTGTTTTGTGTGGGAGTTCCTTAGGAATTTCATTAGTCCATGGAAATACCTGCGTAGGCAATTTCAGCAGCAACTTTCTGGTTATCCACTTCCGAGTAGAGACACTGGGAGATATTTAGGCAATACATTTAGAACAACGGATTTGCTAAATACTAAACCAAAGAAGCGAAAGCATTTTCTAACTTAGGAAATGTTAAACGAAATTGGTGGTGCATTCGACGCAGGTAATTTCATCCGAACGTGTCAGGAATGTCTTTGCGCGGATGGACTCACTTCCAGCAATACTTATTACAAGGCTAGTACGTCTTACATACATTACTAACACTCGTAAGTAGGGCGGTACTTACGGAATGGACTACCCCGCAATGTAGTAGACTGTGTGCGGAGCACACATTCATGCTTTCCTTGCGGTCGCTCCAACTATTGAGTTTCTCTGACAACATACTGGTATGATAATAAGTTCTCCAAATAATCGTGTTTTTTTCACGGTCAAGCAACCGGTATGTCAGAACTTCAGACAACACCTATCATAAGTGCCTAGTTCAGGGTAATATTAACATAGATATAACAACTATTGGGCAATTTTATTATTGTACTGGTAACACTGTTACACTAATGCCCTACCAATGGTATACAATTTACTCTTAGAACCCAATGAAAAATTCAATGTTACAGCTGGGATTTGAACCCGGTTCTCCAGTTATCCATGCGGTGCTCTTAACATTGAACTGTGATAACATGTTGGTGTGGCATTCAGCAGAAACTGTTCAAATCCTGGCTATGGTATTGAATTTCTCAGTGGTTCGTAATTTCTATCTGGTCAATCAAGGCCATGTCACCTAACTTTGATTGGATAAAAACACGAATCATTTGGAGAATTGAATGTCATACTGGTATGTTGTCACAGTAGCTCAATGGTTGGAGAAACCGCACAGAGAGTGGATGAACCGTGTTCAAATCCTGGCTTTGGCATTACATTTTTCAGCTGGTTCTAATAGTAAAATACATTGGTGGGATGTTAATATAACCAATATAGTAGTGATTAAATGTCGATGGTCCTTTCAAGCCCGGTTTACTTTCAACGGAAATTGGTTTTTGAAAAACTGACGGAATACTTGTGCATTAAAATTTTGATTTTACCTGATAACTTGTTGATAGCCCACTTATCTGAAGTTATAAATTGACCTTCACTGATGAAGATTTCAATGTTAGAGATTAACGGAGTTGGAAACTTCGCTGCAACTAATGTGATAAAGGAAGGGGTGGGCACAGGTGGATTGGTTAACATGCCTATCTCCAAGCTCAAATAACAAATGCACACAATGTCATATGGTATTGACACATTGGTTATTGAAATTCTCTACAAAGAAAACTTCTTGTTACTTACTGACCCACCTACTTGACAATGCTCACAACTACATTTCAAGTGTGTCATTGAGAAAATCTTTGTCCTAGATCATTTCTTTGTCCAAAACTCTCGAAAATATGTATTTGATTGATGGCTGTAATGCATGATATCGTGTAAAAAGGTACTATACGAGAGAATAGTAAACAAAGTTGTAGGGCTCTTCATTTTAGTGATATCATAGATCAGAAGCAAAAGGTTGTCTGTATCACTGAACTTAGAATATAGGTAGCGTGCTTATAAACCGTTGGGGCTGGTTGCATGCCAAGAATATATTTATATTGAGTATGGATGGGTTTTCCCAGGCAAGTAAATGCTCCCAAAGGGAGAAACAACGAGAATATATCTAAAACGATAACAATTTCAAAAAAAAAAGGATTTCATGATGTTTTGGCCAAACGTCGCATGGCAAGAGCAACAATGGCTTGTTAAAGCGAAAAGAAAATGCACAATGTTTCGAAACAAATGCCCGATGAGATATCCCGTAAGCTTTGTTCAGTTTTACAGTCGGTTACTGCTATGTATACCGAGGCAGATAGCTTAGGCGTTTTGTCTGGGTTTCGCATTCGGGAGGTCGTGGGATCAGTTCCCCGCAGCCGAACCTCTCTGGGATTTTCGGGGGTTACCCGGGTCACTAGGTGAATGCTGGGGAGGATTCTTCATTCCTCCGAATTTCCTGTCCCTCCATTTCAAGTTCATTTCATCCGTCTGGTCTTTCTTTCAGAGTTATAAGCAGGGTGAGGCATTTCCTTATCTGCCCCTTCAAGGTCTGTGCACGCGGGTCGTAGCTCAAGAAACAACGATCATTAAGAACGTAAATAAAGTGATTTCTTGCGCACTCAGTCTCAATGACGTACAGTCACGTATAAAGTATATGTTAAGCTGCTGGTGAGCATACCCATAATTATATTATATCTGCGTTATAAAATTGAAAACGTCAGCATTATTAGTTTGGAATTTCAAACTATCGGTCATACATCTTCTTAAGTAATTTCTCCTTCATTATATATTTCCTATTTATCTATTTTCCTATTATCCTATCTGGCGGTGCGGGCAGATGGCACGAATGCATGTGCTCACTTGAAAGAGGGCTGCCGATCGATGCGACTCTTGATCCCCGGCAAATCAGTGAACTGGAACTGTTAGGGACTTCCGCGCGTCTTTTCTGGTACTTTCACCTTATCCCTTCTTCCTTCTGGAGTATTAGCTGCTATATATCTGTAGTACGCGAAAGTCTCCCTTCCTTGAATACCCTTTACGCAAGGACTGTAAAACCAATTAATAGCCAGATAATTTGACCGATTACAAAACATTTTACGTACAATTCTCTGCTTTAAACACTCAGAAAAAAATATGCTGTACAAGAATGGGAAAGTTCGACCACGAGATGCTTGCATTGCTCTATATGTTACATATTAGTACCACCACCACCCCGCCATCCAAATGTATCCCATCCCAATGGTTTCCAACCCTTTCTTTAATTTTGATGCTCACAAATGATGTCGAATTACCTTCCATTCGCAACTGTGCACGGTAGCAGACTGCCCTAATTAGAGATTGATTTCCAATATTTAATTGCTCTGATTTTGCACTTGGGCAGGCAAACAGGCGGAGTATTTGGTGAAAAATTAAGAACCGCTTCTTAAAGATAAAAATAAAGAAAAAATAGGACAAATATAATATAATAAATAATTAGACACTAAAGGATTTATATCTTCTTTACAAAACAATTTAACAGCATCACTAAAAGGTTGTAAAATTCCTACAAAACCAACTTTATTAGGTCCTTTATGATATTGACAGAGAGCAAATAATTGCGCAATGCACAGAGGTGGTTTCATTAGAGTACAGACTGGGCTAAAATCGGAGTGGGGTATGGAGCAATACATCAAAACAGGTTCCAAACTCATTAGAGAGGGGCTCGCGTGGATTAGACTAGGAGCATGGAGGAGCACGAACATTTTTGACGAGAATCTGTCCCATTTGCGAGGAGGAAGAGTCGTGGACCCACATCTGGGCAAGATGTAGGGGTACGGAGGAATGGCGGGAAAAATATTTACCGCGATTCTTTACCACCGCGAATGAAGAGCTAGAAACATGTTGGACGCTACTGGCAGGCGCGGAACACATGGACGGGCTAGGTAAATTTATACTTAAGGCAAGACAGCTGAGATCTGAGGAGGCTACCAATAGAGAAGGGAGGAATAAGTTCAAATAAGTTCAACTAAACAAAAATTACTACAATATTCTACATACACACACACACATATATATATATATATATATATATATATATATATATTATGTGTGTATATTTCTTTTAAGTGTAATTATCGATCATAAGAGGGTGCATTTATGGCAAGTGTACGCTTTGCTGTAAATTTAAATTGCTATAATTGAATATTTTGTATTTTTATTTTTTCGGGTTTACCCTTAATTCTTTATTGTTTTAATATTGCTTTTGATTGTGGATTACCTTTGTCTTTTTTTCGCGTTTACTCTGAATTATTTGCTGTTTTAATATTGTTTTAGTGTGTGTTACAAAAGCACGTACGGTCTGTGGACCCGTGCGAATGTTGAAATTCTATGTACATATGATATTGTTATGTCAATAAATACACTTATTCATTCATTCATATTAGTACCAGTAAGCCCTCTGAAAGGGAAAACTTATAACAACCCCAGTAAATCTGGCATGAGTTCGTACGGCCGTCAGAAATAATGGCGAAGAGATTGTTGAAAACACCCTCACACCGGCAATAGCCTGATGTAACTCTCTGCTCTCAGAGAGCTCACCCGGTTAGAGATAGTGGCGCCCTCGCAAACCAGCACCAGGAGGAAGGAAAGGAAACTGAAGTAACGTGGGAATTTATAACAAGCTATAAAATTGGGCTGCGAGAAAAATATTCAACTAAGGTACGAGTATTTAGAGGTATGGAACTGAACATTCTAATAAATTAGCACTGGCCTGAAGCCATGACGCATATTTAAAACAGAAATTTTTGCTATCTGTTTAAACACGTTACTGAAAATATTAGCTATCGATTATACCGATGCACAGATTGTAGTGAAAGTTACGCCGTATATTTTCGAAGATTCCATTTCGGTTTAGAACTAAATTATAGGTGGCTTGTTGCGGAGAGCCGTTTTCCAACATACAATATTGAAATTATAGAGAAAGAAGAGGTTTAGTCATGTGATTTCAATGAACAACACGTAGAAGGCTTCTTTATTACCTAGTGCAAACGCTATCAAACATGGTATCAATGATTCTCGTTTTCGTAGGTTTATTTCAACGCCAGACTTTTTATAATAAACCAATACGAGATGGACTCGAGCGTGGTTGCGAAGAATGACTTCCAGCCACTCAGGTGCAATGTTTCTACACTCCCCCTTTTACCACTCCACAAGCCTGTCATTCGTTCATAGACTAATACATGTGTGTTGATTAGAATTCAAACAAATAACAGGTTGGTTCCCTCAGGTTTGGTATGCATCACGGCTAAAGCATTTTTCTCAGCATTAAATAAGGGAAAAGCTAAGAAACCAGAAGCATTCGAGTGTAACTTTTGGCCTACATGTGGGATAAGAGATTCTATCATATAACTTTACTTGTTTCAAGCATTCAATAAGCAGCTCGTTTTAGAGAGCAGCTGTTTTGACCATGACGAAACTAATGCTGTTGAAATCAAAGGTATGTACATACACTGGATCAGTAGTTGCCTGGTGCACAAGAAGCGTTATTAACATCCCAAATGCAGAATGCAATAAATCTCCTCTGAGGTTCCTTAACAACAGCATAAACACAGGATGCCTTCTGCTGCAGAATATACAGAATAGTTCGTTTAAATTTCCTGTGTTTGAAAGGATAAATTACTTCATGGAGATTCACAGGAATTACAAAAATATAATCCTCTCTCCAGTGACCTTTATACCCCTGCACTTGCAGCAGATTAGCTCCCAATTGAATACTATCCTCTTTCTGTAATTGTATTCTCTTTGAAAGTAGTTACATGGAATTTTTTCTCTGACTCTCTTCCAATCGCTACCGGCGCTTTAAAACTGCTATGACAAATGACTGTTGAAGTTCTCTGATATTATGATTTTTAATGACAAACGTTGTTAAAGTATGACATATTTGATGATAAGTAAGAAATAGACAATTTTGCCATCTGTTTAAACGTTTTGCTGAGAATACTAGCTCCCCTGTCGATGCCGTATATTTTTGAATATTCCTGATCGGTTTAGAACCAAATTACAGCTGGCTTGCTTGCAGGGAGCTGTTTTCTTATATACACTATTTAAATATTTCAGAATGGATGCTCAAGAGTCTCATGTCATGTGATTCCAATAATCAACATGTGGAACATTTCTATATAAACTAGATAAAAATGATCAAACATAATATCAGCGATTCTCACCGAATTTGTACAGGATAATATTTCAACTTCAATTTTTTTTTATATCAAACCAATACAACACGGACTCAAATGTGGTTGCGGATAATGACTTCCAGCCACTCTGGTGCAATGTTTCTGTACTCCTTCCTCTTTTGCCATTCCACAGCCTGACATTCATTCATAGACTAATGCGTGTGTGTCGACTAGAATTCAGACTAATAATAGGTAGGCAAAATTAGAATGGAACACAGACGATAGCTGAGGAGATTCTCCCAACATTAAATAAGGGAATAAACTATAAGAAACCGGAAACGTACGATGTTAAGTGACATCTTTTGGCCTACATGTGGCGCAAGAGATTCTGTCAGTTAAATTTACTTGCTTCAAGCATTCAATAAATATCTCGCTTTTAGACAGAAACTGTTTTGACTATGACGGAACTAATGTCGAAATCAAAGGTAGGTACATACACTGGAGGAGTATTTGCCTGGTGCACAAGAAGTGTTATTAACATCCGAAATGCAGGATGCAATAAATCTCTGACTTTCCTTAGCAACAGCGTAAACACACGATGCTTTCTGCTTTAGAGATTACGGAATATTTCGTTTAATAATTCGTTGAATTGCACTGTGTTTGAAAGGATAAATTACTTAACGGAGATTCACAGAAATTAAAAATGTAATCCATTCTCCGGTGAACTTTATATCCATTGCACTTGCAGCATATTAGTTCCCTTTCTGTAATTGTATTCTTTGAAAGTAGTTCTCATGGCATTTTTTGGTTTAATTGCACTGAGAAATACATTGCTGTTTTAAGGACGTTTCAGGCCTGACAGTGACCATTATTTCATTTATTTTGAAATCATTACGTTTGTAGTGTAAAATGACCAAAACAGTTCTCTGATATTATGATGGTATGTAAGAAATAGACAAATTTGCCATCTGTTTAAACGTTTTGCTAAGAATTCCAGTTATGTCGTTACACAGGTAGTAGTGGTGTAATGGTTACCATGCTAACTTCATATACCCAAGGTCGCGGGTTGAAACCCGGCGGAGGACGATGGATTTTTTCGGGCGTAAACATCCTTAGCATGGCTTCCTTCGGAAGGGAAGTAAAGCCGTTGGTCCCGTGTCGTAGATTTACGGCGCGTAAAAGAACCTCAAGCCTGATAGAGAGGCCTCTGAGCAAAATTAAGCGATCTTTCACGCCCTACATAGAATGGGACGCTGAGAACCAAAGCAGTTAAAGAGCGTCCATAAATAACAGGCCATTTCATTTGCACAGGTACTAGTGATTAGACAGATACGCCGTATATTTTTGAGTATTCATGCTGATTTAAAACCAAATTATAGCTGGATTGCTTGTCGCTTTCTTATATACGCTATTGGAACATTTCAGAATGGATGCTCAAGAGGCTCAGTAATATGATTTCAATGACCAACATGTGTTCCACTTCTTTGTGAACTAGCATAAAAAATCTGATATATTCCATTCACATGACTTTCGCTACTTCTGTGTAAAAAGTATTGTTAATAAGCTTATTCTTCTATTTACTTCATGCTAATCGAGAAAAAATTAGCAGAAATAGTCTAATTACTTGCTTGTAAGTAGAAGCGAAATAAGGGAATGCCATAGGTTAAGTGATAGTCAAACGCTGGTTGCTATGTGACTGCAGTCCCTTTGTTTGTATGGACAGGAGTTGACAAATTCCTGTATCAGAAAAGTATAAGTGTTTCATAGCTCTTACAAACAATCAACTCCACGAAAAAAAATTATATAACATAATTGTGTGTTTTAAAGTGCTCTTAATTTTTTTTGTGTGGCAAGTTTTTGTCCATGTCTTACGGTTTAGCAGTTATGCAAAATTCCGTAAAATTGACCCAGAATAAAGTAGACTTCAAAGGCTGTTCCTAGAAAATTCAAAAGATACATTTTATTTGTCAGGTAAATATCTTTAATATACGAAATTTTAATTAAAATCGTTAAAGCCATTTTTGAGAAAATGGAACTTTTTTTCGAAAATTTCAATGTAAAGGGTAGTTTGGGGTGGGGGGATTTTTCTCAAAATCTTGGTCTCGCATCCCTGGAAGATACTAAACTTAAATACCAAGTTTGATATTTTACCGACTTTTCGTTTTTGAGTTATGGTGTTCACACAGACACAGACACACACACACACACACACGGAAATTTTTGTGAAAATGTTTTTTTTTTTTAGATAAAGGGGACCCTAAAACAAATATTTCCGGTGAAATCTCGGTATCGAATTTTTGGGTGGAGTGCAATACGTTCTCTATACACTGTGTACATAGTGCGTATAGAGAAAGTAAAAATGATCAAACATGATATCAGCAATTCTCATCTGTGTTCATAGGATAATATTTCAATTCCAATTCTTATGTCAAATCAATACGAGACGAACTCATTTGTGGTTCCGAAGAATGACTTCCAGCCAGTCCGGTGCAACGTTTCTGTACTCCTTCCTCTTTTGTCACTCCACAAGCTTGACATTCGTTCATAGACTACTGCATGTGCGTCAACTAGAATTCAAACAAATAACAGATACGTAGGTTTGGCATGGAATACATATGAAAGCTGAAGAGATTTTCCCAGCATTAAATGAGGGAAAACTATAAGAAATCAAAATCATTCGACTGTAACGTGACATCTTTTGGCCTGCTGTGCCGTAAAAGAATCTGTCGTATACGTTTACTTGCTTCAAGCATCCAATAAGCAGCTTTTAGAGAGAAGCTGTTTTGACTATGATACTCACACTGGAGCAATAGTTGCTCGGTGCACAAGAAGCGTTATTAACATCCCAAACGCAGAATGCAATAAATCTCCTCTGAGGTTTCCTTAGCAACAGCATAAACACACGATGCTTTCTGCTGCAGTGTATACAGAATGTTTCGTTTAAATGTTCTGTGTTTGAAAGGATAATTATTTCACGGAGATTCACAAAAATTAAAAATGTAATCCCCTCTCCGGTGACCTTTATATCCATTGCGCTAGCAGCAGATTAGTTCCTAATGGAACTCTAACCTCTTTCTGTAGTTCTATTCCCTTTGAAAGTTGTTAACATGGAATTTTTTCTATAAGACTCTTAACTGCGGTTTAACTGCACTGAGAAATACATTGCTGTTCTTAGGGAGTTTCAGGTCTGACAGTGATCATTATTTCTTTTATTTTGAAATCATTACGTTTTCACTATAAAATGACTTTTGAAGTTCTCTGATGTCATGACAAAACGTGTTAAAATGTGACATGTAAGGAATAGATACTTTTGCTATCTGTTTAAACATTTTGTTGAGAATCTTGGCTATCACGTGATTCACAGATTGAATTGACGTAGAAACATATGCCGTATATTTTTGAATATTCTAATAATAGGTAGGCAGATTTAGAACCAAATTATAGCTTGCTTGCAGACAGCCGCTTCCTTACATGTGCTATGGAATATTTCAGATTAAACGCACAAGGGCTCAGTCATGTGATTTCAATGATCAACATGTAGAACACTTCTTTATTAACTAGCGTAAAAGATGATCAAACATGATATCAGAGATTCTCAACAAAGTGTGTTCATAGGTTAATATTTCAGCGCCAGACTTTTTATATCAAACCAATACGGGACGAAGTCAAGCGTGGTTGCAAAGAATGACCGACCGTACCGTGGTGGAATGGTTACAGCACTCGCCTCTCATCTATAGATTCGGGTTCGATCCCAAGTGACCGCATGCGAGATTTGTGGTGGACAAAGCGGCGCAGGGGCGGGTTTCTCTGATCTTCCTCGCCATTGCATTCCATTGCTGCTCCATTTTCCTTCATGTAACATCAGGGTCATCGTCTACGGTGCCAAAAGTAGTAAAAGCGGTCGTTATATACTATAAAAAAAAAAGAATGACCTCCAGCCACTCAGCTGCAATGTTTCTGCACTCCTTTCTCTTTTGCCACTCCACAAGCAGAACACTGGCTAATGTACTAGTGCATGTGTGTTGGAATTGAATTGAAACAAATAACAGGTAGGATTTCTCAGGTTTGGTGTGCAGCTGAGGTTGTTTATGTCTTGTCACGGGGTTAAGAGTTATTCAGGAGGGAAAGATAATAGCCAATAATATAAATTACACCAAGAAGGGAAATATAAATGTACACTGAAAATGGGAAAGAAGAAAGATTTTACACGTCTAAGTAGCCGAGTTGTCACAAGCTGGAAGCACTGTATTCCGTTAGGGTGGAGCATTGACCCGAAGGGGGGTGAGAGGAGCATAATGGGAAAAGAGGAAACAATGCTCCCGCTGGCCAGGAGACACTTTTTGAGGCACTTGACGTAGAACATCCGCACAGCAAAAATGTGATATTTGGGGTCCGTAATGGAGCCGAACAGGCTACCTATAGTTGTGAGGGAAATAGTTATTTGAATACAGACTAGAGTACGGACGAAATCACTGCATCAAAAGTACTAAGTAACAATAGTCGCGTGCGCGTAAAGCATAGTTTCACAGTAGAAAATTTAAGAGGAATGCGTGTGTGTTCGTCTGAAAAAGACCAAACTAATTGAATAAAACACTTGTATCGTACAACACCCTGAAAACAGTTTCCATGCTAGTAAAAACCCTGAGCCAGGGCACCCACAAATCCACACCATTCCTAATAGCGCAAAACCTGCACCCGAGATCCGAACCCGTAACTTCGTTACCGCCCCATAACACAAATGATAGCTTTGAAGTTTCTCCCAGCATTAAATAATAAAGGACAAAAAAACCAATAACAAAAACTATAAGAAACCAAAATTATTTGGGTGTAACGAGGCATTTATCACGTTCTGTCATATAAGATTACTTGCTTCAAGCATCCAATAAGCAACTTTTAGAGAGAAGCTATTTTGACTATGACGGAACTAATGCTGTTGAAATTAAACGTAAGTACATACACTGGAGAGTAGATGCCCGGTGCACAAGAAGCGTTTTTTTAATTAGCTTAACGTCCTTTAACCTGTTTTGGTCATATCCGATGATGAATGCAATTGATGATATGATGATCAAATGGTCTCGGGGTCCATTCGTCTTCTCAGGATAAGGGAAAACCCTGAAAAAAAAAACCTTACCCGGGTAACTCACCCTAAGCGAGATTCGAACTCGCGACCTTTTGAACGTGAGGCAGACATGCTACCACCACGCTACCCAGGCGGGCTAACAAGAAGCGTTATTAACATCCCAAATGCAGAATGCAATAAATCTCCTCTGAGGTTTCTCAGCAGCAGCATAAACACAGGATGCCTTCTATTGCAGAATATACAGAATATTTCGTTTAAATTTCCTGTGTTTGAAAGGATAAATTACTTCATGGAAATTCACAGAAATTAAAAAAATATAATCCTCTCTCCAGTGAACTTTATATCCATTGCACTTGCAGCAGATTAATTCCCAATGGAATACTATCCTCTTCCTGTAATTCCATTCCCTTTGAAAGTAGTTCACATGGAATTTGTTCTCTATCAGCCTCTCTTCTAATTGCTACCGACGGTTTAACTGCACTGAGAAACACACTGCTGTTCTAACAGCGCTTCAGATCTGAGTACTTACCGAAGGAAATGAATCTCTTTGTTGGGCTTCAAACGTTGATCATTGTTTCATTTATTTTTAAATCATTACGTTTACATTGTAAACTGTCCTTTTAAGTTCTCTAATCTCTGAAATCATGATGTTTAATGACAGGACGTTGTTAAAATATGACATCTTTTATAGGTTTTAATAAGTAGACAATTTTTCTGTGTGTTTAAACATTTTTCTGAGAATGTTAATCATGTCGATGCGCAGATTGTAGTGACGTAGAAAGATACCCGTATATTTACGAAGTTTCCTGCTCGGTTAATAACTAAATTATAGCTGGTTTGCTTGCAGAGAGCCATTTTCTAACATGTGCAATTGAAATGTTATTGAATGAACGCTCAAGAAGCTGTCATGTGACTTCTATGACCAACATGTACCACACTACATTATCAGTTAGCGTAAAAGGTGAACATCCATGACATCAGTGATTTTCACCATAGTGGTTAATAGGTTGAAATAACGTTAAACATTTTATGTCAAACCAATACGAGACGGACTAGAGCGTGGCTGCAATGAATGACTTTCAATATTTCATTCGTTCATAGACCAATGCATGTGTATCGGACTTGAATTTAAACCAATGACAGTTTTGTTATGCAACACTGTTGATAGCTATGTTCTCCCAACATTAATTAACGTTAAAAGAACTAAAATAAACCAGAAGCATTCGACTGTACTGGCCGCCAGGAGCAGGATTCGACTCTCGGTCATGTACTGTCCACTTGACTGCAGTCGCATGTGTGGACGTCAAATAAAATCTGAATTCCATTGACAATTATCAAAAAAATCACAAAACAGACCTTATGACAGGAGATGTTTGAAAATTCGAGGACAATAATAACCTTAGTTGGTTTGAGTTAAGCGTTTTCTTTGCTTTCCATGCTGAAGCATTCGAAATGTCAGTTTCTTATGCCTAAGAGAATTTCAATGTGACCGTGCTACCTTGCTCCGTTTTCATCTAATTTCTGCTCCATAAGCACACGTCTGTTTACATTTGTTTTCCTATCACAAATTGGTTCCGTCACCCTGAATTTATTTACAAGCAAATAAACCTGAACACAGGAAATTTAGTTTAATCCCTACAAGATGACGTAAGCACATAGGTATCATACAAGAAACTCTTTGTGGTGCTACATACTGCGTTTAGAAAGCACCTGAAGCAAAACTAAACTAATGTTAGCTATCATGTCGATGCACAGATTGTAGTGAGGAAGGCAGATACGCCGTATATTTTCGAATATTCCTGTTTGGTTTAGAACCAAAGTATAGCTGGCTTGCTCTGCAGAAACAGTTTTTTTTTCATGTGCTATTGACATGTTTCAGAATGAAAACTCAAGATGCTCAGTCATGTGATTTCAATAACCAACATGTACAGCACTTTAATATGAATTAGCGTAAAAAAGACCAAGCATGATATCAGCGATTCTCCGGAAGTGTGCTCATAGGTTAATATTTCAGCGCCAGACTTTTATATCAAACCAATATGAGACGGACAAAAGCGTGGTTGCGAAGAATGAATCACACCCACTATGGAGCAATACATCAAAACAGGTACCAAACTCATTAGAGAGGGGCTCGCGTGGATTAGACTAGGAGCATGGCGAAGCATAAAAATTGCTGACGAGAATGGTACGAGAATCTGTCCCATTTGCGAGGAGGAAGAGTCGTGGACCCACATCTTGGCATGATGTAGGGGTATGGAGGAATGGTGGGAAAAATATTTACCGCGATTCTGTATAACCGCGAATGTACAGCTAGAAGCATGTTGGACGCTACTGGCAGGCACGGAACACGTGGCCTAGCTAGGTAAATTTATACTTAAGGCAAGCCAGCTGAGATCTGAGAAGGCCGCCAATAGGGAAGGAGGGAGGGAGGGATAAGGATAAATAAGCAAAAGTGACTACAATGTTTTACATATATATTTATCTCATACTTAGGTCCCTGTTGTATTATGGTTTTATATATTGTGTATGTATTATGTGTATATATTTCTTTTAAGTGTATTTACCTATTATAAGAGGGTACATTTATGAAGTTGTACTCTGTGCAGTAAACTCAAATTGCTATGTTTGAAAATCTTTGTATTTTTACTGTCAGGTTTACTCTTGTAATTCTTTGCTGTTTTTATAATATTCATTTTTACTTTCTCCATACGCACTATGTACATAGTGTATAGAGAAAGTATTACACTCCACCAAAAATTCGATACCGGGATTTCACCGGAAATATATGATTTGGGGTCCCCAATATCCAAAAAAAGCATTTTCACAAAAAGGTCCGTGTGTCCGTGTGTCTGTGAACACGATAACTCAAAAACGAAAAGTAGATAAAATACCAAACTTGGTATTTAAGTTTAGTATCTTCCAGTGATGCGACACGAAGATTTTGAGAACAATCCCCCCACCCGCAACTACCCTTTACATGGAACTTTTTTCAAAAATTTTGATTTTCTCAAAAATGGCTCTAACGATTTTGATTAAAATTTCGTATATTAAAGATATTTACCCGACAAATAAAATGTATATCTTGAATTTTCTGGGAATAGCCTGTGAAGACTACTTTATTCTGAGTGAATTTTCCGGAATTTTGTATAACTGCTAAACCGTAAGAGATAGACAAAAACTTACCACACAAAAAATTTTGAGCACATTAATACACACAATTTATGTTGTATACATTTTTTTCTATTTTTTTTTTAGATATTCCTTGTTTTTGTTTTCAGGGTCGAAAATCTTAACTTTTCTCATACAGGAATTTGTCAACTCATGTCCAGACAAACAAAGGAACTTCAGTCACATAGTAACCAGCTTTTGACTATCGCTTTAACCTATGCTACTCCCTCATTTCCTTTATACTTACAAGGAAAAGGGTAATAAGTCTATTTCTGCTAATTTTTCTAGATTAGCACGAAGAAATAGAAGCATAAGCTTTTTAAGAATAATTTGTTGCAGGGATATAGAGAAAGTCATGTGAATGGTACACATCTTTAATTCTTTGTTGTTGTTTTAATATTACTTTTAGTGTGTATTACAACGGTACGGTCTGTGGACCAGTGCGATTTTTGAAATTTAATGTAAGATATTGTTATGTCAATAAATACACTTATTTATTCATTCATTCAGGTACAGTGTTGTTGTTCTCATTTCTATTTTGTCATTCCGCAAGCCTGACGCTCGTTCATAGATAATTCATGTGTGTAGGACTTGAATTCAAACCAATAACCGGTAGGATCTGTTAGTTTCGGTCTAGAACACAGATGATAGCTAAAAAGTTTCTGCCAACATTAAATTAGGATAAAAGAACTATAAGAAACCAGAAACATTCGACTGTAACGTGACATCTTTTGGCCTACATGTGGCGCAAGAGATTCTGTCATATAACTTTACTTGTTTCAAGCATCCAAAAGCATCTCGCTTTTAGAGAGCAGCTGTTTTGAATATGACGGAACTAATGCAGTTGAAATCAAAGGTATGTACATACACTGGAGAATAGTTTCCTGGTGCACAAGAAGCGTTATTAACATCCCAAATGCAGAATGCAATAAATCTCCTCTGACAATCCTTAGCAACACACAAACACAGGATGCCTTCTGCTGCAGAATATACAGAATATCTCGTTTAAATTTCCTGTGTTTGAAAGGATAAATTACTTCATGGAGATTCACAGAAATTAAAAAAATATAATCCTATCTCCGATGACCTTTATATCCATTGTATTTGCAGCAGATTAGCTCCCATTGGAATACTATCCTATTTCTATAATTCCATTCCCTTTGAAAGTAGTTCACATGGAATTTTTTCTCTAACACTGTCTCCTCAAATCGCTACCGGGTTTAACAGCACTGAGAAATGCATTGCTGTTCTAAAGGCGCTTTAGGTCTGAGAAGGAAATGGAGCTATTTATTGGACTGCAAAGAGTGATCATCACTTTATTTATTTTGATGTCATTTCCTGTCTTCAGCCTGACTTTTGAAGTTCTCCTATAATGAGAAACCATGATTCTTAATGGGATAGAAACGTTGTTAAAATGCATGTAATGGTATGCAAGAAGTATCAATTTAAAGCCGTCAATGATATTATTAATTATTATTACTGGAAAATCATCTAAAATGAATAAAAATTACATCTAATACCTACCATAGGAAGTGTCGTTTTATTTTGACACTAATTTTATTACTTTCTCTACACGTACTATGTACATAGTGTATAGAGCAGGTATTGTAATGCACCCAAAGATTCGATACCGAGATTTAACCGGAAATACATGTTTTGGGTCCCCCTGAGTCAAAAAAAAAAAGCATTTTTGGAAAAAGATTTGTGTGTGTCTGTGTGTGGACAGCATAGTTCAAAAACGAAAACACCGTTAAATACCAAACTTTGTATTCATTTTGGTATCTTGTAATGATGCGACATGAAGATTTTCAAGAAAATCCCGCCACCCCCAATTACTCTTTTCATGGAAACATTTTTCGAACATTTTCATTTTCCCAAAAATGGCTCAAATGATTTAGGTTAAAGGATCATGTAGGTATTAAAGATATTTACCGACAAATAAAATGAGTATCTTGAATTTTCTGGGAATAGGCTCTGAAGACTACTTCATTCTGGATGAATTTTACGGAAATTTGCATAACTGCTAAACCGTAAGATATAGACAAAAGCTTACCACACAATAAATGTAGAGCACATTAAAACACACAATTTATGTTCAATACATTTTTTTTCGTGGAGCTGATCGTTTTTTGAGATATTCTTTTTTTTTTTTTTTGGTTTCAGCTTTAAAAACATATTTTTCTCACTCAGGACTTTTTCAACTCCTGTCCATGCAAACAAAGGAACTTCAGTCACAAAGCAACCAGCTTTATTTCGCTTATATTTACAAGTAAGCAAGTAATAACACTATTTCTGCTAATTTTTCTCGATTAGAGTGAAGTAAATAGAAGCATAAGCGTTTTAACAATAATTTATTGCGTAGATGTAGAGAAAGTCATGAGAATATAAGAGGTACCATTTTTTAATATATAAATCAATTAAAAATAAAATATATTGTAATACAGTGGAATGCTGGATATTTTACTCATTGTATGCAGCCTTCAGCTGTTTCTAGAACTAGTTGGTTTATTACACACCGCTTTGCTTATGTATAAAACACTTCGACATTTTACTACACTGAACTGTGTATTAAACAATGGATGTGTACCGTTCATGTGACTTTCTCTTGCTGTTCTACAAATAAACTGCTTAAAAAAGATTCTTTTTACTTCCGTTACTTGTAAGTAGAAGGGAACTAAAGAAATGCACAATGCTAATGTGATAGTCAAATGTTTTAAAATGTGTGGCTACAATTATCATTGAAATTCGTTTCTTTGTTTGTCCAGAAGTAAAACAAAAGAAACACGGGTCATATTCTGTTCGAGACAAGTATATGCATTTTAAAATTGAAACCAATACTAAGTAGTAACGCCAACTCTACGAAAAAAGTGTATGACTAAATTATGTGTTTTATCGAGATCTATACATTATGCATTTTATTTGTTATGAAAAAATGCTTAATATACGAAATTTTAATAAAAACAGCCATTTTGAGAAAATTCATGTTTCATATAAACTGCAGTTTGGAGTTTGGGAAGTTTTTGAAAACATTCGTGTTGTATTCTTTGGACATACTAAACTTAAATGAAAAGTTTGGTATCTAATGAACTTTTGGTTTTTTGAGTTTTGCTCTCCACACGGAATCACATACTAACCTTTTTCTAAAGATCCTTATAAATATATATTTAATGGATTTAGCATGTCTCAAAACATATATTTCCGGTGAAATTTTAGTATTGAATAGGGTGCAATACAATATATTCTCTACCTATTCTATGCATTCTATATTTGCGTAGATAAAGTGATATACTCCTAAACTTCTCCACACGATGGTATAGTGACAATGAGGGACTAGTGAATCCATATCCATCTGCCTCTCTGTTTTCTGAAATTTCCACATGGAAAAATATAACTTTTGTTCTCTATACAATCCACTTTTTGCTTCTGAAACTGTGTTATACGTTCGGGTATACATGCTGATCATTGTGGTGTTCAATTGGGTTGTTTTTATTTAACTTGCTAAAACCAACTGTCTATCAGCCCTGAGTGAACAAATATGCTAATGGTTTGAATTTTCGTCGTATGCACATTAGCTAAAAACAAAGTTGAGGTCTAGGTGAGCGGCTAAAAGAGAGGAGTACGAAAATATATAGTTAACCTGAATATCTGACAGGATCCTTCGCCATGCCTCGTGTTGGTTCAGTGTCTAAATTCTGATAGACAAACATTAACCTATGATATGTTTTAGGTTTAGTAACAAAGTAGAAGGGCAGCGTATGACAAACCATGAGTGAAGTGGCAGGGGTGCGGTTTGGGCGTGACGGAGGCGGTCAAGTATTTCCTTACCAACATAAATCACTACGCATTATATTGACACGAGTCCATGTGCTGGGTTCTGCTATCTACAAAATGAATATTCGTTATCTATACATTTGAATCCTAAAAATCTTATGTGTTTCATTCACATGGCTTTCTCTATCTGTTCCTCAACAGATTACTCTCACAAAAGCTAATGCTTCTCTCAACTTCGTGTTAATGAAGATAGCAATAATTGTCATATTACTTACTTTCTTGTAAGTAGAAGATAATTATGGGAATACCCTAGGCTAAAGCGACAGTCATATTTTTATAAGTTGGTTACTATGAAAATAGAATTCGTTTCTTTGCATGGCAAAGATATGAGAGATTCCCATATTAGAAAAGCTTAAGTAGTTTAAAACCAAAATCTATAATAATGAACATCTAAAGCAGGAAACAAATGTATATGACATAAACAAAAATTAGATAAGATTTCATCGGGTTTTGTCTACGAACACGATAATTCGAAAACGAAAAGTCGGTAAAATACCAATCTTGGTATTTAAGTTTAACATCTTCCAAATATGTGACAGGAAGATTTTGAGAGAAACCACTCCATCACAAACTACCCTTTACATGACAAAGTTTTTCGAAAAATAATTATATGACAATTAAAATGTAAATTTTTAATTTTTTGGGGAATAGCTTCAGAAAACATTTTTATTCTGAATAAATTTAGCTGACTTTTGTATAATTGGTAAACCGTAACAGATAAAAAATTACTACATAAAAAATTTAGATCTGGTTAAAACACACAATTATGCTATATTCATTTCTGGAATGTTTCTTATTATTGGTTCAGTTTTACAATATTTAAAATTTTTATCATACAAATTTGACAATTCCTGGTCATGCAAAAAATGTTTAACCACATGACAACCAGATTTGGCGTCAAAGGAGAAATACAAGAATTTAGTTCTAGAAAACAATGACGGTGTCATTCTTGCAGTATAGATGTGAAACTTGTGTGTCCACAAGAATACAAGAATATAAATTGAAATTTTTGATAAAAACTAAATCATGTGCAAGACTATATCATTAGTATAAGAATCGAGTTTGGTGTAAATTGCATAAACGAATATATAAAATGATACAGGAAAAAGTGACTGTCACATATAGAGAGAGGGAATTATCGGAGGCTTCCAAAATTGGCATTGATTTACAAACCTACAGGAAAAAAAAAAAAAAAAAGATTTCGGCAGGCTGCAAAAGACTAAGACTTACCATGAAAGAGGAACTAACTTAAGTCTAAATTATGGAGTGATTATGTAGATATATTCTATTATTATTTTAGTTTATTTCAAGGTTTATGGAATTATTACCTTTTCAGACTCTATTAGATATATATTAATTTTTAAAGAAAAAATAAATCATAAATTTCCATTTGAGAATAAACATCAAGTAATGATTAGCTTCGAATTAAAAAAAAAATGGACCTGAGTTGACAAATTCCTGTATGAGAAAAGCGTAAGTTTTAAATGATGAAACCAAAAATAAGGAATATCTAAAAAATGATTCACTCCACGAAAAAATAAATGTAATATAAATTGTGTGTTTTAACGTGCTCTACAGTTTTTGTGTGGTAAGTATTTGTCCAACTCTTACGGTTTACCAATTATGTAAAATTTCGTAAAATCTATCCAGAATAAAGTATTCTTCAGAGGCTATTCCCAGAAAATTCAAAGTATACATTTTATTTGTCAGGTAAATATCTTTAATATGCGATACTTTAATCAAAATCGTTAGAGCTATTTTTAAGAAAATCAAAATTTTCGAAAGAAAGTTCGATGTAAAGGGTAGTTTGGGGTGCGGGGATTGTTCTCAAAAATCTTCATGTCGCATCTCTAGAAGATACTAAACTTAAATACCAAGTTTGCATTTTACCGACTTTTCGTTTTTTAGTTATCGTGTTCACGGGCACACACACACGCGCGCGGACCTTTTTCTGAAAATGTTTTTTTTGGGTACAAGGGACTCTAAAACATATATTTCGGTATCGAATTTTTGGGTGGAGTGCAATACCTTCTCTATACATTATGTACATGGTACGTATAGAGAAAGTAAAAATGCAATATCGTCCAGGGGAAGTTGCATTGAACTGGTACAGTTTCGGATTAGACAGGCAAGGTGAGCAATAGCGAACGTCTAATGTCTGTTTCAACACAAGGCAGTCGGACAGTATTTAGTATTGGTCTAATTCTTGTTTCTTTCTTAATGACAACATTTTGAAGAAGCTCATGATTCAGAGCTTGGCTAGAATAGATAATAAATTCAGGCAATTCCCATTGCTAGCACCACGATTATTTTTAAGGGAACAGGAAACATTGACCCAGAAACTCTGACATTACATTTGTGTTTTGCAATTCAAACAGCGGCTTCTAGAAACTGCGTGTAGGCAGACCACATTATTGTCTCTGTTTACTTCACCGTAAACACTTTTTAACCCCATTCTTCAGCCTTTACGAGCACCACGGTAGATGTTCGTTTCTCTTATTTGGCTGCCTTTATGCTTTAATGCAACCGGGAAGATGCTTAACCTCGTTTCTTTATTACAAACACACAGCTATATCAACTATGTTTTGTCATTGTTGAAGTTCCAGTTAAATTGTCACATTTACATAAACACACGCAACCTTTTATTACCCCAAAAGTGTCCTATTTCCATTATTAAAAAAATCTTATCGTAATGAGATTGTCATTCAAATTGCTTTCTGTTCTAGGTGAGGAATAGAACAAAAGAAAAATGGACCCTTCTTGTCAGCGAAAATTATAAAGCATTGATACCAACAACAAGGGATATCTTGGAAATGGTTAACCTAACAAAAATCTGATGTGTTCTATTCACATGACTTTCTCTACATCCATGTAACAAATTATTGGTAAAAAGCTTATTCTTCTGACTATTTAATGCTAAAACATTAGCAGAAACGGTCTTATTACTTAGTTCCTTTATAGGTAGAAGGAAGTAGGCCAAACCGACAGAAAGTGGTTGCTATGGGATTTAAATCTGTTGCATTGCGTGCCCGGATGAGAAAAGTTCAAGTATTTTAAAACTGAAATCTATAACAAGGAATATCTCGAAAACGGCCAAATCTACGTGTGTTTTATTGTGATTGCATTTTTATGTAGCAAGGTGGAGAAAACCATCCGAACCTCAGATTTTTACTTTCTCTATACGTACTATATACATAGCGTATATAGAAGGTATTGTATTTCACCCAAAATTAGATACCGAATATGCTTTGAGACCCCCTGAATCCAAAAAAAGAATTTTTAGCAAAATGTCCGTGTGTGTGTCTGTCTGTCTGTGTCTGTGTTTGTGTGTCTGTGGGCAGCAGAGCTCTAAAACGAAAACAGCGTTAAACATCCAACTTGGTATTCAAGTTTGGTACCTTTCAAGAATGCGACATGAAGATTTTCAAGAAAATCCCCCAACCCCAAACTACACTTTATATGGAAATTTTGATTTTCTTAAAAATGGCTCTAACGATTTTGATTAAATTCAGTTATCTTTAAGACATTTACTTGCCAAATAAAATGTGTATCTTGAATTTTCTGGGAATAGCCTCTGAAGATTACTTTATTCTGCATGCATTTTACGGAATTTTGTATAACTGCTAAACCGTAAGAAATGGACAAAAATTTACCACACAAAAAATGTGGAACACATTAAAACACACAATTTATATTACCTACATTTTTTCGTGGATTTGATCCTTTTTGAGATATTCCTTGTTTTCGATTTCAGATTTGAAAAACTTATACTCTTCTCATACAGGAACTTGTCAACTCCTGTCCATACAAACAAAGGAACTTCGGTGACATAGCAACCAGCTTTTGACCTATGGTACTTCTTTATTTCGCTTCTATTTCCAAGGAAACAAGTATTAAGACTATTTCTGCTATTTTTTCTCAATTAGAATGAAGTAAATAGAAGCATAAGCTTTTTATTAATAATGTGTTGGAGAGATGTAAAGAAAGTCACGTGAATGGAACATATCAGACTTTTTGCTGTAAAAGGGACATTTTTCAAGCATCTAGTGCTTGACTTAGGGGCGTGTGGTAGGTCAGGAACCAGATTTATAGCAGGTGAAGTGGTTTTAAGAAAACAAGTACAGCAGGCGCCTTTGTGAGTTGATCCAGAGCTTCATGACAGCTTTCAGAATGAACGGTTCCGCTGCACTTGATTGCATCAGCAATACTAGAATATATGAGATGGCTCTCGTGCACCAAGTTGGTTCTCTTAAAAATACGTTTTTGCTGACACTCCAGTGAAGTATACAGTTAGCTATTTATTGCTTTATCTGAAGAAGAATCTAATATGCTATATTCATATAACTGTCTCTAGCTGTCCCATCTACAAACTACTCTTACTAAAGATTTTTATTATTTTCTCTACACGCACTATGTACATACATAGTGCATAGAAAACGTATTGTATTGCACCCAAAAATTCGATACCGAGATTTCACCTGAAATAAATGTTTTGGGTCCCCCTGAATCCCAAAAAAAAAACAATCTATTTTCAGAAATAGCTCATAAACGAAAAGACCGTTAAAAACCAAACTTGGTATTTAAGTTCAGTATCTTCCAAGGATGCGACACGAAGATTTTCAAGAAAATCCCCGTACCCCCAACTACTCTTAACATGTAACTTTTTTCTAAAATTCTGAGTTTCTTAAAAATGGCTGTAACGATTTTGATTAAAATGTCGTATATTAATGGTTTTTAACTAACAAATAAATTGTATATCTTGAATTTTCTGGGAATAGCCTCGGAAGACTATTTTATTCTAGATCAATTTTACGGACTTTTGTATAACTGCTAAACCGTAAGAGATGGATAAAACTTACCACACAAAAAATGTAGAGCCCTTTAAAACACACCATTTATGTTACATACATTTTCTTCCTGGAGTTGATCTTTTTTAAATATTCCTTGTTTTCGGTTTCAGCTTGAAATTTTCTCATACAGGAATTTGTCAACTCCTGTCCATTCAAACAAAGTCACATATCAACTAGTTTTTGACTATCACTTTAACCTATGGTACTCCCTTATTTCGCTTCTACTTACAAGGAAGTAAGTAATAAGACTATTTCTGCTAATTTTTTCTCGATTAGCATGAAGTAAATAGAAGCATAAGCTTTTTAACAATGAGTTGATGTAGAGAAAGTCATGTGAATGGAACAAATCAGATTTTTTTATCTGCATTATGCTAATCGAGATAAACATTAGCAGAATTGGTCTTATTACTTGCTTCGTTGTAAGTAGAAAGGAAATAAGTGAATGCATTAGGCTAAAGCGACAATCAAATCATTTCAAAGCTGGTGGCTATGTTTCTGCTAATTTCGTTGTTTTATAGCCAGACGTTGACATAGTGCTGTAGGCCGAAGGTCTGAGTATTATAAAGCTGAAACAAATAAAAATGAATATCTCACAAACGTCAGCTCTCCCAAAAAAAAGCACATAACACATTTTCCGTTTTTAACATAATCTACATTTTTTGTGTAGTTCATTTTGCCTATCTCTTATGGTTTAGTAGTTATACAAGATTTAGCATGACTCGTGCAGAATAAAGAGGTCTTTAGAGGTTATCCCCAGAAAATTAAAAATATACAGTTTATTTGTGATGAAAATATCTTTAATATACATCATTTTAATCAACAACGTTAGAGCCATTTTTGAGAAAATACAGATTTTCAAAACATTTTCCATGTAAAGCGTAGAAAATCTTCGTGTCCCATCCTGGAACATACTAAACTTAGATACCGAGTTTGGTATTTAACGGACTTTTCGTTTTTGAGCAATGCAGTCTACAAATATACACACTCACACACCGACTAACACGAAGACCTTTTTCTAAAAATTCCCTTTTTGAGACTCAGGAAACCCCAAAACATATATTTTCAGTAAAATCTGGGCATCGTCATTTTGAGTGGAATGCAATACCTTCTCTATCCACTATGTACATTATACATACGGGCTGGAGAAGGTAACAAATCTGATGATCCATGCGCATGACCTTCTCTACCCGTTCTGCAAATAACCTATGCATACAAAATATTCTTTTATCTACATCATGTTAATTGAGTCTTATTGCTTGCTTCTTTGTACCAAAAACTTCGATGTCGATATTTCACTGGCAATATATTTTTTGAGGTCCCATGTTCCGAAAAACATTTTTAGAAAACATTCCTTGTATGTGTGTGTACCTTTGAATAGTATAGCTAAAAATCTGAAGTGTTCCATTCACATGACTTTCTCTAAGGGAGATACCATAGATTAAAGTAATAGTCAAAACCTGGTTGCTATGTGAGTAAAGTTGCTTTGTTGTATGGACAGGAGTTAGAAAATTTCTGTATGAGAAACGTATGCTTTTCGAAGCTGAAACCAAAAACAAAGAATGTCTAAAAAAAAGCGATTAACTCCACGAAAAAAAATGCATACAACTTAAATTGTGTGCTATAGCGTACTGTACATTTTTTGTGTGGTAAGCTTTTCTCCATGTCTTACGTTTCAGCAGTTATGCAAAATTCCGTAAAATTCATCCAGAATAAAGTAGTCTTCAGAGGCTATTCCCAGAGAATTTAAGATATTCATATTATTTGTCAGGTTAATATCTTTAATATACGATATTTTAATAAAAATCGATAGAGCCATTTTAAGAAAATTAAATTTTTGGAAAAAAGGTCCATACAAAGGGTAGTTTGGGGTGGGGAATTTTTCTCAAAATCTTCATGTTACATTCCTGAAAGATACTAAACTTAAATACCAAGTTTGGTATTTTACCTTCTCTATGCACTATGTTGTACATAGTACGTGTAGAGAAAGTAAAAATGAATAGAACTTAAAACCAAACTTGATCTTTATGTTTAGTATCTTCCAAGGAAGTGATACAAAGATTTAACAAAAATAAATAAAGTCCTCCAACACAAACTACCCTGTAAAACCATTTGGAAGAAATTTGAAAGTCTTATTTTTCTATAAAATATCGCTAATGATTGAGATGAAAATACCGTATATTAAAATATTTACATCACAAATGTAATGGGAAGGGGTTTGTAAGATGAACATGTACACGTTGAGGTATAAACTGTTCCAAAAATAGCTCATTATACGTATTGATATTATATGCAATAAAGCAATTATTTCACAATATGATTAATAAATAAATACGCCTTGAACTTCCACAAATAAAGATACAAAACTTTGTTAAAAATCCAGGATAATTATTTGTAGAATTTTGAAGAGAAAAAGAACATAAATCAATCAAACTCACCAAAAATTCGTTTCAGTGAATTAAAAGAGTAATGTTTACTGTACCGAAAGAAAAGGCCTTCCTCCTGACACTTAAAAGGTGTTTGAATCATCCACAAGTTTCTTCAGTGTCGAACACTTCCTTTTCGTATTTTCGAAATCTTTCAAACTGCCCACTCTTTCAATTTACACATATTTATGCACTAGCAAGAACTGAACGAGACCAGGCAGTTATATTCTGTTGCACCTAACCTCAATCTTGCAATTCCGTGACCCTAAATCGAGCTTTACTTATATGTGTATGCGCAAAAAGTAATTTGTTCCCTTTTCTTTAATATCGAAGTAAAATAACTCATTTCAGTAATCCTATAATGCAGGAAGTCTGCTTTGCTTATCGCGTTCATTTACCGATCCATGGTAGTACTAGTACTAGGGATATGTTACGACCTCGAGTTCAGAAGGCCAGCGCCAAAGCACGCTTCTATGGTAGTAATATAGAAATGCTACAAACAGAATGTGACGTACCTATCCCTGACATAGCTTGTGTTTAGTCTTAAAGGAAATGAAATGGGATTATCGTAGTTTTTTCCACTTTCATGTTTTAATTGCATATGAATATTTTGAACCTTCGGCTAATTTTGGTGTAACTTTTATAGAGGTACGCTAATTGTAGATAACTAGTTGTAAATTGTTTAAAAATATTGTTGAAAACAATCTTGCATAGTAGTTTACATTTTGATACACTCACTTGGTAAAACATCAATAATATTAATATTATAGAAGAGCTCTTTTGTTTTATTTTGATCGGAAAGTTTTTCTTTAGCTGTTGGTAGCATTGACATTCCGCTCATTATTGCCTGCATGTGAGAGATTCGAAGTACTGCGAAGTTGTGTTTGGAAAGTTAGGTTAGGTTTTTATTTTATATTTGAAAGCAATTTCTGAAGAAGTAAAATTTCCTATACAAGTGCCCTATTTTCTCAAAAACTAACTCACACAAAGGGCTGAAATTTTTACTTAATATTTACAAATAAATGTGGTTCAGTTTACCGAAAAAGTTTTAATGTATATGGATTAATTATTTTATAAAATTTAAAAATTAGCATTTTAATAACATTTTAAGAGTTCTATTTAACAAATTATACCTTTCCTTCTAATAGATAGAAGTATTCTGCTTTTCATCAATCAACTTTAAAGGTATTGCTGAATAAACATTGACAAATTTAGCTCATTATCTTAAATAGTAAATGGGTCAAACTTTAACATTGGCAAGATAGGTCATTTCGACTCCCCTTAAGGTGATATAGGTGTAAAATTTGGAAAATCAACAGCATTTAAGATATCTTGCTGAAATTTATTCCAGTTATTGTACACAATGATGATAATAGTTTTGCCAAGTATTAAAGTTCTAGCTTGAATCATTATTTAAATACTTTTTGTTGTTTATATTCTTTGTTATAATTAAAGTGATGCACGTGATATATTTTTATAAATGTTCACACATAAAAATTCAAGTTTTACAGTAAATTAATATTCAAACAGATATGTATATTATATTTTTTCTTATTAATCATAGTTATTGTGCAACAATTTTTACTTTTCGTACTCTCCAAAACTCTTGATTTTTCACAGAGTAATAATTTATTTCTCAAAAATGGAGCACTTATTTCGGAAAACCATATGACCATTTGCTTTAATGTACTTTTGATAGACAGTAAAAGAAAAAATTAAATAAATCAGTACACAATTGCATCGTGCATTTTTAGTAAAGAAAAGTGTTGGATAAAAGTTTGCCAGAAAACGTGGTTTAAAGTTTGGACTACCTGTTAATAAGCACATTTAAAACTCAGTTAATTGGTAGCTAAAGTACCTCATTTGGGAAAAACTATACATTTTCTTAAGAAAAACAGCCAAATTTTACAGCTGCATTATCATGCATGCCAAAGTTTATTCAGCCCATGTAATTTCCAGCATTGTTTTGAATCTTCTCGTACAAGCAGGGTCGGATGTGAGGCTATGTAGAATCACCCCAGCATTCTCTGGGCACGAAACTGTCATTTCCGCAACGAATTGGCTTGTCTCAAAATGGAGCCCCTTATCTGTAAACCCGGCCTTAGCTGTGCGTGACCCAATATATCAGCGCTATGGAATTACTTGCTATTTATTCAATACGGAAGTTCTTCATTTATCAGGAGGAAGCATTTGTTTCAAATGAAAGCTGAGTGATGTATTAGTGAAATAAAGGTCCCAAGTTTGGTCACGCAGGTCACTTTGGTTAAATGCCTTCGAGCATTTAACCAACGAGAGATGCGGTTCGAGCTCCGTTGACCGTGCGACTTGTAAATCATAATAAATAAAATGTTATTACGAAAGTGTAGATCATGTTAAAGGCGCTATGCATGCCGAATAATGATTAACTTCTCTAGCATGCATATACAATTACATAGAAGATAGAGGATATATTGTATTCCACACAAAAATTCAACACAGATATTTCACTAAAAGACATTTTTGAGGCCCAAAATTCCAAAATATTTTAGAAAAAGTTCCGTGTGTTGAGTTTTTGTGAACAAGTTAAAAAAATCTGATGTTTACCATTCACATGACTTTCTCTATATTAGTGTTGAAAAGCTTATGTTTCTATTTACTTCATGCTAATCTAGAAAAATTAGCAGAAATAGTCTTATTACTTTCTTCCTTGTAAGTAGAAAGGAAATAAGGGGGTAGCATAGGTTAAAGCGGTAGTCAAAAGCTGGCTACTATGTGACTGAAGTTCCTTTGTTTGTATGGACATGAGTTGACAAATTCCTGTATGAGAAAAGAAAACATTTTTCGACCCTGAAAACAAATCCAAGGAATATCTCAAAAACGATCAACTCCAAGAAAAAAATGTATACAACATAAATTGTGTGATTTAGTGTGCTTTACATTTTTGTGTGGTAAGTTTTTGTCTATCTCTTACGGTTTAGCAGTTATACAAAATTCCGGAAAATTCACTCAGAATAAAGTAGTCTTCAGAGGCTATTCCCAGAAAATTCAAAATATACATTTTATTTGTCAGGTAAATATCTTTAATATACGATATTTTAATCAAAATCGTTGGAGCCATTTTTTAGAAAATCAACATTTTCGAAAAAAGTTCCATGTACAGGGTAGTTTGGGGTAGGGGGATTTTTCTCAAAATCTTCGTGTCGCATCCCTGGAAGATTCTAAACTTAAAAATGAAAAGTCGGTAAAATACCAAACCTGGTATTTAAGTTATCGTGTTCACAGACACACGGACACACACACTGACTTTTCTCTGAAAATACTTTTTTTAGATAAAGGGGACCCTAAAACATATATTTCCGGTGAAATCTCGGTATCGAATTTTTTGGTGGAGTGCAATACCTTCTCTATTCACTATGTACATAGTTCGTATATAGAAAGTAACTAGTGTGTCAAAAAAGTTCATTGCCACCTAAACTAACCTTTACACGGATCATTTGTCAAAAAACCTGATGTGTTCCATTCACATGACTTCCTCTACATCTCTCAAATAAATTGTTGTTAAAAAGCTTATTCTTTTATCTACTTCATACTAATCGAGATAAACATTAGCAGAAAGTGTCTTATTACTTGTTTCCTTGTAAGTAGAGGTGAAACAGGGAATTAAACCAGGCTAAGACGATAGTTCAATCTTTTAGAAGGGTTGCTATGTGATTGAAGTTCCTTTGTTTGCATGGCCAATAGTTGGCAAAGTTTCCGAATGAGAAAAGTAAATTTTGTCTATCTCTTACGGTTTATCAGTTATGCAAAATTCTGCAAATTGATCCAGAATAAAGATTTGTTTAAAGGCTATTCCCAGAAAAGTGAAGATATAAATTTTATTTGTCATGAAAATAACTTTAATACATTATTTTAATCAAAATTGTTAGCCATTTTTGAGAAAATAAAAATTTTCTAAAATTTTTCCATGTAAAAGGTAGTTGAGAGTGGTGGAATTTTCTAGAATATCTTCGTGTTGCATACTTGGAAGATATTGAACTTAAAATACCCCCTTCTACACTCGCACACAGACATACACTGGCAGAAAAACAGTCGCACACACGGACATTTTTCTAAAAATGTCTTTGTTTGGATTCAAAGGGTCTCAAAACGTGTATTTCCGTTGAAATATCGGTATCGAATTGTATAGTACGTTCTCTAAACACTATGAATACGTGTAAAGAAAGTAAAATTTTGATATTTTTCAAAACTGGCTAGATCGATTTTGTTAAAATACTATAGATATGTTTAAGACATTTCCATGATGCACAAAATGAGTATCTTGAATTTTCTGGGAATAGTCTCTGAAGTTCTCTTAATTCTGGATGACTTTTATTGAAGATTTAACTATTTTCGAGATTATCCTCGTTATTCAGTCTTAAAATATTTAAACTTTTCTCAAATGGAAAGTCTGCTTTCGGATTTCTCTCTTTCCTTTCAGTCCTTGTCATGCAAAGAACCCTGAATTTCAATTGTTTTGCTTATAGACCAACTTTTAAAGGTCACTGTAACTTGACCTTATATCTTTTCTACTTGCAAAGAAGCAAGTAATAAGACCAATTCTGCTAATGTTTATCTTAATTAGCATGAAGATAAAACAAAAAGTTTGTTTCAAAATAGGTAAGAAAATCATGTGAATGTATTTCATTCGATGTTTATATACTTAACCATTTCCGAAATATTCATTGTTATTGATTTTAGTTTTAAAATAATCACAGTTTTCTCAATTTGGAAAAGCTTATTCGCATATTTTCCTCCTTTCGCGTAAAGCTAGGGGAATTTAAAGCAATCGCAGAACGATCGGATCTTAAAATATTTTATTATCGCTTACGTCTACTGCATTTCCATATTGCCATTATACCTACAAAGAAATATGTAATGCATTCATTCTCAATGGTTTTTCTCAATCTGAAGTATTGGAAGAAGCTTTTGTGAGAAAAGTTGGAAGGAGTGGAAAATGTCATGTGAAAGTAACACATCTTTCTCTAGCACGTAAGTGTAAAGTACATAGTGGATAGAGAAGGTATTGCATCCACCCTAAAATACCGAGATATCACCGGAAATACATGTTTTAAGGTCTTCTGAATAAAAAAAAAAAAAGGGCTTTCACAAAAGTCTCTGTGTGTGTTTGTGTGTGTGTGTTTCTGTGGACAGCATTGCTCAAAAACGAGAGTTTGGTAAATACCAAAGTTGGTATTTAAGTTCAGTATACTCTAAGGATGCGACACTAAGATACAAAACTACTCTTTACATGGAACATTTTTCGAAAACGATTTTGTTTAAAATGCCATATGTTAACGATATTTTTATAACAAGTGAAATCTATATGTTGAATTTTCTGGAAATAGTCTCTGAAGACCTCTTAATTTTGGATATCTTGTATAATTTTCGTATAAGTGACAGACAAAGATATACACACATAATATGTAGATCGCGTTAATAGACAAATTTATGCCATACACATTTTTTTGTATCGTTAATCATTTTCTAGATGTTCCTCTTATTGGTTTTAATCTTGAGCTACTTAACTTTGTTCTCGTCCTTGATTTGTGTTCTCAAAGCGAACCAAATTCAGTTGCTCACATAGCGACCGGCTTTTAAAACATTTGCCTAAAGCTTTAGTCTTGTGTGTACCCTTATTCCTCTTCTACTTGCAAAGAGGCAGACAATAAGACAAATTCTGACAGTGTTTTCCTTAATAACATAGCGTAGATAAAATAATATTACTTTGTATGAAAAAATTGCTGGTGAAACAGCTAGAGAAATTCATGTGACATAAGATTTCTTTTAGTTTTAACTCCGAAACCCTCATGCTAAATACAAACAATAGCACAAACTGTGACCTTGACCAGGTCCGCTGAGGCCTGAGTATACAAAGCTGCTTCAAATTACGCACATTATCTCTGAAGATGTCCCTCACAGACAGGGACGAAACGTCAGGAAGAACTGTTTTAAACAAACATATTTTAACCTACAAACCAGGGAAAAGAGCTAAGGGAATTTTTAAAGTTTAAAACTACAGACGCCAGCCGTGAAATATTACGCATATATATTATTTTATTTATTAGTCTGACTCATAAATGAGTTTGCCTAGTGACACAGAACAATATACATTTAGAGGGTTTTAACAAAAAGTGTTATAAGTGAGTATTGCAAAAAATATTTTTATCATACGTTATAATAGTTATATAATATAAAGCTATGAGAATATATATTTCTTTTAGTATGCTATTTTCAGTCGTCTAACACCTCAAGAGTAACTAATATTAGTTGCTGAGTATGCAAAATTACTTCTGAACCCTGTTGGTTGCTTAAACAGCGCGAATTTTGGTAAGAATTAAAGGAAACCACTGGAGTTTGCTTACATCTTGGTTCTTTAATGTTCATAATATGGGAACTGTTTTAAACTTAATGAGGGACACACTGATGTAATCAGATTTCCATTACAGACTCCTTAAATTATCTCTGAAAGCCAGCTGTGATCTTTCACTCCTAATGTTAGCCATTAATTACCATCAGAACCAAGCGTCTTATGATGAATCTACTCACTTTACCTTGTGGAAGTGTAGTCCTAATATCGATATAAAAGTACAAATAATTAGAAAGCTAATATATAATAAATCTGATGTGTTCCATTCACATGGCTTTCTCTACATTTCTACAACAAATTACTTTATAAAGCTTATTCTTCTATTTACTTTATGCTAATTAAGAAAAAAGATCTGATGTGTTCCATTCACATGACTTTCTCTACATCTCTGCAACAAATTACTGCTTGTATTTACTTCTTGCTAATCGAGAAAAAATTAGCAGAAATAGTCTTATTACTTGCTTCCTTATAAGCAGAAGAAGCGAAATAAGGCAGTACCACAAGTTAAAGTGAAAACCAAAAGGTGGTTGCTATGTGACTGAAGTTCCTTTGTTTGTATGGACAGCAGTTGACAAATTCCTGTATGAGAAAAGTATACGTTTTTTAAGGCTGAAACCAAAAACAAGGAATATTTAAAAAACGATCAGCTCCACCAAAAATGTATATAACATAAATTGTGTGTTTTAATGTGCTCTAAAATTTTTGTGTGGTAGGTTTTTGTCCATCTCTTACGGTTTAGCACTTGTAGCCAATTCCGTAAAATTCATCCAGAGTAAAGTAGTCTTCAGAGGCTATTCCTAGAAAATTCAAGATATAAATTTTGTTTGTCAGGTATTTATCTTTAATATACGATATTTTAATCAAGATTGTTGGCCATTTTTTAGAAAATCAAAATTTTCGAAAATTTTTCCATGCGAAGGGTAGTTTGGGGTGGGGGAGTTTCTTGAAAAACTTCATGTCGCATCCTTGGGAGATACTGAACTTAAATACCAAGTTTGGTATTTAACGGTCTTTTCGTTTTTGAGCTATGCTGCCCACAGACACACACACACACACACGGACATTTTTCTAAAAATGATATTTTTATAATCAGGGTGTCTTAAACCATGTATTTCCGGTGAAATCTCGGTATCGAATTTTTGGGTGCATTACAATACCTTCTCTATACACTATGTACATAGTACGTATAGAGAAAGTAAAACATGGTAGAATGGTCTTATTACTTGGTTCTTTGTAAGAGAAGAAAAATAAGCTGAAGTGATAGTCAAATGTTTTAAATGATGTTTGCGATATGATTGAATTTCCTTTAATTGTATGACTAGGAATTGATAAATTCCCGTATGAGAAAGGTAAAGTATTTTAAAACTGAAACCAATAACAAGGAATATCTTAAAAACGGTCAACTCCACGAAAAAAATGTATACAACATAAATTGTGTGTTTTAACGAACTCTACATATTTTATTGTGTAGCTTTTTGTGTATCTCTTACGGTTTATCAGTTATACAAACTTCCGCAAAATTTATCAAGAATAAAGATGTCGGAGCCTAATCCCAGAAATTTCAAGAATGCATATCATTTGTCCTGTGAATATCTTTAACATACGATACTTTAAACAAAATTGTTAGAGCCTTTTTTGAGGAAATCAAAACGTTAAAAATTTTTTCCATGTAAGGGGTAGTTGGGGTTCGTGTCGCATCCTTGCAAGATACTGAGCTTAAATATCAAGTTTGGTATTTAACAGTTTTTTGAGCTCTACTGCTCACACTCGATCGCTCACTCAAAACCTCAACCGGTCACACACACTGACAGACACATATACGGACATTTTGCTAAAACTTATTTTTTTGATTCAGGAGATCTCAAAACATTTATTTCCAGTGAAATCTCGGTATCGACTTTTTTGGGTGCAATACAATACCTTCTCTAACTATGTACATATTACATGTGAAGAAAGTAAAAATCTTCCACGAAGATTTTTAAGAAAATGCCCCCACTCGCAATTATTCTTTACATGGAAAATTTCGAAAATTTTGATTTTCTCAAAAATGGGTAACGATTTTGATTAAAATTTCTTATATTTAATATATTTACATGAAAAATAAAATGTATATCCTAAAATTTTCTGGGAATATCCTCTGAAGTCATTTTATTCTGGATGAATTTTTCGGTACTTTGCATAACTGGTAAACCGTAAGAGATAGGCAAAAACTTACTTAACAAAAAGTGTAGATCCTATTAAAACACACAATTTATATTATATATATTTTTTTTCGTAGATTTGACTGTTTTTGAGACATTCCTTGTTATTATTTTCAGCTTTAAAATATGCTTTTCTCATACTGGAATTTGTCAACTCCTGTCCACAATACAAAGGTACTTCAATCACTTAGCAATCAGCTTTTAAAATATTTGATTATTGATTTTGCATACGGTACTGCCTTATTTCACTTCTACATAAAAGGAAGCAAGTAATAAGACCCTTCCTGCTAATTTTTTCTCGATTAGCATTAAGTAAATAGAAAGATAAGCTTTTTTACAATAATTTATTGTAGAGATGCAGAGAAATTCATGTGGATGGAACAAATAAGATTTTTTTAAGTAATGAATTTGCAGTTTGTCTCTCTTTTCTGTTTTCTTTCTGTCGCTTTACTGTGCACTATAGACAAAATTTTCGTCGTGCAACTTTTGTTGCCTGCAAGTGTATAAGTATAGAATGTTTAGAAAGTATCAGCAAGAAATTTATTCAACTGCATGCTGGCGTTCAGGTTTAACATTACATGGTACTTGATCAAGAAAGCTCGTATCCGCATACTTTATGGAGCACTGCAGGTAAAAATATATGAGCAAGTTCAGAGCCACTCTAGGTAATGATTCCATCCCACAGGAAATCAATAGGGGTGAAGCCCTGGCAGAATATTGGGAAACATCTGTTGCCCAGATCTTCCACCAATGGCAACACTCCAACCTGAGTTATATTAATATTTATGTAGTGATCCGCAACAGAAACAATGTAACACTTGTGTAATTTCATCTTTAGTAACGTTTTACTACCTTGGGAATATTTTATAATTCAGGTTTACATTCTCTAATCTACCATTGTCACCACCATGGTGTAATGACTAATATGCTAACTTCATAAACCCGAGGTCCCAGTGGAGGACGGTAGATTTTTTCGGGCGTGAAAATCCTAAACATGGATTCCTTCGGAAGGGAAGTAAAGCCGTTGGTCCCGTGTCTGGATTTACAGCATGTAAAAGAAACCTAAGCCTGAAGAAAGAGGCATCTGAGCAAACTTAAGCCGTCTTTCATTCCCAGTATATAATGGAGCTCTAAGAACCGCAGCAGTTAAGAGCATCCATAAATAAAATTCCATTTTCAGTTTTAGTTCACATCTTATTTCAGTTCATTTTTAGTTTTCAGAATATAAGAGAACTTATTAAATTCCTACGTACTTGACAGTATTAATAGAGACAAAAAATTATAACAAACCTCAGCCGTTTCCGAAACAAAATGCTTATCTCACTGTGGGTTATTCCACAAGAACGTATGGAGATAATACTTTGTTACGTAAGATCTGTAAGGTAATTATTTTATGACCGGATTTCAGTAGTAACAATATGGCATCTCAGAGCATCTTAAAATAATCATGTTAGAACATAGTTTTGCAGACGTAATGCATTTGGAAATATAGGCAGTGTTGCTACGTCCAGGTAGGCCAATATGAGAGCCGGATTCCGGACATAAAAACATGTATTTTCCATTCACAAGTTTTCTTTATCTGTTCTGCAAACAAACTGTTCTTGCAAAATGTTATTCTTTTATGTGTATAATGCAAATCAATATAAACATAAGGTGTTATTACTTAGTTTCTTAATACGTAGAAGAGAAATAACTTCAAGATAAAGAAACAGTCAAATCTTTTAAACTATTGGTAGCTGTGAAAAACAATTAAATCACGGAAGAAGAGAGATGTAGCGAAAGACGACCTCCAGCTTGAAAACATTTAAGTGAATTAAAACTGAAACCAATAACAAAGAATATTTCGGAACGGTAACTATAAAAAATGTATATGACTTAAATTGTGTGTTTTAATGAGAAAGGTCCTCAAAACAGGCATCTGTTTGATATGTCTTCTTCATTAGAAATTAATCGCTTTCCGCCGGGCTACTTTTTCAAGTTTGGAGGCCAAATCTGGTGAGTACGGTGATATTGTAGTAATTCGAACCTTGATTCTACAATTTTCGCCATTAAAACTGCGCAGGTGTGAACCCTTTATTGTCTTGATGGATGAGAGGGCGTTTCTTCTTGACTTCTTCGTTCAACCGGTGCAATAACGATGCTTAAATCGCTCTTCCCTTCCGCAAGTGATCAATGCAGATGACTCCATATGCATCTCCAAAAAATCTGATGTGCTACACTCACATGACTTTCTCCTTCTTCTTTCTGCACCTTGCTAATCGTGGTACTCATTAGCACAATTTTCTTATTTTTTAGTTCCGTATAAGTAGGAGGAAACTAAGGGAATACACTAGGCTAAACCAATAGTAAAATGTTTTAAAACTGTCGTTACGCTTCTTTTCTTGGCCAGGAGTACAACAAAAGAAAAACGGACACTCCCGTCTGAGAAAAGTATAAGTACTTCACAACTGAAACCAATAATAATGAATACCTCGAAAACAGCAAGCTCCACGAAACAAATGTATATGACATAACTTGTGTATTTTAACAATACCTAAATTTTTTGTAAATAAGTTTTTATCTATCTCTTATGGTTTACGAGTTATGCCAAATTAAGCAAAACTCATCCAGAATAAACAGGTCTTCAGAAGATATTCCCAGAAAATTCAAGATATATATTTTATTTGTTAGGTAAATATATTTCATATATGATATTTTAATCAAAATCGTTAGAGCCATTTTTAAGAAAATCAACATTTTCGAAAAAAGTTCCATGTAAAGGGTAGTTTGGGGTGGGGGATTTTTCTCAAAATCTTCGTGTCGCATCCCTGGACGATACTAAACTTAAATACAAAGTTTGTTATTTTAGCTACTTTTCGTTTTTGAGTTATCGTGTTCACAGACACACGGACACACACACACACGGACCTTTTTCCGAAAATGCTTTTTTTGGATACAGGGGGTCCTAAAACATGTATTTCCGGTGAAATCTCGGTATCGAATTTTTGGGTGGAATACAATACTTCTCTATGTACATTGTAGTACATATGGGGCTAGAGAAAGTAAAAACGAGGCCATCAACTTATTTGCAGATTTCACCACCATTCACTTCTTTGGAGCTGGTGCACCTTTAAAAATCCACTGTTTCGACTGTACTTTTTCTTTGGAGTGTAGCAGTGTACCCTTGTTTCGTCACAGTTATGTATCGACACAGAAACTTGCTAGAATTGCAACGGGAAAGTGCCAAACCAGCTTCCTAATCAACCACAGGATTGTGTCTATTCTCCATTGAGAGCAAACGCGGCACCCTTCTTGCCGAGACCTTTGTCAGACCTAATTTTTGTGCAAAATTGAGAATACTGATGTGCTTGTAGTCTCTGCTATTTCACTAACTTGGCTCGTCGATTACTCAAAACAACATCCTGCATTTGTTCTAACCATTTCAGAGGAAGTCATTTCTACTGGACGTCCGGAATGGTGTTCATCATTTGGGGATGTACGGCCACGTTAAATTCATTGTTGCAAACACAGGAACAGATGTGCTATGAAGTTCATCCATCTTTTATCTCTTCTGTGTTAAGCTTTTTAAATAGAAGTGTTTAATCACCGCACGAAACACGTCTTTTTTAATCTTTCTAAATAAGCACAACATTAGTGATTTAATCGCCTATGGCAACGAAACCACGTGATGAATAAAGCTGACACTTTAACTGTCATCTCGTAAGAGACTACGGTTACTAAACGCAAACTTTTTTTATGCTAAGAGTTTAATTTATTGGATTTTTCAAAGACTTACTGTACACAGAATGTGTTAAATAAAAAGTCTGCCACAAATAGATTATTTTGAAACGTTACGTATATTGTTTAAGGAGTTTTCATTCTATTTGAACGGTTTGCAAGTTATAAAGTCTTTACTAACCTCGTCCATTCCCTTTAGTTAAATCTTGCAGTTGGTGCACGACGCGCCGTAATGCCGGTTGCATGTTGCGGGGGTTTCAAGGTGGTTAGATTTTAATCCGTTACGAATTGTGATTCTGTACAAAAATGTGCATGCTAAGTACCTACAACATGCATTATACGTATAAAACTGCAGATTGTTGCTCGATTCAAACTTGGAACATCGATAGAAGCACGGAGTACTAACCACTCCTGCACAAAGTAAGATACCTATGTCTAAGCACCTGCGAACCTAAGAATGCCTTCAGATCTTGTTTTCCCCCCCTTAGTTAGGACTGACACCACCCTAGAACTTACAAACGAATGCCTAGGATCAGAAGCCTGTCGGGAAGCCAACGGCACGAAACCACAGAATGAAGAACCTGGAACGAGATGTCATCTTAAAGCTAGACATGGGCGTGAGGAAGTGGATGATATGTAATGCAAGCGCAATGAATGATGGAGAAAAGGGAATGAGTGGCGGGGAAGCTGCACGACCCATAGAAAACCCATCCAGACGTCGCTTCGCCCACCACAAATCCCACATGGAGCGCATGGGATCGAACTCGGGCAGCCTAGATGACAGGTGAGCGTTATAACCACCCTATGATTTATAATATCGGCTGGAACTCCTCTAATTATCAACTATCATAATTATTGTTGTTTTTGTTGTAGTGGTATAAGAGTAAACGCTACATATTAACGGGGCTAGAGCACGGATAGTTTTGTACCGAGACACTGAAAACCTAAAATTATTTACAATCTACATATTAAGCTGGAAAGGGAAGTAAAACTGACTGTTAGAGAACAACCAAATAATATAAGTGCTGGAAGAGATATGCAAATGATCTAGTTGTTAAAGGTTTAATGAATATATTATCATATTATTTTTACCTTTTTACATTGTAATACCTCCAGGTCTTTCGGTTTCCCCCGCCACTTATTCCACCAATTCTCCAACATTACCTTTCCTATCATCCATCTCGCTTACTTTCATATATCCACTTCCTCACGCTCATGCATGGCTATGGGCTGACCACTGTTTCCAGGTTCTCCATTCTGTGGTTTCGTGCCGTTGGCTTCCCGACAAATCTCTGACCCCTAGGCATCCGCTTGTAAGTCCTAGACGGGTGGGGGGGTCAGTCCAAAAAATGGGGAGGATAAGTCGACTTTGAACATTGTAGTAGCATATAGGAAATTAAAATCTCCGTGTGTTAAGTTCTTTCTTGGTGCTGTGAGGGGGCCTTCAAAGACGTCGATATTTTCACATAATTTAAATCATTGTTAATTATTATCTAGCGAGAGCTGCTTGGTTATTCCATCTTCCATCTTTCATCGCTAAACGCCAATCGCTTTTTCTCCTGGCTACTTCCCACCAACGACGGGCCGGCCGTCAGTAAAGAAAACCTCCGCACATGCACGCACAGAGACCCCAAGATTTGGTCAGCGGCCACAAATTATGTGAAATGTACACGATTATTTGTATTATTATATTATTACTAGCTGTCCACCCCGGCTTCGCACGGGTGGTGTATCTAATGGAAACACTAAGATAAAATCTTCCGTTTACAGTATGAAATAAAATTACAATTAAATAATTTGACAATACTTTATTGTAATGCCTTGTAATGTACAATTTTCCTTCCGGTGGTTTGCCGACTCTCGAGCACGTAACGTACAACTGCCCATGCGAAAAACATGGTAATTTAAAGTATGTTCCACAGAGTTCTAACGATTGACCTTGGAATTTATTATCATTGCAAATACAAGGCGCACCAGAAACTGAACACGTTGGTCGGCATTAGTGGTGTTCTTCGAATAAGCAGAACTTTCCTGTGATTATATAGCTTAAATCTAATGTTTCATAACTTGTTAACAGCGGATCTTGTTCCGCTGCAAAATTTCGGCTGATTGGGATTGCGTAGCATAATTATCACGGAGTCAAACTTGAGCTGTAAATTGTGTGGTGGAATACTGGCAAAGCCAATGAATTTAGGAATTCAGTCAGATAATTGACGACTTCATTTGGATTGGTAATGGAATTGAGCGATTTAAATGAATGCATTTGCCCATCAGCTTTGCTCTGAATTTTTATACTCAAACATCTACATTCTTATTAGTTACTATTAAAATGGGTGGTGTATTTATTAAGCGTGTTTGAAGCATATATAAGCCTGATCACTCGCGCACCTAAGAAGGCCTTCAGATCTATGCTTTATAAATAACGGACGGAACTGCTTCTTCTTCTAATTATTCATCATCTTATCATTATCATTATTATTATTATTATTATTATTATTATTATTATTATTATTATTATTGTTGTTGTCATAATGATATACATGGTCAAAGCAGGTCTCATCGCCCAGGTATCTAAGAATGCCTTCAGTTATATGGTTTATAAATAACGGAATGAACTTCTTATTATATTATTTTTTATATTAAGCACATATACTGGGTGTTCATTTTTATTTGTGATTTTCCGCGTGCCAACAGGTCAAGAATGATTCGTAGTTGACAGGCGAGTCCAAATAGAAGCTTTAGCGTTCTCTGTCGAGAAGCAGCTGTCATCGATTGTGAATGACCTCTACCTATAAAGCGCAGTGATAGTTGCTAAACAGAGAGAAACCCACAGCGTTGGGGATGTGGTTCCATTGCTAACTAATACAACCAGCCTGGTCATGCCCCCTCTCGGCGTAGTAATGAATACCATTCAAAGTTTGTTCTGTTCTTGTAGACATGGTGAATTTGAACACAGCACAGCTTGTGTTTGTGGTTAAGTATTATTATCATTCTGGTGTGGAGATTGGAGCAACGTACACCTACATATGACTTATATCCCTACATAGATGCAATACTTACTCCGGACTATAAAGTATGAACAGTTACCAAAAGAAAGAGGGTGGGTGTTATTTAAATCATTTCCAAAGAATTCATTTTCCAAATAACGACTATTTAAATACTATTTAATGGCTATGCTTGGCTAGATACATTTGTGATCAAAGCTTCTCTAAAATGAATTATATAAAAAACCAGATTGCCATAGATTACAAGTCGATCATCTATTAAGGCTTTGTTCATCACCCATAATAGAACATATCCGTAGTGTAATGGCTACCATGCTAGCTTCATATACCCAAGGTCGCGGGTTCAAACCCGGCGGAGGACGATGGGCGTAAAAATCCTTAGCATGGCTTCCTTCGGAAGGGAAGTAAAGCTGTGGGTCCCGTGTCGTAGATTTACGGCACGTAAAAGAACCTCAAGCCTGATATGAGAGGCCTCTGAGCAATCTTTCACGCCCAATATAAAATGGGACGCTGAGAACCAAAGCAGTTAAAGAGCGTCCATAAATAACAGGCCATTTCATTTCATTTGATGGGTACGTCTCAACTAAAATATAACACCGAATTAAAAATGAAACACTAGATGCAGATGAAGAAGATCCTGATTCTACAAACATTTCATTACGTCGCATAGCGCATCCTCCAATGCTTCACAAGAATGAGTTCCTACGCCTACTTCTCTACCTGTTTAATTTGGACTTTTAATAATTAAAGGGTTTAAAATACAATAAAGGAAATTTGTTGAACTCTAGTTCATTCTTCAACTTTAGTTACAGCAGGAATTTATTTATGAATTCGATTTAATAATTTAAGTAAATATAAAAGTGTTAAAATATGTTGACATATAATGCTCTTCTAGTGGAATGGGTGAAGGATTATTTTGCACGTGTCGTTCAACTGGACAGCAGCTATGATGCAGGTATGAAAATGTTCATCAAAGACATGTAGATGAAGGTTAAATTCATTGCTGATATTGAACGGGAATAACCAAACCCAGAAGACGTTCTTTGAGGATACATATTTTAGAGGAGATGACGTTCCTAGCCAATCCAATGACCAGAATTATGCTCGGGAACAAGAGGTGGATGGACATTTTATCAATACCAACATAAATCACTCCTTTTCATTATGCCCACATTTTATGCCTGTGCGTATACGTGGCAGAGAATGTAAAAACACTCGTTTCTAATCTAAATACTATATCAGAAGAACATTTGCCAAAGTATTTCAACATGGAAAGTGAAGGAAAAACCGACTTTAGATATACGAGAAATCGAATCTCTATCGGAAAAATATTAGCAACATCTCTGGAAGCTAAACATAGCAATGAAGGTGCAAATATCTACTCAAAGTTCATCTGCTAGAAACCAAGGGAGGCACCAAAGATCTTCGCCTGTGGGTTTTCACATTAAATCTTGCTGGGATCGACAGCATTCTAGCACAAGATTTCCAGCTCTCTAGGCTGATACCGAAGAATATTGAGGAGACTCGGAACCTAATTTGAAAAACCCCAATCTTCCATGAGTATCAACAAATGAATGCAAATAAATAAAGCTTTCGAATTGAGCGACTAATATCTCACAGTATTATTGAAGGCTAACTTCAATTTTTACTTTCTCTACACGTACTATGTACATGGTCTACAGAGAAAGTATTTTATTGCATCCAAAATATAATAGAGATATTTTATCGGAAATGTATGTTTTGAGACCCCCTAAATAAAAATTTTTTTTTAGAAAGATCTCCGTGTGTGGATGTGTTCTGTGAGCAGCATAGCTCAAAATACGAAAAATCCGTTAAATACCACACTAAATACTTAAGTTTAGAATCTTCCAGGGATGCGACACGAGGTTTGAGAAAAATTCCCTCACTTCCAACTACCCTTTATATGGAAAATATTTCGAAAATGTTGATTTTCTCAAACATAGCTTTAACGATTTTGACTAAAATACGATATGTTCAAGATATTTATATGTAAAATAAAATGTATATCTTGAATTTTCCGGCAATACATTCTGAAGACATCTTTACTCTGAATGAATTTTTGCGAAATTTCACATAACTGGTAAACCGTAAGAGATATACAAAAACTTGCATTACAAAAGATGCAGATCTCGTTAAAAGACCGTTTGTCATATGCATTCGTTTTCGTGAGGTTGACCGTTTTTGAGATATTCCTTGATATTGTTTTAGTTTTAAAATACTTATACTTTTCTCATACGAGAATGTCAACTCCTGGCCATACAAAGGAACTTAAATGACACAGTAACCAGCCTTTAAAAGATTTGACTATTGTTTTAGCCTATGGTACTGCATTATTTCCCTTATTCGTACAAGGAAGCAAGGCATAATACAAGTTTTGCTAATTTTTACTGGATTATCATGAAGTAAATAGGAGAATAAACTTTTTAATACTAATTTGCTACAGGGTTATAGAGTGAAGTAAATGGAAAACATGAGATTTTTATACCGGAGATTTAACCTCCTGCATATACATATGTAGTATATATTATTACAGATAAGCCTGTGGGATGGAAGGGGTTTAACTGGCATACATGTTGAGCCCCATTATTTAAAGGCAACCATAGCATGCGAGTATTTGAATTGACACGTGTAATATTGGAAACCTGGCTTCATGCAATTCCGTCCCTCAAACCGGCTTGTACTAAATACGGAGTGATCAGTGACGTTTCTAGTCTCTCTACACGTACCAAGTACATAGTGTATAGAGGTGTTATATTGCACGTAAAAATTCGATACCGAGATTTCACCGGATACTTGTTTTGAGATCCCCTTTATCCAAAATAAGAATTTTAGAAAACATGTCCGTCTGCGTGTTGTCTGTCAGTGTGTGTGTGTGTGTGTATGGGCAACATAATTCAAAGACGAAAAGTACGTTACTTACCAAACTTGGTATTTAACTATTTTCCAAGGATACCACATGGAGATTTTCAAAAAATTCCCCCACCCCAACTACCCTTTGCATGGACAACGTTTTTTGAATATTTTTATTTTCCGAAATATGACTAACGATTTTGATTTAAATAGCGTATATTAAAGATATTTATATTGCAAATAAAATAAGTCTTGAATTTTCTGGGAATAGCCTCTGAAGACAACTTTATTCTAGATGAATTTTTGGAATTTTGTGTAACTGGTAAACCGTAACAGGTAGACAAAAATTTACTACTCAATAAATGTAGATCTTGTTAAAACACGCAATTATATATTTTGAAGTTATCTGTTTAGAGATATTCGTTGTTATCGGTTGCTATTTTAAAGTACTTTTCTAATATGGGAATGGCAACTCCTGGCTATACAAACAAAGGAACTAAATTATACAGTAACCAGCTTTTAAAATATTTGACTACTGTTTTAGCCTATCGTGCTCCCTTATTTCTGCTAATTTTGTCTTTGATTAGCATGAATTAATAGGAGCATATGCTTTTTAACAATAATTTGTTAGAGCTATAGAGCCATGTAAATGGAACACATGAAATTTTTATACCGGAGATTTAAGTTCCTGCAAATACATATGTAGTATAGATTATTACAGATAAGCCTGTGGGACGGAAGGGGTTTAACTGGCATACATGTTAAGCCCCATTATTTAAAGGCAATCCTAGCATGCGAGTATTTGAATTGACACGTGTAATATTGGAAACCTGGCTTCATGCAATTCCGTCCCTCAAACCGGCTTGTACTAGATAGGAGTGATTACTGACGTTTTTTATACAGAATATCGACCTGCCCGCAGCGACCAGCAGTGTCCCTGTCGTTAATTACATTTGCTTGTCTTCCTGCCGACCGGACAAAAATAAGCACGAAAATAAAGAGCAATTAACAAAGCCGAAATTAATCTGTGAAAGAGCTGATACTAGGCAAACACGGAAGCTGTGGTAAATAAGTTAGTAAACCGCTCCTTTGTATTGCTCGCCAAACATACATGTGAGAGAACCGAGCCAGTTGGCCCAGACGTTGGCAATCGGGATGTCCAGGTTCGATCCTCGTTGTTTCCGTGGCTTTCCTGGGGCTGCTTAGGCGAATGATGGGGTTCCTTTCTCTTTCATTCCTTTATTTTATTTCTCTTCTTCATATTTCAGGTCAGTGAAGGTGTTACTTGAGGCTTTGCAGGCATATGGCACGCTTGCTTGCTTGCTCCGAGAGAAATTCTCTTCCTTCTGGTTGAGGCTAGGTTGTAGATGTCTTCTTCCGGCCTCCCGGCGCCAGGGCTGCCACATAGTGAATTGTTATGACCTTCCGTGCGTCTCTGCGCTTAGCTACGTCATTTCCTGTGTGCTGGCCTGTGGTTTCCTCACCTCTCAACCCTTCCCCCGCGTAGGATAGATCAGTACTTGGTTGCAGTAGCCCAGGTGTCCCTCGCCGTTAACATGCTTTAACCTCTGACAAGTGAGAGAAACATTTGAGTGGTTTCTATTGCAATGGACTAACGTACCTACCTATCATCTGTTTAATTCACTTTTACCAGGAGCAGTACGCTGTCCTCGTTTTAGTGTACCACCTAACTAATGTGGTCACACACGCACACACAGAGAAATGGGAGCAATATAACTTGTCTAATTTGCATTTAGAACTTATGGAATTTATTACTTTTAGCACAGAGATACAAACACACAGTAAATAGAGAAAGTATTGTATTCCACCCAAAATTTTGATACCAAGATTTCACCGTAAATACATATTTTAAGACGCTCTGAATTTCACACCCCTCCCAAAATTAAACATTTTTACAAAAAGGCTGTTCTCTAGGTCTCTAGTCGCCCTCCGTGGTGTAATGGTTACTATGCTAACTTCATATACCCAAGGTCGCGGGTTCAAACCCGGCGGAGGACGATGGATTTTTTCGGGCGTAAAAATCCTTAGCATGGCTTCCTTTGGAAGGGGAGTAAAGCCGTGGGTCCCGTGTCGTAAAAGAACCTCAAACCTGATAAGACAGGCCTCTGAGCAAAATTAAGCGATATTTCACGCCCAATATAGAATGGGACGCTGAGAACCAAAGCAGTTAAAGAGTGTCCATAAATGACACGCTATTTCATTTTTTTCTAGGTCTCTAGCCGGTTGCTCTGCCGGCATGTAGCCATGGAAGCTCAGTAGCAGAGCAACCGGCTAGACACCGGGAGATCCCTGGTTCAAATCCCGGCTATGGCATTGAATTTTTCAGTCTGACTCTACTTATCCAACTGCTTATCCCAAACAATATATTTGTTGAATCATTTGATCATGAACCAACCGTCCTCGTTGTGACCAAGCGTGAACATAAGAGCATCGCGATCTATCAAGCCGGGGCACATACACATTTATTTAATTAAGGCAATTTTCCACTAGTTTCACCTTGAACTGACATTCATTACGACCTCGTCGTCTGCTTCAAGTGGCGACCAATTTTGGGGCCCATTAAACCCTTACGGCGTTTGGATCATTATATAAACTCTGTCATCATCTTCGAGCTTCGTTTTCTTACCTCGCCTCTCATCCAATCCGTACATCATTAAGAGCTAAATTAATGCAAAAGCATTAAAGTATTGTGATATTTTAGTATACTTTTTGATATTTAAGGACTATACAGATAATGGATAAGGTAATAACGCTAGATTCAAAAAGTCCCTGAAATTGTTCATTTTCTCTTTAATATAAACGAAAGTAAAATATTTTATTTTTCGTTATTTATAACCTCGATGAAGACACTTAATTTCAGTTATCATGCTAATAATGATCACTGTCTTTGCCTGGAAACCTTTTTGTTTTGCATGCTGCTCGTTTCATAATGTCGGCAACGGAGAGCATTCAAAAAGTTTTGTGTTTTGTTAAATAAATCTCGCTCGGAGATATTGAGAAAAATAGAAGAAGCTTTTGGAGAAGCAGCGATGAAGAGGAATGAATGGCATAAACTTTTCAGTCAGAATTTTCGAATTCTGAAGAAATTACCAGAAGACTTGCCCCTGCTATTGATATTGGATCACTATGACCTCCTTTAAGAATTATTCCTTTTAATGCAGTACATGCGACAAGGACACTGCGACAGGAATCTGAAAATGGCTTCCAGGAGTGCTTCCGGTCTCTGTACACGTGGTGCTAGAAGTGTGGCTCTACGGAAGGGAACTACTTTGATGGAAATGTTGTGTAAATTGCCTTATTGTAATTTCTTTGTGTTGTTTACTTATTCCGGAAATTTTTGAATTTTATGTGTGTAATAATTATAGGGTGAGAGCTCATATGAATTCGACCCGCAAGGAGCTCAGAGTTATCCAAAAGTTTTCTTTTCGAAGTATGATAATCAGCCGGAAACCATTTTACAGGTCATAGACACCAATCTAGATTCTGTTCCTGAATTCTCCTAATCCATGAAGAGTTTATGATGATGATGATGATGATGACTTATCTCATTTCCAAATGACCTTGACACAAGTCCGTATCACATGTGATCGTTGTTATTGAAAACCAAATAGACAGAGGATAATTATTGATCAAATAGTATTCAGGAACTGCGTTAGAATCTAGATTGGTGTCTATGACCTGTAAAAAGTTTTCTTTTCGAAGTATGATAGTCACCCGGAAACCTTTTTACAGGTCATAGACACCAATCTAGATTCTAACGCAGTTCCTGAATACTATTTGATCAATAATTATCCTCTGTCTATTTGGTTTTCAATAACAACGATCACATGTGATACGGACTTGTGTCAAGGTCATTTGGAAATGAGATAAGTCTTCCTATCGTTCTGTAGCCTTGAGGTTTGTATTTGTATGACTGAAATGGAATGCGAGAGCTACCCGTTCTTTGTAAATAACTTTTCCATTTTTCTCCATTTATTTTTATCTTTTTTTTTTAAGAAAAAGATGTCTAATTCTTGAGATAAGTTTGTATGAGAAATTTAAACAACAATTTAGGTCAATTCACGTAGCATGTGGACAATTGACGGTGTTTTCTTGATCCAGTAGAATTTCTACACTACCTTACTTTTGAGTTTTCGCCGCATGATACACCTATTCTCTTGAGTTATCACCACTTGCAGGCGGTCTCCGGCCGAGGATTGAAAATAAGGCACTGTGGTTCTCCATTTCGTCGCTATGCGCACATGAAATGAAGGTTAAATTAAGTGTCCGTAGATAATGCTTTGGGACAAAATCACGATTTACAGATGTAAAAATGGTGGGAGTTTTCTCAGTGACCTGTTTCAAAGTGAAAGTAATATGGTTTTACTTCCCTCTGAAGGAAACTATGATAAGACATTTTTCATCCGAACAAATCCCCGAGATTACGTCTTGATTGAACCCGAATCTTGGTTATTAAAACCTGCATAGTAACCTCTGCAACATATGGGGTGACTTTAAGTATCATGTTGTTTGTAAATTTGGATGCAGACTTTATATAAGGTATCTTTTGTGAATATGTAGAGCTTTAGTTGAGAATTGAAACAGAAGCGTTGAAAGTACTATTCTTATACCTATATTAAAGTAATATTTTAGTTATAATAAGATATAATTGTTTAAATAGAACAGTAGACGTGTGCAAAGATTACAGTACAGTGTCTATCCTCTAATACATGGTTTGAACTCATTTATAATTAAAAGTACTCTGTCGATTTCGTTTGTCTTCGCGTGCTCTTTCTTGTAGTACTTGTATATGCTGAGTTATCTGTTTCACAGTTGCATTTTCATATCCATCAAGGAAGTGAAGAGACCTGTGTATGGGGACTGAAGGACAAAAGGCCGAAGAACCCGATTCGGAATAGTTTGTGTTCCGATAATTTGCGTTTTGGATGCTGAGCCAAACAGCCATATGTCCAGATAGACTTGATTAATGAAAAGTAGATCAATCTTTTTGTAGATAATGGCAAAGTTGTAGTATCGAATATTAGGAATTTGAGTTGATGGATTTTCTCTCTTAGTTTCTTGACGAAATCGGTAATGTTTGCATTCCAATTTAATTTTGAATCGAGCATTAATCCAAGATACGAGGGCCGTTTTTTTCAACTTCAGATGGGCTATAAATAAAAGACAATTTCATAGAAAAGAATGGTTTTATCACTAAAAGTGTTGTACACTTATTGATACTTTTCAACATAATCACCGAAAATATTGAGAATTTATCGTACCTGTTCATAAGCTTTGCAATTCGCGCTTCAAAAAATGTTGCCACCAATGATTTCAAATGAGCATTGACATTGTTTTTAAGATCTTCGTACTTTACGACGTTTGTGGAGAGCCATTCAAAACAAACGAAGAGGAAAGCTGACTTCAGGAATTGTGTTGATCCATGACAACGCTCGTCCACACACTGCTAGCACAACCCATCGGCTACTTGAACAATTTCAATGGGACATTTTCGATCATCCGCCGTTTAGACCTGACCTGGCACCCAGCGACTTGCACCTTTTCCCAACTGAAGACGTGGCTAAGAGGGCAGCACTTTCAAACCAACGAAGATCTTCAAAACAACGTAAATGCTCATTTGAAATCATTGGCGGCAACATTTTTTGAAGCGGTATTACAAAGCTTGTGCACAGGTACGATAAATGTCTCACTCTTTTCGGTGATTATGTTAAAAAGTAACCATAAGTGTAAGAAAATTTTGGTAATAAAATAATTGTTTTCTATGATCTTTTCTTTTATTTATAGCCTATCGGAGATTGAAACTTAACTTATTAGATAAACTATTTGTAGTACTCCTCTTATATGTGAACGTCACTAATTTTTATTTCTTTGGATTCGTCTTCTCTCTTTCTCTCCCTCTTTTGCCACCACTCATTTTAATTTAGAGGTGTTCTTTTTATGAATCAGGATATTCGAAGAAGTTTGTAGTATGCCATTAGACTTTTAGGAAGTAAGTACTCAAGGAAAGTTGCACACGGAGCATATGGACCTCTAATCTACACAGTAAAATATGTAATTCCATCTTGAATAACAAATCGATATATTGACAAGTGCTAGATAAAAGTTTATTTGTATCAATTTTTGTGCCTTTTTACTTTCTCTACACTTATCATGTATATAGTGTATAGAGAAGGTATTGTAATGCACCCAAAAATTTGATGCCGAGATTTCAACCGGAAATACATGTTTTGGGCCCCCCTGAATAAAAAAAGGTATTTTTAGAACAATATCCGTATGTCTGTCTGTCTGTGTGTGTCTGTGGGTGGCATAGCTCAAAAACGAAAAGACCGTTAAATACCATCCTTGGTATTTAAGTTTGGTATCTTCCAAGGATGCAACACGAAAGTTTTCAAGAATATACCCCAACCCCAACTACGCTATACATGGAGACTTTTTCTAAAATTTTGATTTTTTTCAAAAATGACTCCAACAATTTTGTTTAAAATACCGTATATTAAAGAAATTTATCTGACAAATAAGACGTATATCTTGAATTTTCTATGAATAGCCTTTGGAGACTACTTTATTCTGGCTGAATTTTATGGAATTTTGTGTAACTGACAAACCGTAAGAGTTAGACAAAAACTTACCGTAAAAAAAGTAGAGCTCGTTAAAACAGGAAATTTGTGGTATACATCTTTTTCGTTGAGTTGACCGTTTTTGAGATATTCCTTATTTTTGGTTTCAGCTAAAAAAAAAACACTTCTCATACTGGGATCTGTCAACTCATGTCCATACAAACAAAGAAGCTTCAGTCACATAGCAACCAGTTTTTGACTATCACTTTAATCTATGGTACTCCCTTATTTCGCTTTTTTTGTAGTATTTAACGCTCGCTTTTACTGCTCTGGCACCGCAGGCGATGACACTGATGACACATGAAGATGGAGCCCCTGTGGAATGAGATGGCGGGGGAAACCGGAGAACCCGGAGAAAACCCGCTCCTGCGCCGCTTTGTCCACCACAAATCTCACATGCGGTCGCTTGGGATCAAGTCCGGGCCATCTATGTGACAGGCGAATGGTGTGACCACTCAGCCATGGCGCGGCCTTATTTCGCTTTTACTTATAAGGAAGGGAGTAATAAAGGCTCTTTCTGCTAATTTTTTTTCGATTATCATGAAGTAAATAGAAGGATAAGCTTTTTAACAATTTGTTGCAGAGATGTAGAGAAACCCATGTGAATAGAACACATCAGATTTTTTCATAAAGTCTTGTCCCTGCTATGGAATTTGAATCCTCCTCAGATTTCGGTTACCAAACGAGGTGGCCCTGGTGGGTTGGTCAATCTGATCTGCGATTTCTTTCGCGCTTTCCTTTGTTGGTAGGCCAATACTGGGTTGGATAACATAGAGTAATGCCTTTTGTTGTCTCTCGTTCTGACATTCTATTTCAGGGTGGAAGGATCAGGCGAGGCGAATAGTAGTGGAACTTACTTTGAGGAACTACTTGTTCTGGGATCCAGTGAGCAACGGTCCCTCAGAGCGACCTCTCCGTAGCGACAGAGCTCTGTGTACTTCCCTTTGTCTTTCCTTCATCTCTTCCTCCAGGAGATTTCTATAAACAAAATAGGCCTTCAAGTAGAATTTTTAAATCTTGTACCAAATATTTTTATTAAAACATGTAATCAACCCCATAATATAGTTATAATCATAATTGCATCATATTGTACTAGCTAAAATCATTAACATTTATAAAGGACTTCTACAACAAATAAATTAACTAATGTATTGTCACCTTAGCGAAGATGACTGCGGAGCGTAACTGCATTGCTAGGGAAAAGGGAAATAAGAGTTCACTCTCACGTGATATTGATGACCCATTTTTTGAACATTCAGTATCGTTTTAGTGCTCTTGAAAAGCGACTGAGTACAAATTATTACACACTCCAACCCCATATCTTTGAGAAAAGCCGCAGCAGGACGAGGGATGCACAGAAGGTCCGGACGACACGAGTTATGCTTCCAGAGCGCCAGTATAGGAAAACATTGTCTAGGAAGGTTAAAAAATATAGTTCCTTTGGCATCTCCTGCGTTTCAAATCACTGTCCTCGTGCTTCAAGATGATTGAAGCGCAGCGCTAGCATTTAGCGGAGATTGCAAAGGGATTCACCGTTGGCAATTTAAACTATTCCCTTAGCAAAGCTCTTAAGACTCTGGATTTATTACGACGAACTTTTAGTTTCTCGTGCTTAAATTGAAGAACAGTTGATTATTAACGTAAACAATCGAAGATAGATTGGGACTCGATCCAAGAAGCCTCCTTTAAATATTCTCAGAAAATTCATCTCGTGCTGTACAGTCTCGCCTAATACACACATACCCTCAGAGAAAGTTATAACAACATGCAGCACCTAGTAGATAAAAGAATAGCTGTTAGCCTTTTTAAATGTGTTCTAAAATACGGTCATTCTGTTAGTAAACTTAGGAAATATGGGTCATAACTTTTATGTCTGCTGTTTCCATAATCTCTGCTGAGGACATAGAATATGTTATACTTTCGCTCTGAAAGTCTGTTACAACACGTTAAAATAAAGAGAACGCCTCTATGTGGATGCAGCCAAGAGTTGGGATATCTCCTCTGCATTATCATGGCATACACCGCAACAATCTCCACCGCGCTTTACTTCTGCTGATATGCTTTTAGCTCATCCATATGCATTCACTTCATCATTAAGCATCTAGGACACGTACTCATCATTATTTTCCCCTTGGTTGGAAGCATTGTGTCATGGACTCACACCTCCGCACATCCAGGCAGAATATGAAATGCAGATCAAAGATGGAAAGAAAGTTTGAGGAATCGGGGATGGAGAGCAAGAAAAGTATAAGGTAGACCTTTACTTCAAGTCATTTAACATAGCTAATTATCTCTGCTCGTAAATGCTGTCACGAAAAAGCTGTCTTTTTCTTTTCTTCTGCTTCATAGACTTATGCCATTAGGACTGTTTCCGATCAAGAGAACTGATCGATTCAGCTGTCTATCGATCTTCCTATAGTTATGATTCAAAGATTCAGAAACATTGAATCGCCTAGGGTGAATATTTTTACTTTCTCTCTTTTTCTCTAGAGAAGGTATTGTATTCCACCCAAAATTCAATGAGAAATAGATGTTTTAGGAGCCCCTGTATCCAAAAAAACGATTTTTAGAAAAGCGTCCGTGTGTGTCCGTGTGTCTGTGAACATGCAAAGTCGGTAAAGTACCAAAATGTGTATTTAAGTTAATTATCTTACAGAGATACGACACGAAGATTTTGAGAGAAATTCCCCCACCCCAAACCATCCTTTACATGGAACAAAATTCGAAAATTTTAATTTTCTCAATAATGGCTCTAACGATTTTGATTAAAATATCATATATTTTAGTTATTTATGTGGCAAGTAAAATGTATATTTTGAATCTTCTGGGAAGGATCTCATTATTCTGAATGCATTTTATTGACTCTTATTGAATAAACCGTAAGATATAGACAGAAACTCACTACACAAAAAATGTAGATCACGTTAAAACACGCAATTTATGTCATATACATTTTTCTCGTGGAATTGACCATTTCTGAGATATTTCTTGTTATTTGTTTCAGATTTAAAATACTTTTCTCTCACGGAACGTTGTAAACTTCTGCCACTCTTAGAAACGGATTTCAAACACGTGGCAACCGGATTTTAAAAGATTTGGCTATCGTTTTAGCCATTATTTTCTTTCTAATTACAAGGAAGCATGTAATTAAGACCATTTTTGCTACTGTTTGTCTCGAAAAATGTGCTGTTTAAAAATAATTTGTTACAGCGAGGTAGAGAAAAGCATGTGAATGGAACACATCAACATATAAAATCCTAGCGCTACGTCAAATTTTATATTACTTTTGTTACTTTCCCTTATTTAAAATCCACCTCCTCCCCCCAAAAAATCTGATGTATTCCATTCACGTATCTTTCTCTACATCTCTGTAACAGATTAGTTTTTATCAGCTTATTCTTCTATTTCATGCTAATCGAGATAAACATTAGCAGAAACGGTTTTATTACTTAGCTTCTTGTAACTAGAAGGGAAACACAGGAATATACTACACCAAAATGTGATTGCTATGGGATTGAAATCCGTTTCTTTACGTGGCCAAGTATTGACAGGTTTCAATATGAGAAAAGTTTAATTATTTTAAAACTGAAACAAATAAGAAGGAATTTCTCGAAAACGGTCAACTCCACGAAAAGCATGTATATGACATAAATTGTGTGTTTTAACGAGATCTAATCTTTTGTAAAGTAAATTATTGTCTATCTCCTATGGTTTACCATTTAGGCTAAATTTAGCAAAACGCATCCAGAATGAACAGGTCTTCACAAGCTATTTCCAGAAAATTCAAAATATATACTTTATTTGCGATGTAAATATCTTTAATATGTGGCATTTTAAACAAAATTGTTAGAGCTATATTTCAGAAAATCAAAATTTTTGAAAAATGTTCGATGTAAAGGGTTGTTGGAACGATTTTCTTGAAAATCTTCATGTCACATTCTTAGAATATCAAGTTTGAGAAAGTAAAAATAGAGCTGGAGGTATAAACAATTTACACAAATCACTGTAAAATGCGTGTATTAATACTATTTCTGGTTGGAATTTTGATATAGACATTAGATGAATTTTATGCATTCTAGATTGCATAGTAATCCGTTTTTGTTTTTTTTTTACAGTTTTTTGATACTATGTATTTTAAAATAATTGTTCACTATACAAACATTTTAACCAGACAATTTGTTACAGAGATATTAAGGAATGTATTTTATAAATAAATGTGCACGCAGTTCAATATCATAAAATAACATATACTTTGATTTTGGCTAATTCAATCAAATAAATAAATTAATACATCCGGATTTGAACAAAATTGAATGATGCTAGACATGAATATTTGTGTTACCAGTAATGTCGGTATAAAAATTACAGCTCTACCTTTGATACTTTAGAAAATCACTTTTATCATTTCGTGTTCCCTTACTTATGTAGCTAACAGTACAATTCAGTTATCAGCTCTAGATTACTTTACTCTCTAAATAATACACAACAATTACTTGCGTGTAATTGTTAAATGTTTATAAAATACATTCATGCTGGTCTAGAAGAATTTCCTGGATAAGAGAAACGTGGGCCGACATTTATATATATATATATCTATATCTCCTCTCTACTCTTAGCGGAAGAGCCCGTTACTGGGACAAGGTCAGTCGCCCGGCCGCTGCGTCCCCCTCCTCTTCCCATAATAGACGTTATGAAAGGGGTGTAGTACTGGAGGCTGGGTCATGCTTAGCGTCCCAGGTCCCACAATTGGCCCTTCAGGGATTTATTGAGTCTGAGTGCACCCCGGGCTAGGTCCTCCAGTGGGAGAATATCCTCACACCAGTAGCGGGAATCAAACCCGGTTCTTCCGCTTGGTAAACAGCTGCGCTACCAAACCGTTAAGGATACTACAATAATGTATAGGTAATATTTTAATTAATCTTTGAGTTATCCTTCGATCCAAATGTAAAATATTTGAATACGAACTGAAATTGTATACGGTCATGAAACTAACAGCACATAATCGCGTAATAGCCTTTTTTTTCAGAAACAGAAAAGTGCCAATGGACCGATGTGTACCTGTGTACTCCTTTTCAGCACAATCGCCATACACATTTGTCTTTGGTGCGTTCGGGTGAAAAAAAAAGTCCCGAAATGTGTTAAGTCGGTAAGGAATAAGTTAAAAAACTCCTCCCACATTCATGGCTCCACCAGGTTCTAACAGAACGCTCATCAACATAACATTTTTTTCGTGATATACTTGTGGATATACTTGTATACAAGGCGTAGTAGATTCGTGGAGACAAGCATCGTCAATTCAGTTTTATTAATTCTTTTCTGTAAGATAGAAAAGTAGAATCGGAATGAAAAGCATGTAAATTAAATTGGAGTGTTACCTCAAGAGAATTTGAGACCATGCGAGTACTAACACTTCTAAAACAACTATTACTGCTATTGCGGTCACTATTACTACCACTACTGCTAATACTTTTACTAACCTATTACTTTAACTGTTATTAATATAACTACTAATACTATTACAACTATTAGTATTGCAACTATTACAATTGCAACTATTACAAATATTACTATTACAAACGTTACTATTACAACTATTACTAGTACAACTATTAATATTGCAACTATTAATATTGCAACTGTTACTATTGCAACTGTTACTATTGCAACTGTTACTATTGCAACTGTTACTATTGCAACTGTTACTATTGCAACTGTTACTATTACAACTGTTACTATTACAAATTTACTATTGCAACTGTTACTATTACAACTGTTACTATTACAACTGTTACTATTACAACTGTTACTATTACAACTGTTACTATTACAAACGTTACTATTACAAACGTTACTATTACAAACGTTACTATTACAAACGTTACTATTACAAACGTTACTATTACAACTGTTACTATTGCAACTGTTATTATTGCAACTGTGACTATTGCAACTGTGACTATTGCAACTGTGACTATTGCAACTGTGACTATTGCAACTGTGACTATTGCAACTGTGACTATTGCAACTGTGACTATTGCAACTGTGACTATTGCAACTGTGACTATTGCAACTGTTATTATTACAACTGTTATTATTACAACTGTTACTATTACAACTGTTACTATTACAACTGTTACTATTACAACTGTTACTATTACAAACGTTACTATTACAGCTGTTACTATTACAAACGTTAATATTACAACTGTTACTATTACAACTGTTACTAGTGCAACTGTTACTAGTGCAACTGTTACTATTACAAACGTTACTATTGCAACTGTTACTATTGCAACTGTTACTAGTAGAACTGTTACTATTACAAACGTTACTATTACAACTGTTACTATTACAAACGTTACTATTACAACTATTACTAGTACAAGTGTTACTATTGCAACTGTTACTAGTGCAACTGTTACTAGTGCAACTGTTACTAGTGCAACTGTTACTATTGCAACTGTTACTATTGCAACTGTTACTATTGCAACTGTTACTATTGCAACTGTTACTATTGCAACTGTTACTATTACAACTATTACTATTACAACTATTAGTAGTACAACTATTACTAGTACAACTATTACTAGTACAGCTATTACTAGTACAACTGTTACTATTACAACTGTTACTATTACAACTGTTACTATTGCAACTGTTACTATTGCAACTGTTACTATTGCAACTGTTACTATTGCAACTGTTACTAGTACAACTGTTACTATTACAACTGTTACTATTACAAACGTTACTATTGCAACTGTTACTATTGCAACTGTTACTATTACAACTATTACTAGTACAACTATTACTAGTACAACTATTACTAGTACAACTGTTACTATTACAAACGTTACTATTACAACTATTACTAGTACAACTGTTACTATTACAACTGTTACTATTACAAACGTTACTATTACAACTATTACTAGTACAACTGTTACTAGTGCAACGGTTGCTATTACAACTATTACTAGTACAACTATTACTAGTACAACTGTTACTATTACAACTGTTACTATTACAAACGTTACTATTACAACTGTTACTATTGCAACTGTTACTATTGCAACTGTTACTATTGCAACTGTTACTAGTGCAACTGTTACTAGTGCAACCGTTACTAGCGCAACCGTTACTAGTGCAACCGTTACTATTGCAACTGTTACTATTGCAACCGTTACTATTGCAACCGTTACTGTTGCAACCGTTACTGTTGCAACCGTTACTGTTGCAACCGTTACTGTTGCAACCGTTACTGTTGCAACCGTTACTATTGCAACCGTTACTATTGCAACCGTTACTATTACAATTACTAGTACCGTCTCTATTACTACTGTTATTATTACTACTATTTCCATTACCATTACTGCTTTTACTACTACTACTACGACGACGACGACGACGACGACTACCACTCTTATATTTACTATTACAGCTACAACTATTATTATTACAAATCCTACAATTACTAGTACCATTTCTATTACTACTGCTATTGTTATTATTAGTGCTCTTATTATTACTATAACTATTATATTTTCTACTAGTATTACTACTCTTATTACTATTTCTATTACTATACTACTTTTACTGTTACTACTGTTATGTATACTATTACTGCTATTACGTTTACTAAGTACATCTATCACTATTACAACTACTACTACTACACAACTACTTCTATTGTCAGTACCGTTTCTATTGCTACAGCTATCTCTATTGCTGTTGCTATTATTGTTATTACCATTACAACTCCTATTGCTATTACTATTACTACTACCATGTACTACTTTTAATACCCCAACACAAATTAGGTCAGTTGTTAGAATTGTCAGCATGAGTATGCCATCGCAGCTCTCAATCATCCCTGCGGATTACAGCCAATGGAGAACTTTGCCACTTTCTGCTTCTTAGTGTGGTTTACAGCAGTGCGGTGTCTGAGTCCCAAGTAAAGCCGTGCAACTGCTGGGGTGGGGCTGAGTTTATTTTAAAAGCACCAAGTTGGCAGCATTGATCACCCACGCTAACAATCCTGCATTTATCAATAACAGAGTAGTCCTTTAGATATTAGCAACTAGCATCATTTCAAACATATCCACTGCTACAAACTTAACGCAATCCTCGACCACTGCTGAACCACGTATTATACATTCATAGGCTTTTTCTACTCGCTCATAGAAACATTTATATGCTATTTTCGAAATCATGCACAAATATGTATTATGTTGTATGAAACAGTAGCTAAACTATAATCCGATTTTTACTTTCTCTATGTGTACTATGTAAATAGTGTTCAGAGAAGGTATTGCATTCCTCCCAAAAATTCGATACCGAGATTTTACCGGAAATACACGTTTTAAGAGCCATGTATCCAAAAAAAGAATGTTTAGAAAAAAGTCCGTGTGTCCGTGGACACTATAACTCCAAAATGAACATTCGGTAACATACTAAACTTGGTATTTAAGTTAGGTATCTTCCAAGGATCCGATACGAAGATTTTGTGGGGTGGGGGTCATCTCATTTGAGAACACCTTGTGGTTTACCGGGCAACTTGCGGGTCGGTTTAAGGATTCAATGCTATGCCGGCATGTTGCCAGGGCAGCTCAGTGGAAGAGCAACCGGCTAGAGGTCGGGAGATCCGTGGTTCAAATCCCGGCAAATCAATGGTATTTTTCAGTCCGATTCTACCTATTCAAACTTCAAATTGCTTCAACATCCACACTACTCGCCCGATCTAGCACCTAGAGACTTCTACCTGTTCCCAAACTTCAAACATGTTTTTGATGGACGAAGATTTCACAGCAACGAGGTCATTGATGCGGTAAACAGTTATTTTGAAGACCATCATAAATAGCACTACAGAGATGGTTGAATTAAACTGGATCACCGATGTGCTAAATGTATTAGACTTTCTGGAGATTATGGATTTTTACTTTCTCTAGCCCCATATGTACAATGTACATAGGGATAGAGACGGTATTGTAATGCACCCAAAAATTCGATACCGAGATTTCACCGGAAATATATGTTTTGGGGTTCCCTGAGTCCGAAAAAAGCATTTTTAAGAAAAGGTCCGTGAGTGTGTCTTGTCTTTCTGTGTGTGTGTGTGTGTGTGTGTGTGTGTGTGTGTGTGTGTGTGTGTGTGTGTGTGTGTGTGCGCGCGCGCCTGTGGACAGCATAACCCCAAAACGAAAAGAACGTTAATTACCAAACTTGGTATTTAGGTGTAGTATCTTCCAAGAATGCGACACGAAGATTTTCAAAAAAATCCCCCTACTAAAACTACCCTTTACATGGAACAAATTTCTAAAATTTTGATTTTCTTAAAATGGCTCTAACGATTTTGATTAAAATCCCGCATATTAAAGCTATTTATGTCCGAAATAAAATGTACATCTCGAATTTTTTGGGAATAGCCTCTTAAGACCTCTTTATTCTGGATGCATTTTGCTTAACTGCTAAACCGTAAGAGATAGAAAAAAACTGAATACACAAAAATGTACATTACAACAAAACACACGGTTTATTTCCTTTACGTTTTTGTTGTGGAGATAACCGTTTCTGAGATATCCCTTGTTATTGGTTTCAATTGTGAAGTACTTAAACTTTTCTCAGACAGGAAGTGTCCGCTTTTCTTTTGTTCTACTCCAGGCCAAGCAAAGAAGTGATATGCAATGACAATCGCATAACAATAGCTTTTAAAACATTTGATAATCATTTTAGCATAGCACATTCCCTTATTCTCTTTTACTTATTAGGAACTAAGTAATAACATTCTGCTAATATTTATCTCGATTAGCATTGTGTACAAAGAAGAAGAATCTTTTGTAGGAGGTTTGTAGAGCAGCTAGAGAAAGTCAACTAGACATCAGATTTTTTCATTGAGAGGCTCGGGACTTATCAGCCGACCCTAGTAAAATAAAATGACTCGTTAATTGCTATATGAAAGTGAGCTTCATGTGCTCTCTTATTGGGTTTCTTAGGTTGCAAAATATTTTAATGGATTTAAGGCCCATAAAATATTTATAAGCTTGACCTATTCATGAAATAATTGATTTACCATTTTAATGGATACATAGGAATGTAGGTCGGCTCTTTGTGCATTGTTGTATAGTAAACAAGCCTTGCTCCGCACCGTTCACAACTCCAGGGGCGTAAAGAGCTTTTCGCCCATTCCCCTCACCTCTCCCTTTAAGGCTAACTAGTTTTAAAGCTTTTAGCTCGGAAGGGAGGAAACAAGTCCCGCTTTTGTTTCTTGCTCGCTGTTAAAATAATTCACATGTTCGGTGCGCGAAGGATCACGCCTTTAACAGAAACATTTTAAGGGCTGCATTATACCCCCAATGTACTTGCAACATCTTAAAATCTCGAACGCTTTCTCCACTCCGTAAAGTGCAATGCTAATGCACCTCTTGTGCATTTATATGCTTCGTCTGTGCCCCATTTTGACAATAGCAGTGTACACAGGCATTTAAGGAAATGTAACAAATAACATTTTGAAAACTTAAGAAATATTGACGTTTAAACCTTAGTTGCCTGCATTAATATACTATATATGCCGTTTTCCCTTTAATTCAAGTTTAAAACTGGAGTTCTAGTAAAAAGAAATCTGATGTGTTCCATTCACATGACTTTATCTACATCTCTGCAACAAATTATTGTTAAAAAGTTTGTTTCTATTTACTTCATGCTAATCGAGAAAAAATTAGCAGAAATAGTCTTATTACTTGCTTCCTTGTAAGCAGAAGCGAAATAAGGGAGTACCATAGGTTAAAGTGATAGTCAAAAGCTGGCTGCTATGTGACTGAAGTTCCTTTGTTTGTACGGACAGTTTTTCAAAACTGAAACAAAAAACAAGGAATATCTCAAAAAAACGATACTCCACGAAAAAAAGTATATAACATAAATTGTCTGTTTTAATGTGCTCTACATTTTTTCTGTGGTAAGTTTTTGTCCATCTCGTACGGTTTAGCAGCTATGAAAAATTCCATAGAATTTATCCAGAATAAAGTAGTCTTTAGAGGCTACTGCCAGAAAATTGAAGATATACATTTCATTTTTCAGGTAAATATCTTTAGTATACGATATTTTAATCAAAATTGTTTGAGCCATTTTTGAGAAAATCAAGAATTTTTATTCGTTTTTCAGCTATGATATCCACATATACACCAATACACACACGGACCGTTTTCCAAAAGTGTTTTTTATGGAACCAGGGGGACCCAATAAATGTGAAATCTCGGTATCGAATTTTTGGGTGGATTACAATACCTTCTCTATACACTATGTATATAGTACGTATAGAGAAAGTAAAACAACTAAGTGAACACGAATTGATCTAGTAGTTGGCTAAACTATGAAGTCCGCCACTTAAAGTATTTATTTACGACTTTGTAAGTCGCCATTAGGGTTTACTATCAACCGCACCAAAAAATTGCATTTATGACATAAATTGTGTGTTTTAACGTTATCAGAAATGAAGAGGTATTCAGAGGCTAAAATTACATTTTATTAGCCATGTAAATAAATATATCTACATTAAAATATTTAGAGAAATTTCGAGAAATTGAAATTGGAAATGCATTGTAAAGGGTAGTTTGGGTTGGATGCGGGGGCTTTGTAGAACTACATATAATAGTAAGTTACAAATATTAATTATTTTACTATTTCCACTAACAATCTTACCATTAGCAAAATATAAAATCGGTTACATACTCTTGAATTCACTTACAATATATTATCCAAATTTATTCTATTGAGATTTTTCCCTAGTTTTTTCAAGGTGAGAGGAAAAATTGAAAGCAAACTAAAGGTAAGTCATTCCATTATTAAACGATTCTATTAACAAAAGAGTATTTTGCTACGTTGGTTCTGTATGTACCTATTACCCTTAATTATGAACAAATGAGCCTATCGTGTGTAACATATCTTCATGTCGTATCCTTGTAAGATACTAAACTTAAATGCCAAGTATAGTATTTTAGCTACTTTGCGTTTTTGAATTAACTTTGGTATTTTGTGTTCAGACACCTGGACACATGACACATACTTAGTTAACTTTTACTAAAAATGTATGTTTTCTGTACAGGGGCCCCTAAAACATGCATTTTCCTTCCACTTACAGGGAAAAAAGAAATATGAACCATTTATACTACTGTTCATTTCAATTTGCATGAAATAGAAGAAAAAATATTTTGATAACAATTTGTTAGAGATATAGAGAAACTCATGTGAATGGAACACGTCAGATTTTTGGATTGTGAAATTAATGTTAATTTGTATATACAGGACAGGAATAGTTAAATATACTTGTAATCGATATGAATGTTTATTTTTTGACAGTAATTCCTTTAAAAGTAAATTTTGACGGCTCGGTAAGTGGGAGAGATTAAATACAATTTATGGAAGGAAATGTGTGTATTAGATTCTAGAATATGTTATCAGTAGGGAGAGCATCTTTGGGACCAATAGCGGAACACATGCGAATACCAGTTGCATACCTACCGAGTAGAGATAGATCTGTATTGGCGACTGCACGCACCGCATGTAAACAACCTGTAGAAACACGTTCGGGGCGTGGCTCGCACAGCAGTATACTAAGCTGTATTCTACAATAAATACTGTTCATACAGAAGAGCTTTGCAGATATATCTACGACAATAACATATATTTGGAAACATCGAACAATGAAATGCCTCGAGCTCTGAAAGCTGTCAATGATATTGTGCAAACAATTATTCAGAGACACGTTACACCTGTTTTAGACCGTGTGAAAGAATTGAAAACAGTGTTTGCAAAAAAATATCAGATTTTCAATAATGCGTGAAATAGTGTTGAAACGCAAACAGTTGTTGGAGTATCTTACCCAATAGTCGACGTGTCCTATGTCCCTTTTGCTCCAATCACATTGAGGGAAGTTTTTCACAATATAGAGCGTTTGCGAGCCGATCGGAGACGATTCACATTTTAAACGTTACTAATGTATGTTGTGCATAGTAATGTAAGTATGTTGAGAAAAAATGACACGGATAGTGATGCTAATGTGTTGTTGCACAAGAGCAATTGAATGTACGTAAATATTAAAATGGTTAATTCTCATAATCCACTCATCCAAACGCAATCGCCTTCCATTGCTGGTGAAAACACCACAGTCTACCACGCAACCACTGCACCATTTTCCTTCTATTATTGCCATTGCGTACACACTGCATTGTCAACGCATCACAACTATATACCATTCTGTAGTAACTTCAATTCTGTATCATTAACGGTCCCCAAGATGCTGTCCCTAGTTATCAGACTCGTGTATAATGTGGTCATCCTCGTGGCCATGTGCAAAGTATATTTTCTTTTTACTGCAGATCAATGATGTAACTCGTGGTTGTTTGTTACAGGTGGTTACGTGACGCTGGATGGCTGACGAGGAGGACTACGGTGAACTGGCCGAGATCAGTCTTTCACAATATGGGGGTGGTAGCGGCCGTTGGATGGGTGGTGGGCCCGGTAACACCGGTAGCTGGGGACGGGGAGGAGGGAGCGTCAGCGTCATTAACAGCCCCCAGCACCTCCACGGACACCACACGCAGCAGCGTTTCTCGTCCTCTCAGCCGCCCCACCAACCACCTCCCCCGGGCAGCCATATGCGTGGTGGCAGCTATGAGGCCGAGGACGTGATGATGGCAAGAGGAGGTGGCGGTGGATCCCGGGGGAGGTCCGGCCTCTATTACTCGCCACCGGGTACTTCTTACACGATAGTAGAGCGACCACCCCCGCCCGCGCCGACCCCAGGCAAGCACCCGCGAGGGACGTACCTCGGCTCGTCCACCTCCTTTATGTCAAACTCTCGGACGACGCCGTCTCATCATCATCACCATCATGCCTCTGGGGGCAGCAACGGCAAGAAAAGACCGATCTCGCCCGAGCAGGTGCTTCGCCTTTTCGGCACGGGCGGGGGCGGCAACAAAATGGCGGCCTCCCCTCATATGTCCCATCACGGAAGTGGGGCTGGAAGACGTAGTGCCGTCTCCAGTCCAGCGAGCAGTCCTTCCGCGGGGGGTGTGCAGCAACCACCTCATCTAAACATCCATCAGGATCTCGTGGTGAGAACCGTCAACATGGTCAGGCCACCCGATTCTACGCATGGCTTCGGAATCTGCGTCAAAGGCGGCAAGGACTCAGGTAGGCACATTCTTATCTTCATGTTTTTTTGACTGCGTAATTTTTCATCTGGATAATCGGAGCACACTTAAGGCTCATAACTGTTCATAAAAGAAGCAAATATACTGATGCAAATCCGCAAGGTCAATGAACTTCTATTTTCCTAAATCTCCACATATTGCGGTGGATAAAAAGTAAAAACTCTGCTTTCTGTGTTTCAATCCACGTGGATGTTTCATATCATTTTCTAGAGTAAGAGATTAATGATATCTAAATAAACTATGACTTATTTGTTTTCATTGTCATTTCACCATGTATTCTAGTTAAATTGGGTTTGTAACTTTTTAAGCGAGGCGATGGAGCTCTGTCAAGAATCCGCTGGGGCGTCGAACACAGGATCTCTCTTGCTCGAGGTAGCACCATTCGCCGCACTTCCATGCTATCTTCGCAACATCACTCGGAGAAAGAGTGAGTGAGAAACATTACGGTCGCGGAACGTTATCAATATGCATCTTGTTTATATCGTACATTGCTCAAAAAATTAAAGGAACAAATGTTTAAACCAATGTCCCAAAGCAAACATTGATACCAATTCCATTTTTGGTAGTTTGTAATTATAGACTGAGGAACTGTGTGAAATTATTATATGCATTGTAATACATTTTTATTCCACAGGATCGGAAATACGATCAAATTAGTGATTGATGCACAAAGTAAAGTGGAAATATAAGATTGCATTGCTTACTAATCAATGTTTCCATAGTTATTTCAACACTCAGAACCTAGTGGGTCCTTCATGAGCTGCAATAGCTGCCATGCTTCACACCAGCCCCCTAATAGCAATTTGTGGGGTTTTCTCCCTTTCTTCAGCGAGTGCATTTGTGAGTTTTCTCAGATTCTATGACATTGCAGACCGCTTGCGAACATGCTTTTTTCCAGTTTATCCCAGAGATGTTCAATCGGATTGAGGAATGCAGGCCAGTCCATTACCCGAATTTGGCATTCTTGTAGGACAACCTTGGTACTCCATGCTGTGTGGGGTTTAGCATTATTATGCTAAATTAGAGTTCATTTCATAAGCAGAGGGTACGAAATGTTGAAGGAAATGTTGCTAATGTAAACATCAGCATCCATGCGCTGTGGAAAGGAACAAGCGCTATCCAAGATTCAACAATAATGCCAGCCCAAATCATAACCGACCCGCCTCCAAATCTGTCATGTTCAACAATAGTGGCTGGAGCAAGACGTTCACCACGACGTCTCCCCACACGTATACGACCATCACAACCCGTCAATTTAAACCTTGAGTCGCCTCTGAAGAGAACATTCTTCCATTGTCGTAGCTGCCAGTTGAGCAAATTTCACCTTGTGCTGACATGTCAAACGAGAGGCCTTAACGGGTGTACTAGCTCTCAACCCTGCATTTCTTAGCCTGCTTGTTATTGTCTGATCAGAAGTCACCACTTCAGTTGTTGTTCGTACGCCATCTTGCAGATCTCTGGCTGTAGATTTGCATCTGCTCAAAGTTGATAAGGCAAGATATCTATCTTATACCGTGTTGTTTTCTCGTTCGCCCTAGTCCGGGTCACCTCTTGAACCTGCCTGTCCCTATATATCGTCTCCAAGACCTATGGATGACATAAGGACTGACATGAAGAATTCCGAAGACAAAACGAACGGAACAGTCATCTTAATTCCACTACTTGTGCAAAAGATGTTTCATTCAGATGTCTCATTACTCTGTATTAGCCTTAGAGTACATCAAATATCAATGTTCTAGCAACAATTTTCTGTTAAAACTTGATTTTGAAACACAATAAATCAATAAATCAAAGAGCACTGTTTTATTCAGAGAAAAACTATTAAATATTTAGAAAAACTTCATTATAGTTTTAAACATACTTCAAAACACAATAACTGTCAGTCAAAACTTACACTGCCTCACTATTTTACTTTTGGCTTTGGTTTAAAGATGCATTCCTCTAATTGTTTTGAGCAGTATATATACATTTCGCAATACTTATATCCTGTTTTGCACACAGCTTAAGTAGTTTAACTTGAATTGCAGCTTAATGCAACTTACCATGTCTCGCCATTTTGGGTCAGGATATTGTAAGGTGAACTCGGTTTTGATAACAGAAAAGGATACAAACGGTGGGTGTTCAGCATATTCATTGTTGGTGTAACTTGGATTCCACAAAGTGTCACAAACATATTTTGATGGACATAAGGAATAAAACCGGCTATTAGTTCCTACCTATACAGAAGTCAAAATTCTAGCCTAGGAAACAACAGAGACAGTGGAATATTACTTCCCTCTTAATTAAAATCTTTATAGCAAATAAAACATCAATAGTTACTAGCTACACTAACGAACGTTCAAAGACTTGATAAAGCGGAAGTAAATAGAGTGTTTACTGGCAGGTCAAATCCGTAATCCAACTCAGATCATCACCGGAAAATAGCCCTTTATTGCATGAACTATTGTACTACATATGCCGTTCTTCCTCTAATTTGCAAACCTTTATTTATATCCCTTTTACCGGCAACACAACTGAAGCGATTTGAATAGCCGTGGTCGATAGTGCGATACTAAAGTGACTGACCATGCTTTAAAGGCCGATTACGAGTCCCAGCGACTACAGTCAAATGTGCCTGTGGTATAGGATGGGGAGGACCCAAGTAAAATAACGGAAGTGATGGATGCTTGTGGTTAGACCACTCGACTCGCACCTAGATGGCCGGGGTTCAATTCCAAGTGACCGCATGTGAGATTTGTGACAAAGCCGAGGCGACAACATCTTACATAGGCACAACGAAACGAAGCATAAAAAACCCGCATCGCCGAACACAAAAGATGTTGTCGCCTCGGCCATACTGACAAATCTGCCGTTGCAGATCATGCCCTTGTCTTAGACAAACATGATATATTATTTGCAAAAACAGAAGTCCTCGCAACTACCAAATTTTACTACCCCGGAATGGTCAGAGAATCCATAGAAATATACAAACATCCCAATAATTTTAACAGAGAAGACGGATTTAAGCTAAACCAGACCTGGATTCCTGCCTTACAGCATCTTCGCACCGGCAAACACAAAAGCCAATCAGAACACAGCAGTCAAATTACTCCCCTTCCACTACCTCAACAGTATATATGCCGACCTCTGTTCCATGAATTTGCAGTCGTTAGCCGTTCCTGCCCAGGTTCATTCTGAAGATGTCCTCCACAGCCGAGGACGAAACGTCAAGTTTTTATTTATTTTAATAATCTTCATTTTCGACCACGGCCTACAAGCTCGGATGCTATCTTTTACCATTATCAAAAATTGTCTTAATTACTTACTTCCTTTAAGTAGAAGAGAAATAAGGGAATACACTAGGCTAAAACGATAGTAAAATCTTTTAAAAGCATGTTGTCATGTGGTGAAATCCTTTTCTATGCAGGTCCAGGAGTTTACAACTTTCCATGTGAGAAAGTTTTATGTATTTTAAATCTGAAACAAATAATAAAGAATATCTGAGAAATGGTCAATTCCACGAAAAAAATATATATGAATAAGTTGTGTGTTTTAACGCGATCTGCATCTCTGCTGCCTCTTATGGTTTACCAGTTATGCACAATTCAGCAAAATCCTTTCAGGATACAGAGCTCTTTAGAGGCTATTCCCAGACAATTCAAGATATACATTTTATTTGCAATATAAATATCTTAAATGTACAGTATTTTAATCAAAGTCATTAGTCATTTTTGAGAAAATCAAAATGTTCGAAATGTTTTCCATGTGAAGGATAGTTCAGGTGGGGGATTTCTCTCAAAATCTTAGTGCCGCATCCTTAGAAGATACTAAACTTAAATAGCAAGTTTGGTGCTTTGGGGATTTTTCGTTTTTGAGTTACCATGTTCACAAATACTTGCACACACACATACGGATCTTTTCCTAAAAGTGCTTTTTTTTTTGGATACAGGGGACTCTAAAACATATTTTTCTTGTGAAATTTCGGTATCAAAATTTGGGTGCAATACCTATTCTATACGGTGGTAGTGCAGCTGCTTACCAAGTGGGAGACCTGGGTTCGATCCCCAGTACCGGCGTGGGGATTTTTCCCCCGCTGGGAGACCTGGCCCGGGATGCACTCAGCCTCGTAAGGTCCCTGGAAAAGTAGCGGTTCCAGGTCATGAGAACCACATTAACCGGCCGGGGGGGGGGCTCGAGGCGCTGACCACGTCTCACCCTCCAATTCTGCACCCCATCCATCGCGTCTGTAATAGACCGGGAAGGGGGACGCAGCGGCCGGGCGGCAGGCCAAGGTTCCCCGTGAGCTGCCGTGCCATGGAGTTATTTACCTATTCTATACAATATACACATAGTATGTATACAGAAAGTAAAAACTGTATAGTTTTATTGCAAAATTATGGATAATTTTAAACATAAGACTGCTATAACTTACCTAATTTTATAGTTGAAGATTAATGTAATACGAAATTAGAAACAAGTTCACTAAAATAATAATGGTTTTACTTAATCATTTTGTTGCACAAGTGCAACAACATGCAATAAATGAGACTAAACTTCTCCATTACACTAATGGACATGTTTCACTATGGAACGGTTTTACAGACTTGGAATCGTAGCTGACACAGACTTGTATGTGGCTGTAATGGAGGCTTGCATTAATGATAGACGAGCCGTTGTAATTACCTCAAAGTACAGGGATGTAAGACATGCTTGCTTCCAAGAAACTGAAAGAGAACAGCTTAACTATTACCCAATCAATTACCCGATTATTAAAAATCTTATGTGTTACATTCACATGCCTTTCTATACATCTCTACAAAGAATTATTGTTAAAAACCTTATACTAATCTCTACTTCATGCTAATTGAGAAAAAATTAGATCTTATTACTTGCTTCCTTGTAAGTAGAAGCGAAATAAGGGAGTGCCGAAGTATTTTAAAGCTGAAACCAATAACAAGAAATATCACAAAAACGATCAACTCCTTGGAAAAAATGTATATAACATAAATAGTGAGTTTTAACGAGCTGTATATCTTCTATTAAGCAAGTTTTTGTCTATCTCTTACGGTACACCATTGTGCATCATTCCGTAAAATTCATCCAAAACAAAGATATCTTCAGAGACTATTCCCAGAAGATTCAAGATATACATTTTATTTTTCAGGCAAATGTCTTTAATATACGATATTTTAATACATTTTTAAGAAAATCAAAATTTTCAAACATTTTTCGATGTAAAGATTTTCTTCAAAATCTTCGGGTTACATCCTTGGAAGATATGAACTTAAATATAAAGTTTGGTATTTAACGGATTTACGTTTTTGAGCTATGGTGACCACAGACACACACACTGACAGACACAATCAAACAAACAGACATTTTGGAGATCTCAAAACATACATTTCCGGTGAAAACTTGGTATAAAATTTTTGGCTGCAATACAATACCTACCCTATATACTTTGTATAGAGAACGAGTATAGCACGTGTACAGAAAGTAAAAATGTAGATCTCTTAACACACGTGCATACTAGGTTTGGCCGATAAGTTCCGGGCCTCTTAATGAAAAGAGCATTAAAAAAATTGCTTTATGTCTCAACACAATCTCCAGAAAGACTAATACATTTGTCATATTGGTGTTCTAATTTAATTAAACCATCTCTGTAGTGAGATTTATCAAGGTCCTCAAAACAGCTGTTTACTGCATCAATGACCTTCTCGTTGCTGAGAAATCTTCTTCCTCCAAGAAATTTTTTGAAGTTTGGGAACAGGTGGTAGTCACTGGATGCTAGATATGGCGAATCGGGTGGCTGTTCAAGCAGTGCAAACTTTAATTCATATTGCATATTTTTCCCATTGCAATTACTGAACGATGGGCCGGAGCATTGTCGTGATGAAACAACAACTTTTTTTTTTGCCAAATGAAGTATTTTTCTTTTCACATCACCACTCAAACGTTGCAATAAGCTTGCGTAGTAGTCATCAGTGATATTTTTACCCTTTTCCAAGTAATCGATAAAAATAATTCCCAGTGCATCCCAGAAAACACTCGCCATAACCTTGTTAGCTGACGAAATTGACTTTGCCTTTTTTGGAGTTGGTTCACCTGGCGCAAACCACTGTTTTGACTGTGGTTTACTTTCTGAAGTGTAGTGATGTATCAAAGTTTCATCCATGGCAATAAGCCGTCTAAAAAATTCACTGGGATTTTTACGGTAGTGCTCCATTTTCTTAACAGAAACAGTTTTTTGTTGCCACTTTTAATCAGGTGTCAACAAACGCGGCACCCATCTTGCACTGACCTTGTGAAAGCCCAAAACATTATTTAAAATATTACCTGCACGCTGTTTTGTTATGTTTACAGCCTCTGCTATCTCAAACAACTTTAATCTGCGGTCTTCCAAAACTAAACGATGCATTTTTTCACTGATTTCTGGAGTTGTCACTTCCACAGGGCGTCCAGAGCAGGGCTCATCCACTAGTGTTCGTACTGTGCAACCACCTTTTAATCATTGAATATGAAGGGGCAGAGCCTTTCCATGTACTATCCATGTCCTCCTTGATTTCTTTAGGCATTAAGCCTTTCAAACGGAAGTATTTAATCACTGCCTGTTTTTCCAAAGACTCTATTTTCGTGAAAATTATACGATGCTACCGTCTAACTGACCTAGTGGCGCCATATCTGTGTGAGGCTCGGGAATTATCAGCCGGCCCTTGTAATTTATTCATATACGTTTGTATTGTAAAGCTAACGACTTTGAGATATTTCTGGTTATTGGTTACAGTTTGAAAATATTACTCCTCTCAAATAGGAAGCTATCATCATTTTTCTTTTGTTTTACTCCTGTTCATAGAAAAAAAAATAATTTGAAAGTCAACCGCATAGCGACGTTTTTAATAGATTTGTCTGCCACTTTAACCTAGTGCATTTCTTTATTTACCTTCTGCTTATAAGTGGCTAATTAATACGATAATTTCTCTTAATGTTTATTTAAACTAGCATGAAGTAGCTAGAAAAAATCTTTGTAAGAATTTTAAATTTGCAGAAGTAGATAACACATCAGAATTGTTACTTTCTCTATTCTACTTTACTAATAGTAGGTTGAGAAGGTAATGTATTACACCAAATTTTCAATGTTGAAATTTCACCTTAAATATGTTTTAAGTTCCCTAGATTTCAGAAAAGGACTTTTAAAAAAATGTGTATGTGTGCGTCTGTGGATAATATAGCTCAAAAATGAAAAAATCGCCACACATCGAACTTGGTATACGAATAGCATATAAAGACCCATTCATTCATGAATTTTTCTGAATCTTTCATAACTAACTAATCGTATCGTATCCGATTTACTGGATATTTTGCCTCAAAGTGTAAATAGTTTTAAAAAGAGACTAAAGAAGAGTGATTTATAGTCAGGATAGTAAATAAAAATATTGCGTTATTATTACTGTTGTTGCTATTATGTATATATTAGTATACCATTATGTCATTGGCATTTTAACAGGGTATTACTCACATTATTGTTTATTTAACTCAGTTGTATTGTACATTTTATTATTACATTGACAGCGCTGCCACTGGTCCGCGCCCTAAGCAGTGAAATAAAGTATCTATCTATAATTATCACACACAAAACATAGAACTTTTTAAAACGGATAATTTGTCATTTTTTTGTAGAGTTGACCATTTCCGAGAAATTCCATGTTATTGGTTTCAATTGTAAACTTGATCACTTTTCTCAAGCGGAAAATCAGCTTTCCTTTCATCTTTCTTTTGTTTTACTTTGGTTGTTCACATAACGACCATAACCAAGTGTATTTTCATTGTGCTTAAAAAAGAATCAAATAATAAGAAAATTACTGCTAATGCTGGTCTCGACTAGCATGATGTAGACCAGGGCCGGTAAGATAAGCACCTGCAGTGTGAAATGCTCTATAGTCCCTTCCTTTTTCCTTTCGCCTGACAGAGAAGCGGAGAGGTTACGTGTGCAACAGTGGCGGTTGTTTAGGATTTGGATGATTTGTCTTTTGCGACATAATCAAATACATATTTCTGATGTGTTTGTTGGGAAAGCACAAAAATAGGTAATGCCAACTAGAGAATATGAATGAAAAACCATCTTTAAGAAGAACAAAATTTTTTTTTCTTCTAGTTCATATTTAACATTTGCCTTTCACTCATATTGCACATGTAAGCCACACTGCAGTGATAAGGCGGCCACGGGGCTAATACCGGCATGAACCGGTTTCTTTGGCTCTACATGACTGTTGAAAGCGTGTAGAGGGGACGAGAGAGAGAGAGGGCAAGTTCACGCCTGTTGTAGATAAATGCATACTCTTTTGTAAGAATAGTTTGTTTACAGACAGGAAGATAAAATCATATGAATGAACGTATCCGGTTTTTTTTATATAGTATTTGGTAACTGTTCATTTTTCTACCCATGATCCAGAATAGAGCTTGTTATTTCAGGATAATAAAAGCAACAGAATGGTAATTGGCTTTATCCTACGCTTTAGTTCTACTATTTGCTTACTCAATCGTTGCTTCCACCTTTATTTTTGCACCGCGTATTGTTATAAATGAAGTCTAACTCGAAATGTATATCTCTTTGTGATTGTGGGGGAGAACATTCATTTCGAGCCACTAGAAGAACAATAAAATCAGATAAGTTTGTTTTGTAATTGCACAAACATTCACATTCATCTTCAATACCTGAATACCCGAGCTTTACTGCCTGATATCGTAGTTGGAAAATTAAAATCGGACTGAAAAATGCAATGCCATAGCCGGGATTTGAACAATAGATGAAGAATACAATCAGATGAGCCAAATTTGTTTGGTTTGTAATTGCATATTCGCTCTCATTTCTAGTACATAAACACCCGAGTTAAACTCAGTGTTCTCATATATGAGAACTTAAAACTTGACTGAAAAATATCTGTCCATTCACTTGACTTATTTAAGTTCCACAAACAGACCTTCTTTTGCAAGGGTATCAAGATAGACAGTAGTAGAAATTGTCTTATACTTGCTTTCTTGTAAATAGAAGGGAAATAAGCGAATACATTAGGCTAAAGCAAAAGTCAAATGGTTTAAAAATGATCTCTATGTAAAATCTTTGAAATTCGGCTCTGTTTTCCTGGGAGTAAAACAAAGAGATGATACGAAAGTTTAAAATTCAACAATGCAACAAAAATGATATATGATCGTAATTTACAGACTTTATAACCTTTTGTCATACTTAACGCCATTAGATTCTATCATGTGATATTAAGTAGAGTTGATATATAATTCAAGTCTTGTTCTTTTTTTGGCTTTAATATTTTTAGTAGATGCTGATATTTTTTGAAGAAATTTAAGATATGGATTTGGTTATGATTATTTATCATATGGGTTAGTTATATTAAGATTTTTAATTTGTGTTTTAATAATTTTAGCTAGTTATTCTGTTATTTGTTATAAATTCCATATTTCCAAAATTGTGGACGTTAATGTTTCATTTCGACAGCATTGTGTCGTTGAATTTCATTGTTAAAGAGGAAACTTCTGTTGCTGAAATTCATCTCGGACTTCAACGAGCCTAAGTGTCTGCATGGGCAGAGCAGTGATAGATAGGTGAACTATTTCAAAATGGGAACACGAGTATCTAAGATGAGCCTCATAGTGGAACGCAACCAGGAAAGAGTTAATGAGGCGTCACTGTAAACGAAACATCTGAAAAACGTGCAATAGAACATAGCGCAAGAAATAATCTGGAAGCTTATGTTATCGAAACGTCTGTACCGGTTGGGTTCCGTATTTAATCACAGAGGAGAAACTTTTGAATAAAAATTTCTTCAGAGGCTTCAAATAAAGATTTTATTTTTCTAGACGAGTATTGCGGCAGGCGATGAAAGATGGTTCCGTCATGACGAATGTGAACAAATGGCCAGATTATGGAATGGCACCACTTGGAGTATATTCGGAAAGCGATATCTTTGGGAACTAGAACGAAATTACATCGTAAGGGCACTTTCAAACTTGCAGAACGATGGGGAATAAGGGCTATGTGGAAAAGTCATAGAAGGGTCTGTATATTAAAATGGTGTACTTAGCTTTAAAAATAAAGATTAAGACTTTTAAAAATTGTTTGCAACTTTCAGTATAAATTTAATAAATTATCATACAAATTTTTTTAAATCGGCTTACCCTTATGTAGGACTGACAACCCCCTAGGACTTACAAGCGAGTGCCTAGGAATCAGAAGCCTATACATAGATTGGAGAGCCTGGAACAAGTGGTCGCCCGGAGCCAAGGCATAAGCTTGAGGAAGTGGCTGATCTGAAATGCAAGCGAAATGGTAATAGGCAAGGTGGTGATGGAGCAATTTGTGGAATGAGAGACGTGGAAAACTGGAGGACCCAGAGAAAACCCGTCGAGACGCCATTTCGTCCACCACAAATTCCACTTGGAATTGAAAAACCCGGACCGCCTAGGTGGGAAACGAGCGGTCTAACCACTCGGCCGCGACGCCTTATTTACTACTACTGCTACTGCTTTAGTTTTATGAAAATCAAATGTATATAGACTGAACATTCAGTGAAAAAGTCAAAAGATAAAAGGATCGAAGATAGTTTTAAATAACTAAGTGCAGAATAAATAAGTTGGACAGTTTATATATATTGTGTGTATATATGTTTAGTGTAAGATGAGTTACAATATGCTAATCGAGATAAATACTAGCAGAAATTGCCTTTTACATACAACCTTATAAGTGAAAGGGAAATAACGAAATACAGGAGCACAAACCGCCAGTCAAATGTTTCAAAAGCAAGTGGCTCTATGAGGCAATTGAAATGCGATTCTCTTTGTATGTCCAGGCGTGAAACAGAAGTATGAAATGAAAGGTGATTTCCCGTTTGAGAAAAGATAAAGTAGTTTAAAACTGAAACTAATGACAAGGAATGTCTCAGAAAAAGTTAACTGTACCAAAAAAATAAAGTTGGACATAAATTGTGTATTTAGTCAGATGTATATTTTGTGTAGTGAGTTTTATGTCTATCCCTTACGGTTTACTAGTCATAGAAAAGTCATTCAGAACTTCAGAGGCTATTCTCTGAAAATTTAAGATACATTCTTTATTTGTCATATAAATATATTTTATGTGCTGTAGTTTAGGTGTTCTTGGGAAAAATACAATTTTTTTGAAAAATATTCCATATAAATGAAAATTGGGATTTGGGAGATATTCCTGAAAATCATGTAGCATTCTTGGACGATAACCAACCTGTGTACCAAGTTTGGTATTTTCGTGTTTGAGTTATGCTGCCCCCCCCCACCACACACACACACAAATCTCTTTGCAAAAATTCTTTTTCTGACTTTATGTGGCTTCAAAAAAGAGTATTTTCGGTATCGAATTTCTGGGTGGATACAATACTTTCTCTGTCTGTACCTACCTTGTATAAACGTGCTAGAGAAGCTAAAACTGCTAACAAACAAGAAAAAGGAAACATCATTTTCAAAGAGTAGTCAATGTCCACATATATACATACAAACACTCAAGCTACAAACATACAGCAAGAACAGCAAAACGTTAGAACCATGAGCAGAATTGGGAAATCTCTCTTAAACCGCGATGTGTTTATTATTCTTATTATTATGATTATTACTGTTGTTACCAAAGTCACCACGCTTTATATATATTCTGATGAAACTATTACTCAGTTTAAGGTTCTGTTTTACTTTCTCTAGCCCCACATGTACAATGTACACAGGGATAGAGAAGTATTGTATTCCACCCAAAAATTCGATACCGAGATTTCACCGGAAATACATGTTTTAGGACCCCCTGTATAAAAAAAAAGCATTTCCAGAAAAAGGTCCATGTGTGTGTGTGTCCGTGTGTCAGTGACCACGATAACTCAAAAATAAAAAGTAGCTAAAACACCAAACTTGGTATTTAAATTTAGTTCTTCCAGGGATGTGACACGAAGATTTTGAGAAAAATCCCCCCACCCCAAACTACCCTTTACATGGAACTTTTTTCGAAAATTTTGATTTTCTTAAAAATGCCTCTAACGATTTTGATTAAAATAGCATATATTAACGATATTTACCTAACACATAAAATGAATAACTTGAATTTTCTGGGAATAGCTTCTAAAGACCTGTTTATTCTGGATGAATTTTGCTTAATTTGGCATAACTAGTAAATCGCAAGAGATAGACAAAAATGTACTATACAAGACATTTAGGTCTTGATAAAATACACAAGTTATTGCATGTACATTTTTCTCGTGGAGCTTACCGTTTTCGAGGTAATCATTGTTATTAGTTTCAGTTGTGAAGTACTTATACTTTTCTCAGACGTGAGTGTCCGTTTTTCTTTTGTTCTACTCCTGGCCAAGAAAAGAAGCGATTTGTAATGACAATCGCATAACAACAGCTTTTAAAATATTTGACTATTGGTTTAGCCTGGTGTATTTCCTTATTTTCTTCCTACTTATACGGAACTAAGTAATAAGAACTTTGTGCTAATGAGTACCACGACTAGCAAAGTGTAGAAAGAAGAATCATCTTATGTATGAAGGTTGTAGAACAGATAGAGAAAGTCATATGAGTGTAACACATCAGATTTTTGAATTCTTGAAATGCAACATTCTTTCCCTTTTCAGTTCGTGTAATACACCAGGGAATTCCTTTTCGAATTCTTAAGAGGGCTTTCAACTTTTAGCGGTAGAGCAAGGTATTGATCTCCTCTAAGAACTGGGAATCGATGTGACAATTTCCGCACACGGTTCTATTTTGGAAGACTTTATCTGGATAATTCAAGGCCTGCATAAAATGTTCATTCCATTCCCGACATTCGGCTGAGTTCCTTGTAGACTGGCGTGAAGACGCTACCTCTTTGCAGCTGTCCCTTTCTAATTTTAACCAGAGCTTGGGTCCTTGGAGATTATTGCAATGTATGAGAGACATGAGTCGTGACAAGATAATATAAGCTTTGAGCTACATTTATAACTTTTATCTCTAACTAGAATGCAAAAACCTGTAAGCTTGTTGTCAAGGAGTGTTACTTTGTCTACTTCTTGACGGGAGTAAGCTGAAGTATCCATTTCTCAAAATTGATTACCGAAATTTTACCGGAAATACATACTTTGAAGGTCTTTAAAGACAATAAAAGTATTTTTACAAAAAAGTCCTTGTCTGCGTGTGTGTGTGTGTGTGTGTGTGTGTGTGTGTGTGTGTGTGTGTGAGAGAGAGAGAGAGAGAGAGAGAGAAAGAGAGAGCAGCATAAAAGTAAAAAAAAAAAAATCTGATGTGTTCCATTCACATGACTTTCTCTACATCTCTACAACACATTATTGTTAAAAATCTTGTGCTTCTATTTACTTCATGCTAATCGAGAAAAAATCAGCAGAAATAGTCTTATTACTTGCTTTCTTGTAAGTAGAAGCGAAATAAGGGAGTTCCATAGGTTAAAGTGATAGTCAAAAGCTGGTTGCTATGCGTCTGAGGTTTCTTTGTTTCCATGGACAGGAGTTGACAAAGTCCTGTATAATAGAAGTCTTAAGTTTTTAAAAGCTGAAATAAAAAAAAAAAAAAAAACAACGAATATCTCAAAAACGTTCAACTCAACGCAAAAATTATATGTAACATATACATTAACGCGTTCCAAGCTGAATTGTAAGTTTTTGTCCACATCTTACGGTTTAGCAGTTATGCTAAATTCTGTAAAATTCATCCAGAACAAAGCAGTCTTCAGAGGCTATCCAAAGAAAATTCAGGATATACATGTTATCTGTCAGGTAAATATCTTTAATGTACGATATTTTAATCAAAATTGTTAGACCTTCTTTGAGAAAATCAAACTTTTCGAAAAAAGTTACAGTTAAGGGTAGTTGGGAGTGGGGGGGATTTTCTTGAAAATCTTCGTGTCGCATCTTTGGAAGATACCAAAATTAAATACCAAGTTTCCGGTGAAATCTGGTAACGAATTTTTGGGTGGAATGCAATACCTTCTCTATACACTGTGTACGTAGGACGTGTAGAGAAAGTAAAAATTTGGATAAATACGTTATATTCTATCCCATAGACTTAATGTATACATTTCATGTATCCTAGGAAACAACAAAACTTGCAAATTATTTTCACTCCTTTTGCAGCTCCTCTTTCTCTATTCCTTGTCATGTAATATGATGTAAAACTTCTCCGGGAATATTCATTTTCATTCATTTACTGATTTATTTCGTGCAGTTTAATGTTAGGATAGAATAAAACGTTGTATATTACACGTGGCATATTAGACATATTTGCTCATGAGACTTTAGAACATTCATACTTACGCATTGTTTACTAAACATCGCACTCACTCAAGTCTATTTAAGCTACTTATAATATAAACAGCTGTTATTTATGATCGGTATTCTGCAACAAAATCCCCCAAATCAAACTAGTCTTTATGTAGAAATAGGGTATACATTCTTGCTTTTCTCATAATTGGCTCTTTAAGAATATTGATAAGCAATAAATTTATTCATGAGTAGCCATTATCGTTATATTTAAAATCATAACCTTATCAACTTTAGACATGTTCCAGAACAAAATTAAAGTAACCCTTATGCACAATTAATGCATAAATTTAAAAAATCTGATATGTTCCATTCACATGACTTTCTCTATATCCCTGCAACAAATTATTCTGAAAAAGCTTATACTTCTATTTACTTTATGCTAATCAGAAAAAAAATAGCAGAAATAGTCTTATTACTCGCTTCCTTGTAAGTAGAACCGAAATAAGGGACAACCATAGGTTAAAGTGATAGTCAAAAGCTGGTTGCTATGTCAATGAATTTCCTTTGTTTATATGGATAGGAGTTGACAAGTTCCTGTATGAGAAAGGTATACGTTTTTCATAGCAGAAACCAAAAAATAAGGAATGTCTAAAAAACGACGAACTCAAGGAAAAAATGTATATAGCTTAAATTGTGTGTTTTAATGTGCTCTACATTTTTTGTGGAGTAAGTTTTTGTCCATCTCTTACGGTATGTCAGTTATTCAAAATTCCGTAAAATTCATCAAGAATAAACTACTCTTCAGAGGCTATTCCAAGAAAATTTAAGATATACATTTTATTTGTCAGGTAAATATATTTAATATACGAAATTTTAATCAAAATCTTTAGAGCCATTTTTGAGAAAATAAAATTTTCGAAAAAAGTTGCATGTAAAGGGTAGTTAGTGGTGGGGCGATTTTTCTCAAAATCTTCGTGTCGCATCCCTGGAAGATACTAAACTTAAATACCAAGTTTGGTATTTTACCGACTTTTCGTTTTTGAGTTATCGTGTTCACAGACACACGGACACACACTCACACACACACACACACGGACCTTTTTGTGAAAATCCTTTTTTTTTTTTTTTTTGGATATTGGGGACCCTAAAACATATATTTCCGGTGAAATCTCGGTATCGAATTTTTGGGTGGAGTGCAATACATTCTCTATACACTATGTTCGTAGTGCGTATAGATAAAGTAAAAATCGTTAAAAATGTGCATATAAAGTTACGATTCCCCACCACAGATATTAGATCTAGTTCTGGAGCTGCAATTATAGCCACATATTATGTAATGAAACTAAGTTTTTATCTCACCATCTAGAACACATTCAAGAACAGACTTTGAGACGAAGCAAGAGTGTGTAATTTCAAAAAGACTGGTTTACTATGAGTTTGTGCTTGAGCTGCACAAATCAGTACTTATTTCTGTTAAAAGAGGTCTAACGTATTCCATTTACATGACTTTCTCTACATCTCTGTAACAAATGATTGCTAAAAAGCATATTCTTCTATTTACTTAGTAATACTGGAGATAAACATTAGCAGAAGTATAATGTTGGACTGTCGATTTCCTTATTTTCCTTCTGCTTATAAGGAACTAATGCTACATTCACAAAGAGATGCAAGCGCAGACGTAACGTAGCATAAGCGCAGACGCAAGGAAACACCATTCACTATGCAATAAAAAGCGCAACGCAAGAAGTTGTCACGGGTTTCTAGATCCGCAAGTTACATGCGAATATCTTCCAAGCGCTCCGCAAGTTAATAATATAACCAACAATACCACATAAGAACATTCACTCAAATCTTTTGCAGAATAAATACACTATATACTAACAACTGACGCTCGCGGCCGTGACGTCACAATAATTGCTCTTTCAAAATTATTGAAAATAGTACACGCATAAAGATAGCAGAAAGTGATAAAGCTACACATTTAATGAACTAAGAATTATCTCTCTGCGTCTTCGATTTATGAGAACCAATAAATCTAAACACAGAAGATAGTTACATCCATTAAATCAAAGCTGGATTAACGAAAAGACTGCCATAACCTCTTGAGGGAGGTTAGACATGGCGCGGCACGGCCAAATAGAAGAGCATGCATGTACAGTAGGCCCTGTAAAATCTTGCAGTGCGATCGTTTGTTATTGTATTCATAGGCAATGCATAGAGAAAAGAAGCAGAATTCTTCCTCTTTGAACGCAACGCAAGGATAAAGTTTGGAGTTTGCAAACTCCACGCTTGTCTTGCGTGTTTCTATGTGAATGCTTATATTAAATAATGAGAGTCCAATCTCTTGCACTACATTGCGTCTGCCCTTGCATTTCATTGTGAATGTAGCATAAGTAATCAGACTTTCTGCTAATGTTTATCTTAATTAGCATGAAGTGGATAAAATAATAAGTTTAACAAATTTTGTTACAGAGATGTAGAGAAAAGCATGTGAATGGAGCACATTAGAGTTTTCTTGCCTCAAATGGGAATTCATTTGGACGTAAGTGTACTATACTGCCCACACACAACTTATTTATGGTAAGACCTTTTTGGTTCCACCTTTCTGCTATCACTGAAAGGCTGTAACTGCCATCGGGGGCCCTATAATGCATCCCTGCCACAAATCATCAACTTTTTTGGCCATTATAGAGTAAACCTTTCTTAAATTGACCCTGCACATTACAGTATACGCAAAGAGCTGCTGCCACAATAAATAACATCTGCTGTATTCCATTCACATAACTTTCTCTACACCTCTGCAACAAATTACTGTTAAAAAGCTTATTCCTCTATTTACTTCATGCTAATCGAGAAAATATAGCAGAAATTGTATTATTAGTTTTTATTCCTTTTAAGTAAAAGGAAATAATGAAGTATCATTGGCCAAAGCGACAGTCAAATGTTTTAAAAGTTGGTTACTAATCTGATTGAAGTTCCTTTGTTTGTGGGGATAGGAGTTGCTTCATTCTTGACGAGCAAAGTATAGATATTTTAAAACCGACACCAAAATAAGGAACGATATCTCAAAAACGGGCAACTTCGCGAAAAAGTGTATAACATAAATTGAGTGTTTTGTGCAAAATTCATCTTGAAGAAAGATGTCTTCAGTGGATTTTCCTAGAAAATTAAAGCTATGTATTTTATTTTTCATGTAAATGTCTTTAATATAACATTTTTCCAAAAATTCTCCATGTAAAGGGTAGTTGGGGATGGGGAGATTTTCTTGAAGATCTTTTGTCACATTCCTGGAAGATACACACATTACATTCTTCTAAAAATGTGTTGTTTTTTGTTTTTTTTTTGATACAGAGAGTTTCAAAACATGTATTTCCGGTGAAATCTCGGTAGGAATTTTTGGGTGCAATAAAATACCTTCTCTATTCACTATGTATATAGTGCGTGTAGAGAAAGTAACCAGCGCTTTGACCAATTATTGGAGCGGTAGGACAAACCAAAGTCGTCCGAGCATTAGTGGGCAAGCCGTCTGTAAAATTACAAACTTAGTGTTATATATATATGACCTTTAATAAAAGCAGAACTCCAGCTCTTATGCACCTCGTCCTGTTCTTCCGTTCTCCATGGCAATTTACCTCTTTTGCCGAATGTTCGATAAAACTGGATCATACCCAGCGTCCAATATTACAGCCAGGCAAACCTACGTTCCCCTTTTGGAATCTAAAAAGAGCGGTAGTAAATATTGCTTTATTACTTTCTATACCCGTACTATGTACATGGTGTATAGAGAAGGTATTGCATTCCACCTAAAAATTCCATACCGAGATTCCACTGCAAATACATGTCTTGGATTCTCCTGAATCCAAAAAGAGCATTTTCAGAAAAAGGACCTCCACCCCCAATTACCCTTTACATGGAACATTTTTGAAAATTTTGATTTTCTTAAAAATAGCTCTAACGAGTTTGATAAAAATATCGTATATTAAAGATTGCCTGACAAATAAAATGTATATCTTGAATTTTCTGAGAATAGCCTGAGAAGACTACTTTTATTCTGAATGAATTTTATGAAATTTTGCATAAGTCCTAAACCATAAGAGATGGACAAAACCTTACTACACAAAAATGTATTAGAGCACATTAAAACACACAATTTGTTAAATACATTTTTTCGTGGAGTTGATCGTTTTTGAGACATTCCTTGTTTTTGGTTTCAGCTTTGAAAAACTTACACTATTCTCATACAAGAATTTGTCAACTCCTGTCCATACAAAGGAACTTCAGTCACATAGCAACCAGCTTTTGGCTTTCACTTTAACCTATAATACTCCCTTATTTTGCTTCTAATTACAAAGAAGCAAGTAGTAAGACAATTTATACCAATTTTTTTTTCTCGATTAGCATGAAGTAAATTGAAGAATAAGCTTTTTAACAATAATTTGTTGCAGAGAACTAGTGAAAGTCATGTGAATGGAACACATCAGATTTTTAATAATTATGTTTCATACACTTCATGAATTATTGTTTCCTTTCCCCGCAGAAAGCACATATTCTCGCTCAGTTGTGATCAGTTTATTTTCTGCCTTTATCATATGTAAACCATAAAAATAAAATAATAAAACATGCAATATTTCACAGTGTAACTCGTTTATTAGACGATCCCTATTATCACAGAATTACTACTACACTCAGAACTTGGTTCTACTGCATTTCTAGATCTTGTCTCTAATTCCTAAAGCTAGCTAATCCCTAAAACAAATAATATTCATTCTAAGCAGAATTAATATTTCTGTCACAATTACTATAATTCTTATTCATGCTCTACATATGCGGTAGGACATTCAGCTATATTTTTGCTTTCTCTAGCGCATATGTACAAATTACATCGTAAATGGAGAATGCGCTGTATTCCACCCAAAAATTCGATACCGAGATTTCACATAACTTCTGAGACTTCCTGAATCCAAAAGAAAATCACCACATCTGAGTCCGTCTGTGTTTGTGGATAACATAACTCAAAACAAAAAATTCCCTTAAATACCAAATTTAAGTTTAGTATCTGCAAGGATACGACACGAATATTTACAAGAAAATCCCCCCATCACAACTACCCTTTGCATGGAACAATGTTAAGAAATGGATTTTCTCAAGAATTGCTATATTTATATAACAAATAAACTTTGTCCGGAAATTTTCTAGGAATATCCTCTGAAGTCGTCTGCATTCTGGATGACTTTTGTGTCACTTTTGTATAACCGGTAAACTGTAAGAAATCGACAAAAACCTACCGTACAAATAATACAGATCTCATTAAAATCCACAATTTATGTCATATACATTTTTGTAGAGTTAGCCATTTCTGAGATATTCCGTGTTATAGGTATCAATTATAAGCTACGTGAACTTTTCTCAAACGGGAAGGATCTCTCTTTTCGATTCTTTTGTTTGACTCCTGCCAAGCAAAGAGAACAATTCAATTGTTTCACATCCAACCGGTTTTTAAAGAATATGACTATCACTTTAGGCTAGCGTATTCCACTATTTTTCCCTCCTACTTGCAAGGAAGCAAGTAATAAGACCATTTCTGCTAAAGTGTATTTCGATTAGCCTGATGTAGATAAAAGAATAATCTTTTGTAAGAGAAGAACAGCTAGAGAGAGTAAACGAGAATGAAATTAGGTTTTTTCTGTTTGATACAAAAATATTATTATTATTATTATTATTATTATTATTTACATTTATTTTCTTGAAGGTCACTTAAAATCTAGCTCATAAGCCACAAAAGAGTAATGTTTGACTTACACAAGTTAAATATATTTACAGACATTTGACAGCCCTTTTTAACATTATATATTATTATAAATCAACTTTACATACTTATTAAGGTACAAAGAGTATAAACAGTGGTAATTACATGTTTGAAGCATTATATTTAGTCTTTATAATCCAACATCCTTTAAGTATGAAAAAAGTATCCTTTAAGTATGAATAATCCAACATCCTTTAAGTATGAAAAAAGTGGTGAGGTTTTTTGGCATATGTGATATTTGGAATAATTTGAGAGAAGATAAGAGAAATTTTGCTTTATGTGGACACTTTATTTTTTGCAACATATTTTTGCAACATTTCTCATAAATACTAAAGATATTGAGTTTAACAATAAAGTTATGAGTAAGACCGGAATGGCCAAAACGCAGTTGCGTTCTTTTCTGTTTATTGGCTTTGTATGATGAAAAGCTGTGGAATCCTTTCCTCCAATATGCAATTTTCTGGTGGTTGTTGATTCCAATAATATTTCCACTTCTGTGGAGGTGAAAAGATAGTTGACGACATTGTATGCCATTTCTATGTGTGATTCTTCAGGTAGTAGTGTTGCCTCCTGGGCAACTACACCAGCTTATTCTTTAACTGCAATACCTTGATGAGCATAAATCCTGTACAATACTGTGTCTTTACCCAAACGAAGGGCGACATTAATATTTTGTTGAGTATTCTGCAGGAGTTTTATGGCTGGAGTATGAATTTGAATGTTTAGTGAGTTAGTAAATATTACATAGTTACAATACTATTTTCCAGTACTTGATAAATACTAGGGGAGTTTAATAATGTCTTAGAAAATCCAAGAAATGACACACGTAACATCGTATGTAGTATTCTTTGTCTCTTACTAGATCTCAGTTACACTTTCAGCTATATCCATCACGTGGTTTTGTTGCCATAGGCAATTGAATAAAACTCTTGTACTTCTATAGAAACATGAAAAAAAATCTGATGCGTTCCATTCACATGACTTACTCTATATCTTTACAAGAAATTATTTTTAAAAAGTTTATGCTTCTATTTACTTCCTGCTAATCCAGAAGAAATTAGCATAAATATTCTTATTTCTTGCTTCCTTGTAAGTAGGAGCGAAATAAGGGAGTACCATAGGCTAAAGTGATAATCAAAAGCTGATTGCTATGTGCTTGGAGTTCCTTTGTTTGTATGGACACGAGTTCACAAAGTCCTGTATGAGAAAAAGTTTTTATAGCTTAAACCAATAACAAGGAATATCTCAAACACAACCAACTCCATGTTATGTGTATAACATAAATTGTGTGTTTTAAAGTGCTCTACGTTTGTTGTATGGTAAGTTTTTGTCCATCTCTTACGGTTTAGCAGTTATGGAAAATTCCGTAAAATTGACCCAGAATAAAGTAGTCTTCAGAGGCTACTCCCAGAAAAATCAAAATATAGCTCAAAAACGAAAAGTTGATTGAAAACCAAACTTGATATTTAATTTCAGTATTTTCCACGGATGAGATACGAAGATGTTAAATAAAATCCCCCACTCCCAACTATTCTGTACATGAAACATTTTTCGAAAATTTTTAGTTTCATCAAAAATATCTAACGATTTTTATTAAAATATTGTATATTAAAGATATTTACATTCCAAATAAAATGTAAATTTTAAATTTTCTGGGAAAAGCCTCTAAAGGCCTCTTTATTCCGGATAAAGTTGGCTGAATTTTGCGTTTATGGTAAACCGTAAGAGATCGACAAAAACTTACTACGCAAAAAATATATATCTCGTTAAAATAAACAATTTATATCATATACCTTTTTTCGTAGAGTTGACCATTTCTGAGATATTTATTTCAGACTTTAAATATTTAAACAATTTCTACTAATGTTTATCTCGGTTATCATAAAGTACATAGAAGAATAAGCTTATGGACAATAGTTTGTTACAGCGATGTAGAGAAAGTTATGTGAATGAAACACATAAAATTTTTATTTTCTCTACACGTATTACGCACATAGTGTATAGAGAAGGTATTGTATTCCACCCAAAATTCCCGAGATGTCACCGAAAACACGTATTTTAGGGTTCCCTGTATAAAAACACATTTTCACATAAGGTCTGTGTGTGTCCTCTGTCTGTGAACACGATAACTTAGAAACGAAGAGTAAAATTTGGTAGCTATGTTTAGTATTCTCCAAGTTTATCACGAAGATTTTGAGGAAAATACTCCCACTCCAAACTAGCCTTTGCATGGCAAAAATTTCGAAAGTTTAAATTTTCTCAAAAATGACTAACGATTTTAATTAAAATACCGTATAGTAAAAATATTAACGTGACAAATAAAAAGTATATCTTAAATTTTTTGGAAACAGCCTCTGAAGGGTTGTTCACTCCGGATGAATTTTGCTTACTTGTTAAACCGTAAGAGATATAAAAAAAAAAAAAACTCCTGCACAAAACACGTGGATCTAGTTATCCAAACATTTTACGTCATATTCATTTTTTCGAGGCGTTCACCATCTTTGAGCTATTTCTAATTATTGGTTTCAGTTTTAAAATACCTAAATACGGATAATGTTCAATCCTAACAGTGCAAAGAAACTAATTTCATCCACATGGCAGACACATGTTAAGAAAATTTGACTATCGCTTTAGCCTAGTGTATTCCCTTATTTCCCTTCTATTTGCAAGGGAGCAAGTAATGAGGTCAATTCTGCTAATACTTATTTCAATTAGCATGATGTGATGTGAATGAAATACATAAAAATGTTTCACAGATGTTTATTTATTTTATTTCGATGCTTAAATTTTTTCAACGTTAATTCCCCTACTACTTCAATGCACTTTTTATAGTATCTATGCCAATCCTCGAATCATGCCCGTCCCAAAAAAGAATTTTTGGCTAAATCACATAGAACCTGAAAAAATAATTAATCCATAATACTTAAATAAATTAAAATAGTAATTTTAATAAAAAATCAGAACATTGGTCCTATAGAAATACTTTTAGCACATTTTATACTTAAGATTCAATTTTTGGAATCTGTGAGTATAAAAAATACCGAAAGTATATAATGAATGGAAATCATTTCATTAGTTTAAATCCGTGATAGTTCTCAGGATTTGGAACACATTTTGTATCTTACGTTTTTGTCTCTGACCATTGGCTACGGAGATATTTTACTGTTGTCGAAAACAAGAGACAGACAAGCTGGCAAAGCTGCAGAATGTGTGGGTGTCACTTGCAGTAAGTAGGTCAGTACATAAGCACGCCTCACTAGGACGTTGAAGGAATTCCTTCCGCTTTTTCTGTGCGTGTGTAGGCCAATCAAAGATTGCACTAGTTACCTACCAAAACATTTCACCACTCTGCGTCGTGTTTGCAAGCGGCCGACAGGTTTACATCCAGAAACCGGCTCAGAAACCTGACCAACCTCAACGCAAGGTAGCAGAGTTATTTCAGTCTGAAAAGCTGCTCGGAATATTCCTGTGATTCTTTTAAGTAATTAATTATTTCGTAACTGGTTGATCTACAATAATTCCTACTGAAATTGTCACAAAATACGTTATTTTATGCATCTTACAAGTAACAAACTATTAGCTTCGTACATTTTTGTGGAATTATGCATCCAACTTGGAGCAAAAACCATTTATTTTGTTCGAAATCGGCTGAACAAAGAACAAAATGCCATTATATCTTATTTTTTTTTATTTTTTTATTGCTAATATGAGGCACATATTAGAAGGAATGTGATAATGTGTGCTGTGGCATTGAATTTTTCAGTCTGACTCTATCTATACGACTCCAGTCCTACACACTGCTTGTGTGAAAAAAGAATTATCCCAATACCAATTGACCATAATAGTTGGCTATACTATGAATCGTGGGACTTAAATACTTACAATATTGTAAGTCACCATTGGGATTGTCATCTCAAAATAATTAGAGAACACCTTGTGGTTTACTGGGAAAAGGCGAGTCAGTTGAGAAATTCAATGCTATGCCGGCATGTTGCCATGGTAGCTCAGTGGAAGAGCAACCGATTAGAGACTGGTAGATCCGTCGTTCAAATCCCGGCTATGACATTGAATTTTGCAGTCTGATTCTACCTATCCAAGGATTTTATTATTTTACTTTTCGTTTCAAAGTTATCGTATCCACAGAGGGACACACACAGACTATGTAAAAATGTGTTTTTATATAGTGGACCCTAAAACATGTGTTTCCGGTGACATCTCGAGAACTTCGGGTGGAGTATAATGCCTTCTCTATACACTATGAACATACGTGCAGAGAAAATAAAAATCTGATGTGTTACATTCACATGACTTTCTCTACATCGCAGTAACCAGTTATTCTTCTATCTACTTTATGATAATCTAGAAAAACATTAGCAGAAATTGTCTTAATTACTTGCTTCCTTATAAATAGAAGGTAAATAAAGGAACACACTAAGCCAAGGCAATAGTTAAATTGCCATGAGGTTGAAATCCGTTTCTATGCAGAAGTTTACAAATTTCCATGTAAAGGGTAGTTTGGGTTGGTGGATTTTTCTGAAAATCGTCGTGTCGCATCTCTGGAAGATGCTACATTTAAATTTCAAGGTTGGTATTTTACTGACTTTCCTTTTTGGAGTTATCGGGTTCATAGACACACACAGACACACACTCACACGTGAAGCTTTTTTACTTTCTCTATTCTTACTGTGTATAGTGTATAGAGAAGATTTTGCACTCCACCCAAAAATTCGATACCGAGATTTCACCGGAAACATATTTTTTAGGGTCCCCAATTTCCAAAAAAAGCTTTTTCACAAAAAGGTCCGTGTGTGTGTGGCCGTGTGTCTGTGAACACGATAACTCAAAAACGAAAAGTGGGTAAAATACCAAACTTGGTATTTAAGTTTAGTATCTTCCGGGGGTACGACAAGAAGATTTTGAGAAAAATCCCCCCACCCCAAACTACCCTTTATATGGAACTTTTTTCGAAAATTTCGAATTTCTCAAAAATGGCTCTAACGATTTTTATTAAAATATCTTATATTAAAGACTTTTCTGGGAATAGCCTCTGAAGAGTAGTTTATTCCTGGATGAATTTTACGAAATTTTGAATATAACCGCGTAAGAGATAGACAAAAACTTACCACACAAAAAATGTAGAGCAAGTTAAAAAACACACGATTTATGCTATATACATTTTATTCGTGGAGTTCATTGCATTTGAGACATTCCTTGTTTTTGGTTTCTGATATGAAAAACATATTTTTCTCATACAGAAATCTGTCAACGGCTGCCCATACAAACAAAGGAAGTTCAGTGGCATAGCAACCAGCTTTGACCATCACTTTAACCTATGGTGCTCTCTTTTTTCGCTTCTACTTACAAGGAAGCAAGTAATAAGAATATTTCTGCTAATTTTTCTGATTAGCATGAAGTAAATACAAATATGAGCATTTTAAGAATAATTTGTTGCAGAGGTGTAGAGAAGGTCATATGACTGGTACACATCAGATTTTTTTAAAAGTTTTTGGTGATAGGGTACCTTAAACGTGTATTTTCAGTGAAATCTTGGTATCGACATTTTGGGTGGAATTCAATAACTTCTCTACAGAGTATGTACATACTACATGTAGAGAGAGTAAATGTTAATCAGACCTCGTAGTTTTTTGTTAATCGGTTTGAGCCTCTTGCTAAATTGCCGACATATTAAAGGCTGTCAAAGAAGATATAGTACATTACTGGCTGTTCATTTTATGATTATTATTTAACGCAAAAGCACATTCATTCCAATCAAAGGATCGATGAATTGCAGTAGGACTGAATGGAATATTTATGGCGCAATCTCATAGAGTAGTTAATACTAGTAGGTGATCATTATTTCTGAGCGAATTAATAGTGTTTAACGCAATCTTACTCCTCGCAAATGCAGTTCGACTTGTCCATAAGTGAATTCAAGTTCATTCCCACGATGCTACTATTTATGGGTTGAATATATTTATATACATTTATATAACGTAAGAGCGTACATAATTTCCAGGTCATATTCCATTTTACGAGGCAGAGAACTTCAGTAAAATGTAATTTTGGGGTTACTATTCATGGCTAAATGACTTTGTTTTGCAAACCTTTCTTTCATTTTTCCTTTTTACTTTGTCTACTCATAGTATGTACATAATGTATAGAGAAGGTATTGTAATGCACCCACAAATTCGATACCGAGATTTCACCGGAAATATGTTTTAGGACCCCCTGAATCCAAATTAGCATTTTTAAAAAAGGTCCGTGTATGTCTGTGTGCAACACGAAGCTTTTCAAGAAAATTCCCTCATTCCCAACTACCCTTTACATGGAAACATTTTAGAACATTTTGATTTTGTCAAAAATAGTTCTCTCGATTTTGATTAAAGATATTTATGTATCAATTTAAATGTATATATTGAATTTTCTGGGAACAGTCTCTGAAGACGTCTTTATTCTGCATGAATTTTTCGGAATTTTGCATAATTGGCAAAGCTTAAGAGATAGACAAAAACTTACTACACAAAAATGTATACCTCGTGAAAACACACAATCTATGTTATATACATTTTTTTCGTGGAGTTGACCGTTTTTGAGATATTTCTTGTTGTTTGTTTCTGTTTAAAATACTAATACTTTTCTCATAAGGCAACTTGTCAACTTCTGGCCACAAATAATTGGATTTCAATCCCATAGCAAAGCTATTTTAAAAGATTAGACTGTCGGTTTGCCTAGTGTTTTCGCTTATTTCACTTCTACTTATAAGGAAATATGAAATAAACCGTTTCTGCTAATGTTTATCTCGATTAACATGAAGATAGAAGAATAAGATTATTAAGAATAATTTGTTACAGAGATGTAGAGAAAATCCCGTAAAGAGGACACATCAGGTTTTTCGCCATATTATTCAGCAAATTTGTCTTTGGGTTCACGTAATCGTCACCCCATCCTGCATATAAAACATTTTAACCTCGCAAATCAGTCTGGTTAATGTATTGCATTTTCATTGTAGTAACAGTCAAAATTTCTCTGGTGTTCTAAACAGTCGTTTTGGCACAATTCATTGTACAATATTGGTTAGTTCTTCACAGTATATTAGGGCTGTCCCAGAAGTACCCGACCTGACATATATATAAACATGTTGTTTCAAACAACAACAACAATGGCAAAAAGTAAGAACCTTAGAAAGGTGTGTTTTAAGTTTGACAATTTTATATTGTTTAGCATTTTTGGAAGCAATCATTAGTGCATGCTCTCAGCGAATTTATAAACATGGATAAAGTTGATCATTGTTATGTGATTCAATACTTTCATTTGAAAGGTCTTAGTCCAACCAATATTAAAGCTGAGCTAGATGCTACTTTGGAGGAGTCTGCTCCTTTGTTTACAACAGTGAAATATTGGGTGGCAGAGTTAGGAGTGGCCGTACGAGCTGCCAAAATGAACATCGTAGTGGTTCACCATATGAGATCGAAATTATAAAGAAAATTCACAAAATGGTATTAGATGACCGTCGACTTAAAGTGCGTGAGCTAGCATACTTGCAGTTGTTTTAAAAAGTTCTGTACATCGCATACTAACTGAAAATTTAGATATGAGAAAGCTGTGAGCAAGGTGGGTGGTCACAATAGAACAAAAACAGCGTCGTGAGGAAGTTTCAGTCGAGTGTTTATGTTTAGCTGCAATAAAGCAGAGTTTTTGCCTCACATCATAACAATGGATGGAACCAGAGTCCGTGACTTCACAACTTAGACGACGGAACAATCAAAACAGGGATTGGAAGGGAAAATTTGCTCTAAATCATAACAATGGATGGAACCAGAGTCCATGACTTCACACCATAGACGAAGGAACAATCAAAACAGGGATTGGAAGGGAAAATCGGCTCCAAATCATAATGTATGGAACCACAGTCCGTGACTTCACAACTTAGACGAAGGAACAATCAAAACAGGGATTGGAAGGGAAAATCGGCTCCAAATCATAACAATGGATGGAACCAGAGTCCATGACTTCACACCTTAGACGAAGGAACAATTAAAACAGTGGATTTGAAGGGGAAAATCGGCTCCAAAGAGGACGGAGACAATTCCATCTGTAGACAATGCCATGGCGTCAGTTTTCTGGGATAATTTTCATTCATTGCCTCAAAAAAGGAAAATTAATCAACGGCAAATGTTACGCAAACTTGTTACAACATTTAAGTGATGAAATCGAGCAAAAAAGGTCATATTTAGCGAAAAAGAACGCTTTGTTTCATTAAGACAATCCACCAGTTTACACGTCCATTATCGCCATGGCCAAAATCAATGACTTAGAGGTGGAAATGCTTCCTCATACTCCCTATTCACCAGATTTAGCCCCTTCTGATTACTGTCCGTTTCCAAACTTAAAGAAATGTCTTCGTGGTAGAAGATTTGTCAACAATGAAGAGATGGAGTCTGCTGTTGATGACTATTTTGCAGACCTCAATAATTCTCACCATAAACAGGGTATCGAAGCTATTGAACATCGCCGGGAAAAATTTATCGAGCTGAAAAGAGAATATGTAGAGAAATAAAGATGTTTTTCTCCGAAATGTTTGTGCTTTCTTTGTTAGATCAGATAGCTATGGCTCAGCCCTCGTAGTTAAAGGTATATTTTTTATAAGAATAGAAAATAGTGTATTTGCAGAACAGATGGAGTAGGTCATGTGAATGGAACACATCAGATTTTTTTATTTTAAATTTCAATATGATTAAGGTGTGTATATGTGTGCGCGTGTATGTATACATTACGGAGGGGTGTTCCACACTACAACTCTACACTACATCAGACCCCTGGAGGAAGGATGAGATGAGAGGTGGCCGACACCCGGATAGGAAGAGAGCCGACGTAGAGTGTACTAAACAGTTCACAAGCAGATCATCTCGACGCCCGGAGTGCCAGGAGCTCCCCCCTAGTCCCGGATAGATCAACTGAGTCCGCAGACAAGCACTAGCGCCATTACGCCGCCGAGAGCTGAATTTCCAGAGCGCAGTCACCTCCAAGAAATGGCGCCCTTGCCGCAGTCCTCCTCGATACTTACAACCTTGAAAAATACCAGTTGGGGTGAAATAAAAATACAATGAAGGGGCTGGAAACTGAGGGGAATAAAGTTTCTCCCCAGCGTTCGTCTAGAGACCCGGAAAGACTCCCGCAAAACCCATGGGTCAGAGAGGTAGGTCACCGATCCCAAGGCCTCCCGAAAGCCAGTCCTGAACGGATCGCCTGAGCCATCTGGCTCGGTATATGATTAAGGTAATCTTTGGAAATTATTTTATTAGTAAAATGCGACAATCTGATGAATTATACACTGTTATTTGATTATAAGGATTCCATTTATTTTGGCGGGAATATTGTGCTTAGTAGGCTATTTTATAACAGGATTTTGAAAGAATAAGAAGGGTTGTTAAAAACAGGATATCTTATAAGGCGTTTTTCAGGGTGCATGTGAAGAAAAACATATTTTTTTTTGGATTACCCCAGTTTATCCATTTTCACACATAGTCAAATATGTATTCCTTCTGACTTCTGTTTCCTCATTTACTAATGTTATTCCCCCACTCTGAATGAGTTTCTTACAATAAACTTTTGTGAATTTACCCACTTTCTAACTATCCCCTACTCTAATTCCCATGTGAAAGAACTCTTTTTCCACCACTCATTTCCTAATATAAATAGACACTTGCTTTGTTTCCCCGCACTGAAGTTAACATTCATTTTACATTTATTTCTCTCATTCTCAGTTCGTGACCATAACCTCCCCTCGTTAGTAGACAAATATGTTAAAGCTCTCTTATTTTCTATGATCTGACACGAATTGTTCCAAAGTTAAATATTTCTTAAATTCTATTAGTTACAATTTCTTTTCAAGGGTTTGGAACTCGGTCTCAGCTCACAAAATAGTTTGACACCGCAGCTAAATCATCAGGCTCCAGTGTGCTAGCACCAGGTCTAAGGTGCTTGGTGTTTGTCCTTTGTCAAACTCTAAACACAAAATGTCCGCAATTCTATTGTATCCATTTTCTGCTATGGCTTTCTGACTCATGTTAACAAACAAATCTTGCAGCTCATGTCCTTATGTCTTTGGTTTTTCCTTTCAGCAATAATTTCTTTTCATGTACAGAATAAATATTGTTTACAATTTTTAACAATTTTGCTTATTCTAATGTATTTCTTTTTAACACCTTTAATCGCTTATTTATTTAGTTATTGTGATGTCTGTTCTTTTATATTCGTTTGCTTATTGGCCTTATTTTCTTTCTTATATTGTAATTTTTCTTATTCCTACCAACATGAGTATTTTAGTATACGTTTCATTTATTGCTTTTCTGGGAAATTATATGCTGCGGGCTAGGCAATTCACAATGCAGAGGTTCAGAATGGGTACATACAATGCAGTAAACCTAAATTGAAATAGAGTAGAATTGTGAAACCACTTGCACTAAGCTATCCAACGTGGTTGGCTTATCTAAGCTACCATATTTCATAACGGTTTTGTTTTTCTCATATGATTTTCAGCATTATCATAAAACGGAGCAGTTCTGCTGCCTCAGTCGTATAATATACATTTTCTGTTTCAATGATTTCATGCACCAATTTAAGTTACAGCATGAATAACAATTTCACTGTATGTCGATTCGCTCCATCAAGGCAGCAAATACAGGCAGCTGTTTCCTTACAGGATTTTGTAACTCCTCTTTTAAATTTCTATAGCCCCATATGTACAATGTACATAGGGATAGAGAAGTATTGTATTCTACCCAAAAATTAGATACTGAGATTTCACCGAAAATACATGTTTTAGGACCCCCTGTATCCAAAAAAAGCATTTTGAGAAAAAGGTCCGTGTGTCCCTGTGTCCGTGTGTCTGTGAACACGATAACTCAAAAACGAAAAGTAGCTAAAATACCAAACTAGGTATTTAAGTTTAGTATCTTCCAGGGATCCGACACGAAGATTTTGAGAAAAATCCCCCCACCCCACTTTTTTCGAAAATTTTGATTTTCTTAAAAATGGCTCTAACGGCTTTGATTAAAATTTCATATATTAGACATTTACCTAACAAATACAATGTATATCTTGAATTTTCTGGGAATAGCTTCTGAAGACCTGTTTATTCTGGATGAATTTTGCTTAATTTGGCATAACTAGTAAACCGTAAGAGATAGACAAAAACTTACTACACAAAAAATGTACTTATTGTTAAAATACACAAGTCCTATCATATACATTTTTCTCGTGGAGCTTACCGTTTTTGAGGTATTCATTATTACTTTCAGTTGTGAAGTACTTATACTTTTCTGAGACGGGAATGTCCGTTTTTCTTTTGTTCTACTCCTTGCCAAGAAAAGAAGCGATTTGTAATGAAAATCGCATAACGACAGCTTTTAAAACTTTTGAATATCGATTTAGCCTAGTATATTCCCTTATTTTCTACTTATAAAGAACTAAGTAATAAGAACATTGTGCCGAATACCTCGATTAACAAGGTGCAGAAAGAAGAAGACTCTTATGTAAGAAGTTTGTAGAGAAGGTCATGTGAGTGTAACACATCAGATTTTTAACTTTCATTTCCTCTAGCTTACGATGTGTATTCGATATCGAGTGTTGCTCAAAAACACATTTTGAGATAGTCCTGAATAAAAAAATCTGATTTGTTCCACTCACATGATTTTATCTACATATCTGTAACAGATTATTGTTAATAGGCTTATCATTCTAGCTGCTTCATGCTAATCGAGGTAAACATTAGCAAAAAACGGTCTTATTACTAAGTTATAAGAGAAGCGAATACACTAGGCTAAACCGACTGAAATCCACTTCTTTGCGTGGCTAGGAGTTGACAGGTTCCCGTATGAGAAACGTATTTAAGTATTTTAAAACAAACCAATAACAAGGATTATCTGTAAAACGGTCAGCTCGACGAAAAAGGTGTATATGACATAAATTGTGTACTTTAAGGAGATGTAATTTTTTATCAAGTAAGTTTCTGTCTATCTGTTACGGTTTACCAATTATTCAAAATTCTGAAAAATTCATCCCGAGTAAGAATGTCTCCGAAGGTCATTCCAGAACAATTAAGGTATATATTTTATGTGTCATGTAAAGATCTGTACTATATAATACTTTAATCAAAATCATTAGACATTTTTGCAAAAATAAAAATTGTAGACATTTTTTTTCATGTAAAAGGTAGTTGCGGGTGGGGAATTTTCTTCAGAATATTTGTGTTGCATCTTTGGAAGATAATAAGCTTTAATACTAAAGTTAGGTACTTTATAAACTTTTCATTTTTTGAGTAATCGTGTGAACCAACATGCACCCACCTGGACCTTGTTCTATACATACCTATTTGAGCACAGGGCTCCCAACGGTAATTTCTATATGAAGTTGTGAGTGGATCGCAGTATCTTCTCTACCTATGTACTATGTACATAGTATATAGAGAAGGTATTGCATTCCACCCAAAAATTTAATACCAAGATTTCACCGGAAATACATGTTTTGGGCCCCCCTGAATCCAAAAAAAGCATTTTCAGGAAAAGGTCCGTGTGTGTGTATGTGTGTCTGTGTAAAGCATAGCTCAAAAACGAAAACACCGTTGAATACCAAACTTGGTATTTAAGTTTGGTATTTTCCAAGGATGCGACACGAAGATTTTCAAGGAAATCTGCCCACCTCCAACTACCCTTTACATACAAAACATTTCGAAAATTTTGATTTTCTTAAAAATGCCTCTAACGATTTTGACTAAAATATCGTATATTAAAGATATTTACCTGACAAATAAAATGTATATCTTGAATTTTCTGCGAACAACCTCTGAAGAGTACTTTATTTAGGATGAATTTTACGGAATTTTGTTTAACTGTTAAATCGTAAGAGATGGACAAAAACTTAGCACACAAAACATGTAGAGCATGTTGAAACACACAATTTATGTAGTATACATTTTTGTGGAGTTATTCGATTTTAGATATTCCTTATACTTTTCCCATACAGGAATTTGTCAAATCCTGTCCATACAAACAAAGGAACTTCAGTCACATAGCAACCAGATTTTGACTGTCACTTTAAAATATGGTACTACCTAATTTCGCTTCTACTTACAAGAAAGCAAGTAATAAGACTATTTCTGCTAATTTTGGCCTCGATTAGCATGAAGTATAAGCTTTTTAACAATAATTGGTTTCAGAGATGTAGAGAAAATCATGTAATTGGAACACATCATATTTTTTTTGTGTAAAACTAACAATTTCCGAGATATTGTTACTGAGAAGTCGTTATTTTCTTTTTCATCCTGGTCATGCAAAGAGAACAGAATATAGTCACATAACATACTGACTTTAAAAGCTTTGTCTATTCCTTTAGCTTATTATATTTCCTTATGCCCCGTATGTGAGGAAATAATATGTAATTATTTTTTTCTGTTAATATTTATCTTAATATGCGTGAAGTACATGAAAGAGTTGACTTTGTATGAATATGTAGCTTGTGGCAGGCAAATTACATTTTATGGGTCCTCAAAACGTGAGTTTCTGATGAAACCTCGGTTTTTAGATGGAATACATTTCTGCAGATAAATGGGGTACAGAAATTAAAAATCTAATGTGTTCCATTCACATGACTTTCTCTCCATCGCTGTAACAAATTACTGTTAAAAATCATATTCTTTTATCTACTTTGTATAATCGACATAAACATTAGCAGATATTTTCATAATTACTTGCCTCCTTATAAATAGAAGGAAAGTAAGGGAATACACTAAAATGAATGTCATATCTCTTAAAGGATAATTGCCATGTGGTAGAAATACGTTTTTATGCAAGGCCTGGAGTTTACAACTTTCGTGTGGGAAAAGTTTTAAGTGTTTTAAATACCTTAGAAATGGCCAATTCCACGAAAAAACGTGTATGATATAATTTGTGTATTCCAACGTGATCTACATTTTTTGTGTAATAACCTTCTATCTCTTACGATTTACCAGTTATACCAAATTCAGCAAAATTCTTTCCGAATAAAGAGGTCTTTAGAGGCTATTCTCAGAAAATTAAAAAGATACCTTTTATTAGTCATATACATATCTTTAATATACGGTATTCTATTCAAAATCAATAGAGCCATTTTTGGGAAAATCAAACATTTAAAAAATTGTTCCATGTAAAGTTAGGGGGTGGGGTACTGGAATTTTTCTCAAAATCTTCGTGTCGCATCTCTGGATGATACTAAACTTAAATAAAAAGATTGTATTTTACCAAATTTTCATTTTTGAATTATCGTGTTAAGACACACGAACACATACACACACACACGGATATTTTTACAAAAACACTTTTTTTTGATAGTGGAGACCCTAAAGCATGTATTTCCGGTGAAATCTCCATCAATTTTTGATTGGAATGAATACCTTCTCTCTATACACTATATACTAGTACATGTAGAAAAAGTCAAAATGAATTTTATATGTAAACAGATTAAAGGCTACATCTAAATTATGTGAACAAAGCTTGCTTATACACTCTTTTATTAATAACTTTTGCAATAGATACTTTACTTGAAGTAGTGTATGTTTTGGTTGTTAGGTATTTGTTTATGTAGTCGAATTTAATATTTCGACTTTTCAAGTTATTATCAATAGTACAATTTTATAAAAATCTGAAGTGGTCCATTCACATGACTTTCTCTACATCTCTGCAAAAAATTATTGTTAGAAAGCGAATGCTCCTATTTACTTCATGCTAATCGAGAAAACATTAGCAGAAATAGTCTTATTACTTGCTTTCTTGTAAGTAGAGGCGAAATATGGGAGTATCATAGGTTAAAGTGACAAAAGCTGGTTGCTATGAGACTGAAGTTCCTTTGATTGTATGGACAGAAGTTGACAAATTCCTGTATGAGAAAAGTATAAGCTTTTTAAAGCTGAAACCAAAAGCCAGGAATATCTCAAAAACGATCATCTCTACGAAAAAAAATGTATATGACATAAATTGTGTGTTTTAACAAGCTCTATATTTTTGTGCGATAAGTATTTGCCCACCTCTTAAGGTTTATCAGTTATGCAAAATTGCGTAAAATTCATCAGAGCTTATGTTCGTGTCGCATCCTTGGAAGATACAAAACTTAAACACCAAGTTTGGGCTTTAACGGTCCTTTCGTTTTTGAGCTATGTTGCCCACATACACACACATACACACAGAGAGACAGACAGACAATCAGATACACAAGGACATTTTTCTAAAAATGCTTTTTTTTTTTTTTTTATTCAGACAGTCTCAAATCATGTATTTCCGGTGAATTACATCGGTATCGAATTTTTGGGTGCAATACAATACCTTCTCTATACACCATGTACATAGTTCGTATAGAGGAAGTAAAAATGTATATAAATAAATTGTGTGTTTTAACATGGTCTAAATTTTTTGTGTGGTAAGTATTTGTCCGTCTCTTACGGTTTATTAGTTATGCAAAATTTCGTAAAATTCATCCAGAATAAAGTAGGCTTCAGAGCCCATTCACAGAGAATTCAAGATATACACTTTATTTGATAATCAGATAAATATCTTTAATATACAATATTTTAATCAAAATCTTTGGAGCCATTTTTAAGAAAATCAAACTTTTCGAAAAAAGTTCCAAGTAAAGGGTAGTTGGTGGTGGAGGGATTTTTCTCAAAATCTTCGTGTCGTACCCCTGAGAGATACTTAATTCTTAAATACCAACTTTGGTATTTTACCGACTTTTCGTTTTTGAGTTATCATGTTCACAGACACACGGACCTTTTGTTAGATAGATGGGAAATCTCGGTATCTAATTTTTGGGTGGAGTGCAATACCTTCTCTATACACTATGTACATAGCACGAATAGAGAAAGTAAAAATGAGCGAAATTGCTATGGAAGAACCTACAGACCAAGCATGAGCTTCACTTTACCAGCGAAGTCAAGCAAAGATATGTTGATGGTTGCGTCATTTCCTAATTGTACTGTGAGTATTAAAGACCTCTTAAACCCTTAATGTAAATACTTACAGTGCTTGTTGGCAAGGCAATTAATAAATGAATTGTAAATTTAGCTTGCATTAGCAAATATGTGTTCAGAATGATTAACTTAAATATCAAATAATCCAAAAAGATATATGAATATTTCTGCTGAAATCTTGGTATAGAGTTTTTGGTCGGAATAGAATATTTTCTCTACTTACTGTTACATTGTATGTGGTCGAGAAAGTAAAAACGAAAACAGAAGTAGGAAGTTTGATGAAATACCATGTTTAGCTTCGGATATTTATTTACAAATATAAACCCTGTTTAATATTAGCCGTGGTTTCTCTGTAGATGGCCGCTGAAGCTTGTCCACCTACAAGATGCAGCTGACCCAGGCAGCAATTTCCCTTCCCTTTCTTGACGAAAATAGATTTCCAATAAGGTGAGCTGTACCGTGTATTTCCCAGGATAGTCAGCAGGAGGTTGCCCTTCCTGTAAGGTCAGACTTGAGCCAATCAGTGAACGATCGCTATGGGCCATCAGATGTTATCTACTACGGAGATATATGACCCAAATGGTCTTCCAGCCCAATCTCATCACAAGAAAGGGGATAAGCTTTTCTCCTTCACTGCAGCCGTAGACTAAGGCTCATCCTTCTGTGGAAATTAAAAGCTGCTTTATAACTTTCGTTAACTAGCAACAAATTTCACCCATTTTACTTTCTCTAGCGCATATGTGCAACATACATCGTTGGTAGAGATGTATTCCAGTAAAAAAATCGATACCGGTAAGATATGCTTTGAGCACCTCTGAATCTAAAAAGAAAATCATTAAGATCAAGAAAATCTTTACACCCCAAGTTATCCATTACATGGACAGGACAATTTTTTGAATATTATAACTTTCTTGAAAATAACTTTAACGAATTTAATTAAAATCGTATTTAAGAATTCTACATGTATTGAAATGTATGGCTTAAGTTTTATTGCAATACTCTTTCAAGTCCTCTTCATTCTGAATGACATTTGTATTAACTGTTAAACCGTAATTACAAATATGTAAATCTTATTAAAGCACACAGTTGGTTAAAATACATGTATGTATGTAGAGCATTTTCCAATACTTAAAATGTTCTCAAATTTAAACTCCATATTTGTTTTTATTTATTCATTTTTACTTCTGGCCATGCAAGAAACACCTCACGTAATGTCCTCTTATAGTGACGAGCTCTTAAAATGTTCAATGTATTCTCTTGTTTCTCTTGTATCTATCTTTACAGGAAATGCAATAAGAATGCTAATGTTTATCTCATTTATCATTAACATAGATTAGTAAGCTTTTTATTGAGTAGTTTGCTGCAGAAGTGATGCAGAAAAAAAATATGATGTGTTCTATTCACATGACTTTCTCTACATCTCTGCATTAAAAATATTATGTTTCCCTTTACTTCATGCTAATCGAGAAAAAATTAACAGGAATAATCTTATTACTTACTTCCTTAGTAGAAACAAAATAAGGGAGTACCATAGGTTAAAGTGATTGTCAAAAGTTGGTTGCTACGTGACTGAAGTTCCTTTGTTTGTATGGACACGAGTTGACAAATTCCTGTATGAGAAAAGTATACGTTTTCCAAAGCTGAAAATAAAAACAAGGAATATCTTAAAGACGATCAACTGCACGAAAAAATGTATACAACATAAATTGTGTGTTTTAATTTTCTTGAAAATCTTCGTGTCGCATCCTTGGAAAATACCAAACTTAAATACCAACTTTGGTTTTTAACGGTCTTTTCATTTTGGAGCTATGCTGCCCGCAGACACATGCACAGACACACACACAGACAGAAAGACAGACACAGGGACATGTTTCTAAATATGCTTTATTTGGAATAAGGGGGTCTCAAAACATATATTTCCGGTGAAATCTGGGTATCGAATTTTTGGCTGCAATAAAATACCTTCTCTTTACACTATATACATAGTACGTATAGAGAATGTAATATAGCGCATAAGATGTTTTATGGTATCGACCATTTCAGAGATAATATTTATATTTGATTTTCATTTTAAAACGCTTAGGCTATTCTCAAATGGGGAGTCGTTTATCTTTTCCCAGGACAGATAGACAAATAGAACGGAGTTTAAGGCCATTACATAGAGACCAATTGTTAAAAAATCTGATGTGTACCATTCACATGACTTTCTCTATTTCCCTGCAACAAATTATTCTTAAAAAGCTTATGCTTCTATTTACTTCATGCTAATTTAGAAAAATTAGCAGAAATAGTCGTATTACCTTCTTCCTTGTAAGTAGAAAGGAAATAAGGGAGTAGCATAGGTTAAAGCAATAGTCAAAAGCTGGTTACTATGTGACTGAAGTTCCTTTGTTTGTGTGGACATGAGTTGACAAATTCCTGTATGAGAAAAGTTAAGATTTTCGACCCTGAAAACAAAAACAAGGACTATCTAAAAAACGATCAATTCCAAAAAAAAAAAAAATGTATACAACATAAATGTGTGTTTTAATGTGCTCTACATTTTTTGTCTGGTTAGTTTTTTGTCTATCTCTTACAGTTTAGCAGTTATACAAAATTCCGGAAAATTCACTCAGAATAAAGTAGTCTTCAGAGGCTATTCCCAGAAGATACAAAATATACATTTTATTTGTCGGGTAAATATCTTTAATATACGATATTTTAATCAAATTCGCTAGAGCCATATTTTAGAAACTCAAAAATTTCGAAAAAGAGTTCCATGTAAAGGACAGTTGGGGGTGTCGCATCCCTGGAAGATTCTAAACTTAAATACCAAGTTTGGTATTTTACCCACTTTTCGTTTTTGAGTTATCGTGTTCACGGACACACGGACACACACTCACACACACGCATGGACCTTTTTCTGAAAATACTTTTTTTAGATAAAGGGGACCCTAAAACATATATTTCCGGTGAAATCTTGGTATCGAATTTTTTGGTGGAGTGCAATACCTTCTCTATACACTATGTACATAGTTCGTATAGAGAAAGTAACTACACTATGTACATAGTGCGTATAGAGAAAGTAAAAATTGTCTATCACTTAAATGCTGGCCCATTATCATTGTATCTACAAGGAAATATGAAATATGTAATAAAATATTTCTGCAAATGTTTTCTTTCAATTAAGTTAAGGAGATAGAACGGACATGTATAAATTAAAGGGCAGAGATGAAGGGCAGCATCTCGATCCACTCCGTGTGAAGCATTGGGATGTCCCGCTATGCGACGTAATGTAATGTTTATAAACACAAGGTCTTCCTCAATTGCATCTAGTATGTCTTTTATGTGAGTTCGGTTATGTGTTTTAGTTTTGACGAGCTTAACATCTGCTGATAAGGATGATATTCAGATCTTTAATAGATCACATAAATAACCCTCGCGAAGTCTAGTGCGATGTTTGTTTTTAATATATATATATATATATATATAATTAATTTTAGAAAAACTTGTCTCGCAAATAATATGGAGCCAAACATTTCCATTACATGTAATGCCGATAATTGCAATTTGCAAAATGATTCCTTTGGCCGTAATTTAAATAACTCCTAACTTCTTTTTTTCAAACAATAATTTATGTGTCTGTTATTGCCTTCCGCGCAGTTTGTTACGCAGTGCACCATAGACGATTATCAGCAGTATTGAACAAATTTGCTCTCTCTGCTTTATTCAAAGAGCAACCATTCGTGACCCTGGTGTGATACATACTGCAACAGTGCGCCCCATTTAACCTGTACTGGTTTTAAGAGTGAGACTGCTATAGTTTGGACTTGAACATAAATCGTAAGACCTCACTAGCTTCTATGGTAGCAAATATGTTTTTGAATGTTGTACCTCACAGGTGTTTAATTTTACTATCTTTATTTTATTACGTTTTATTATTTTTGATATTTTATTTTTCATTTACTATTTTTATGGAAAACAGTTTTGTTGAATATTTCTGTTGCTTTAATATATCAACTAAATGATCATGGCGTAGCCTATTGCGGTGTTGAGTTTAAGATACCTAATTCATTTTATAAAACTTGTCTCGAAAATGTATTTGGAGCCAATCACTGCCAATAAATGTGATGCTGATGATAGCAATTTGGAAAATGAATCCTCGTACAGCAGTTGAAATAACTCGTAACTTATTTTTTTTTCAAACAATAATGCTACATTCACAATGAGATGCAAGCGTAGACGTAATGTAGCATAAGCGCAAGTGCGAGGGAAGACCATTCACAAAGTAATCGTAAGCCTAACGCAGGAAGTTGGCACGGGTTTCTGGATCTGTAAATTAAATACGTATATCTTCCAAGCGCACCGCAACTTTCAAATTGAATAACATAGCTAATGATATCTTTAAGAAAATTCACTCAATATTTTACAAATAAATATATTATAAAAATCTTATAACTGACGCTCAGGCAGTGACGTCACAATAATTTGCTCATTAAAATTATTGTAAATAGTACAAGCATAGAGACTGCAGAAAATGATAAAGCTACACATTTAACGAACTATAATTATCTGTCTACGCCTTCGATTTATGAGAACCAAGAAATCTAGACGCAGATGATAATTACATCCATTAAATCAAAAGACTCGCAAGGAGACTGCCATAACCTATTGAGGGAAATTCGAGATGGCGCGGAACTGCAAGGTCAAATAGAAGAGCATGCATGTACAGCAGGCCATGTAAAATCTTGTAGTGCGATCGTCTGTTGTTGATTTGATAGGTAATGAATGCATAGAGAAAACAAGCAGATTTCATCCTCTTTGCACGCAACGTAAGGATAAAGTTTGGAGTTTGCAAACTCTTGCGTTGCATTGCATTCAGTTGAGTTTTGTCTTGCGTGTTTCTATGTGAATGCTTACATTAAATAATATGAGTCCAAACTCTTGCGCTTACATTGCGTCTGCGTTTACACTTCATTATGCATGTAGCATTATTTACGTATCTGTTATTGCCTTCCATAGTTTGTTACGATTATCAACAGTATTGAACAAATTTGCTCTCTCTGCTTTATTCAAAGAGCAACCAATCGTGACCCTGGTGTAATACATACTGTAACAGTACTCCCCATTTTAGCTGAACTACATTTTAAGAGTAAGACCGCTATAGTTCGGACTTGAACATAAATCATAAGACCTCACTGGCTTCTATGGTAACAAATATGTTTCTGAGTGGTGTACCTCACTGGTGCTTAATTTTATTATTTTTATTTACTACGTTTTATAACTTTTGATATTTTATTTTCATTTACTACTTTATGGAAAATAATTTTGTTGAATATTTTTGTTGCATTAATATGTTTTTTACAACTCAGTCTGTTTAAAATGGTCGTGTTCTAAACAATTGATATATGTGTTGCAGGATATCCTTTTCTGCTGTCTGGTGAGTCATATTATTGCACACTTCATTTTGTACTGTATACGCGATTCATCTTGGTTTGTAAAAATAGATTCGAATCGCATTGTTTTCTGTTACGGCATTTTTACATTCGTAAACTACATGTTTTTAGTTTTTTCTGTAAAAACAGCTTCAAATTCAGCTTGTGTTATAGCTTTTAAGATACTGCCATATATGGTTTGAATCCAAGCTTGCTTACCTAGTTATGCTCTCGTAAGTTTGTATGGGAAGTTTTGAAGCGTACATTTTCTTGTTGGTCTTTTGTTTTCTTATTCATGTTATTTGTCTTGATTTTCTCCAATGCGTCAATAACGTGTGCTATTTATCTATGTGAGGAAAATGTTTATAATTCTGAGTGTTATAATTAATGAAGTTTGTAAATAGACCCCTGTTTGTGTTAATAGTTCACGGAGTTGCATGTTTTATATATTTTTCTCCCTCCAGCTGTTGTAATATTTATTATCTTCAAAACCATAATTCGAAATTAATATATTTCTTTTCTGTTTACTTCTAAAGCTATTTTTGGGTTTCGTACCTACATATCTCCATATATGGGTATACAAAATGGAAGGTTCTTTTTGTACAAAAGATTAGATAGCCATTAAATCTGTATCATATAGACAGGATAATTTAAAAATACTTCTACAAAGTTTATGGAAAGCTGCCTTATATTAAAACAAACAAAACTGTTCCTATAAGCACATGCCCTAAAACCTCGTTCTCGATTTATTGATGTTCAAAATGCTATTAATTAAAACATTTTAAAGTGACACGCTGTTCTATTTTTGACGTTTTCAATTTGTTAGATGTTCCACACAAACATCACTTACAGAAAATGATCCAAATATCCTCTTCTTGCGTTTAGACATGTATACATAGAATGTCGAATACTCCCAGTCGGCGTCGTATGATTTTTAAGCTCACATTACACGCAGAATGAAAGCTTCTTCATCCGAGAAGTCTGCTGAAAAAACTAATTATTCAGGGTTCCCCCAAAAGATACAAATTCGGGGGAACGTGCAGACATGGAACTGGTCCGCCTCTACCTATCCATATCTCATGCTAGATACCAGCCAGTACATCTCGAACAATGATACTAAAAGGTGCTAGAGCATCATGCATAAACAGTATGTTACTTCATATTTGTAGAGGCACATTTTCAAATACATCTGGGAGAGTGTTCTGAATGAAGTTCCTATAGACAGCATGTAAGTCGTGCTGGGGGAATGTATTACACATCTGATAAATAACAAATGATAACTAGTAGCCATGGCAACACAAGGCCAACTCCGCAAGGTGCAATGGGTCAAAAATCTTCTACAAAGAAGTGTATACATAAATGAATTTGATGATTGGACTTGGGAATCCGTTGAATGTAAACTTTCATTAATAAATTGATAAAGTGAATACGAAGGGTTTTAGAGCATATGTCTATATGGACTTATTTTCTTGTTTTAATGTAAGGAATCCATCCTCAAATGCTGTAACAGTATGTTTGAATCAGCTTGTATATTTGCTAGATTTTGCCGTATTCGAAAATGGTGTACAACGGCTGATACAACTGAGATTTCATCAAAGTTATCCACTAATACCATTAGCCTTGTCATATGACTTCGTTCATGACTTCAACCAACCCATTAGCAGCCCAATGTTATGCGTTCTATAGCCAGTATGTGACGCAAGAGAGGGAATTGAACAGGGTACGTTCACGAAGTGTCTTATGATATGAAATAGAATTAATTACGACGGAAACGTTAGAAGTAATGAATACTTACTGCACCAAATTTAACTGTCCATATACATGTTGGTGAGTATTATATGAGGGTCGGCTTATAGATCCCGGGCCTCACATAGATATGGTGCCACTAGGCCAGTTAGACAGTAGCTTCGTATAGTTTAACTCTAGATTAGCTTGTATGCAGAGTTACAGGTCAATAGCTTGTTTAGTTTTCCAATGACAGCATTTTAAACAAGATAACTTTAGAGTTTTCTCGAAAATGGAAGATTTGGAAGAACGAGCAGTGATTAAATACTTCCATTTGAAAAGTTGAACGCCTAAAGAAAGCAAGGAGGAAATGGACAGTACATTGGAAGACTCTGCCCCTTCATATTCAGTGATTAAAAGGTGGGTTGCAGAGTTTAAAATGGGACACACGAGCACTAGTGATGAACATCGCTCTGGACGTTCTGTAGAAGTGACAACTCCAGAGATCATTTAAAAATTCATCGTTAGTATTGGAAGACCGCAGATTAAAGTTGTTTGAGATAGAAGGGGCTGTAAACGTATAAAAAGAACGTGCAGGTAATATTTTAAGTAATGTTTTGGGCTTTCATACGGTCTATGCAAGATGGGTGCCGCGTTTGTTGACACCTGATCAGAAGTTACAAAGAAAACTGTTTCTGTTAAGAATGTGGAGCTCTACCGTAAAAATCCCAGTGGATTGTTGAGACGGCTTATTACCATGGATGTAACTTGGGTACATCACTACACTCCAAAAAGTAAATCACAATCAAAATAATAGATCACGCTAGGTGAACCAACTCCAAAAAAGGCAAAGTCAATTTTGTCAGCTATCAAGGTTATGGCGAGTATTTACTGGGATGCAGTATTCACTGGGATGCAGTATTTTATTGATTACTTGGAAAAGGTAAAAGTATCACTGGTGACTACTACGCTAGCATACTGCAACGTTTGAGTGATGAGGTGAAAAGAAAAAGGCCTCATTTGGCAAGAAAAAATCTTGATTATCACATCAATGCTCCGGCCTATTGTTCAATCGTTGCAATTGGAAAAAGCTTATCTTTTATTTATTTCACGCTAATCGAGAAAAATTAGCAGAAATAGTCTTATTTCTTGCTTTATTGTAAGTAGAAGCGAAATAAAGGAATACCATAGGTTAAAGTGAAAGCAAAAAGCTGGTTGCTATGTGACTGATGTTCCTTTGTTTTTATGGACAGGAGTTGACAAATTCCTGCATGAGAAAAGTTAGTTTTTCAAAGCTGACACAAGAAAAAGGAATATCTCAAAAACGATCAACTCCACGAAAAAAAATGTATATAACATAAATTGTGTGTTTTAACGTGCTCTACATTTTTTATGGGTTAAGTTTTTGTCCATCTCTTACGGTTTAGTAGTTATGAAAAATTCATCCAGAATAAAGTAGTCTTCACTGGCTATTCCCAGAAAATTCAAAATATACATTTTATTTGTCAGGTACATAACGATATTTTAGTCAGAATCGTTAGAGCCATTTTTTTAGAAAATCAAAATTTTCGAAAAAAGTTCCATGTAAAGGGTAGTTTGGGGTGGGGGATTTTTCTCAAAATCTTCGTGTCGCATCCCTGGAAGATACTAAACTTAAATACCAAGTTTGGTATTTTACCGACTTTTCGTTTTCGAGTTATCGTGTTCACAGACACACTGACACACGGACACATGGACACACAGACTCACGGACACACGCACACACACGGACCTTTTTCTGAAAATACTTTTTTTGGATACAGGGGACCCTAAAACATATATTTCCGGTGAAATCTCGGTATCGAATTTTTTGGTAGAGTGCAATACCTTCTCTATACACTATGTACATAGTGCATATAGAGAAAGTAAAAATGTGCGAATTTAAGTTCGAATTGCTTGAACATCTACCCTATTCGCCATATCTAACACTCGTGACTACCACCCGTTCCCAAACCTCAAAAAGTTTTTGGATAACGAAGATCTCACGAAGAGGTCATTGATACGGTAAGCGGCTATTTGGAGGACTTTGATAAATCGCACTACAGAGATAAAGCAAAAAAACAATAGTTTTAAATGCTGTTTTCATTGAGAGGCTCGGGACTTATCAGCTGACCCTAGTAGATGTTGTTGTAATATTGAATAGGACAGGAAACAGGTATAACATGGGTATTCTATTTTATTTGGCTGTTCGTATCTGTTATTAAGCATGGTTGTGGGTCTTGGTGTTGAAATCTGTTAAACGTTAAATGTAAATGAGAATATGCGTATCGGACAGATGATGCAGTTTTGGGATGATTAACTTGAATATTCCGTATTCCAGATAACAAGACTTCATGGATGTATTACTGAGATATCTGATGTGTTCCATTCGCATGACTTTCTCTACATCTCTGCAACAAATAATTGTTAAAAATCTTATGCTTCTATTCAATTCATGCTGATCGAGAAAAAAATAGCAGAAATAGTCTTATTACTTGCTTCCTTGTGAGTAGGAGAGAAATAAGGGAGTACCATAGGTTAAAAATTATAGCCAAAAGCTGGTTGCTATGTGACTGAAGTTCCTTTGTTTCCATGGACAGAGTTGGCACATTCTTGTATGAGAAAAGTATGTTTTTCATAGCAAAAACCAAAAACAATGAATATCTAAAAAACGATCAACTCCATGAAAAAAATTTAAATATCATAAATTGTGTTTTTTAACCTCCTCTACAATTTTTGTGGAGTAAGTTTTTATCTATCGCTTACGGATTAGGAGCTAGGCAAAATTCCGTAAATTTCATCCAGAATAAAGTAAGCTTCCGAGGCTATTCCCGGAAAATTGAAGATAAACATTTTATTTGTCAGGTAAACATCTTTAATATATGATATTTTAATCAAAATCGTTAGAGCCATTTTTTAGAAAATAAAAAATTTCGAAAAAAGTTCCATGTAAAGGGTAGTTTAGATTGGGGGGAATTTTCTCAAAATCTTTGTGTCGCATCCCCGGTAGACACTAAACTTAAATACCAAGTTTGGTATTTTACCGACTTTTCGTTTTTGAGTTATCGTGTTTACGGACACACGGACACACAAACACACACACACACACACACACGGAGACCTTTTTCTGAAAATGCTTTTTTTTGGATACAGGTGACCCTAAAACATATATTTCCGGTGAAATCTCGGTATCGAATTTTTTGGTGGAGTGCAACACATTCTCTATACTCTATGTACATAGTGCGTATAGAGAAAGTAAAAATAGGAGTGCTATTTCGAAACGTCTACAAAACATCTGAAGTGTTCCATTCACAAGCCTTTCTCTACATCTCTGTAACAGATTATTTTTAATAAGCTTATTCTTGTATACACTTCATGCTACTTGAGATAAACACCAGAAAAAACGGGCTATTTATTTAGTTCTTTATAATTAGGAGGGAAATAAGGGAATACACAAGGCTAAACCATCAGTCACATGTTTTAAAATGCCATGGGATTGGAATCCGTTTCTTTGCGTGGCCAGCGGTTGTCAAGCTCCAGTATGAGAAAGTATTTAAAATTGAAACCAATAACTTGGAATATCTTGAAAACTGTCAACTAAAGGGGAAAAATGTATGTGACATAAATTGTGCGGTTAAAGGAGATATACATTTTTTTGTGGGGTAAGTTTTTCTCTATCTCTTACTGTTTAGTAGTTAGACAACATTCTATTCCCAGAAAATCCATATATACATTTTATTTGTCGTGAAAATATCTTAAATATAAGTAAGAGATTGTAATCAAAATCGTTATATCCAATTTTGAGGAAATCAAACTATTGAAATTGTTTCCATGTAAAGAGTAGTTGAAGGTTTGGGGAATTTCTTCGTGTCGCATCCTTGGAAGATATTCAACTTAGGTATCAAGTTTCGTATTTAACGGACTTTCCGTTTTTGATCTATGCTGCCCATAGGCATACACACACCGATATGTTTCTAAAAATGGGTTTTTTGGACTTATACGTATGTACTTAGTACGTGTAGAGAAAGTAAAATGTTCCATGTTACCCATTGTGTGTGTATAGTGAAGATGAATATGAAAAAAGTAGTGGTGAAGTGTTTTTACTGTTCCAGGATGCTGTGTTCAGACCACTTTATTTTAAATCGACATAATCACCGATAAGGTGAGTGATTACATTATCTTAATTATAATTTCAGAGTCCCACCAAATGTGTGCCTTCACTTGCCTAACCGCTCTGTCTAGAATTTAGACCGCCTAGTACGTCCGCAGAGTCCCAACACTCGGCTGTCAGAGAAGTTGCCTATGAAGCAGGCCTTCATTCTGAAAATAAACACTTTCACATCATAGCAAAAAGATGGCTGGGAGTCTGTATTGTGTATGTCCTACCTGTTTGCTTAAGCAACGCCCCCCTCCACATTACCTTGTGCGATCAGGATCTACCAGTTGCGATGTCTTCTCTTACAGCATAAACGCTACATTGCTTGAATTATTTTGTTACATATGCCGCTCTTCCTCTAATTCGCAAACCGGATTTTATATTCCTTTCTCTGGCACCACAACTGAAGTGACTTGAACAGCTGTGATGGACTGGCCATCCATTCAAAGCCAAACATCGTAATTCCAGTCCCAGCAACTGCAGTCAAATGTGCCTGTGGTAAAAGATGGGGAGGGCCCAAGTAAAATAACCGGTGTGTCGGCGAACTGACAAAATGCGATAGGTAAAGGACATCCCATTACACTGGGTAACCTCTTCCTATATATCTCGTCGCGAGGAGGTTATATTAGCTGGGTTGCATATTGGTCATCGTCGTACACACAACTACCTGCTTCAGAGGAAACCTGCTTCTATTCGTCCGCTCTGTTGTGAGTTCATATACTGCTAGAGTGTGAGCTTCTAACATAATTATGAGTCATTTGCAGCTGCCGACCTGCTAAGGGAGATCCTTGAGGAGGATACCAGAGCAGTAGATAGACTTTTTAAATGTTTACCTATGTTCCTTTTACACTAATTATATCTAGTTTTAGTTTTATTTTTTCTTTTATGGTAATAGAGCGGTATCTTAGTTCTATAATTTAAAATTTTTAGTATATTGACATTTAGCATAGAAAGATGGTTTTAGTTGCACCCTTTAGTGCTCTTTTAATGTTTTTTTTTTTAGCTTTTTCTTTGGTTTATGCCATGAAGAGTTTTACTTCTGATTCTGGCTCTTATTTATTTCTGAATTATTTTTATACAGGACTTTGTCTATTTAGAGCCAAAATTTATTATATATGGGCGCTAATGACCTATTTATTATGCGTCCCTAAACTCAAATAATAGTAATAATAATATTATTTTTTGCTTCCTTATTTTAAAAATCGCGCGTACTCATGGTATAACGTGCAGAATTTCGGTTTGTGGCGACATATCAGTGGTGTGGAATCCCTATCTTCTGTGTTAATAGTTGATATATCGGTCACAGGAATCTTCTTATCTCAACTAAAAAGCATATATTCTCATTGCTAAAGAGAGATACTAAATCAGAGCGTTGTTTACTTTCGTGGCTACCAGCAAATGTTCATTTCTCATCTCATCCCTCGTGGAGACATTTGTATATGATGCTAGGATGCACTGTGCGGCATTTAAATGAATTGCGTTGAATGGTTTATTTGAACACTTTATATAGTAATGGCAATGTATATTATTTTCTAAATACTTTATGCAATATACAAACTTGTAGCTGATATTATTTTTTTATCTCAGCTTTCTTGGCTCCCTTGTCTTATCGACCGATTGAGTATTTGCTGTTTAGCCCTATATTTCTTAATTCTCTCATCTGCAGCATACACCATTTCTGGTTCCTTTACTCTTCAAAACCATTTTTATTTTACTCTAATTAGAAAATTTTCTTTTTCTATATCGCTTTTCTTCCTATAGCCAATGTTTTATTCATTTAATTTTTATATTCTCTCCACGTACTATGTACATAATGTGTAGAAAAGGTATTGTATTCCACCTAAAACTTCGATACCGAGATTTCATCGCAAATACAGTTTTGGAGTCTCTTTATACAAAAATAAGGTTTTAAAAAAAGGTCCGTGTGTGTCTCCGTGAGTCTGTGAATATGATAACTCAAAAACGAAACGTTAGTAAAATACCAAACTTGGTATTTAATTTTAATATCTTTCAAGGATGCGAATATTTTGATAACAAATTCCCCTACCCAAAACTACCCTTTACATGAAAGTTTCGATTTGCTCAAAAAGGCTCCAAGTTGGTTAAAGATCTTTACAAGACAGCTCAAATGTGTATTTTTAATTTTCTGGAATTTGTTTAAAGACCTCTTTTATCAGGATGAATATCGCTGAATTTTTCATAACTAGTTAACTGTCACAGATAGACAAAGACTTACCAGACAAAAATCTCGTTAAAACACACAATTATGTCATATGTATTTTTTTCGTGCAGTTGACTATTTCTTTGGTATTACTTGTTGTTGGTTTCAGTTTTAAAAAGACTTAAAACTTTTCTTGTTCACTTCTGGCGATGCAAAGAAACAGATTTCAATCACATGGCAACCAACTTTCAAAAAATGTGACTATCGTTTTAGCATAGAGTACTGCCTTATTTCTCTTCTACTTACAAGGAAACAAGTAGTAAGACCAAGCCTGCTAGTTGATCACAATGAGGTATAAAGAAGAATAAGCTTTTTAACAATAATTTTTCCCAGATTTAGAGAACGTTATGTGACTTGAACACCTGATTTCTTCTTATTTGTCCCTCCAGATAGCTAATGTTATACATTCTTTTAGCTACTATCCAACTCAGCCTACAAAATACGCATACTTTATTACTATTTTGCTTATTACTTTCTCTATACGTACATGTGCATAGTATGTAAAAAAGGTTTAGCACTCAAAAGATCCGTGTGTTTGCCCATGTGTCCGTGAACACGATAACTCAAAAAAATGAAAAGTAGGTAAAATACAAAACTTAGTATTTAAGTTTAGTATCTTCCAGCGATGCGACACCAATTTTGTGAAAAATTCCCCCACCCCAAACTACTCTTTACATGGAGCTTCTTTCGAAAATTTTGATTTTCTTAAAAATGGCTCTAACAATTTTGATTAAAATATCGTATATTAAAGCTATTTACCTGACAAATAAAATGTATATCTTGAATTTTCTGGGAATAACCTCTGAAGAGTACTTTATTCTGGATGAATTTTACGAAATTTTTAATAACTGCTAAATCGTAAGAGATGGACATAAACTTACTACTCGAAAAATATAGAGCACGTTGAAACAAACAATTTGTTATATACTTTTTTCGTGGAGTTTATATTTTTTGAGATATTCATTCAGCTTTAAAAAACTTATATTTTTCTCACACAGGACTTTGTCAACTCCTGTCCACACAAAAAAAGGAAGTTCAAACACATAGCAACCAGCTTTTGACTAGCAATTTAACTATCCCTTATTTCGCTTCTACTAACAAGGAAGCAAGTAATAAGACTATTTCTGCTAATTTTTGCTACATTAGATGAAGTAAATAGAATAATTTGTTGCAGTGATATAGAGAAAGGCATGTGAATGGAACACATCAAATTTTTCACCCTTTTGTCCGCTAAATTTTCTGTATCTAACCAAATAGTTCCTTGAAGGCCTCAAATAGTTGGACGGAGAACATGAAAGTGAGGTGAGTAGTAGCATAAAGCTTCTTCCTTACCGCATTAGACATTATTTTGTGTAGCAATCTAATACCATGTCGTGCTTGATTAACTTTAAAACATATTTAACGAACACTGTCATAAAAATGTAATAAGCAGCTCTTTTAAACTTCATACTAGGTAAATACATTTATACTGCGAAATAATTCAAAAACAAGCATCTACTTTTCAAGGAAATTAAGAACAAAGAAGTGTAATTTTATAAAATTAAAAAAAAATCTGATGTTCCATTCACATGAATTTCTCTACATTTCTGTAACAAATTATTATTAAAAATCTAATGCTTCTATCTACTTCATGCTAATCGAGAAACAACTAGCAGAAATATTCTTATTACTTGTTCTCTTGTAAGTAGAAGCGAAATAAGAGTACCATTGGTTGAAGTGATGTTCAAAAACTGGTTGTTATGTGACTGAAGTTTTTTTGTTTGTATGGACAGGAGTTGACAAATTCCTGTATGAGAAAAGTAAGTTTTTCCAAGATGAAACCAAAAAAAAAAAAAAAAAAGAAAAAAAAAGAAATATCTCAAAAACGATCAACTCCACGAAATAATCACCTCAGATTTTTTCTTGATTAGCGTGAAGTAAATAGAAGCATTAGCTTTTTAACAACAATTTGTTACAGAGACGTAGAGAAAGTCATTTGAATGGAACACATCATGTTTTCTACTTAGTACAGTGTACATAACTAGAAAAGATGGTGTGTTTCACCCAAAAATTCGATACAGGAATTTCACAGGAAATCACGGTTTTGGACTCCCTGTGTTTAGAAAAACATTGTGTCCGTATGAGTGACTATAAACACCTTTCTCAATAAAGTAAAGTCGGTTAAAAACCAAACTTGATAATTAAGTTCAGCATCTTCTAAGAATACGACACGAAAATGTCAAGAAAGTCAAGCTACCCGTTATATGAAAAATTATTTGAAAATGTTTATTTTCTCAAAAATGGTTGTAAGGGTTTTTATTAAAGTACTGTATATTATAAATATTTATATTTAAAAACTGTATACTTTCAATTGTTTTTGGAATAACCATTAAAATTCTTCGTTCTAGACATTTTTGCATAACTAGTAAACCGTAAAAGATATTCTAAAACTTACTACGCAACAAATATAGATCTCGTTTAAGTACACAATTTGTATTTTACAAATGTTTTTTTAACCAACTACTTCCTAGACATTCCTTTTTATTGGCTTTAGTTTTAAAATACCTTATCAAACGATATTTTGTCATTCTTGTTTCTTTTGTTTTACTCCTGGTCATTCAAAGAGTACAAATTTCAATCGCATAGCGAGAAGTTTTAAAATATTTCACTGTCACTTTATTTTAGTGTAGTCCCCTCTACTTATAAGGAAATAAGTATACTAAGATCATTTCTGCGAATGTTTATCTTCATTAGCATAAAGCAGAGAGAAGGGTAAGTATAGTTAGCTTGAGAGTAATTATAATTTGTGCTAGTACTTTTATTGGCAAAGCTATTATATTATTATCTCACGTAGTCGAAAATTGTAGAGATGTTAATTAAATTTGAGCTTCAGTATCATTCAAACCCGGTGGAGGACGATGGCTTTTGTTGGGCGTAAAAATTCTTAGCATGGCTTCCTTTGAAAGGAAAGTAAAGCCGTTGGTCTCGTGTCGTAGATTTACGGCACGTGAAAGAACTTCAAGCCTGAAAAAAGAGGTATCTGAGCAAATTGAGCGGTCTTTCACGCCCAGTATAGAATGGGGCGCTGAGAACCACAGCAGTTAAAGAGCGTCCATAAATAACATGCCATTTCCATTTTGAGTATCATTGATGTTCAATTGTTTTAATGTGAGAAGGGTGAGTTGCTTAGAATCTTCGTTCACATCCTCGGAAGATTCTGAATATTACTGTGCTTGGGATTTTTCAGAATTTCAATTTTTACTTTCTCTTGCCCCTTGTGTACAATGTACATAGGGATAGAGAATTATTGCATTCCATCCAAAAATTCGATGTCGAGATTTCACCGGAAATACATGTTTTAGGACCCCCTGAATCCAAAAAAAGCATTTCCAGAAAAAGGTCTGTGTGTGTGTGTGTGTGTGTGTGTGTGTGTGTGTGTGTGTGTGTGTGTGTGAATTCGATAACTCAAAAACGAAAAGTAGCTAAAATACCAAACTTGGTATTTAAGTTCAGTATCTTCCAGGGATGCGACACGAAGATTTTGAGAAAAATCCCCCCACCCCAAACTACCGTTTACATGGAACTTTTTTCGAAAATTTTGAATTTCTTAAAAATGACTAACGATTTTGATTAAAATATCGTATATTAAAGATATTTACGTGACAAATAAAATGTATATCTTGAGTTTTATGGGAGTAGCTTCTAAAGACCTGTTTATTCTGGATGAATTTTGCTTAATTTAGCATTACTAGTAAACCGTAAGAGGTAGACAAAAACTTACTATACAAAAAATGTAGGCCTTTGTTAAATACACAACTTACGTCATATACATTTTTTTCGTGGATCTTGCTGTTTTCGAGGTATTCATTGTTATTAGTTTCAGTTACGAAGTACTCATACTTTTTTCAGACGGTAGTGTCCGTTTTTCTTATGTTCTACTCTTGGCCAAGAAAAGAAGCGATTTGTAATGAAAATCGCATAATGACAGCTTTTAAAACATTTGACTATCGATTTAGCCTAGTGTATTCCCTTATTTTCTTTTTATTTATAAGGAACTAAGTAATAAGACATTGTGCTGAATACCTCGATTAGCAAGGTGCAGAAAGAAGAATAATCTTATGTAAGAAGTTTGTAGAACGGCTAGAGAAAATCATGTGAGTGTAGCACATCAGATTTTTGAGAGATACTGCTCTTGTACATACATGATCTTTTTCTAAACATAGTTTATTTAGGGTTCGCGATCCGGAAAACATATTTCCGGTGAAATCTTGACATCAAATTTTTGAATGTTGTCCTCATGCAATATTTCCACCACTTATTTTATGTACAGCGGCAAGTTAAAATACTTGGATTAGATTTTTATCTACGATGGTACTTTGATAAAAGAACTAAATTCAGTTCACATTACTTTCTCAATCTATTCCGCAGACAATTTACTTGAATAAGATTATTCTTCTATCTACTTCATACTAATTGAAAATGTAAATGGCGTGTTAATAATGGACGCTCTTTAACTTCTGTGGTTCTCAGCTCAGAGGCTTCTCTATCAGGCTTGAGGTTCTTTTACGTGCCGTGAATCTGCGACACAGGACTGACGGCTTTACTTCCCTTCCCAAGGAAGCAATGCACCCGAAAAAATCCATCATCCTCCGCCAGGTTGTACCTCGCGACTTTGGGATATGAAGTTAACATGGCAACTATTTTTGAATGAATGAATAAGTGTATTTATTGACATAACAATATCATACATAGAATTTCAATAGTCCGTACGTGTTTTTGTAATACACATTAAAACAATATTAAAACAACAACAATAACAATGAATTAAAACACTAAACACGAAAATAAAAAGCCAAAGGTAATACACGATCAAAAGCAATATTAAAACAGCAATAAAGAATAAAGAGTGAACCCGAAAATAAAAATCTGATGTGTTACACTCACATGGCTTTTTCTAGCTGTTCTACAAACTTCATACATAAGATTCTTCTTCTTTCTGCAATTTGTTAATCGAGGTGCTCATTAGCGCAATGCTCTTATTATTTAGTTCCGTATAAGTAGGAAGAAAATAAGGGAATACACTAGGCTAAGCCAATAGTCAAATGTTTTAAAAGTGGCGCTATACGATTTTCATTACAAATCGCTTCTTTTCTTGGCCGGGAGTAGAACAAAAGAAAAACGGACACTCCCGTCTGAGAAAAGTATAAGTGCTTCACAACTGAAACCAATAACAATGAATAGCTCGAAAACGGTAAGCTCCACGAGAAAAATGTATGACATAACTTGTGTATTTTAGCAAGACCTAAACTTCTTGTATAGTAAGTTTTTGTTTATCTCTTACGATTTACTAGTTATGCCAAATTAAGCAAAATTCATCCAGAATAAACAGGTCTTCAGAAGCTATTCCCAGAAAACTCAAGATATACATTTTATTTGCTAGGTAAATATCTTTAATATATGATATTTTAATCAAAATCGTTAGAGCCATTTTTAAGAAAATCAAAATTTTCGAAAAAAGTTCCATGTAAAGGGTAGTTTGGGGTGGGGAATTTTTATCAAATTCGTCGTGTCGCATCCCTAGAGGATACTAAACTTAACTTGGTATCTTAGTTTCGTTTATGAGTTATCGTGTTCACAGACACACGGACAAACACACACGGACCTTTTTCTGAAAATGCTTTTTTTTTTTTTTTTTGAATAAAGGGGGTCCTAAAATATGTATTTCCGGTAAAATCTCGTTATCGAATTTTTGGATGGAATACAATACTTCTCTATCCCTATGTACATTGTACATATGGGGCAAGAGAAAGTAAAAATACAAAGATATTCAAATGTAGCAATTTAAATTTACAGCACAGAGTACACCTTCATAAATGCACCCTCTTATAATAACTATACTTAAAAGAAATATATACACATAATATATACACAATATATAAAACCATAGCACAACTGTGACCTAAATATGTCATAATATATATGTATGTAGAACATTGTAGTCATTTTTGTTTAGTTTATCTTAATCCTCCCCCCGTCCCCTTCTCCTTTGGCAGCCTCCTCAGATCTCAGCTGTCTTGCCTTAACTATACATTTATGGTAACTATTACACCACGGAGGGGGACTCGTACTGGTCGAAATAAACGTGATGAGCATTATGTAATAATTCATCTCAATGAAGGTTCTATCTCAATCAGGTGGATCACCTTTGAGGAGAATGATATAAGTAAAACTCTGATGTGTTCCATTCACATGACTTTCTCTATATCTCTGCAATAAATTATTTTTAAAAAAAACTTATGCTTCTATTTACTTCCGGCTAATCGAGAAAAATTTAGCAGAAATAGTCTTATTTCTTGCTTCCTTGTCAGTAGATGCAAAATAATGGAGTACCATAGGTTAAAGTGATAGTCAAAAGCTGGCTGCTATGTGACTGAAGTTCCTTTGTTTGTATGGACACAAGTTCACAAAGTTCTGTATGAGAAAAATAAGTTTTTATAGCTTAAACCAAAAATAAGGAATATCTCAAAAACAATCAACTCCACGAAACAAATTATACTAATTAAATTGTGTGTTTTAATGTGCTCTACATTTTTTATGTGGTAAGTTTTTGTCCCTCTTACGGTTTAGCACTTATGCAAAATTCCGTTAAATTTACCCAGAATAAAGTAGTTTCTGAGGCTATTCCCAGAAAATTCAAAATATATATTTTATTTGTCAGGTAAATATCTTTAATATACGATACTTTGATCAAAGTCGTTAGAGCCTTTTTTAGAAAATCAAAATTCAAAAATCAAAAGTTCCATGTTAAGGGTATTTTGGAGTGGGGGGATTTTTCTCAAAGTCTTCGTGTTCCATCTCCCGAAGATATTAAACTTGAATACCAAGTTTGGTATTTTACAGACTTTTCGTTTTTGAGTTGTGTTCACAGACACACGGACCTTTTTCTGAAAATGCTTTTTTTGGATACAGGGGGTCCTAAAACATGTATTTCCGGTGATGTCTCGGTATCGAATTTTCGGTGGTATACAATACTTCTCTATTCCTATGTACATTGTACATATGGGGCTAGAGAAAGTAAAAATTAATGTGTTACACGCTTGGTTTTCTCTATCTATTCTGCAACAGCAGTTCTTAAAAGGTATACATTTCTAAATGTTAATTTATATAAAGGTTTGCATGACTGCTTCTATTACATACTACCTTGTAAATACAAAGGAAAAAGGAACACATTAATGTAAAGTCAGATCTTATAGAAGCTGGTCGCTATGAGGTAGGTTTTATCCTTTAATTGACCGGAGCGGGAATATAACGACAATTTCTTTGAGGAAAGTATAACTATTTTAGGATTGATACCTATATTAAGATACATTTTGGAAATATTTCCGATATGAATTTTGTGTTTTAACGGAACTACATTTTAATGTAGTAAAACTTCGTCTTTGCCTTACGGATTATTTTTTATACAAAAGCCATCCAGATGAAAGACCTTAGAGGCAATTTCTAGAAACTGTTGGATCCTTTGAAGATACTGAACTTAAATACCAAGTTTAGTATACAATTGACTTTTATTCTGCTGCCTACAGATTACACATGGATTATTTTATAACCTTTTTTTGCCTCGGGTCCTCAAGTCGTGTATTTGCAGCAATTAATCAAGCTTTTGGGCGGAATAAAATATCTTCTGTACCTATTATGTACTTCGTATATACGTGCCAGGTAAAGTAAAAATGAAGAAAAGGTCTTCTTTCCGGAAAGAAAAAAATTGCTCCAAATTTGATTTAAAGAAGTGTTAAAAACATTGGCTTATTTTAACAATTTGTCTGCAAAACTCTCTCCCAAAGTAATATAGTATACTCCCTATATTTATCATAAAGTATGCAAATAAAGTAAGAGATATTTTTACTTTCTCTATACGCACTATGTACATAATGTATAGAAAATATTGCACTCCACCCAAAAGTTCGATACCGAGATTTCACCGGAAATATATGTTCTAGGGTCCCCAATATCCAAAAAAAGCATTTTCACAAAAAGGTCCGTGTGTCCGTGTGTCTGTGAACACGATAACTCAAAAACGAAAAGTCGGTAAAATACCAAACTTGGTATTTAAGTTTAGTATCTTCCAGGGATACGACACGAAAATTTTGAGAAGAATCCCTCCACCCCCAACTACCCTTCACATGGAACTTTTTTAAAAAATTTTAATTTTCTCAAAAATCGCTCTAACGATTTTGATTAAAATTTCGTATATTAAACATATTTACCTGACAAATAAAATGTATAACTTGAATTTTCTGGGAATGGCCTCTGAAGAGTAGTTTAATCTGGATGATTTTACGGTTTTTTGATTAACTGATAAACCGTAAGAGATGGACAAAAACTTACTACACAAAAATGTAGAGCACGTAAAAACACACAATTTATGTTATATACATTTTTTTCGTGAGTTTTTGAGACATTCCTTATTTTTTGTTTCTGCTATGAAAAACTTATACTTGTGTCATATAGGAACTTGTCAACTCCTATCCATATAAACAAAGGAACTTCATTGACATAGACACTAGCTTTTGACCATCATTTTAACCTATGGTAGTCCCTTATTTCGCTTCTACTTACAAGGAAGAATATTTCTGCTCATTTTTTCTGATTAGCTTAAAGTAAATAGAAGTATAAGCTTTTTAAGAATAATTTGTTGCAGGGATATAGAGAAAGTCATGTGAATGGTACACATCAGATTTTTGTATGTAAGATGATTGTAAGATTTTGTAAGCAAAGGAGATAAAAATGTTTATAATATTTTTCCTATAATATTTACTTCATCTTGCCCGACATATGCATATGAATATTTTTAATAATCAAAGTGCTTCACATACAGGTTTCCAGACTGTAAGCTGCAAACGTTTCTAAATACCCAGTATTATTCCTCCTGACTAATGTTACATAAATTATATATAGTAAATAAAGTGCTATACCAAGACTATGTACCTAATGTCCTAAATATACTATATGTTGCAAAAAATATATACTTAAAGATATGTTACACTTTTTAACCACATACTTCGCGAGCAGTTACCACATCAGGTGCTATGGTATCCAGAGCAACTCGTATCACTTTATACAAAATGGCTAGAAATAATATCAAGTGTCAAAAATAAATCAAGAAGGTGAATCGTGGATTATTATCAAAAATCGTGGATTTTTATTATTAATTTCTAGAGTTATAAATATTGTATACCGTACGTCGTTTCACACCTACATTATCGTGCGTGTTTTACATGTTGGCAACACTGCATGAGGGAGGCGATGTACACCAAATATAATGGGGCTGGCCACTGGAGTCACTATAGAACGTTGTACACTCAAAGACATTAAATATTCTCTTGGCATTGTGATTTTGCCGAAGATGTGAACATGTGACGGGGATAGAGTCCTTTAACGATTTTTATTGGTACCATTCTGGTAAAACGTGCTACGCGAGCATGAAAATGCAAACAAATTGGGTAATGCACCCCTTCAGCCCCCAACCCCGCTCGACGCTCCCTTACAGTAAGTTGACTTGTATAAGCAGAATGTGATTTCGTCCATCTCGTGGGCGAATTATCTCTGTATTGGAACGGTAGTAGATAGTTGTATCAACAGAGAGCCAGTTCGAAACTCAGAACTCCATTTGTCGTAAGTTGGGCCTCTATCCGCTTCTCTTCGGTAACGTGGCCTGTTCCACGCTTTTAAATATGTGTAGAGTAAGCAAAAATGCCCCGTCTTACGATAAGTATTTCCAGGCTATTTTTAATGTCTTTGAGTGTACAAAACAGATTGAAATAATATCAACCGCCAAAAATAAATCAAGAATACCGTGGATATAAGTATAATATTAATCTCTAAGGTTATAATTACTCTAAGGTTTATAATATTATATGGTGCATCATGTTCATACCTACAGGTCGTACGTTTCACCCATATTGTGCATGTTGGCAACACTGCATGAGAGAAGAGATGTACACACAACGTAGTGGAGCTGGTCGCTAGAGTAAAACCTTCGGGCGTCCACTCCACCTAGAAACAATGAAACTATTCTAAATTTATTTTTAATGGTGCTTCCACGTAAACAAACATTACGCTAGCACTACCGTAGTTCACTCACTATCTTAACATTCTACGCCTGATAAACCACCATTACCGTAGTAAATTTTTGTCTTTCTCTTATGGTTTACTAGTTATACAAAATTCATCTAATTCAAAATCTTCTCGGGCTTCTAGCCAGGTAAAAACTTGGTTTGACACCAACGTTTCGAAGAAGTGCATCTTCCTCGTCTTCAGGGTGAACTGATGGTTTGAGCTTGCGAAGACTGGTATTTATAAGAGCTGGGATTAAGCTAACATCTGATTGGTTCGCGTGATATTATGGCCTGGTATTTAAGATGACTGAGACCTCAAGAAACTTTTTGATAAAAACACACCAGCGGTGCACAGGGGCCGTTGCACCATCAAAGGCAACCGTCGAGGAGCAATACTCGCCTCCTCCTGTCACTCCACAACCCCAATACACACCCGCCATCCTACAAAACCCACAATCCCGTCAGAACGTGGTTAAGTTCTCTCTGAGAACAGGGACACGTCTAACACACCTCGGGCTGCCCTCAGCCTGCCAATCACACTGGACTGGACTGGTCAACGCTTCCGACCTACCAACAGTGCAGCAAGTCAACATAGCTCAGTATGCTGATGACGTGCTGCTATACTGTACAAACAAACACCCACGCAGAGCCTTCAACCCTATCCAGAGACACCTCTGCCTCATCCAAGAGTGGTGCGAGCGTTGGCGATTGTCCATAAATCCGGAGAAAAGCCACGCTATTCTCTTTACCAAGCGCCGCTTTCCCGCAAACTTCCCCACATTCACGTACCTCAGACGAAGGATACAATGGACCAACACCATCACCTACTTGGGGGTGAAGCTTGACAGGGGCGTCACTTTTAGGGAGCACGTCCGGGGGCTGTGGTGCCGGGGCAATGGGGCTGCGGCCTCACTGTACCCGATGCTGAGGTCCTCGATGACGGTTCCCCTTAAGTTGCGCCTTTTGAGGGCTCTCATTATCCCCTTATTAATCTACGCCTGTGAGATCTGGGGCATGGCGGCAGACTCCAGTCTGCTGTTGCTTCAGCGGGTACAGAATAGGTGTCTCCGGGCTATCTATTCTGTGCCTCGAGGCTTTCCAACGAGACTCCTGCACGAAGCCTCTGGTCTACCATACCTGGAGGACGAGATTAGGCGTCGGGCAACAAAATTCAACGAAGGGTTACCATTCCATCGGAGCGCCCTCGTTAGGTCTCTTGGGGATTACGATCCCACAAACCGCCGCTTCAGGCGATACCGGCTTCCCCGCATGGCTTGCGGGCATCCCCCGTAACGAAGGAGCACCACCAACAGCTGCTACGGCTAAGCTCCTTACTATCCTTCAAGAGTTGCTTGGATTCAAAATTTAATCTCAAGAAACATTTTGATAAAAACACACCAGCGGTGCACAAGGGCCGTTGCACCATCAAGGCAACCGCCGAGGAGCAATATTCGCCTCCTCCTGTCACTCCACAACCCTAAAACACACCCGCCATCCTACAAAACCCACAATCCCGTCAGAACGTGGTTAAGTTCTCTCTGAGAACAGGGACACGTCTAACACACCTCGGGCTGCCCTCAGCCTGCCAATCACACTGGACTGGACTCAACGCTTCAGACGCAGCGAAACCTTCTCCTAGAAAACTTCGACCGCGCCACTGAAGATGTCCACCGTAGTTGTGGACGAAACGTCTGGTACTCCTAACACCAGCAGACCACGGCAAAACAGCCCGGAAACATTTCTTAGTTACAATGACTCCGGCCGTGAAAGCCTACGTTCTCTCATAATAACAAAGAATACTTCGGAATTGGTTCACTACTTCATAAAAATAATATATGTCACAAATTGTGTGTTTTAATTAGACCTACAGTTTTTGTGTGGTAAATTGTTGCCTACGTAAGAAATACATTTAATTTTCGATGCAATAGGTATTATTAATGTACGTTATTTTAATTTACATATTACACTTTTTTAAGAAAATCAAGCTTTACGATTTTTTTTCATGCAAAATGTACTTTGGGCGAGAGATTTGCTTGAAAGATACTGAATTTAAATATCAAGTTTGGTAATTGACCAAATTTTAGTTTTTAAGTTATGCAGTCAACACACACACACACACACACACACACACACACACACACGCGCGCGCGCGCGCGCAACTTCATCTTTAAATGCCTTTTTTATTCACAAGTTCTCAAAACATATTTCTACAATTACTTCTCTATCTACTATGTACATTTTACATACGTAGTAGACAAAGTAAAATTCCATCACTTGATCCAAAAATTTTGGATTTTCATTTGTCTGACCCGTTAAAGGGTACTAAGCTCTTGAATCTGCCCTGCACAAAATGGTACTGGACATCGATCCCACCTGCATGTGGTGTCAGGAATGGGATGAGACAGCTCTATCATGTGAAAGCTTTGCACTAGCTAGTCAAAGGGTGCTAATTTAAGAGAAGGGTTCCAAAAATTGAAAAGCTTCCATCCGCCAAAATGTATAGTCGAATTTATTTCATCACGAGGCTCAAAACAGTGATATTAAGAGAAGTAGGTTGTGATAACATATAGCTGATAAGGGTTCCATTGTAAAGCAGTAATACTAGGATCGGCTGATAAGCCCCGGGCGCCACTATACCTGTTAGACGTAGTATCTTATAGTTTAACTCTAGACTAGCTTGTATCCACAGTTACAAGTAAATAGTTTGTGTAGTTTCCGAATGATAACATTTTGAACAAGACAACTTTAGAATTTTCACTAAAATGGAGGATTTGGAAAAACTAGCAATGATTAAATACCTTCAATTGAAAGGATTAACGCCTAAAGAAATCTAGGAGGAAATAAGCAGTACATTACAAAATCTGCCTCTTCGAATTCAATTACTTAAAAGGTGGGTTGCAGAGCTTAAAATGGGACTACGAACACTAGTGATGAGCCTCGCTCTGGTCGCCCTGTAGAACTGACAACTCCAGAGATCATTGAAAAAATCATCATCTAGTACTGGAAGACCGCAAATTAAAGTTGTTTGAGATAGCAGAGGCTGTAAACGTATCAAAAGAACGTGCAGGTAATATTTTAAGTAATGTTTTGGGCTTTCACAAGGTCTGTGCATGATGGGAGCCGCGTTTGTTGACACCTGATCAAAAGTTGCAAAGAAAAACTGTTTCTGTTAAGAATGTGCAGCTCTACCGTAAAACTCCCAGTGAATTTTTGAGACTGCTTATTACCATGGATGTAACTTGGATATATCACTACACTCCAGAAAGTAAATCACAATCAAAACAGTGGATTGCGCTTGGTGAATCAACTCCAAAAGATCAGATGTGTTCCATTCGCATGACTTTCTCTACCTATCTGCAACAAATTATTGTTATAAAACGTATGTTTCTGTTTACTTTATGCTAATCGAGAAAAAAATTAGCACAAATAGTCTTATTACTTGCTTCCTTGTGAGTAGAAGCGAAATAAGGGGGTACTATAGGCTAAACTAATATTCATAAACTGGTTGCTATGTGACTGAAGTTCCTTTGTTTGTATGGGCAGGAGTTGACAGATTCCTGTACGAGTAAAGTTTAAGTTTTTCATAGCTGAAACCAAAAACAAAGAATATGTCAAAAACGACCAACTCGACGAAAAACATGTATATAATATAAATTGTGTGTTCTAATGTGCTCTACATTTTTTGTGTGATAAGTTTTTGCCCATCTCTTACGGTTTAGCAGTTATGCAAAATTCCGTGAAATTCATCCAGAATAAAGTAGTCTTCAGAGGTTATTCCTGGAAAATTCAAGATATACTTTTTATTTGTCAGGTAAATATCTTTATTATAAGATATTTTAATCAAAATCGTTAGAGCCATTTTTGAGAAAATAACAGATTTCGAAAAAAGTTCCATGTAAAGGGTAGCTGGAGGTGGGTTTTCTTGAAAATCTTCGTGTCGCATACTTGGAAGATACCAAACTTAAATTCCAAGTTTGGTATTCAACGGTCTTTTCGTTTTTGAGCTATGCTGTCCACACACACACACACACACACACACACACGGACTTTTCCAGGAATGCTTTTCTTGGATTCAAGGGCACCCAAAACATGTATTTCTGGTGAAATCTCGGTATCGAATTTTTGGTTGCAATACAATACCTTTTCTATACACTTTGTACATAGTACGTGTAGAGAAAGTAAAAAGGCAAAGTCAATTTTGTTAGCTAACAAGGTTATGACGAGTGTTTTCTGGGGAGCACAGGGAATTATTTTTATTGATTTCTTGTAAAAGGGTAAAGGTATCACTGGTGACTACTACACAAGCTTATTACAACGTTTGAGTGATGGGGTGAAAAGAAAAAGGCCTTATTTGGCAAAAAATAAATCTTGTTTCATCACGACAATGCTCCGGCCCATCGTTCAGTCATTATAATGGGAAAAGTGTGCGAATTAAATTGGAATTGCTTGAACATCCACCCTATTCACCAGATATAGCACCCAGTGAGTACCACCTGTTGCCAAACCTTAACAAATTTCTTGGAGGGCGAAGATTTCACAACAAGGAGGTCATTGATGCGGTAAACAGCTATTTTGAGGACCTTGATAAATCGCACTTACATGGTAAAGCAAAACAAAAGAATTTAAATGCTGTTTTTATTGACAGGCCCGGGACTTATCAGCCGACCCTAGTATGTCCCTATATTCGTAATTTCTAGTGAATTACAAGCTTTATATAAGATGCAAGGGAACTTATAACTAATAATATTTACATTTATTCAAACACAGCTTCATATACTATACACCATACAGGTTATTACTATGAAAAACGTATACTTGACAATAGCAACAAAATTGACAGAAATTGCAATGATACATGCAAAGAATCATATACAATGATAACAAATAAGTCAGAATCACAAAGAAAAAAAATATGTGTTCCATTCACATGGATTTCTCTGTCTGTTCTACAAACATACCTCTTACAGGAGTATTATTCTTTCTACTCTCTACTGCTAATCTAGCTAAGCTTTAGCTGAAAGTCCTTATGTCTTATTTTCTTATAAGTAGAAGGGAACTAAGGGAATCAGTTCATGTGTTGCTGGAGTGTGGTCACCTGGCACACATTCGGTCATCTACGGGCATGCCGGCCTCACTTGCCGAGGTCCTGGCAGATGACCCAAGAGCAGTGGACACGGTTTTTAAATTGTGGTGTTGGTTTTAGATGTAGTTTTATATTCAGCTCTGGTTATAGAGCTGGAAAGTTCTTTTACTTCGTTTTTCTACTCTTTTTAGCTAACTTTTACCTGCGTTTGATTTTTTTTTTTGCAATGGTGTTTTCTTACTGACTACTGCCAAGTTTTAATCATAAGGGCGCTAATGACCTTGACAGTTGAGCGCCCTTGAACACCATTATCATCCCAACTAAAGGAATGCACTAAAGCGATAGTCAATTTTTTAAAAGCTCTTGCTATGAGATTGCCGTTGAATTTCGCTTATTTGCATGGTTAGCAATAAAACAAAAGAAATACTAGTGACTTCCTGTGTGAGAAAAGTGTAAGTATTTTAAAATAGATAACAATAACAAGGAATATTTCGAAAACGGTTACCTCCATAACAAAAATGTAAAAATCATAAATTGTATGTTTTGACATCTACTTTTTGTGTAGCAAGTTTTAGTCTGTCTTTACTGTTACTATTTATGCAAAAGTCACCCAAAGTGATCAGGGCTTTTCAGGCTATTCCCAGGAGATTTTTTTCGTCATGCAAATATTTTAAATAAAATCGTTAGAATTTTCCTTCGAAAATTTTTCTTTGTAAGGAGTGGTATTTGCGTGGAAAGATTTTCTTTAAAGTCTTCAGCTGGCATTTCTTCAAGGTACTAAACTTAAATGCCAAATATAGTATTTAACGCTTATTACTTGCTTCCTTGTAAGTAAAAGGGAAATAAGGAAATACACTAGGCTTAAACGACCGACAAAACTGAATTCAATAACTGATATACATATATGTATATTATATATAAACTGTGAGTTTTAACGAAATCTACATTTTTAGTGTAGTAAATATTTGTATGTCTTATAGTATTACAGTTATGCAAAATTCAGTCAAATTCATCCAGAATGAACAGCTCTTCCGAAACTATTCCTAGAAAATTCAAGATATACATTATATTTGTTATATATAAAAATTTAATATGCGGTATTTTAATACAACATTTATATTTATATTAATCGCCATTTTTGAAAAAAAAATCAAAATGTTCGAAAATTGTTTCATGAAAAGGGTAGTTGGGAATGTTGGGATGTTTTTGAACATTTCCGTATCGCATATTTGGAAAATACTGAACTTAAACAGAAAAGTTGGTGTTCACCCAACTTTTTATTTTTGAGCTATGCTGTACATAGGCACACAGGACCTTTTTCTATTTTTTTCGAACTTAGGGGACCTCAAAACATTTCCGGTGAAAGCACGGTATCGAACCTTTGGGTGGAATACAATACCTTCTCTATGTACAATATACATAGTACTGTAGAGTAAGTAATTATTATACCTTTTCATGATTATAATCCTGAGCACACTCTTTCATAATCATAATTCAGCATACCCTTTCCTGGAGTAATATGTAGTTGATTTGAAATTCATCTGGCAATTATTAAGAATGATACTCGTAGAATGTAAATATGAAGTTTTGTTACAGAATTTTGTAAACTGAAGCGCAGTGAACTTTTTTTGTACAGTAGTTAAAAGAACACAAATATTTGTTTTCAAACTGTTGGATACATTTTTCTCATAATTTCGTAATTAATTATTTTAACAATAGAGATATGTAGTAAAATATGAACCTATTTTCTTAATAAAGTTTAATTTTCCGGTTTTCACAGGCTCCTTTATCAAATATAAAATGTCAAACTTTTAGCTTCCTGATCCCATTGTGCATATTAAATTTATGTTCACCAGTCAACAAAGTGTAAGATAGGATACCAATAAACAGAAAGAAACCTTAAATATCTCTGGTTGTGGGTTTTCTGTTAGCAATATAAACATATTTACACCGGGAAAAGGTTGAGCACTCGGGCGTACAAAACAAACGTTGGACATCCAAATACGGAACTCCCATAACGGATTTCAGCATTAATTCAAACCACCTGCTAAAACAACACCGCATAGACGACTCGTAGTAATTTGAAGTGATGATGAAATGGGAAATGGAGGGTGAATCCGTAGAAGGGAAATTTAACCAGGCGTTTGTCCGTAATTAAAACCAACCATGGAAAGCGACGTAAAACCGCATTCAGCTGAGTCGACCTCAACATCTCCTGAACGAGTTCCAATTGTCACCGCCAGAAACAAACCACGCCGTCTAGATGAGTGTCCATGAATTCTAGAACGAATAGACTTCTATTTGCCATTTGGATACTAAATCTTCATTCCTGCGTGTATTAAAAGCAGTGCTGAAAATCACATGTTGAAGTTAACTAAAGGCTTACTGATTTACCCCGACATAGCATGTTCTGTCTTTTAAATCCCTAGTGACGAATTAATTTCGTTTAAGAAGTTTCGATTTTAACATTTTACAAAGCAAAGTGAAAAATTCAAAACTGATTTTCTTTCATAATAAAATATTAGGAATTCTAAAAATTCAATAAAATATATAGTTTTTCCCACTAGATGCTCCTGAACTATCAATTGAAACTACGGAAATAACAATTAATAGTATTCCCAACTTAAAATCTTATTTTCTCATACACTTTTTTACTTTCTCTACACGTACTATGTATATAGTGTATAGAGGAAGTATTGTATTCCATCCAAAAATTCAATACCGACATTTCTTCGGAAATACATGTTTTAGGACCCCTGAATCCAAAAGCAGCATTTTCAGAAAAAGGTCCGTGTGTGTCTGTGTTTCTGTGGACAGCATAACTCAAAAACAAATAGACCGTTTTAGATAGTTGCGTGCTAAATAAAATATATATGTTGAGTTTTCTGGGAATAGCCTCTAAGGAACTCTTTATTCTGGATGATTTTCATTGAGTTTTGCATAACGGATAAACCGTTAGAAATAGACAAAAACTTACTACACAAAAACGTAGATCACGATAAAACACACAATTCTTTGTTATTAATTTGTCATACAGGAACTGTCAGCGTTGGCCATGCAAAGAATCGGAATTTAATTCCATAGCAACCACATTTTAAAACATTCTGCTGTCGGTTTAGCCTAGTGTATTCTCTTATTTTCTTTCTACTTATAAAGGGACTAAGTAGTACGACATTTCTGCTAATGTTTTAGCATTAAACAGATAGAAGAATAAGCTATTAACACTTATTTGTTACAGAAATTTGCAGAAAGTCATGTGAAGGAGCACATCAGATTTTTTATCTTATTCATATAAAAAACGGGGAATTTCTCATTGAGTTCTAACAAAACACAATCTCCCTCAATATGAGTTGACCTATCAGTCCAGTTTTTTGATCCGTCTTCCTCTTCTGGCACCCAGTCTTCATTATCTGAACAAGCAATGGCACTATTTTAATCTTAATTTTCGGTATCACCATCAAATAATTTCTTTGGCATTTTCCCCATTTTTTTTTCTTCGCTTTCTGTAGGTCTCTGCTGGTCTCTGAGTGTCATTTTATTTAGAGTATCTGTTACTATACATCTGTTACCACCCTTGGTTTGTTTTCAGTGTTAGTCTGTGCCTCGTAGCACCATTTTAACTTGACGCTACTTACATAATCTAGACAATATTTCTAATAGAGTAGACTGAAGCGTAAATATACTGCAATGGCAACTATAATATCGCTAATAGTATAACATTTGCAGTTTAACGAATATTCAAGACAAAATCAACAGTAACATTTTTACACGTATTATGTACGTAGTGTATAGAGAAGGTATTGCCTTTCACCCAAACATTGATACCAAAATTTCACCGGAAATACATGTTTCAGGGTCTCCTGTATCAAAAAAAATTCACAAAAAGGTCTGTGTATCAGTGTGTCCGTGTGTCTGTGAACACGATAACTCCAAAACGAAAAGTCGGTAAAATACCAAACTTGGTATTTAAGTTTAGTTTCTTCCAAGGATGCGACACGAAGATTTTCAAGAAAATCGCCCCACCCCCAAATACCCTTTTTTAGAAAATGTAGATTTTCTGAAAAATAGCTCTAACGATTTTGATTAAAATATCGTATATTAAAGATATTTACCTGATAAATAATATGTATGTCTTGAATTTTCTGGGAATAGCCTCTGAAGACTACTTTATTCTCAATGAATTTAACGAAATTTTACATAAATGCTAAACCGTTAAGAGATGGACAAAACCCTACCACACCAAAAATGTAAAGCACATTAAAACACACAGTTTATGTTATATACTTTTTTCGTGGAGTTGATCATTTTTGAGAGATTGCTTGTTTTTAGCTTCAGCTTTGAAAAACTTTTACTTTTCTCATACTGGAAACCTATGGTTAAAATATTACTTCGCTTCTACTTACAAGGAAGCAAGTAATAAGGCTATTTCTGCTGATTTTTTTTCTCGATTAGCATGAAGTAAATTGAAGCATAAGCTTTTTAACAGTAATTTGTTGCAGAGATGTGGAGAAAGTCATGTGAATGGAACACATCAGATTTTTACTTTATTTACCTGGAAAACTAAAGCCTTCCCAACAGCAACAATCAACGCACGCAACAATACAAAACTAAGACAGCGTAAGGCCCCAAACTTCCTTGCTGTGAAGGACCGCTAAAACAATGCACCCAACATGGCCTGAAGCACGAAATTCAAACTGTTTTACTGTACCCCTTGTTAACACTCCCCTACTTAGGACATTGTAAGTTGCCATTGGGGTATGGCATCTTAAAATAATCAGAGATCATCTTGTATTTGACCAGGAAACATGAAAGTCAGTCGAAGACTTGAATACCATGCCGGCATGTTATCATGATAGCTCAATGGTAAGTGCAATTGATTAGAAACCGGACATCTCTGGTTCAAACCGACTATGGCATCGGACTAAGTTTTAAATTTTTAATGCTACTCTACGCCAGGTAGGTAATTTTTAGGTCAGGTAATGTTCCCCGCAAATCCAATGACTAGAACCAAACTCAGGAATAGAGGTGGTCACGTTTGTAGAGGGAGGGACTAGATTTTATAGATACCGCATGTACAGCTCTGTTCAGTTATATGTCACATCTTTGCATGCCAGTATACGTAGTAGAGAAAATAAAAATGGAGCAGTTGCCTAATGAAGAATAACATACAAATTATATGTTTCATATCACGTATTCGTATTAGTTTATAATTATACCTCTTAATTAACGCAAGAATTGATATGTGCGGGTAATGCAGCTGTCAGAGAATATTAAAAGTAAACATTTCCTAGATAACACACGACTGTATGAACATAGAGATAAGCTAAACCTATAAAGTTCTATGAAGCATACGAGTGACTACGGGATACTATTTGGCTGAATCTTGATTAAGTACACAATTTGTAAAATAAACAGAAATGTTAATAACATTTTAATAATAATAATAATAATAATAATAATAACAGTAGTGCGTATAACGTACATACTACTACTTTGAAAAAAAGTATTATATACTACCCAACATTTAAAATGCATTTTGAGAACTCCTGAATAATAAAAACAATATTTTTAGAAAACGTCCGTAAGTGTTCGTACGTGTCTCTGAACACATAGCTCAAAAACGAAAAGTCAGCTAAATACAACATTTGCTATTTAAATTCAACATTTTCAAGATGGCGATACGGAGGTTTAAAGTAAAATCCCTCAAATTAAAACTACCGTTTACATGTAACTTTTTTAAAAGTACTTTGATTTCCCAAAAATGGTTCTAAAGATTTTCATTAAAATGCCATATGTTTAATATATTTTCATGAAAAATTAAATGTTTATCTTGAGTTTTCTGGAAATAGCGCTAAATGCCTTAAGGCACTCCGGAAAGCCCTCGTTGCAATCTTAAATTAGTCATATTCAATGTAGCTTTTCTCTTAATCCATTAAGATATGTTGCTGAATTTTTTCAGTCTGCACCGTAACATGAGGGTTTGGGGATATTTTATTTTTCTAATTAAACATACATTTTTTATTTATAAGTATTTTCCCCCTACATTTCTAATATATTTTATGCAATCCAGGAAGAGTTTAATTCTTAAAACTTTAGTGTTACAATATGCATAATAATGTAATTAATATGTCCTGAAAGCTTCAAAGCAAATCTCAAGTAGAGAAAAGCTGTATTATATATTAAACAAGTTAACTTACAGAAAAAGGCCTCTAAGGTTTTTAGTACTATCCTGATCCATATGCCTCCATCCTATACTCCAGTTTCCTCTTGCATCCTCTTCTGTGGTGCCTTGCCCTCTGTTTCACTACTTTAAATGCTTTATTAGAGGTCCTAATCCTTTCTCTGTCCAAATTGACATTGATTTTATTGTGTATCAGCCATTGGAAATGCCCATATTCTGGGAATAACTTCTGTAAGACCACTTTATTCTGGGTGAGTTTTTCTGAATTTTGAATAAGAAGCTATTCCCAGAATATCCAAGACATCTTTATTTGCAAACTTTATGGTCTTTGAGCTATTAAATTCTACTTCAATAAAACATTGCTGCAATTACTTGATGATACTTTATGAAGATTTCCTAACCACTTTGCCTATAACTTTTACATAATATAGAATTTAAAATTTCTCGGATAGTATTTCGATGTAAACTATTTCATTCTCGTTTACTTCTATGCATTACTGCATTATTCTTTCATTGTCTAAGTTTCATAGCAGAGCTACTTATATTAGCTGTAATTAGTCTACCTGAGTTGATTTGAGGCAGCTATTTTAGGCTTGCCGACATTCTTTCTTTTCTTAAACACTTTTAGATTGCTTCTTCTACCCATTTTAACTCATAAATGTCACTTAAACGCAAAATAGAAGTTCTCTAATAAATTGAATTCCAAAAAAATACATGTAATAAACAGTATTACACTGAAAAACAATAACTTGCTACCATCTGTGGTGAAATCACTGAACTATTGGGCCCAACAAGCTGGCCACGGCTAAAACGTCCCTTCTGAATATTAACCAACCCTCAGTAGCGCCACATTTGATTATTTTGTCACAATAAGTTCAATGGTTTGAGAATTTCCATTAAGAAGTACCACGCTCACTTAGATTAATTTCAAACCCGTGTTAAATAGGCTTAAAATTGAGTAATAAAGTACTTAATGTACTTTTGAGATGTTGTAAACATTGCTAAACAAATTACTACAAATCTGCATCGTGTGGAGCGTTTTGAGTAAGGAAAAAGTTTTCGAGAAAAGAAGGTTTAAATTTAGTTCTACCTGTCCTAAGCACGTGCCTGCATATTTTACCTTCATTTATTTGGTGCATAATTAAAATGCTCTAAATGCGAAACATAAATGTTTTCTTAAAGTTTACAATTCATGTTATTTTATTAACCAAAAATATAATATGTAATTTTGAACAATCTTTGGCCAAATTTCATAGATATATCAACTTAAATGGAAGGACTACTTCTATAAAAATGTGTCGCTATGTATGGTACTCGGAGAAAGGCCACCCCAATAAAATTAAGTTCGGTCTTCTAGAGCAAGAGTTGAATTATTTTCAAGTATCCTTAAATGGGACGAGAACTACAACATTTATGTAAGAGCTTTTATTAGCGATATGGAGACGAAAGTTAATGTCATTATCGCTATCAAACGGCAATAAACACAACATATGTTAAGAAAATTGTCCATAGAATGAAAATGTGTACATATTTCGTGTATTAAAAATATTTGTATTTTAACAACACTGTCAAATCCCAGGACAATATGAGCACCGTCGTTGTGTCGGAATTTCGTCCTACAGGGGTTGTTTAACATACCGGTAAATTTACTGTAATGGGGCTGTCATTTTAAGCACACTGACGATCATCGGTCAGAAGGCCAGCTGAGCAACCCAGACTGACTCAAGAGCAGTAAAATTACAAATAACAAAATACTGTCAACCATTGTCTCTCTGTATGCTTTTCTATTCTTCTACACTATTCTATTATGTTATATTATAACATTTAGCAATACAACATTTGCGTTATAGTTAAAAAAAGCTTTGCTTTAATGGATTCAGCTAGCGAGAACATGAAGAATTAGCTCTAGTGTTACCTCTCCGTTATATTTTGGGGGAGTTAAGTTCTAATGCCCAACATCATCATCATCATCATGGTATCTATATGTATAACTACATATTCCGTATTCTCAATCCCTAAGGTTCTATCCTGCCATAAGTTCTCAGAAATGTTTTTCTTCTACATGGCCTCTTGCGCTCTAAAATACCACCTCTTCATGGGCCTATCCGTCTTTCCTCTCCTGGAAGATTCCATCGGAAGATCATATTTGTCAATCTATACTCTCCCGCACTCTCTTGATACGACCATGTACGAGGACTGCCCCAGAAGTGCCCGACCTAACAAAGAAAGCACAAACATTTTGGGGAAAAAACATGTTTATTTTTCTACATGGTTTCCTTTCAGCTCGATACACTGTTTATAGTGAGAACTGTCGAGGTTTGCCAAATAGCCATCAATTACAGACTCCGCCTCTTCATTATTGGCAAATCTTCTACCACCAAGCCATCTCTTCAAGTGTGGAAATAGAAAATTATCGGAGAGGGCTAAAACTGACGAATAGGAAAGCAATTCAAACTTTTAACTCATTGATTTTGGCCATGGCGAAAATGAACGAGTGAACTGATATATTGCCTGGATGAAACAAAACTTTCTTTTTTGCTAAATGCGGCCTTTTTTGCTCTATTTCATCACTCAAACGCTATAAAAAGTTCGCATATTATTCGTCATTGATTACTTTTCCTTTTTTTTTTTTTTTTTTTGAGATAATCAATAAAAATTATCCCGCGTGCGTCCCAGAAAACTGACGCCATGACCTTGCCTGCAGATGGAACTGTCTTCGTCTTCTTTGGAGCCGATTCTCCCCTTCCAAACCACTGTTTTGATTGTTCCTTCGTTTCAGGTGTGAAATGATGGACCCAGGTTTTATCCATTGTTATGAATCGACATAAAAACTGAACTTTATTGCAGTAAAATATTACCAAACACTCGATTGAAACATCCTCACGACGCTATTTTTATTCTATTGTGAACAAATGTGGCACCCACCTTGCACACAACTTTCTCGTATTCAAATTTTCAGTTAGTATGCGATGTACAGAACTTTTAGAAATGCCTGCAATGTCTGCTGGTTCGCGCACTTTCAGTTGACGGTCATTCAATACCACCTTGAGGATTTTCGTTAGAGTTTCTGGACTGGTAACCTCATTAGGTCGACCACTGCGACGCTCGTCTTGGCAGCTCGTGCTGCCGCACTTAAACTCTGCCACCCAATATGTAACTGTTGTAAACGAAGTAGCAGACTCTCCCAAAATAGAATCTAGCCTAGCTTTAATATTAGTTATTCTAAGACCTTTCAAATGAAAGTATTGTCTCACATAAATGACCAGTTTTATCCAAGTTTACAAATTCGCTGAAAGCATTCACTAATAATGGATGCCAAACAAATGCTAAACAATGTAAAATTGTCAAACTTCAAACTTATGCTTTCTAACGTTGGTACTTTTTACCATTGTTGTTTGAAACAACAACCGCTACCTATACGTCAGGTCGCGTACTTCTGGGACAGCCTAAATATATAAATTGTTTCCTTTAATTTCAACAATATAATGTGTTGGACTTCTATTTGCTTCCGAATCACTCGTTTCTTCCTCTTCAGTCCGATAAGTTGCATTTGATCTTCTCTAAAGCTCCATTTCTGTTGCTAATAATTTTATTTTTCTCTTCTTTTTACTGGCCAAATTTATGAACCATATTATATTTAAACTAATTATTATAAATGTACTATTTTCTCCTTTTAGTGACATCTATGCAATGGTATCCTGTGATTAGAAATATCGCTTTTCTTGTGTTTCTAGTATAAATTTATGCTCGAACAACAGAGAAGGTCACGTGGTGTTAAATCTATCATTACTAACATATATAGCTGCGTTTTATTATAAGTCTATTTTTAAGTACATCAATATGCATTTCTACTCGGACACATTTTGAAGTACAAAAAATGTGTTACACACATGACTTTTCAAACTGTTTCATAAATAAACCATTCTTTCAATTGCTTATTCTTTTATCTATATTATGCTAATCGAGATAAATATGAGCAGAATTGTTCTTATTACTACATCCTTGTAAGTAAAAGAAAAATAAAGTTAAAGCAATAATGAAATCTAACTTGGTTGATGTGAAACAATGCAATTCGGAAGTAAAAAAAAAATATGAAACGAAGATGACTTTCTGTGTGAGAAAAGTTAAGGTAATTTAAAATTGAAACCAATAAAAAGAATATTTCTGAAAGGTTAACTGAAAAAAAAACGTTTAACATAATTGTGTATTAACAAGATTTACGTCCTTTTGTGAAGTAAGTTTTGTGTATTTCTTACAGGCATCTCTTACGGTTTATTAACTGTACAAAACCGAATGTAGAGGTCTTCATACAATTCTAGATATACGTTTCGTTTGTCATAAACGTAGTTTAAAATGATTAGAGCAGATTTTGAGAAAAAGGATACTGGAGATGAGAAAACTTTCTGGAAAATCTTCGTGTCTCATCCTTTTTATGTTCGATATTTAACCTAATTTTCTGTTTTGCGTTATGTTGTCGACACGGAACTATGTGCTTTTCTATATTTATTCAGAAGACCCTAAAACATGTGTTTCTGGTGAAACCTTAGTATCGACTTTTAGGGAACTTACTATGCATATTGACATTCGTGCCAGAGAAAGTAAAAAATCTTATGTGTTCCATTCACATGACTTTCTTTACAACTCTGCAATAAAGTATTGTTAAAAAGCTTATGCTTCTATTTACTTCATGCTAATCAGAAAAAAAAAAAAAAGCAGAAATAGTCTTATTACTTGCTTCCTTGTAAGTAGAAGCGAAATAAGGGAGTTCCATACACATCTACTCAGCCAAAAGGTGGTTGCTATGTGACTGAAGTTCCTTTGTTTGTATGGATACGAGTTCACAAAGTCCTGTATGAGAAAAGTATGTTATTTATAGCTAAAACAAAAAACGAGGAATATCTCAAAAACAATCAAATCCACGAAAAAAAAAAAAAGTTATATAACATAAATTGTGTGTTTTAAAGTGCTCTACATTTGTTTTTTGGTAAGTTTTAGTCCATCTCTTACGGTTTAGCAGTTATGCAAAATTCCGTAAATTGACCCAGAATAAAGTAGTCTTCAGAGGCTATTCCCAGAAAATTGGAAATATACATTTTATTTGTAAGGTAAATATCTTTAATAGACGATATTTTAATCAAAATCACTAGAGCCATTTTTGAGAAAACCAAAATTTTCAAAAAAAGTTCCATATAAAGGTTAGTTGGGGGTGGGGGGAGTTTTCTCAAAATCTTCGTGTCGTATCCTTGGAGGATACTAAACTTAAATACCAGGTTTGGTATTTTACCGACTTTTCATCTTTCAGCTATCGTGTTCACAGACACACGGACACACACACACACACACGCGCGCGCGGACCTAGGATATAGGGGACCCTAAAACATATATTTCCGGTGTAATCTCGGTATCGAATTTTTTGGTGGAGTGCAATACCTTCTCTATACGCTATGTACATAGTAAAAAGCAAGAGGAGTCGTTGCTAGGCTACAATGGCCAACCTGAGGCAAGGGATGGTTTGGAGACAGACTGGCGACACACTTGAAGTCTTGTCTCTTTATTTTCCGGCTCTACAGTTTTTACACCAGCGAGTTTCCTATTTGTCAACACCCTTCGAGCCGGAAGTTGCGCTAAAGACGTCAATTACTCCAGAAGGAAAAATAAATGCTGACTCGAGCACATAAAAACTGTTGTGTTTGGAAAGGCGTCTTAATAGAGGCGTTTGAATTTGTAATGTTTCAAAGAAAATACTTTAATTTTAATTAGATTAGATTGTACTCTGTGAGTTTATGATGGCCTTGAATGCAGTAAATGTCAAATCATACACAATTAATTACACCATTTAAAGTTCTCACATTACAATTAATTGTTAATATCTTAAACTTGCAATATCACTTGGCTTTTGCAGTCTATGTCACTTTACATCCTTATATACAAAGATCCAGATTTAGTATTGGGATCTACATTCTGAATATACTAAATATGTTTAAAATTTATCAACTTCATTTCTAAATTCTTACTTATTACTAAGCCCCGGATTATTTGGTTCTGACCTATTTTATTCCTGACATCCTACACTCCAAACTTTAGTTTATTTTAATGTTATAGTTACTAACGAGTAATATACTTCAATTTTAAATTGGCCTAATTTTATGTTAGGACGTAATAAAACCTATTTTTCACGATAGAACCTAAAAGTGCCTAATTCGGTTATTTAAACAAGAGTATATTATATAAAATATAAAATAATTTTTAAAACGAAGGGAGACCGTTCGAATAAGGAAACTATTAAATAATTATATTGTGAAATCTTGTGCAATTTCTTACAATAATAAACTTTAACTAAACCGTCCGCCACAATAATAAATTAATGAAATCTTCCGCCGCCTTTAGTTATCATTTTCTAGCTATTGTCGAAAGAGATGGTCAGTGGCACGCAGCATTTCTAAAAAGTGTGATGTTTACATGCCGCAACAACTAGAGGCAAACATTTTAATAGCGCTGTTGAGGTATGCATTATTGCTTCTTCCGTTATAGGGACTGTCTAACACGGTATTTTTAAAATTATGTGACAAAATATTCAGCCTTCTTGCTACTGTGAATGTTAGTGTTTTAAACAAAGAGCCCAGTGATTTGCATATATATGCCAAAGATCCTATAAATTCCTAAATTCAATATATAAGATCCTATAAAATCCTAATACACTCATACATAGAACCTAATTTTAACTTTTTAGAAACTAAAAATCCAGGGATTACTTATTGCTCACAAAATTACATATATAAAGTATGCATTTCAAACTATAGAACTAAAATACATACATGCAATAAATATTCATTTTCTAATCCATTTAAAGTAATAGTTTTTTTCGTAGTCGCCTTACTTTCCCCCTATTTAAGACCGGCATCCCCTAGGACTAGCTAATGCCTAGAAGTCAAAAGCCTGTCGGGGAGCCACCGGCACGAAACTACAGACTAACGAATCTGGAACGAGTAATGGTAGCAAGGTATGAGCGTGAGGAAGTGTTGTTATGAAATGCAAGCGAATGGCAATTTATGAAAGGCAAGGCGATGATGGAGCAATTAGTGGAATGAGTGGCGGGGGAAACCTGGAGAAACCCCACCACTTCACAAATCCCACATGCGGGTGCTTGGTGTAGGGCCCGGGCCGCCAAGATGTGTGGCGAGCAGTCTAACCTCTCTGCCACTGCGCCACCTAGTGTAATAAGTTACTAAACATAGAATCTTCACTTGACTTTTAGTCTGTGTCATATCACTGAGTGTTTAACATTCTTACTTAGATGTACGGAATGTCAACATTTGGTATTGAAATATGCTTTTCAGAGTAAAATATGGGTACGTTGACAGAGTAAAAGCATTTGATGTTTAGATCCTTATGCTCACTAGAATCTAATTCCGCGCATTCACGACTACTGCTTGTTTCGAGAAATTAAGCATGCCTGACTATAACATCTGACTCCTACAATTTAAATACTATATACTTTGTACTATAGATATAGTATAAAAACTCCTATTTTGTATCAAATTTAATGTAAAAATCTACTGTGAAATGATCGTACTTAAGGCAAAAGTGATATAAATTATTGTTGTGTGCAAACATTAAGACACTGGTTTTTAATCTCAAATTAAATTTCCTACATGATGGCTAAATATGCTGCAAATGTATGTATGGAAATACACACAGAAAATGGAATTAATAAACACATTGCTGCTATAACTTAGGGGTTACAGAATACGTAGGAGTTGCTATAGTTTCTGGTATTGGTTTAAATTAAATATAAAATATTTCATAGTGAAGTTTTGGAACGTTAATTAAAATATTACTGTTGTTAAATAAGTCGTGTCTTAGTCGTTTCGACAAATGTTTCATCCATTTATGAGAAAAGTCTTGTGTGTTCCATTAACTTGACTTTCTCTACATCTCTGTAACAAATTATAGTTATTAAGCTATCTACTTCAGGCTAATTGAGATAAACATTAGCAGAAATTATCTTATTCCTTGCTTCCTTTTAAGTATAACGGAATATACAAACCTAATACTATAGACACATCCTTTAAAAACTGGTTGCTATGTGATTGAAATCCATTTTTTTTTTTGCATGACCAAGAGTTGACAAATTTTAAGAGTTTTAAAATTGAAACCAATAACAAGAAATATCTCGAGAATGGCCAATTTCACGACATCTCTGCAACAAATTATTGTTAAAAAGCTTATGCTTCTATTTAATTCATGCTAATTGAGAACAAATTAGCAAAAATAGTCTGATCATTTGCTTTCTTGAAAGTAGAAGCAAAATAAGGAAGTACCATAGATTAAAGTGATAGTCAAAAGCTGGTTGCTATGTGACTGAAGTTCCTTTGTTTGTATGGATAGGAGTTGACAAATGTTTGTTTGAGAAAAGTATGTATTTTAAAGGTGAAACCAAATATCTCAATAGCGACCAACTCCACGAAAAAAGATGTATATAACATAAATTGTGTGTTTTAACGTGCTCTACATTTTTTGCGGGTTAAGTTTTTTTTTACATCTCTTACGGTTTAGAAGCTATGCAAAATACCGTAAAATTCATCCAAAATGAAGTAGTCTTCAGAGATTATTCCTAGAAAATTCAAGATATGTATTTTATTTGTCAGGTAAATATCTTTATTATACGTTCTTTTAATCAAAATCGTTAGAGCCATTTTTCAGAAAATCAAAATTTTTGAAAAGTTTTCTATGTAAAGGGTAATATTTCTCAAAATATTTTTGTCGCATCCCTAAAAGATACTAAACTTAAATACCAAGTTTAGTATTTTATCGACTTTTCGTTTTTAAGTGTTCACAAACACACGGACACAAACATAGGACCTTTTTCTGAAAATTCTTTTTTTGGTTACAGGGGACCCTAAAACATATATTTTCGGTAAAATCGTAGTTTCAAATTTTTGGGTGGAGTGTAATAGCTTCTCTATACAATATAAACATAGTACGTATAGAGAAAGTAAAAATGACAAAAATTGTGTATTTTGATGCGATCTACATTTTTTTGTATAGTTAGTTTTTGTCTATCTGTTACAATTTACCATTTATACAAAGTTCATTAGAATGAAGTCTTCAGAGGCCATTCCCAGAAAGTTCAAAATATACATTTTATTCTTCATGTAAATATCTTTAATATACGGCATTTTGATCAAAATTGTTAGCCAAAATTTTGAAGTTTTTTCCATGCAAAAAGTAGTTTTGAAATAATACTAAACTTAAATACCAAATTTGGTATTTTACTGACTTTTCGTTTTTGATTCGTTGTATTCATGCACACGCGCCTTTTCCTAAAAATGTTTTTGGTAATATTCTGACATTTGCTATATCTTATTACTTATTTTCACATTTAGGTTAACCGTATTAGATATCTTCTCCATTAAAATGATTTTGTCTTTTTAGTAATATAAAAATTACTGTTATGAAATTGCTTCTTCTGGGTGTAACCGTAAATTGCGCTGAAAATTGCGTCTCTTGCATAATATCTCTTTGATAAACGAAAGAAGAATGGAAGTATACTTCATTAGACATGGCATATCGACATACAGCCAAAAAAAGCGTCAATACGAGATGTGTTAGTCACTTGAGAGAAAATAGGTCATGAACAGGGTAAATTGTAAATTAGCCAGAAGCAGCTGTTTCAATTCCCAGGAGTGGGTCTCAACGGGCCCATAATCCTGGTCGGCCTGCAGGATTCATCCCTGAACATGTGTGGTCTGTGTTTCTGTTGTCTACTACGGCTTTTAGCCAGATTAAGTGCTAGAAGAGAGCTTAGGTCCCCAAACAAAACAGCTGAGAACAGCATTTTGATTATTCGCTGGATCACTGTCTTTACATTGGCCACCTATTCTCAAGACTCGTATTGTTTACACTCGTTCCTACAATAGATGGGTGGGATAGGGTACTGCAGAACAGTGTTTGTGATTATGAATATTTTACTTTCTCTGCAACATACCTACTATGCACAGTCCCGTGCATAAAAACGTGCCTTTGCCACGCCCCCAGTTCAAACTCCTGTCAGCTATAGCAAGGCGTGATTGATATACGCTTGCCCTTTGTTTCGCGATGGCGGAGGCAAACTAGAGACCCAAACTGTTTTGAGATGCATTGAAACATATAATTAAGAATACATCTTATTTTAATTTTATTATATCACCAGTTTTTGACGAAAAGAGAAAAATGAGATTGCCAATCCTTTACGAATATTGAAAATGCCAATACTTGCGCATGTTTTGGAAGACGAGAAATGAAGTAAATTTGTCTGTTTTACACGTTTATTTAAAATCCTGTCATTTGATTACAAAATAAGTTGCTGTAAATGAAAGCACAGTATATAGGTACACCATACGCCGAGTATACAAAAGCATTCCTAAAACATGTTTTCGTTAGGCGAGGAAACACAAAGACAAGGAACAAAAGTAAGCGAACATTCTAGTAATTAATGCACAAGCCCCCATTGTTATAACAAAACCCATCCTGCCAAAAAGTGGTGTTTAGAATCGTTCTAAGCTAAGATTATATTGTTGCCTTACTCCTCCCTTGATCTATTCACCTTGGCCGCACTCTATGTTCTTCGACAAGTGACAGTCAAGTCTTTTAAAAAGCTGGTTATGTGGTTGAAATCCGTTTTTATGCAGTGCCAGGAGTTTAAAAATTTCGGTGTGGGAAAAGTTCTAAGCTTTTGAAATCGGAAACAAATAACAAGGAATATCTCAGAAACGGTCAATTCCACGAAAAGAAGTATGAGTATATGGCATAATTGTGTGTTTTAATGTGATCATTTTGTGTGGTAACTTTTTGTCTATCTCTTACGGTTTTGTACAGTTACGCAAAATTCAGAAAAATTCATTCAGAATAAGGAGGTGTTTAGAGGCTATCCCCATTAAGATATTTGCCATATAAATGTTTTAATATACGGTAATTTAAGTGAAGTTAAGAGCCATTTTTTAGAAAATCAAAATTTTCGAAAATTTTCCATGTAAAAGGTAGTTTGGGGTGGGGAATTTTCTCAAAACCTTCGTGTCGCATCCCTGGAAGATTCGTTTCGTTTCGTAATCGTAATTGTACGACATCCCCCTAGGACCAAGCCAGTGCCTAGGGGTCAGACGCCTGTCGGGGAGCCTACGGCACGAAACCACAGAATGGAGAACATGTTACGAGGGGTCGGCATGAATATGAGAAAGTGGCTGATATGAAATGTAAGAAAACTGACGATAGGTCAGGTGATGATGGAGCAATTGGTGTAATGGGTAGCGAGGGAAACTGGAATACCCGGAGAAAACCCACACAAAGCCGCTTCGTCCACCACAAATCCCACTTGCGGGCGCTTGGGATCGGGCCCGGGTGAGAGGCGAGTGGTATAGCCACGCAACCACGGCGCCGCCCATGCCCGGATGATACCAAACTTGAGTACCAAGTTAAAAGAAAAAAAATATTGCCCAGGTGTAATTTAAAATATAGTAGAGGTATTAAAAACCTATATAATAAGTTAATCTTGTTTCATATCGTTAACTAGTTTACGACATTTACTTGCTCTCTTATTGTTAAGAGGGTTATTTTGATTGTTGCAGGGGTCGGTGTGTACATCTCCAGGGTGGAAGAAGGGAGTGTAGCGGAACGAGCGGGTTTAAGGCCCGGAGATACCATTCTTGAGGTGAACGGAACACCCTTCTCCACAATCTCTCATGAGGAAGCGCTCAAGGTAAGCTGGGTCAGCTTTTATTGGCAATTATTACATTATCTACACAGCCAAAGACAATAACAAATAACACTTGAATTAAAAATAACTCCATGGCACGACAGCTCCCAAGGAATCTTGGCCTACCGCCCGGCCGCTGCGCCCCCCATCATGGACCTCATGGATTGGGGCAGCAGTATTAGAGGGTGAGTCGTGGTCAGCTCCTCGAACCCCCCCCGGCCAGTTAATGCGGTCCTCATGACCTGAAGCCGCTACTTCTCCATCAAGTAGCTCCTGAATTGGGCCCCCCCAGGGACCTGACGAGGCTGAGTGCATCCCGGTCCAGGTCTGCCAGCAGGGGAAAAATTCCCACGCCGGTACTGGGAATCGAACCCAGGAGACCACTGCACTAAGGAGGCCACCAATACTTGAATTTCTTATAGAATTACAAATGACACTTATATGTAGTGTTGGAGTATTTATAATTTTCTGAATTTCACATTCAGAGCGTCAAAAATTCATCGCACTCATACTTTGAAAAATTATCATAGAGGTATTTTCCTTGATGAGAAGGTATGCTTTGCATTATAGTTGTTGTAACTTTGTAGAACGGCTTAATGCTACTTTAAGCCAGTGCAATTGTTGCGTTGCTCAGAGTGAGATATTGAATTGTAATCAACAATGCAGCGTGTCATTATCCTGGAAGGATATTTTGAGTTCAAATATTATGAAAGATATTTGGAGAGATGTAGAAGGTTATTTATGCATGATTCATCAACAGATAAAAGTGTCGTTTATGACTTGTGCGCCGGTTTCTTGATACGATGATAGGCGAAGAACTGGAAGACCCAAGATTGTTGCACAAGATTTTATAGATGTTGAGCAGCAAATGTTACATCACTACGAAAATTGGTAAGCCTTTTGAGGAAACAAGCTAGATCATCAATTTATCCTCTCAGAAAGCTCCTAACCTAGCCAAACTGCACCTCTATTATGTCAAACTGCCAATGGTTCCGTACTTACACACGCAACAATGTAGCAATTCTCGATAATGCTTTCTTTACGGCTGAAGCGTGGTTTCATTTAAATGGTTATGGGCAACTATAAATCCGTGTGTCTTCCATTCACAAAATATCTCATGTGTTCCTTTCGCATGGCCTTCTCTAAATCTCTGCAATTGCTGCTAATAAGCTTGTACTTCTATCTACAAAATGCTAATCGAAATAAACCTCAGTAGAAACGCTTTTATTACTTAGTTTCATAGAGGTAGAAGGGAAATAACGGAGTACACTAGGCTAAACAAATGCTTTAAATGTGGTTGCTATGGTATAGAAATCCGATTCTTTGCGTGGTCAGATCTTGACAAGCTCCCGTATGAGAAAAGTATCAAGTACTTTAAAACTGAAATCAATAACAAGAAATATTCAAAATCTTCTCGGGCTTCTAGCCAGGTAATAACTTGGCTTGACACCAACGTTTCGAAGAAGTGCATCTTCCTCGTCTTCAGGGTGAACTGAAGACGAGGAAGATGCACTTCTTCGAAACGTTGGTGTCAAGCCAAGTTATTACCTGGCTAGAAGCCCGAGAAGATTTTGAATTAACACGTCGCCAGGAAAGCTATAGTTCTTATTTAACAAGAAATATCTTAGAAACAGTTGACTCCAGGAAAAAAATCATATAACATAATGTGTGTTTTAACAAGATCTACATTTACCCACTTGGTGCCCAAAAATCAAAATAAGTCATGATTAAAAATTGGATCCCTAGCTCAAATTTTAACATAATTTCCAAATGCTTCCTTTACTTCTTTTATGAGCAATTACATGGGAAATTGTTACAAATCCTGGAAGAAGTTCCTTCTTGAAATTCCGTTTTCTACATATATCAATATAATTTTCAATGTTTTCATAAATATACACTTCTTTAAACTTTTGCTATTTTGGATTATAAATATTTAAACTCTGCCACTTGTTCGATTGACCTTAACTTTATTGTTATTATTACTATTATTATTGTTATATTTACTACTATTATTATTATTATTATTATTTTTATCATCGCTCTAATTTGTTCTTTTCCTCCCCAAATGGTCATAACTTTTTTTTTTCTTTTGATATTTGCACTTTATTCTTTGTTAGTTCATTCATTTGAATATTGAGTTTTGCAACTCCTGTTCATTTTACGCTACTAGAACCCGGTCATCCACAAAAAAGATAGTATTCATTTTACTTTAATGTATTATAACAGTTATTCTTAAACGTTTACATATATGGCAGAAGTGCTATACATCTTCTGCTTTATTTACTTCGGTAGTTATAGAAAGGATCTGGCTAAAGCTCTAACAATTGGAATAGCTTGGTGTTAAGCATACAAAGCTAGAAAGCGAGCATATGGGTGTGGCCTAATACTAGAGCTAAAAATAACAAGGAGTTAATTTATAAAGGATGTCCCACTGTAAGAAGCCAATCTTATGTGCTCAACGAAATAGCAGCTTCCTTTATAAGGAAAACCAATCTGTAGAGTGGAAAGCATTGGTAGATGCGGCTGTCCAATCCTGTTTTCTTTCATTCATTGTTACTTTTAATTCAGTGAAAGTGGAAACAATAAATACAAGAACGAAATGAAATGTAAAACATCTGGTGTTCCATTCACATGAATTTCTCTGCTTCTGTGTATCAAATTGCTGTTAATAATCTAAATTGTTCTATTTACTTCATGCTAATCAAGAAAAATTAGCAGAAATTCGTCTTATTACTTACTTCCTTGTAAGTAGATGCGAAATATGGGAGTATCATAGACTAAAGTGAAGTCAAAAGCTGGTTGCTATGGACTGTAAGTTCTTTGTTTGTATGGACACGAGTTGACAAATTCCTGTATATGAAAAGTACAAGTTTTTCAAAGCTGAAACCAAAAACAAGGAGTATCTCAAAAACGATCAGCTCCTCGAAAAAATGTTATATAACATAAATTGTGTGTTTTAATGTGTTTTAGTGTCGTAAGTTTTGGCCATTTCTTACGGTTTGGCAGATATGCAAAATTCATCCTGAATAAAGTAGTCTTCAGTGGCTATTCCCAAAAAATTCAAGATATTTGTCAGGTAAATACCTTTTATATACGATACTTTAATTAAAATCGTTAGAGGAAATCAAAATTTTTGAAAAAAAGTTCCATTTAAAGGGTAGTTGTGGGTGGGGGATTTTCTTGAAAATCTTCGTGTCGCATCCTTGGAAGATGCCAAACTTAATTACCAAGTTTGGTATTTAACGGTCTTATTGTTTTTGAGCTATGCTGTCCACAAACACACACACGGACATTTTTCTAAAAATGCTTTTTTTTTGGATTCAGATGGTTTCAAAATATGTATTTCAGGTGAAATCTCGCTATCGAATTTTTGGGTACAATAAAATACCTTCTCTATACGCTATGTACATAGTACGTGTAGAGAAAGTAAAAATCGGTTTAAAGTTGCATTATGAACAACAAAACCCTCTAGGCCGGCATGTAATGGATTGTCAGTGCTTAGAAATTCTATGAACAGTTAACAGTTTGTTCTTTCTTGTCAAAAACATATACCTCCATCTTAAGTAAAATCACGTCTTAAAAGTTTAAAGAATTTGTCAAGCAATTGAAGTGTGCTAGAGCAAAGGAGATTAAGGATTTCTATAATACAAGATTTCTAGAAGGTTTCTCACCCATTTATTTCAGAAGCAGAAATTGGTGTCGACAGTTTAATTCAGTCAATATCTAGGAACAATTTCGAATACTAAATGAATTGCATGACAGTTCAAAATTGATACGTAATGCAAATATAAATGTTGACTCCAAAACACCGGTATAAATATTACAAATAAAAATCTGATGTGTTCCATTCACATGACTTTCTCTACATCTCTACAACAAATTATAGTTAAAAAGCTTATGCTTCTATTTACTTCATGCTAATCGAGGAACATTCGCAGAAATAGTCTTATTATTTGCTTCCTTGTAAGTAGAAGCGAAATGAGGGAGTTACCATAGGTTAAAATGATAGCCAAAAGCTGGTTGCTATGTAACTGAAGTTACTTTGTTTGTATGGACAGGAGTTAACAAATTCCTGTATGAGAAAGTATCTTTTTCAACGCAGAAACGAAAAACCAAGAATATCTTAAAAATGATGAACTCCACGAAAAAAATGTAACTGACATAAATTGTTTGTTTTATCGCGAGCTACATTTTCTGTGCAGTAAGTTTTTGTCCATCTCTTATGGTTTAACAGTTGTGCATAATTCCGTAAAATTCATCCAGAATAAAGTAGTCTTCAGATGCTGCTCCCAGAAAATTCAAGATATACATTTTATTTGTCAGGTATATATCTTTAGTATACGATAATTTAATAAATTTTTCCATGTAAATGGTTGTTTGGGGTGGCGGGATTTTCTTGAAAATCTTCGTGTCGCATCCTTGGGAGATACCAAATTTAAATACCAAGTTTAGGCTTTAACGGTCCTTTCGTTTTTGTGCTATGCTGCACAAACACACATTCACACACACAGACAGACACACGGGCATTTTTCTAAGAATCATTTTTTTTGGGATTCAGGGAGTCTCAAAACATGTATTTCCGGTGAAATGTCGGTATCGAATTTTTGGGTACAATACAATACCTTCTCTATACACTATATACATAGTTCGTATAGAGAAAGTAAAAAAGTACAAATAATTATACTGTTACTAATATTTTTTCTTAATATTAAAGAGGAAGCCGTTTAAACTAAATTTTCTTCTTCCCTTAGCTCTTTAATCACTTGTAAATCTCAACAGAAATACTTTTTGTCTGAGAAGAGTCCTTTGCAATTGAAAACAAATACAAGGAATATCTTGGAAACGGTTAACTCGACAACAAAAACGTAAGGGCATAAATTGTGTCTTTTGACGAGATCTACAGATTTTGTGCAGTGGGTTTTTCTCTATCTCTTGAAGTTTACCAGTTACACAAAATTCAGCAGAACTCATTCAGAATAAAAAGGTCTTTAAAGACTATTCTCAGAAACTTCAAGATATACGTTTTATTTGGGATGCAAATGTCTTTAATATGTGGTATTTTAATAAAAATCGTTAGAACCATTTTTGAATAAATAAAAATTGTCGATACTTTGTGGTGCGGGAAATTTCTTGAAAATCTTCGTATTGCATCATGGGAAGATACTAAATCTAAATGCCAATTTCGATATTTAACGGTCTTTTCGTTTTTGAGCTATGCTGTCTACAGACACAGTCTCACATACATACGGACCATTTTCTAAAAATCTGATGTGATCCATTCACATGCCTTTCGCTACATATCTGTTACAAATTAATGATAAAAAGCATATTCTTTTACCTAATTTATAATAATAGAGATAAGCATTAGCAGAAATTGCTTCTTGCTTCTTTGTAAGTAAAAAGAAAATAAGGGAATACAGTAGACTAAAACGACTGTTATTTTTTTAAAAGCTGGTTACCATATGGTTGAAATCCATTTCTATGCAGGACCAGGAATTTACAACTTTCCGTGTGAGAAAAGTTAAGAGTTTTGAATTTGAAACAAATAACAAGGAATAACAAGGAATGACAAATTGCACGAAAAAACGTATATGACATAATTTGTGTGTTTTAACGTGACTTACAGTTTTGTAGCGTAGATTTTCGTATATCTCTTATAGTTTACCAGGTAGGCAAAATTCAGTAAAATTCATTCAGAGTAAAGATCTTTAGAGGCTATTCCCAGAAAATTCAAAATATGTTATATTTGCCATATAAATATCTTTAGTAGACGTTAAGCTTTTTTTTTTGAGAAAAACAAAATTTTCGAAGTTTTTCCTCGTAAAGGTTGTTATGGATTATGGAGAATTTCCTTAAAATATTCCTATTTCATCCTTGGAAGATACTAAACTTAAATACCAAGTTTGATATTTTACAGACTTTTTGTTTTTGAGTTACCATGTTCACAGGCGCACACACATTTTTTCTGAAAATCCTTTTTTTTTTTTTTTTTTCGTAATCAGTGAGGCACATGAATTTTCGGTGAAATCTGGTGTCGATTATTTGGGTGAAATGCAATACTTTCTCGTGTATAAATGTTCTAAGTAGAGAAAGTAAATTTTTTTTTATTCAAGGGTATTTAAAACATATTTCTGAGGAAATCTAGGTATCAAACTTTGGGGGAGTACAATACCTTCTCTACCTACTCTGTATGTGATAGAGAAAGTAAAAAGTTCCTCTTTGTTATTGCTGTGGCTCCACAAAGCTAGTTGGAGAGGACCTGAATCCCGAATACTATATACGCCCTAAAACAACAGTTTCTGTTGTTATTCTGTGGGAACAAGAGCGAATGAGATAGGCGTTAGCGGCATCCCCTTTGCATTGAAATTTGGCCTTGGGAGGATGCTGGTGGGCTCGCTATGTGGGCGCTTAAAATACCGTTTTTCTTTCCTCTCTTCTGTGCTCAGCTTGCCACTGCATTCCATTGTTGGAATTTATCGTATTGTGCTGACATCTGATACGCATCCACTGAACAGAGACAGAAAGCTGGGCTTGACTCCTAGCGATATACAGCAAGAATATTCTATGCACTGAGAAGAAGGGGGAAGTTGAATGTTTTCTCAGTCCTAGATAATGCTGCATTTGTATCTTGCTGCTTTAGAAGTGGTTTTATCCAGAATAAAGAAATCTTCAGGGGCTATTCCGAGTAAATTCAAGATATACATTTTATTTGTCATGTAAATATCTTTAATATACGGCATTTTATTCAAAATCGTTGAGTGTAAAGGTTATGTGTACATGTCCTATTCCAGTTAAAATATTCTTGTGTGTTGCGTTCACATGACATTCTCTACATCTCTGTAACAAATTACTGTTAAAAAGCTTACTCTATCTGTTTCATGCTGGTTCCTTGAAGGGAAATAAAGGATTACACTAGGCTAAATCTACAGTCAAATGTTTTAAAATGAGGTTGCTATGGGATTGAAATACATTTCTTTACGTTGCCAGCAGTTTACAAATTCTCCTAGAAAAGAAGTACATAATTTTAAAACTGAAACCAAATCGACATCTGGAAAACAATCAACTTCAGTAAAAAAAAAAAAAAATCTGATGTCTTACATTCACAGACTTTCTTCACATCTCTGTACACATTATTGTTAAAAAGCTTATCCTTCTATTTACTTCATGTTAATCGAGAAAAGAGAAATAAGGGAATACACTAGGCTAAAGCGATAGTCAAATGCTGGTTGCTCTATGACTAAAGTTCCTTTATTTCTATGGACAGCAGTTGACAAATTCCCATATGAGAAAAGTATAGGTAAGCTGAAACCAATTACAAGGAATATCTAAGAAAATGTCAAATCAACGAAAAAATGTATATAACATAAATTCTGTGGTTTAGCGAGCTCTACGTTTTTGCGTGGTAAGTTTTTGTCTAGCTCTTACGGTTTACCAGTTATGCAAAATTCCGCAAAATTCATCCAGAGTAAAATTGTCTTTAGAGATTATTCCCAGAAAATTGAAGATATACTTTTCATTTGTTTTAAAAATATGTATTATTACTATATCTTGGTTCCACCCGCTTAAACTACCACTAAAGCTATTTAGGTATTAGTTTTTTCACTTTAACTCACCGTAACATTGTATTACTAACTTTTAGAAACATACCTTGTTTATTTTTGGACTTACATAAGGTAAATCTTTAGAGCCATTTTTGAAAAAATTAAAATCTTCAAAATATTTTCCATGTAAACGGAAGTTCGGGGTGGGGATATTTTCTTGAAAATCTTCGTGTCGCATCCTTGGAAGATACCATATTTAAATACCAAGTTTGGCATTTAATGGGTTATTTCGTTTTTTAGCTAAGCTGTCCAAAGGCACCCACACAGAGCTTTTTCTAAAAATCTGGTGTTCCATTCACATGACTTTCTCTACATCTCTGCAACTTATTATTGTTAAAAAGCTTATTTACCTATTTACTTCATGCAAATAGAGAAAAATTAATAGAAATGGCCTACTCACTGGCTTTCCTGTAAATGCAAGGGAAATACGGATGTACTATTGGATAAAACGACAGTCAAATCTTTTAAAACGCTGCTTGCTATGTGATAGAAGTTTTTTTGTTTGTTTGGACAGGAGCTGACTAATTCCCTTATGAGAAAAGTATAAATATTTGATAGCTGAAACCAACAATAACGTATATATCAAAAAAGATTTAACTCCACGAAAAAATATATGTAACATAAATTGTGTGTTTTAACGAGCTCTACATTATCTATACTGTAAGTTTATGTCTATCTCTTACGGTTTAGCAATTAAGCAAAATTTACCAGAATAAACCGATCTTCAGAGACTATTTCTAGAAAATTCAAGATATACATATTATTTGTCATATAAATATCTTTAATATACGACATTTTAATGAAAATGTTTCTGAGAAAATAAAATTTTCGAAACTTTTTCTATGTAAAGAGTAGTTTGTGGTGGGGTAATTTTCTTAAAAATATTCGTGTCGCATCCGTGGAAGTTTGGTATTTAACGGACTTTTCGTTTTTAAGCTATGCTTCCTACACACATACACAAAATTATGTGTTTTAAGCAAACCTACATTTTTTGTGTAGTAAGTTTTTGTCCATTTCTTACCAAATATGAAAAATTCAGAAAAATTCATCCAGAATAAAAAGGTCTTTAGAGGGTATTCTAAGAAAATTCAAGATAAACATTTTATTTGTCATCTAAATATCCGCAATTTTCGATATTTTAATCAAATTAATTACAGCAATTTCTAAGAAAATCAACATTTACGAAAATTTATCCATGTAAAGGGTAGTTGTGGGTAGGAGGAGTTTCTTGAAAATCTTCGTGTCGCACCTTGAAAGATGCTAACCTAGACATCAAGTTTGGTATTTAACGGACATTTCGCTTTTGAGCTATGCTGCCCACATACATACAAACACACAGACATGAACATTTTTCTAAAAATGATTTGTTGGATTCAGTGGCCCCAAAACATGTACTTCCGGTGAAACCTCGGTATCGAATTTTTGGGTGTAATACAACACCTTCTCTGTACGCTATGTACAAGTACATGTAGAGAAAGTAGAAGAGAACGTCTGTTCCATTCACGTCACTTTCTCTCTACATCTCTTTGACATATTGTTGTTAAAAAGTTTACTCTATCTACTTCATGCTAGTTGAGATAAACATTAGCAGGAATGATCTTTTTTCGGATAAAGGTGATCCTAAAATGTGTATTTCCGGTGAAATCTCGGTATCGAATTTTTGGGTGGAGTGCAATCCCTTCTCTACCTACATATCATATACTATATAGAGAAAGTAAAAATACTACCATGCTTTGCTAACACTAGTAAAAACTCGTAAAAATATAAATCAATTTATTTACACAAAGACACATAGATTAACGAGACACGAGATTATCATGTAAACTAGAAAATGAGAGAATTCAGTCATTTCTTGTTGGTTTTAGAGATTTGTTGATATTAATTAGTTCGAATGCCTTAAAAATTAAGGCAAAACAAATACATACAATTGTAAATTAATTTTTCTTTAGCACTAGCCGTGTGTAGGCTAAGAGTTGGAAAAATAGAATCAGACTGAAAAACTCAATTCCATAGCCGATATTTGAATCAGAGATCTCCTGGATTTTTGGTTTGACTCTACCCTGCCAACTCTTGTCCTACACACGATAGTTGTGAAGAAACAATTAGTTCACTATAATTTACCTAATATTTGGTTAAACTATGAAGTCCAGAACTAAAAATAGCTATTTAGACATTGTAAGTCGCAGTTGAGGTTGTCATCTCAAAATAATTTGAGAGCATTTTGTAGTTTACGGGAAACATACGAGTCAGTTTGTAGAATTTAATGCCATTTTGACATGTTGCCATAGTAGTTCAATGATTAATGTAACTAAATGAATTCCAGGAGATCCGTATATATTAAAAATCTGATGTGTTACGCTTACATGACTTTCTCTTGCTGTTCTACAAACTTCATACATAAGATTCTTCTTCTTTCTGCACCTTGCTAATCGAGGTACTCATTAGCACAATGTTCTTATTATTTAGTTCCGTACAAGTAGGAAGAAAATAAAGGGAATACACTAGGCTAAACCAATAGTCAAATGTTATGCGATTGTCATTACAAATCACTTCTTTTCTTGGCCAGGAGTAGAACAAAAGAAAAACGGACACTTCCGTCTGAGAAAAGTACTTGACAACTGAAACTAATAACAATGAATACCTCTAAAATGGTAAGATCCACGAGAAAAATGTATATGACATAACTTGTATATTTTAACAAGACCTAAATTTTTTGTGTAGTAAGTTTTTGTCTATCTCTTACGGTTTACTAGTTATGCCAAATTAAGCAAAATTCATCCAGAATAAACAGGTCTTCAGAAGCTATTCCCAGAAAATTCAAGATATACATTTTATTTGTTAGGTAAATATTTTTAATATATGATATTTTAATCAAAATCGTTACAGCCATTTCTGAGAAAATCAAAATTTTCGAAAAAAATTCCATGTAAAGGGTAGTTTGAGGTGGGGGGATTTTTCTCAAAATCTTCGTGTCGCATCTCTGGAAGATACTAAACTTAAATACCAAGTTTGGTATTTTAGCTAATTTTCGTGTTTGAGTTATCGTGTTCACAGACACACGGACACACGGACACACACACGGACCTTTTTCTGAAAATGCTTTTTATGGATACAGGGTGTCCTAAAACATGTATTTCCGGTGAAATCTTGGTATCGAATTTTTGGGTGGAATACAATACTTCTCTATCCCTATGTACATATGGGGCTAGAGAAACTAAAATACGCCTGGTGGTATGATTTTGCTAAAATGTGACTGTTTGACTGCAACTCGGGTCTTTGCACGGTCATTGGTGTCATTCGGATACAACATGCTACGCGAGGAAGAAAAGGCAAACCGATTGGGCAATCCGCCCTTCATTACTCAACTGCGCTTGCCGCTCCCTCAGAACAGTGGCCTTTAATAAGCAGCGTGTTAATTTAGTCTACCAAGTGCGTCAAATACCTTGTAATTAGATCTCCAGTATGTAATATAGAGGTAAAGTTAACCTAAATGTGTATCACCCAGTGAGAAGGGTGGGCCATTGTGCAATCACAACGTTTTGGGATAACCAGTTTGCAACTCAGAACTTCAAGTTATGTTTCATGCTGATCCCGTTCCCTTCGGTAACGTGGGGTGTCCAATGCGCTTTTAAGAACATAGGAAACATATGGAAGACATGGGTGGAGTCTGCGAAAAGACCCCGTCTTGCCAAAAGTATTTCCAGGCGTATTTTTAATGTCCTTGAGTGTACGAATCCTGGCTATGGAATTAAAGTTTTCACTCTGACTCTTAACTTTCAAACTGTTTTGCTAGTCTGTTTTTCTCTAGCACGCACATACCAGACACTCGCGCAGATATTTTGGATAGCGCTGAAAGAGCGGTGGAAACTTTTATCACGATTGAATTTTGGACTAAGCATCTATTACTTTATTTGTATTTTCAGTGGCCGCTATGGGTGGAGCGGTAAATTTTCTTTTAAATTTTTATTGCCTGTGCCTTAGATAGGGATTTAGATTTAGATTTTTATTCCCTTTTAGCTGCTCTGTTTTTACTGGTTTTATCGACTCGTTTACCCGCGGTTTTTGCCAGGGCGGTTTTATTTTCCCTCGATTTTGTTTTTTCATTTAGCCAACTTTTATTTCTTATATTGCTTTTATCTCGTAGTTTTAGGCACGTTTATTTTTAGAGGGTGGCTGACAAACCCAAAATTGAGCGCCCTTATCGGCAATCATCATCATCATCAATTTGAAGCTCTGATTTAATTATTTCATGTAAGGTTTTTCATTATTATCATTAGCAGTAACCAAGACAACAACAATACTTGCAAATACGAATAAAATAAATAACTGTAAGCTTACCACATCGTGGTACACACTAGAAACGTTTAGTAAACGCTCAATAAACGCTTATTAAACTGCTAAGTAGCTTACCAAACTTGCAAATGATGAAAACAAATATATCAAATCCAGAAAACACATAAATTAATTCATTGAAGGACAGAATTATTTAGACAAATCTTTCCAAAATGAACCTATATAAGTATTTTAATCAGAGATGACCCAAGTTACTCTTCGTTAGAGAATTTTGTTTTGAGAATGTCTGTTCAAAATTGGAATTCCCTGTCTTAATAGCAAGTTTTATAAATCCTTGCTAGTTTCTCAGATCTTTCTTTGTTTTATTGCCGCCATTCAGCTGTTGCTTTATCTCCTTCAATAGCAAACTTATTCTGATGCAGTAAAACAAAGGTTTTCTTGACCTGTATTTAATTAACGTGTTTTGACTGCGAAGCACTCTACCGCATTATGACGATCGTGACCATAATGAAAGCATTCTGACCAAGCGTACTTCATGTACGACTTGGAAGAGAATTTTTCTTTAGCACATGCTACCATTTATCACGTGCAGCATGCACTGAACTCTGGCTTGAAATGTTAATATTAGCCTTCGTTTTAGATTCTGGACATGAAAAAAGGGAGATAACGAGAGAAGAAAAACGTTCTACACTAAGCTTCTCTGATAACATCTGATCTTTTTCTTCACCTTCAAAAGATTATAATTAAGACATAGCTGCATGCAAGGAATTAAATTATAATGTGCAATATTGCTGAATATTTACATTTAGTTTTAAAAATTACCACACAATTTGTAATATGGATAATAGATATCGATACAATTTTTCAGCACAGATACGATACATTTACTGGATAAACATTTTAAATGCTAAGCTTGTTTAAGAACTATGTTTTTATTACCAGTTTTCTTTGTTTGAAATAATAAAAAACTGTATTGGATGCTAATTTAAAAATCTGATGATTTTCGTCCACATGACTTTCTTAACATCTAACAAGTTATTACTAAAAAGTGCGTTCTTTCCATCTGTTTCATGTTAATCGAGATAAAGTTATCTGGAATGATTTTATTACTTGTTTTCTTATAAGTAGACGGGAAATAAAGGAGTACGATAAGCTAAAGCGATAGTTAAATCTTTTAAAACCTTGTGACTATGTGATTGAAACTCCTGTGTTTGCATGGCAGGAGTTGAAATGTTCCCCTATGAGAAAAGTAAATGTATTTTAAAACTGAATCTATCTCAGAAACGACCATCTTTACAAAAATTCAAGATATGCATTTTTTTCATGAAAATATATTTCACATATAACGTTTTAATAAACATCGCTAGTATACTTTTCGAGAAAGTCAACATTTATTACTAAAAACTGCGTTCTTTCCATCTGTTTCATGTTAATCGAGATAACGTTATCTGGAATGGTTTTATTACTTGTTTTCTTATAAGTAGACGGGAAATAAAGGAGTACGATAAGCTAAAGCAATAGTTAAGTCTTTTAAAACCTTGTGACTACGTGATTCAAACTCCTGTGTTTGCATGGCAGGAGTTGAAATGTTCCCCTATGAGAAAAGTAAATGTATTTTAAAACTGAATCTATCTCAGAAACGACCATCTTTACAAAAATTCAAGATATGCATTTTTTTCATGAAAATATATTTCACATATAACGTTTTAATAAACATAGTTAGTATTCTTTTCGAGAAAATCAACATTTTCGAAAAACAACCATGTAATTGTAGGTGTGGGAGGGTTTTATTGAAGATCTTCGTGTTGCATCCTTGAAAATACTGAATTTAAATACCAATGTTGGTATTTTACCGACTTTCCGTGTTAGAGTATTGCAACCCACAACCACACACACATACACATGCACGGGTATTTTGTAAAACTGTTGTATTCAGGGTCTGAAACATGTTTTTTTCCGGTGAAATTTCACTATCGAATTTTAGGGTGAAGTACAAGATCTTCTTTAGCCATTCTGCACATTGTACATACGTGCTGGAGAAAGTGAAATTATGATGTGTTATACCCACATGGCTTTCTATAACCATTCCTCAACAAACTGTACTTAGAAAGCTTATTTTCCTATTATTCATGTTAATGGGGATAAATATTTATAGAACCGTTTTACTACATATACAGAAGTAGATGAATATCTGTGCTAAATGGAATACGCTATTCGAAATATCGTCCTTTTGCTTCATAAGCAGTACGGCAAACGAATAACGTCGTCTAATTCGAAAACAGCATAAGTATTTTAGAAATAAAATAAACAACGAAGGATATAATAGTTACTGCACAAAAATGTATTTAACATAAATTTGTGCTTAACGACATCTCATATTTTGTGCACTAAAAGTTTGCATTTTTCTTATAGTTTAACAGCGATACAAAAGCCATTCATAATGAAGAGCAGCTCAGAGGTTTTTTTTCCAGAAAATTTAAAGCAAAGATTCTTTCCCATGAAAGTTTTATAAACATGTAATATTTGAATCATAATTTCCTAAATACATTTAATACAATTTGGCATTTTAAACAAAATGGTTAGAGCCGTTTAGAGAAAATCGGACATGTTAAATAAACGTTCCATGTAAAGGGAATTTGAGTTGGGAATGTTTAGAATATCTTTTTTTAAAGTTCAATAAGTTCATGTTTATGCGAATTTTCGTTTTTGAATTGGGCTATTCACAGAAACACACGTGGACGTTTTTCTAAAAATGCTCTTTTTAATTTCTCTAAATGTACTTGTAGATAGTGAATAGAGAAGGTATTGTATTCAACGATACCGATATTTCACCGGAAATATATGTTTTGGGTCCCTTTGTGTCCAAAAAAAAAGAAAAAGGTCCGCGCACGCGTATGTGTGTGTGTGTGTGTGTGTCTGTGGACACACACATGAAAGGACTGTTAAATACCAAACTTGGTGTATAAGTTTGGTATCTTCTAAGGATACGACTCGAAGATTTTCAAAAATATTCCTCCACCCCAAACCCTCTTTTACATGGAGAAAGTTTAAAAAAGTTCAATTTTCTCAAAAATGGCTCTAAAGATTTTGTTAAAATCTCTTATGTTTGATATTTGCATGCCAAATGAAATGTATATCTTGAATTTTCTGGGAATAGCCTCTCAAGACCTCCTTATTCAGGATGATTTTTATTGAGTTATGCATAATTGGTAACCCGTAAGAGATACACAAAAGCTTACTAAACAAAAGTATCAATCACGATAAATCACCCAATTTATATCATATACTTTTTTTTCGTGGAGTAAACTCGTTTTTGAGATATTCCTTGTTATCGGTTTCAACTTTAAAAACTTATATTTTTCTCATATAGAAATTTGTCAACTCCTGTCCATACAAACAAAGGAACCTGTCGCATAGCAACCAGCTTTTGACTATCGCTTTAACCTATGGTACTCCCTTATTTCGTTTCTACATACAAGGAAGCATGTAATAAGACTATTGCTGTTAATTTTTCTCAATTAGCATGAAGTGAAGACAAGCATAAGCTTTTTAACAATAATTAGTTACAGAGATGTAGCGAAAGTCATGTGAATGGAACATATCAGCTTTATTGATTCAGAGGCCTCAAAACATCTGTTTACGATGAAATATTAGTAGGAAGGTTTTGGGTGGAATGTAGTATTTTTCCTTCCTACTGTGTACAGAATAGATAAATAAAAATCTGATGTGCTATATTCACATAAATTTCTCTATATCTTCTGCAACAAGCTATTTTTCTGCAAAAGTTTATTCTTATACCTGCTTTATGTAAAATCGAGATAAACTTTAGGCTAAGTGGCTTTATTATATACTTGTTTTTAGCCACAACGGGAATAAGTGAATAAATTATGCAATAAACATAGTCAAAGATTTTAAGAACGTGTCCCCCCATATGAATGTTTTAAAATCACGTTCTTTTTGTGTGATCAGGATGAAAATAAGCAAATAACGACTTCACCTCCAAATGAGGAAGGCATACGTATTGGAAAATTTAAACCAATAATTGGAAATATCTCGTGAATGAACTCCACAAAAATGTTTTTGTGTTCTTCATCGAGATGTGCATTTTTTATGAACAGCATTTTAGAACCTGTTCCCAAAAATGAAATAATAAACTTCATAGGTATTAAGATACTTTAATATATCTATCGTATTTTATTCTTGATGTGCATTTTATTTTAAAGTAAATATCATTAGAACCATTTTGATTAAATAAAAATAATCTAAAGGAGATACAAAGAGTAATAGGCATCGTTTTATTGAAAATATTTCGATGCATTTTTGAAAGACACTCAACATAGGTACCAAGTTTGATGTTTATTCTATTTTTCGCTTTTAGTAACGCTTTTCACAAAAACAAACGTCAACACACTCAATGGGCATTTTTCTGACGATGATCCTTTCTTGATTCAGGGGGCTTCAAAAACAGTACTTAGGTTGAATTTTCAAATGGAATTCAATACCTGCTGTACTGTGTACGGGGTAGAGACAGTAAAAATTGTGTTAATATAGGTTTGATGTAGCACGTTAAAATTTTGTCTGAACTGTACATACTTTTTTTTTTATTGTTTCATTTATTAACATCTGAAGTCATATCGGGGCCTTTGCACTTGAAACAACTCATTGATGTAGGTTCTTTTATGTTTGGTTTAAATCATTCTTATTTTCCTCAAACTCTCGCACACACATACATACATTGACCCTCACATACATACTTCCAGTGTCTGTGGGGGATATGGATTAATTCTAGCTAAAGAAAAATTCCCCGCCCCAGCCGGGAATCAAACCCGGGACCCCCGGGTGAGAACTGTAAGTTATGTGCTTTGAATATATAGTAAAACATTTGAACTGCTCCATTCACAAAACTTTATATATACAATAACAAATTATTTTTAAAAACGTTACTCTTCTATCTTAGTGCGTGTTAATCGGGATAAACATTAGCAGAAAGTGTCTTATTGCTCGCTTCCGTATAAGTAAAAGGGAAATAATGGAATGTATATATATATATATATAGTGATAATCAATTTTTTTAAAACTGAAACCAATACTAAGGAATATATGGACCGTAAAGGACATAAATTGTGTTTTTTGAGAAATCTCCTTTTTTGTGTAGTAGGCCTTTCTATCTCTTACCGTTTACCACTTATCAAAAAGTGATCTATAATGAAGTGACCTTCAGAGGGAATTCCCATAAAATTCTAGGTACACAATTTCCTTGTCATGAAAATATCTTGAACATATGGTATCTTAATCAAATCCTAAGCATTTTTCTTTAAGAAAATCGACATTTTCGAAAAATTATCCATGTAATTTTTCTGAAAATCTACTTGTGGTATCCTCGGAAGATGCTGAACTTTAATGCCAATTTGAATATTTAATAGAGTTCTCATTTTTGATTTATGTTATCCACAGGAACTTTTTCTAAAAATGCTTTTTACTGTCTCCACAATATTTATCTCATTTAGCATGACTTTGATATAAAAATAAACTTTTGTACGCGTAGTTTGTATTTGGAACAGCTAGAGAACGTTATGTGAATTGAACACATCAGATGTTTTTTATTCAGAGAACCTCAACATTTTTTTCACAGCGAAATCTCGGCATTAGTTATAGGTGGAACACATACCTTCGTATGTACATTGCATATATGTGATAGAGAAAATAAAATCTCAATGCAATGACAAGAAACGGTGGGTGTTTGAACTTTCACAGACACTTTGCCTAAAGTTACTGTAGCACGACTACTACGTCATAACTTCAGGCTAAGGAGATAAACCTCACTTCTTGTTAGACAACTTGAAGACAACAGAGCTGCATTAACCCCAAAGTGCATCATAGACACGTTATCTCTCACAGCATCATGCTTCACACCTGCTGCCACCTAATGGACAAGCTTTCCTTCAGATTAGCATCCTGGTCCATTACTAGGGATGTTAATTTGATTGAGGAGGGCGGTTCAGGTGAGACGACATACCGAAACGTCACTTGCCGCTCTAATTAGCGCGACATTATTTATGACATCACTTTGTGTTTGCGGCGTTTGTTTTCACTCTGTTTATGTTGCTTCAGACAGAGATTAGTGCCCTACTTTATAACATAGGTAAAAGGAAGAGGGAAATTTTAGACTCAGAGGCTCGTAAACAGTGCATTAGATTGAAGATCACTAGGGGCGTTCAGTAAGTTCTCAGAAAATCCAAGAAATTACACTCGTAGCATCGAAAATAGTTTTATTCAGTTACTCTTACTAGACGCCAGTTAAACTTTCATTTACATCCGCCACGTGGATATAGATGATTGAATTAATATATTATTTACAAAAATGTGGAGAACGAGTTTTGTACGGTGATTAAACACTTATATTTAAAACGCTGAACACCGAAAGAGGTGAAAACGAGTTGGATGAGGTTCATGAAACATCTGCTCTGCGTTTACAACAATTTACAATTACATATATATATATCCATGGCACGACATCTCACAGGGAACCTTGGCCTATCTCCCCGGCCGCTGCGTCCTCCATCTCGGTCCACTACAGACGTCATGGATGGGGTGCAGTATTGGAGGGTGAGACCTGGTCAGCGCCTCGAGTCCCCCCGGCCGGTTAATGCGGTCCTCATGACCTGGAGCCGCTACTCCTCCATCAAGTAGCTCCTCAATTGGCCCCCCAGGGACCTTACGAGGCCAGGTCTCCCCACGCCGATACTGGGGATTGAACCCAGGTCTCCCACTTGGTAAGCAGGTGCGCTACCACCGCGCTAAGGAGACGACCATATATGAATTTAAACGTAGTCGTGCATCCACAAATGATGGAGGACTTTCCGGATGCCCAGTAGAAGCGACTTCCTCAGAAATAATGGACAACATCCAGAATATCACAAGCTATAGTGTTCTTAGTTTTACACCAAAAATGAGGTCTGTCAGACGCTTCGGCAAGATATGTGCAGGATTTGCTCTCAATGGAGAATAAACGCTATCGTGTGATCGATTCGGAAGCTGGTTTCGCACTTTTCCGTCCCAATCCTGACGAGTTTTGGCGCCGATACATAACTGTGGAAACTTGGATACACTACTACACTCCAGAGACAAAAATACTGTCAGAACAGTAACGAACCGACTCCAATCTGCAGAAGAGTGATGGTCTCGGTTTTCTGAGATGATGCGGAATCATCCACATTGATAAATGGACATCGTTATTACACAGGCGGAATGGAGAAATAAAAAAAAAAAAAAAACAAAAAACAAAAAAAAAAAAAAAACGGATTACTACAACATCCAGCGTATTCACCAGATTTGGCCCACAGTGCCTTTTTTACTTTCTCTATATACTCTATGTACATAGTGTATAGAGAATGTATTGCACTCCACCAAAAAATTCAATACCGAGATTCCACCGGAATTATATGTTTTAGGGTCCCCTTTATCTAAAAAAAGGTCCGTGTGTCTGTGAACACGATAACTCAAAAACGAAAAGTAGGTAAAATACCTAACTTGGTATTTAACTTTAGTATCTTCCAGGGATGCGACAGGAAGATTTTGAGAAAAATACCCCCACCACCAACTACCCTTTATATGGAACTTTTTTCGAAAATTTTGATTTTCTCAAAAATGGCTCTAACGATTTTGATTAAAATTTCGTATATTAAAGACATTTACCTGACAAATAAAATGTATATCTTGAATTTTCTGGGAGTAGCCTCTGAAGAGTAGTTTATTCTGGATGAAAATTTACTGAATTTTAAATAACTGCTAAACCGTAAGAGATGGATAAACATTTACACGACAAAAAATGTAGAGCACGTTAGAATACACAATTTATGTTATATACATTTTTTTCTTGGAGTTCGTCGTTTTTGAGACATTCCTTATTGGTTTCTGCTATGAATAACTTATGCATTTCTCATACCGGAATTTGTCAACTGCTGTCCATACAAACAAAGGAGCTTCCTTGACATAGCAACTTGCTTTTGATTACCATTTTAGGCTGTGGTACTCCCTTATTTCACCTCTACTTACAAGGAAGCAAGTAATATGGCTATTTCTGCTAATGTTTTACTGATTAGCATGAAGTAAATAGAAGTATAAGCTTTTTAAGAATAATGTGTTGCAGGGATATAGAGAAAGTCATGTGAATGGTACACATCAGATTTTTTTTTTTATTTCTAAATTTGAAAAACTGTGGGCGGAATGAAGAGACCTCCGAAACGGAGGCCTATTTTGAGGACTTTCCGAAATCTTACTTCTTGGAAGGCTTAAAACAGTTGAAGAAACGTAGGGAAAAGGGTATCGAGCTAAAAGAAGATTATAAAAAATATCAATAAGTATTTGTTTTTGCATCTTTTGCTAAGGACTTCTTTATTCCACGCCCATCGCAGAAATCTGCTCAAATTACATAATTCTGATATATGTACATTTGGAAACAACAAAATATGCCGATGCAATGAATTCTGTTGGTAAACAAAACGATGGTATTAGATTATAATCATCTTCGTAAAAGTTCAAATAAAGAGGAATTTAAGGGATTTTACAGCCATTGCACTATAAAATTATTTGTATTTAAAGATAGAATTCTATAAATTATTGAAGCTACAATTCCAATAGAAAATGTGTCACAAATACCTCTATTACCTTAAAACTAGTTACAAATAGTGTCTTGAATTTACTGCTACCAATAACTCACTAGATGTTTCGGCGAATATATAATTGACAATTTGCACGCCACTGCTCACTAGTCGATCACGGCTCACTACACAACTTATCATCGCTTGCAATTTTTCTTCCTTTTATAGCTGGGAAATGACGTCACAAAAATTTCTAGAAGCTTGTAGAATCCGAAGGTTCTGTAAGAATCGAAAATCACGCGTTTCAAAATCTCTGGTTAACGTCACGCCACCCTTCCTATATTATGCATTCTAATGACCCGCTTACTAAGTGACCGTGAGAACCACAGCAGAAGACGGCATATCACAATAAGTTTTGACCTTTACCTGCTATTGTTTTATTAATTATTAGAAGACCAATTAAAGAGCAGTTGGAACACGATGGACAGTTTATCCTCACATTAGTAAATCACCTGCTTCATTACTAAATCATGGCTCCAGCTGGTTCAATATAACCAAGTTGATTGGCAAAACCTTTTTCATGAAAGCGGATGTGACGTTGTGGTACAGCATAAGGAAATAGCAACATTGGAAACATAGTCAAAATGAAAAATTCAATGCCATAGCCGGGATTTGAACCACGGTTCCCCTGTTTAATATTTCACCTTATGCACATTTTTGCAAGTTTTCTGGCAAGCAAGTTGTTGTAGATCTGCGATATCTTGAAAAAGCTACACAGGATTTATAGCCAGTGTGTTTCAAGATCGGGTCAGAATTATTGCTCATCCGGAAACCAAAATGCTTTGCTACATACGCTACTAAAAATGAAAATGGCGTGTCATTTATGGATACTCTTTAACTACTGTGGTTCTCAGGGTCGCATTCTAAATTGGGTTTGAAAGACTGCTTAATTTTGCTCAGAGGCCTCTCTATCAGGCTTGAGGTTCTTTTATCAGCAGCCCACATATTGGTAACAATTTCAACATTAAATGTTTGTAAGTCGTGCATTGATTTTCATTTAACACCATGTGCTACATAAGGAGATCTGGAATTTGCTCCTTTTATTGATGTTATTCTTGGGCCAAAGTGCCTTATGTAGCTTTATTATGTCACACTACCTCAGCTTGCCCCTCCCTAGTTGCTCTCCGTGGTGTAATGGTTACCATACTAACTTCATATACCCAAGGTCATGCGTTTAAGCAGAGGTTGATGATTTTTCCGGGCGTAAAAATCATTAGCATGGCTTCTTTCGTAAGGGAAATGAAGTCGTTGGTGCCGTGTCGAAGATTTCGTTTCGTAATCGGCTTACCCTTCCCGTATTTGTAGGGCTGGCACCCCTTAGGGCTTACAAACCAACGCCTAGGGGTCAGAAGCGTGTCGAGAGCCAATGGCTCGAAACCACAGAATGGAGAACCTATTACGAGGGGTCGGCCAGTAGTAGCCAGGCAAGAACATGATTAGGTGGACGATATGAAATGTAATCGGAATTGATGATGTAAAGGTGATGATGGAGCAATTAGTGGAATTAGTGGCAATAGAAACCGGAGAAATCCCACTCAGACGCCGCTTCGGCCACTAACACATGCATCGGTTGGGATCGAACTAGATGGGAGGCGAGCGGTTTAGCCACTTCGGCCATGGCAGTCATAGATTTACGGCACGTAAAGGAACCTCAATCCTGATAAAGAGGTGTCAACAAAACTAAGCCCTCTTTCACGCTGAATGGGATGCTGAAAACCACAGCAGTTAAATAGTGTCCATAAATAAAACTCCTTTTCCATTTCTTTGACCCTTCTACCTAGCATATGACAGGCATTTGCCCATATTTGATGTTTCACATTCATCTTGCTCGCCTCCGTGGTGTAATGGTTGCCATGGTGACTTCATATGCCCAAGGTCGCGGGTTCAAACCCGGCGGAGGACGATGGATTTTATCGCACGTAAAACTCCTTAGCATGGCTTCCATGCGTTGGTCGCGTGTCGTAGATTTACGGCGCGTAAAAGAACCTTAAGCCTTATAGAGAGGCCTCTGAGCAAAATTAAGCGGTCTTTCACGCCCAGTATAGAATGGGACGCTGAGAACCACAGTAGTTAAAGAGCGTCCATAAATAACACGCCATTTACATTTAATGACCGAGTGGTTAGACCACATTCCTGTCACCTAGACGGCCGGGGTTCGATCCCAAGCGACCGCATGTGAGATTTGTGGTGGACAAAGCGGCGCTGGGGCGGGTTTCCTCCGGGTACTCCAGTTCCCCCGCCATGGCATTTCACCGGTGCTCCATCATCATTCATGAATCACCAGTGTCACCGCCTGCGGTGCCATAAGTAGTTAAAGCGGGCGTTAAACACTACCAAAATAAATCTTGCTCGTCTGTTTCTCTTTACTAGACAGTACTAGCCTATATTACTGGAGTTCTGCTTAAGAGGTGATGTAAATTACTTAAACACGTACTAAAAGAAGCACAGTGTGGTTCTCTAGTGCCTTAATCTGTTTCCACATTTAAATGAAACAGCAGTGCGTGTTGTGCACCATAATTCAATGTCGTAAGACAGAATTTGAAAGTGCGCATAATTGCCAGGAACTGTGCCAAGAGCAGCAGATAACACCACTTGTTACTGCGTGTACTCGCAATGGAGTAGTCATTTGTCCTGCACTGGTCCCTCCGGGAGAGGTCGTTCAGACTGAAGAATTGGAGCTCGCTGTCCATAATTTGCAACCTGCTTTTCTGGTTTTATGTTTGTTCAATGTGAATGTAGCTTGACTAATTCAAACAATTAAAATAAAACAGCTGCAATTGCTTCTGTCCTCACCTGACCCTCTATACGTAAGGTGAATAAGTGCAACTAATTCGATATTTAGCAGAAAACAATGTGTATAACAGAAATAAATCTCATTTGTACGATTTTTTACTTTCTCTAGTCCGCATGTATAATGTACATAGAGGATAGATCAGGCATTTTATTACACCCAAAATTCGATGTCCAGATTTCACCGGAAATATATGTTTCGGGGTCCCCCGAGTCCGAAAAAAAAAACGAATTGATTAAAATCCCGTTTATTAAAGACATTTACATCCCAAATAAAATGTATATCTTGAATTTTTTGTGAGTAGCCTCTCAAGACCTTTTTATTCTGGATGAATTTTGCTGATTTTTACTGAACTGATAAACCCTAAGAGATAAAAAAGAACTTAATGTACAAAAGATGTAGATCTCGTCAAAACACACGTATGACGTTTACGTTTATGTTGTAGAGGTAACCGTTTCCGAGAAATACCTTGTTATTGGTTTCAATCGTAAAGTACTTATACTAATGGCAATTTACGAGCATTTTGTCTAAGTGGTTAGACCGTTCGCCTCCCATCTAGGTGGACCAGCTCGCATGTGGGATTTGCGGTGGACAAAGAGCGGCATCTGGGCGGGTTTTCTCTGGGTCCTCGGGTTTCCCCGCCGCTCGTTCCACCAATTGCTCCATAATCACCTTTCATATCTTCAAGTTCGCCTGCATTTCATATCATCCACTTCGTGTTCATGCCAGGCTGCGGGCTGACCCCTCGTAACAGGTTCTCCATCCTGTGGTTTCGTGCCGTTGGCTCCCTGAGAGGCTTCTGACCCCTTGGCATTGGTTTGTAAACCCTAGGAGGATGTCAGTCCTACAAATGCGGGGAGGGTAAACCGATTACGAATGCGAACCATTTTGTCTACCACATAGGGTTTTTGTGTAATGTAAAAATGATCCATAATGAGTACTTCAGATACTATTTGAAAAAATACAATTATACAATTTCATTTGTCATTTAAAATATTTTAAGTATATTGTATTTTAATCAACATCTTTGAGCAAACATTTTGAAATATATTCCATATAAGTGGTTGGGATTTGCGAATTTCATGGAAGTATTTGTGTTGAATCTTTGGAAAATCTTTAACCTAAATACCAATTTTGTCATTTAACGGTCTTTTCATTTTGGAATTTTACTGTTTACAAATACATACACACACAAACACCAACACATGGACACAGTATATATTTTCCGTGCAATTTCTACATCGAATGTTTGGATGGAGTACATACGTAGTAGAATTATTGAAGAAAGGAGTAGTTTAAGAACAGAATTGCTCATGCAGTCAATCCTTTGTTTTTTGCTTCGAATCTTCATACATACTTCAGGACTCAGTGATATTCCTCGTTGTCTGTGGGCGATTACAGTTTTATAAAACTGTCTAGTTTTTGGAACTCCATAAGCTTCTAAATTATTCACTTGGGCAAGTCTAAGGTTCCCATGCTTCACAAGAAAAGGTCTTTTATTGCCTGTCATGTTCTCTGGTATTTGAGGTTAATAAGAAGCGCATAAATCACGTTAGAGTTCTATTGTGTAATCTGTCGACAGATTGAGTTTCCTGAACTATTCGAGGTTTATAGGCATTGATCAATTTATGTGCAAGATTACTACAGGGTCTCCGGTATAAAACCTGACTATTCATGGTGTGCGTGAGCTGGCTTATCAACCCTACTCCACATACACATTGTATTTAGTACTGTGACTCAAAGTACAGGGTTATTCAAAAAGAAAGAACGAATTTCAAATATTTATTGCTTCCAAATTACAAAAGATAGAAACATGATTCAAACGTTCATGGAGATAGAAAAGTGTACATGTTTATAATATGCATTCAATATGAGCACCGTGTGTAACATGTCATATGTTAAAACGGTGGCTCATTTTTTGCCACACACGAATCAGCTGGTCTCCAGTTATCGAATTTACAGCTTCAACAATTCGATGTCGTAGATCTTCAAGAGTGTCAGGCATAGAAGGGATAAGAACACGGTTTTTTACGTAACCCCAAAGATAAAAATCACTTGGAGTGAGATCTGGAGACCTGGGAGGCCACCGACGATAAAATTATCTGCTCCTCCTCTCGCAATCCAGCGTCGGACGTGGTAAGAGAAACTAGGCGGGGCACCATCTTGCATGAAAGAATTTCATTTGAAAACGTTAATCGTTGAGTAAAATTGTCTTCTTCCACATCTTCTAACATGCCACTGTACAATTCCTAACTTTTGTTGTGGTCGTCAGGATTCAATGCTTGCAATAACTGCAGTTTGTGTGGCTTCATGTACAGATGATGTTTTAGAACCCGCCATACCGTTGGTTGCCTGCTCGGAATGTGGATTTCTTTGGGATCCTTTCGTATAGTGTACGAATTTGCTCGATATTCGCGTCCGATATCCGAGGACGTCCCGTGCTTTTCCTTTTGCACATGCAATCATCTTCTATGAATATTCGATGCAACTCATAAATTCGCTTGTGACGCGGCGATTGTTTATTAAATTGACGGCTAAATGCTCGTTGAACTGCAACAATGGACACTAGCTTTGCTAATTGTAGCACACAAAATGATTTCTCTTGAGGTGTCACCGCCATTTCACCACAGACATAAAACAACAAACAACAGCGCCAATGCGGCCATGATTGGAACTTGTACCCACCACGTTATTTCAACTATAAATATTTCTCTCCATTAACGTTGGAATCATGCTTCTATCTTTTGTAGTTTGGAAGCAATAAAAGTTTTAAATCTGTTCTTTCTTATTGAATAACCCTGTATTGTTGACTCAAGTGTTGTACCTTAATGTAATAATTTAATAAATACCAATTTAGAAATACCAGTAACAGATTTAATATACGAATGGCAGACTGTTTGGTATAACTAAACAATAATCAAAGTTATCAACGTAATTGTCATTGCCATCAAGCTATTTATGGCCACGTGGTACCGGGTTTTCAACGCAGATGATGTACCACAGATCTGCCACTTTGAGGTCTTCATGGCTGGAGAATATTTTCCATCCAAGATGTCATGTGGGCTGTGCACAGTGAAACACCGGTTTTTCGGACTTCTTTTATCAACATTTGCTTTTAACTCCTCCATAACGATTGATGAACTTCTCTTCCGGTCTTTTTCGTACGCACAGTTTCACCCTTGATTACTCGTAAATTATGCACCATTTCCTCAATAAAGACTAGTTCATTGCATTATCACTATATATTTGCGTTATTTGTCCACACAATTCGATTGGCCGAACTTTTGTGCATTCAGAAAAAATGAATAAGTTCTTTGGCGATAGAAAAGTATAACACGGGCATTGAAAAACTGGTATTACGTGAATATAAATATCTTGAAAAATTCGTTGACAAATGGAGTTAGGTACTATAACTTTATAAATAAAATTTTATGTAGATATCTTTCGTTATTATTTAGTTAGGCCAAATCGTCTGTCACTTTCTGGAGACCTCGTACATGTGACTTTAAGTGTCCTTACTAAGTCAATATACCTACATTTAAATATCTGAAAATGTATATTTTAATACCAAATTTTCACATTCGTTACATATAGGTGTGACACAGGCTAGACTTCCAATGAAGTTATTTTATGTTAACTGTTACATTAAATGGACTATAACATTAATATTTATTGCATGAATTGTAGCGATATAATTTGTCATGTATACAAGGTGGCGAACTGCCCCTATTTTGCGTGTGCAGCTATCCCTTGGTGTGTTAGATGTCGGTCCCTGTGGGCACGCTAACTAAAAACATAGCGTTGGTGCTTCGTTGCGCAGGGGATCATGGATTTACGTGTTTGTAATGTGCATACGCATGTATATGTGTAAGTAGAAAGAAAACAGTAAACAAATAGGTCAGCAAAGGATATGTAGGAAACTGGAAAAACTGGGAGGAGATGGAAAAAGAAAAAAAAATAGGAAAAGGAATAGAGCGCCGGAGTCCTGACAAGACTTTAGAATAGAAAAAAAAACAAAAAAACAAATTAAAATCCCCTAGAACTGAGCGAGAGCGATTCTCGTTTCACCCCTCGCAATAAACGCAAGAGGTGTAAAGCGAAGCTTACACTAGCCAATACTCCACTGGCAGCTTTTAATTTGAAATAGCCCCGTTGATTTCTGCAACACTTTTAACGCACCAACACGTCACATACGGGACAGTTGTATGTACTTCTAAATGTAATAACTAACAATTTAGAAATGACTTTGACAACATTTTATGATTATATTTAATATTTTGAGAATGTAAATACTAACATTAAATTTGGGCCCCTATATAATAGAAACCGATTGGCAAATCCGTCTTGCATTGCTAAAGTGAGCAGGACTACCCTTTGCTGGTACTTTACAGCAGTTCCTTGGATTTATTAACTGTGTTTTATTTGTTAAACACCTTTAAGAGAACAGTTGCAACAAACTTATAATATAATTAAGATACTTCTCTGGCAATTAATGTTCTTTTCACACAAACCACTTGCAGGATAAGAGTTGGAAAGGTAAATTCAGACTGACCACTAAATACCACAGCCGAGATTTGAACCACAAATATTTCGGTTTCGGTCCTTTACAGCTATTTCGGCAACTTGTGATGTGACATTGATTTGTGTTTCACCTAAAATAAATATATACTACCTGTCTGACTAAAGAATACAGTATTAGAGGAGCACGGTTTAGAGCGGTCAGAGAAGACTGGAATATAATACAGTACAGTTTGATCATCAAAACAGGAATAAACTAAACGATCCACAACAGGTTAAACTTGCTGTTTTGTTTATTACTAATAAATATTAATTGTCTGCTTTGTGAGCGCATGACTACGCGCGGCGGTGTTTGGATTATTGACTGGATTCGAAACCGTCCACTGTAAGAGACTCAGCAGCTGCATTCCGGTGTTATGCTGTACAACGCTTGCACCAGGAATGATGATGAATTACGCTTACCTGTTTGTGTTTACACAAGCTTCCACTCGTGGCCGTCTGCATTCATTCTTCAGACAGGTAATACAAAGTGATTCAAGACTCCTGACAACTATGTTTTATGTCAAACCTTTTATTGCATATGGAAAGTACTGGATGATAAAACTAATACATTTCAATTAGGTGACACAGTCGCGGCACAGAATCCAATTGTTTTGTGTAAATCGAAACACCTTTGCCAGCACAGCTGTCGTGATTACAGCTACCACTGTAGCGATTGGGTTTCTCAATTGGTGTAATGTGTTGATCTTGGACTTGCCGAAACCCCAGGCAAAGAAGTCTAGTGGTGTCAGATCTAGAGAGCGGGTCGCCCAAATTCTCGGTTAACCACGACAGAACCACTACTAGGAAAGACTTCACGAACAATAATCTAAACAGCAACAGGTCCTATCCGTTTCAGATACAGCACCAAATTTCTAATAGCTTACCTGCAAGGGCCTGGTTTCCTGGAAATTTTAGTGAATTCTTCTTGAACCTGTAAGACAATCCTCGCTAACCCTTCCTCTATTGTAAACATATTTTCTAATTACCTATAACACAAATACATAAATTAATGAAATGTGCAAAATGTCAAAAGACTTTTGAATCATCCTGTATATGTACACGTAAATAGTCTGCACGCATATATTATGCGTGTGTATATATGTATGTATATATATATATATATATATATATATACATACATTCCTTTGACTAAATAGCATGCAATGAGGCATTCTAAATGAAAAAAAAATCTGTGTGTTCCATTCACATGACTTTGTCTACTACTCTGCAACAAATTATTGTTAGAAAGCTTTTGCTTCTATTTAATTTATACTAATCAAGCTTCGTTGTAAATACAAGCGAAATAAGGGAGTAGCATAGTTTAAAGTGATAGCCAAAAGCTGGTTGCTATGTGACTGATGTTCCTTTGTTTCTATGAACAGCAGTTGACATTTTTCCCGTATGAGAAAAGTATACCTGTTTTAAAGATGAATCAATAACAAGGAATATCTCAAGAACGATCAGATCCACGAAAAAATGTATATAACATACATTGGTGTTTTATCGTGATCTACATTTGTTGTAAGTTTTTGTCTATCTTTTACAACTGTTACGCGAAATTCAATAAAAACCATCCGGAACACACAGGTCCTTCCTTGTAGGAAATTCATGATATACATTTTAATTGTCAAGGAAATATCTTTAATATACGACATTTTAATAAAAACGTTAGAGCCATTTTTGAGAAAATCAAATTTTTCGAAAAAAGCTCCATATAAGGGTGGTTGGATGTGGGGAGATTTTCTTGAAAACCTACGTGTCGCATCCTTGCAAGATACCAAACTTAAATACCAAGTTTTGCATTTAACGGTCTTTTCGTTTTTGAGCTATACTGCCCACAGACACAGACAGACACACACGGACATTTTTCTAAAAATGCTTTTTTTTTGGATTCAGGTGGTCTCAAAACATGTATTTCTGGTGAAATCTCAGTATCGAATTTTTCGGTGCAATACAATACCTTCTCTATACACTATGTAATAATACTTATAGAGAAAGTAAAAATTGAAGTATACTAAGAGTGATACCGCTCAAATTTAAATGAGCTTCTAGCAATACTGCTTCCTCTGTGCCTACAATTATACCTGAAATTGATAAATCTGTGTTTGAGAAAAGGCATCAGCGCCCCTTCCCCCAATACTTATATACATCCTCATTTGAAGAAGATAGACTGCAAGATATATTTTGGTACCCAGCCACTCGCCTTTAGAATTTTCTAGCTCTACCACTACTGTACTTTACATGCCGAACAACACTCTTAATACAGCTCCAATTGGTGGGGCGACGTCACACCTCCCCTCCGTTTATCAGTCCCATGGGGTTAAACTATATTTTAAAGACGTGTATATTATGGTTCTGCCTGTCACGGATTAGGTCCTTCTACCTGTTCAGGCCTGAATTCCATCTTTTAACTGGCCTTCCTATGTCCCTCTTTCCTATAATTTCATATTGTAAGGCCATCTTTGGTATTCTTATTCTTTCATTCTTTCCTGATGATTCTTCAATTTTTAATTATGTTCTAGTTTATTCTTTACTGCAAAAATATTCAATTTTTGTCCAATTGCTTCATAGGGTTGCTGTCCGGTTTAGTACAACCTTTAACTCATCGTAAAACTTTCATTTCTGCAGCATGTACATGACTACATTATTTTATCCTCATCGATCAGAATTTGTGGCTATAGCTATCACCTTATAAAATTTCAATTTTAGTCGTCTTCGTGTAATTTTTAATTTATGCTAATTGTACCACGTATACTCTGATATATTTGTAATTTAATGTCTATATTCTTATCCTGGTTAAGTGTTATCGTTTCCTAAATAGTTGAAAATCTGAATTTGATCCAAGATCTGTCTCATTAGCCTCAAAGAAATAGTATATTGCGCACTAAGAGTTTCAGGTTATACTTATCAGGTCGAGAATGCATATTGGGAATACGAGGCCCGCAGTTATTGTTAAGTAACTTACAGTTCGTGGTTAGACAATTATTTTTTGAAATGCTTGAAAAAACTAAAAGGTAATAAATAAAAATTGCTTATCAATATTTCACTGAACATACAAAAATGAATTCTCGTTATGAACAAATGAAAGACTGTATCTAAATTATATGGACAAAGCCTTCTAATACGCTCTTTTGTAAATAGATTTTACATTATATTTTTACTTTCTTTATACGTGCTATGTATATAGTGTATAGAGAAGGTATTGCACTCCACCAAAAAAATCGATACCGAGATTTCACCGGAAATATACGTTTTAGGGTCCCCTGTGTCCAAAAAAAGTATTTTTAGAAAACGGTCCGTGTGTCCGTGAACACGATAACTCAAAAACGAAAAGTCGGTAAAATACCAAACTTGGTACTTAAGGTTAGTATCTTCCAGGGATACGACACGAAGATTTGGAGAAAAATCCCCCCACCCCAAACTCCCTTTACATGGAACTTTTTTCGAAAATTTTGATTTTCTAAAAAATGATTTTGATTTTCTTAACAATTTTGATTAAAATATCGTATATAAAAGATATTTACCTGACAAATAAAATGTATATCTTGAATTTTCTGGGAATAGCCTCTGAAGACTACTTTATTCTCAGTCAATTTTACGACATTTTGCACAACTGCTAAAACGTAAGAGATGGACAAAAACTTACCACACAACAAATGTGGAGCACCTTAAAACACACAATTTATGTTATATACATTTTTTCGTGGAGTCGATTGTTTTTTTAGATATTCCTTGTTTTCTTCAGCTATAAAGACTTATACTTTTCGATACAGGACTTTGTGAATTCGTGTCCATACAAACAAAGGAATTTCAGTCGCATAGCAACCAGCTTTTGACCATCACTTTAACCTATGGTAGCCCCTTATTTCACTTCTACTAACAAGGAAGCAAGTAATAAGACTATTTCTGCTAATTTTTGCTCCATTAGATGAAGTAAATAGAAAAATTTGTTGCAGTGACATAGAGAAAGTCATGTGAATGGAACACATGTTCCTAATTGTACTTTAATTATTTACAGTGTTTGTTAGCATGGCAATTAATAAATGTGTTGTAAATTTACCTAGCATTACCAAATACGTGTTCAGAATGATTAACTTACATATCAAGTGTTTCAAAAATGCTAATAATTCACTAAAATAAACATATGTAACATGTTTCACTTGGCAACATGTAAAATTGATTTGACTTTCATATTGGCTCAACAGATTCTCTTCTTCGTGCAAGTTACTACTGTTACACAACACAGATGGAAAGAGGAAATCAGCGTAGCATGTGAAGTTGGCGCCTGGAACAGCTTATCGTGATTTCCAGCAGACTACATTTATAATGTAGCAATCAGCTTTCACGGGATGCGGTTTGCTCCCAATTCCGGTACGGATCAAATTACCAAGACTAGATATTCCTGTTCATTCCCCTTCAAATACATCCCACGATGTTCCATCACGATACCCCGGTTATATGTGCTGCACATCTGAGAAAAAATCTTCTGTTATATTCCCATGACTTTCTTTACCTGTTCCACAAAAGTATTTCTGCCAGTGTTCTATACACTTCATGATAATCAAGATAGGCGTTAGCATAAATACTTTAATAAACACTTTGCTATAGCGGGATAAGGAATTGCTACACTGATGGGGTATCTAGATCGTTTAAGAGCTGCTCGTTGTGAAGTCGCCTTATAATTCATGCTATATGCACGAACAGAATGAATAAAAAACTTTTCGATTGAGTAAAGTGGTGTACTAAGTCCAAAGAAAAAACTAGAGAATAGTTGTAATAGAAGTTTGTCCACTTTTATAGTACATTATTTTATCAATTTATCTTACAAAAACATAACATTGATTTTATTCACAATATACAAATACAATTTTATAATTAAACAACGATATTAATTTCAATCCTCTTATCTTTATAAAATATAATATAAATTTTGAGCATCAAAGAAACCTCTTCAACCTACATCAATATATTTAATTGAATCTAATCCAATTATTAAAGGTTTATGTCTAACACCGTTAATGTGGGTTTATTACTTTCATCAATTAAGTAAAGAATTCAAATATATGGTAAAGCAATAAAAAAATTCTTGTGTGTTACACTCACATGACTTTTTATAGCTGTTCTACAAACTTCATACATAAGAGTCTTCTTCTTTCTGCACCTTGCTAATCGTGGTACTCATTAGCACAATGTTCTTATTATTTAGTTCCTTATAAGTAGGAAGGAAATAAGGGAATACACTAGGCTAAATCGATAGTCAACTGTTTTAAAAGCTGTCGTTATGCGATTGTCATTACAAATCGCTTCTTTTCTTGGCCAGGAGTAGAACAAAAGAAAATCGGACCCTCCCTCTGAGAAAAGTATAAGTACTTCACAACTGAAACTAATAACAATGAATACCTCGAAAAAAATATACATGACGTAAATTGTGTATTTTAACAATGCCTACATTTTCTGTATAGTAAGTTTTTGTCTATCTCTTACGATTTATTAGTTATGCCAAGTTAAGCAAAATTCATCCAGAATAAACAGGTCTTTAGAAGCTATTCCCAAATAATTCAAGATACAAATTTTGTTTTTCAGGTAAATATCTTTAATATACGATATTTTAATCAAAATCGTTAGAACCATTTTGAAGAAAATCAAAATTTTCGAAAAAAGTTCCATATAAAGGGTAGTTTGGCGTGGGGGGATTTTTCTCAAAATCTTCGTGTAGCATCCCTGGAAGATACTGAACTTAAATACCATGTTTGGAATTTTAGCTACTTTTCGTTTTTGAGTTATCGTGTTCACACACACACACACACACACACACACGGACCTTTTTTGGATTCAGCGGGACCTAAAACATGTATTTTCTCGACATCGAATTTTTGAGTGGAATGCAATAGTTCTATATCCCTATGTACACTGTAAATATTGGGCTAGAGAAAGTAACTGGAGCTACTGCAGGTAAAATTGTTCAAAGAATAAAATCGAAATATTGACCGTCTATAACGTATCGATCTCTAAATGTATGTTATTAATGATAAAATTAGATACGATAAACTAATGTATGACAAATATTCAGTTTATGATTTTACAACAGATATTAATAAATTAAATAATAAATAAGGTGTTGAATTGCGGCGTACTTATAGTTATAAAATATGGTAGGTTATGTATGAATACTAATTTGTTTTTATTGAAGTAAGCTAAATTTAAGCTAATGGGTTCATACCCCATTTAAAGGGTTAATCTCTCTTTTCTAATGCCCAATAATTTTTAAGAACCTTCTTAATGAGAGTATAAAAATATGTATCGGTGTTTTCTAATGTACAAATACATTATCTGGATCTCTTTTTTTTCTTTGCGTTTGGCGCCACATTTGAAGCATTAAATAAACGCTCGTCAAATTTTGGTGCTAGTCCCGGCAGTATGAATGTGTAAACAAATGTTTCTATTTGCAATGATATAATTACTGGTTATGTAGCTAGTTGTGATCCATTTGCAGGTATTAACTTCTATATTGTTTTTTTTTTGGTAGTGTTTAACGCCCGCTTTTACTGCTCTGGCACCGCAGGCGATGTCACTGATGATACATGAAGATGGAGCCCCAGTGGAATGATGATGGTGAGGGAAACAGGAGAATCCGGAGAAAACCCGCCCCTACGCCGCTTTGTCCTCCACAAATCTCACATGCGGTCGCTTGGGATCGAACCCGGGCCGTCTAGTTGAGAGGCGAGTGGTCTGACCAGTGCACCTTTCATGTAGTTAGAACTCCATGGCATGACAGCTCACGGGGAACCTTGGCCTACCGCGCAGCCGTTGCTTCCCCATCTCGGTCCACTACAGACGTCATGGATGGGGTGCAGTATTTGAGGGAGACAAGTGGTCAGCGCCTCGAGCCCCTCCCGGCCGGTTAATGTGGTCCTCATGACCTGGAGCCGTTACTTCTCCAAGTCCTCAATGGACCTTACGAGTCTGAGTGCACCCCGGGCGTGGTCTACCAGCGGGGGAAAAATCCCCACGCCGGTACTGGGGATCGAACCTAGGTCTCCCCCTTGGTAAGCAGCTGCTCTACCACCCTTTCGTGTAGTTAAACAACAAAGATGTTTGATGTTGCTGTTAAAATTTGATAGAAAATGTACATTTATCAGCCATTTATTTATTTACTTCATCCCACTCGTTACTAGAGCAACGAACTTTATCCCACCCGTTGCGCTAATAACTATCACTTTGTTTTCTTATGTCGCTTTTGCTTACTATTACAATTATCTGTAGGATAAACAAATTATTTTTGGTAGATTATTTTTATTTTTCAACATAATCTTCTTTTAGCTCGATGCACTTATCCCAGCGTTACCCAGCCTTCCAAAAAAGTAGGATTTCGGAAGGTACTGGAATAATATTTGCATAAGCTTTTTAACAATACTTTGTTGCAGATATGTAGAGAAGATCATGTGAATGGAACACATAAGATGTTTGTACCATTTGTTATAAAAATAAAGAAAATATAATTATCCCATATATATTTAAATATAATTCTCTTTAATATTGTGAGTAAATGTTGAATGTTTTCAAGTGTATGCAAACAGGAAACTGCAAGGAGTTGTACCGATATTTAATACGACAAGGATCAGTTTGTCATTGATACAAAACGGTCCTATGGTTCATTTTCCAGATACGCATTACCTGGTTGCGCTACATGGTATGCTCTACAGGATGGATATAATGTAGCAGCTGGGAAATGAGCTTCCAAAATACGAAAACAGAGGAAGTGTCTAGACGCCGTTACAGGAATCAACATGGTATTGATTCCTGATAAATGGGTCGTTTGACCACAACCACCGAGCAACCATATTGATAGGATAATTATGAAGCACTGCGGTATCATAAAAATATCACATTTTTAATTTCTATACTTTCCTTTAGTAGGCTGAATTATTATTGATTAAAGATGTATTACTAGATTTGAACACCATTGCAATTTGTTTGCACTCTGATTGGAAATTACAGTGCTTTCGTTTTTTTTTTTGCCACGGATTGCGTGAGTGCGTGCTCCGCACACAGTCTACTACACTGTGGTATTTTCCTTTCGGTAACTCTCTCGTAGCTTACAAGTAATATACCCTTGTTATAAGTATTGCTGAAAGTGGTATATATCTGCCCGAAACATTTTTACTTTCTCTATACGAACTATGTACATAGTGTATAGAGAAGTTATTGCACTCCACCAAAAAATTCGATACCGAGGTTTCACCGGAAATAGATGTTTTAGGGACCCCTGTATCCAAAAAAAGTATTTTCAGAAAAAGGTCCGTGTGTGTCCGTGTGTCTGTGAACACGATAACTCAAAAGCGAAAAGTCGGTAAAATACCAGACTTGGTATTTAAGTTTAGTATCTTCCAGGGATGCGACACAAAGATTTTGAGAAAAATCCCCCATACCCCAACTACCCTTTACATGGAACTTTTTTCGAAAATTTTGATTTTCTAAAAAATGGCTCTAACGATTTTGATTCTAATGTCGTATGTTAAAGATATTTACCTGACAAATAAAATGTATATTTTGAATTTTCTGGGAATAGCCTCTGAAGACTACTTTATTCTGGGTCAATTTTACGGAATTTTGCATAACTGCTAAACCGTAAGAGATGAACAAAAACTTACCACATAACAAATGTAGAACACTTTAAAACACACAATTTATGTTATATATATTTTTCGTGGCGTTAATTGTTTTTTATATATTCCTTGTTTTTGGTTTCAGCTATAAAAAACATACTTTTCTCATACAGGACTTTGTGAACTCATGTCGATACAAAGGAACTTCAGTCACATAGCAATTAGCTTTTGACCATCACTTTAACCTATAGTACTCCCTTATTTCGCTTCTACTTACAAGAAAGCAAGCAATAAGACTATTTCTGCTAGTTTTTTTCTCGATTAGCAGGAAGTAAATAGAAGCATAAGCTTTTTAACAATAATTTATTACAGAGTTGTAGAGAAAGTCGTGTGAATGGAACACAACAGATTTTTAACATTGTCGGATGAAATTACGATTCACACGCAAAAGTCCATCTTGCATATTGTTCATAACTCCTACACTATATTTACACAGTAGGGTTTCAGTTTTAAAATTGGCTGTATGAATTTGCTGTTCGACACAGCTGTGAGACTTCATAGGTGAGCGTTCAAATGCAGCACCAATTTGTAGATTTTCCTCCGTAGTGGAAAATTATTGATCAAATATCTAACAGTGTCTTTAACTGGAACTGTATAGCCAGGAAATTTCTGCTAAAATTGTCTACACACTTGTGCACATGATTGAGTTTTCATGTTTGTATGAATTTTGAAACCGTTTCCGTGGATTAATTATGGAATAACATTCCTAAAGAATTAATACATAAAACACATATTGTTATACTTCTACTGTCCACTTCTCATCTTATAAATATTTATTCCAACCAAGCCAAAGTTTCAAGTTACATAACATAAAGTAGTCACTTCGGGCTAAGTTTGGCCAATAAGGTGGTGGAAAGAATTCAAAGGCCAATTCATGTACTCGTATATATGAAATTCTAAACTATACAGCACATTATGTAAACTTTTATTTGATAGAGAAATAGAATATGTTTATATAACACTACAGAATTGATTTCTTTGGTCCATAAACGCAAAATATAGGTAATCCTTCAGGCTCACAGCCTGCTATAAATGTAATAGCTAATAAGACTTCCTAAAATGGAAAAAATTAAAGAAATCTAAAAGACGATTCATTAAAGTAGTAATACAAACGGTTCCATCTAATTGTGGGCTAAATGGTACTCAATGGAAAAGCAGATTTTTTTTCGCAAAGAAAGGAACCCAAATTAAACAAAAAGTATTATAAAATTTCCTCATGAACCAACAAAACGCATTATAAACATAAAAAATGGATATCAATTATATAAATAAAATATCACAAGCAAATACAAATTCAAAGCAATTACAAATTGTACAGAATCCTAATATAATTCTAAAATTAACAAGGAAATCAGCTGTTGCCAACTTTCGTCTCATAACTGGACATGACTGAATATCATCTCTATAGGACTGACGTTTCAACCTCACCAAACTGCCTACTATGCACCAAATAAGAAATTATGGAACATTGTCACCAAATACTGGGAAGCTAAAAACAGAACGACTCTATTGTTAGTTCCTAAGTATTAATCACACACATATTATGTAACTATTAGAGAATATATTGTGTACTGGCTTCTGAAGGTTTTAAAAACGTATAATGTTTTCTCGACTCTATAGTATAAGTAGGTATACAGACAGAACATATGCCGCAGATTTATCCGCAGCATGGCGAGAATATTGGTATTCTTCTTCCGCTGCAGGCAATGGACTGATTAGCCCGTCTGCCTTCAAATTGGTCTATCCATTCTTAGCAAGGACATTCATTCTTCTCTATCGTCTTGGTATATAATTGATTTTCCTTTCAGAATATCTATTGACGTACAATATACATATCTAGTTTAGCTACTTCTGTCTGCTACTTCTGGATTCTTTATATTATTCTCACTATTTTCATAGTATCTAGATTCCTTTTTTTATCCGCTCTCATTAGATATTGTAGAAGTGTTCTCAAGTTTTTGGCCTAGTATTTTATCTTTCCTTTTTTAATTTCTCTACACGTACTATGTACATAGTGTATAGAGAAATTATTGCACTCTACCCAAAAATTCGGTACCAAGAGTTAACTGGAAATATATGTTTTAGGATCCCCTTTATCCAAAAAAGGACCATGTGTCTGTGAACACGATAACGCAAAAACGAAAAGTCTGTAAAATACCAAACTTGGTATTTAAGTTAAGTATCTTTCAGGGATGCAACACGAAGCTTTTGAGAAAAATCCTCCCACCCCAAACTACCTTTACTTTGAGCTATTTTTAAAAATGTGGATTTTTTAAAAAATGACTAATGATTTTGATTAAAATATAGTACATTAAGATATTTATCTGACAAATAAAATGTATATCTTGAATTTTCTGCAAATAGCCCCTGATGACTACTTTATTCTGGATGAATAAATGAAAATACATGCGCCCACATAAACACACAAATGTAATTTTATATTTCTTTCTTTAGCACGTATGTACAATGCGCATGATGAACAGAGAAGTATTGTTTTCCAACAAAACATTTGATGCAGAGATTTCACCGTAAATGTAGGTTTTGAGGTCCCCCGAGTAAAAAAAAACTTTTTTAGAAAAATTGCTTTGTATGTGTCCGTGTGCCTTTGAACACAAAAGCTCAAAAACAAAAGGTTGGTAAAATACCAAACTTTGAATTTAAGTTTGATGTATTCCAAGGATGCAACAGGAAGATTTTCAAGAAAAATCCCCCACCCTACTCTTTGTATGGAAAAGTTTATGAACATTTTGATTTTCTTAAAAATGACTAACGATTTTGATTGAAATACCGTATATTAAAGATATTTACTACACAAATAAAATTTATATTTTAAATTTTCTGGGAATAGCCTCTGAAGACTTCTTTATTATGAATGAATTTTATAGAATTTTGCATAACAGTTAAACCGTAAGAGGGACAAACTTATGTCACAAAAAAGTATAGATCTCGTTGAATTTCTTAATTTATGTCATATACATTTTTAAGCTGAGTCTTACCGTTTCTGAGATATTCTTTGTTATTAGTTTCAAATTGTTCAGGTTTTAACTACTTAAAAGTTTTTTCAAACAGGAATCGACATTTCGTTCCATGCCTCTTGTTTACTGCAGGCCATGCAAACAAAGCAAAGTTCAATTGTTTCGCATAGGATCAGTATTTAAAACATTTGACTATCGATTTAGTCTGATGTATTCCCTTATATTCCTTTTACTTACAAAGCAGCAATTAATAAGACCTTTTCTACTAATGATTATCTTGATTATAATGTAAATAAAAATAATTTATTGTAATGAAAGTTGTCAGTATAATTTCTATAAGGAGTCATGTGAATGGAACACATCAGATTATTACGTTATGGAATGGTCAGTATCTCGCAAACTTTTCTTTTCTGAAGTAAGAAAAATAATTTTGAACATTACTGTAAAATCAAAACAGCATTTCTCTTAGTTTCGTTGTAACATTTAGACACCAAAATTTCACTGGAAATAGGTGTTATATATTACCTGAGTTCAGAAAAAAACACATTTAAAAATAGTCCTGCATTCGTATGTGTATTTCTGTGTTTCTATGCGAGCAAGATAATCAAAGAGAGAAAATGGGTTAAATACTGAAGTTGATAAGTGCTTAGGACTAGAGATGATTTTAAAGAAAACTCCTCCCATACCAAACTAACGTCAAATGGAAATACTTGCGTTTTATTTTCAAAGATTGTTCTCACGATTTTCGTGATATAACTGGAATTCCTTGCGAATATACTGTAAGGTTCTTTTCATTTTTAATGCATAGCGTAAAGTTGGAAAGATGTGAAATGTGGACAAAGTCCTCAGTACTCGGTACATAGAAGACAAAGTGTTTCATTCCAACAAAAGTGTTGAGGTTTTACTAGAATAAAGGGCTAGGGTCTCCTACATTTTAGAAAACAATGTTCAGAAAAAAAGTTCTGTGTGTTTGTGAACACGATAGTCCAAGTCGGTGAAGAAGTGTATTATATATTATATATTATATTTAATATTATTTAAATTAATAATCTTTTGTGGATGTGATATGAAGACTTACAAGAATAACCCCGTACCCCAACTACCTTTACAAGGAAAAACTTTCGAAAGCTTAGATTGTCTCAAAAATGACTCTTACAATTTTTATTAAAATATTTTATATTAATGATAGTTACATGAAAAATAAAACTTACATCTTGAGTCACTGGAATCTTCTGCATTCTGAATACATTTTGTGTAACTAGTTAGCTGTAAGAGATAGAAGTTTATAATCCAAAAAATGTAGATTTCTTTAAACCTAAGAATTTATGCGTATACGTCTTTGTAGAATTAACGATTTTTAAAATATTTCCTGTTATTTGTTTCAGTTTTAAAATCCTTATACCTTTCTCACACAGAACTTTCTCATTTATTGTATATCTCTCTTGTTTAACTCTTGACCGAGAAAGGAACCCAGTTCCAATAAGTCACATAGCAACAGCTTTTAGAATTATCTATTCTCTTATTTCCTTATAAATATATAAAATCATTTGTGTTAAGGCTTACATGAATTGTCAGGATATAGATAAAAGAAAAGTCTATAGTTAGAGTAGTATATGGTGGAATGGGTAGGGATAATCATATAATGGGTCACATAAGATTTTTATGGAGCTAACCATTTCCAAAATATCTCTTATTATTGGTTTCAATGCTAATATACTTATTACCTTCTCTATACATACTACGAACATAGTGTATAGAGAAGGAATCCGAAAAAAATCATTCTTGGAAAAAAGCTCCGTATGTATGCGTATGTTTGTGTGCGAGTTTGTCTGTCTCTTTGTGGACAGCATAGCTCAAAAACGAAAGGACCGTTAAATACCAAACTTGGTAGCTAGGTTTGGTATCTTCCAAGGATGCGACACGAAGATTTTCAAGAAAATCCCCCCAAACCCAACTAGCCTTAACATGGAACTTTTTTCGGAAATTTTAATTTTCCCAAAAATGGCTATAACGATTTTGGTTAAAGTATCATATATTAAAGATATTTATTTTTATGGCAAATAAAATATACATCTTGAATATTCTGGGAATAGCCTCTGAAGACTACTTTATTCTGGATGAATTTTACGGAATTTTTCATAACTGCTAAACCATAAGAAATGGACAAAAACTTACATACAGAAAATGTAGAGCACATTAAAGCACATAATTCATATCATACACATTTTTTCGTGGAGTTGATCGTTTTAAAGTTATTCCTTGTTTTTGGCTTCAGCTTTGAAAAATGTATACTTTTCTCAAACAGGAATTTGTCAACTCCTGTCCATACAAACAAAGGAATTTCGCTTCTGCTCTCAAGGAAGCAAGTAATAAGGCTATTTCTGGTTATTTTTTCTCAATCAGCTGGAAGTATACAGAGGAATAAGCTTAATAACAATAATTTGTTGCAGAGATGTAGAGAAAGTCATGTGAATGGAACACATCAGATTTTTTTTCTTTAAATGGGACGTCATTAATCGCTTTTCTTGCTGCTGTTCAAGCAAAAGGAACGGATTTACACAATCATATAGCGACGAGCTGTTAAAGGATTGGTCTCTCACAAAAGTCACTAACATCTGGTGTATTCAATTATTCCTTTGTACCTACTGGAAAGTATGTAACGGAAGCATTTATGCGAATGTTTATTTGACTAATGTGAAATAGAAGAATACGTTTTTAAGTAAAGCGTTTTAATACGTTTTAAAGAATAAGTAGATAAAGGAATGTGATTGTAATAATTAAGTTGTTAGTTTGTTATAGCACACTTTTGCTCGTCACATGACCAAGTTTCCGTTCTGCGCTTTGTGATGTTAGGGAATCAATAATGTTAGAATTGAACGCCTTGCTCTATAGGCAACTTCTCCGCCACATTTGTGTTGCGGTATATCCTTGCCATCAAGCTGAAGCTCGCTTTTGAAAGTTAACTCAAAGCAATGTAATGAACACATGCCACACTTCGAAATGTACACCATTAGTTGGTCCTTTATTTCTCCACAGCAGACTCTTCCAACTCTGCTCGTTCGAATGGGGGTACGTACTCATAGTGTTCACCAAACCTTTGAGCTAGGCTAGGCGGGAGCATGATAGTTAATATTTGTATTTACTTTCACTTCATACAGTCCTGATATGAGCTTTGCCTCAAAGTTGAGACATATTGTATACTACAGGCATACTCCTGTGAATGAGTCGCTGTTTTTTTGGCGTGCAGCCAACCTGGAATAAAGAAGTTGCCAATTATCCTTTGTGCCTCAGAAGTGATTCAGCACTTTAAATATGTATATCTACTTGTATAATGTTACTAAACTATGATCTACTAGCAATTATGGCCCAATAGAATGATATGTAGGAGTCTCAAACATAATTTTACTTTTTATGAACTAACAATATTTAAACAGAAACATACGACGCATTTTTGTGAGCTTACCGTGTGGTCCAGCTGCCCCGTATTTGACGTGTACAGATACCTCTTCATGCAATAAACGAGTTGCAGAACTTAACGGGGCTATTTCAAGTCAAAACCTAACAGTGGAAAACTGGCGAGAGCGGTCTTAGTTTTATCCTCGCAATAAGCGGACCCGCTTTTCGTCTCCGCTAATGTCTACATCTCTGGAGATAATACATCTGATACGATAAGCTATTGAATAAATGGGCATTTCTCGAGGGATCGTACTTACTATTGTGATCATTTTTAAAAGAGAAGCACTATATCCAATTTATAAGCTTCTATATCTAACAGTTTCATGTTGTTAGGGAAATTCTTAGTCATTGATCCAGGAGTGATATTAAGTTCAAATGCTGGAAAACTTCGCTGGATTATTGATGTGACTTCAAGTTTTATTTGAATGCCTCTACCTTATAATATGTTACAACAAGGTAAGGAAGATTATTGCCCTGACGATTATAACAATACTTATTTTTACTTTCTCTACACATACTTTGTACATAGTGTATAGAGAAGGTACCGTATTGCATCCAAGAATTCGAAACAGAAATTTCACTAGAAACACATGTTTTAAGCCTCCGTAAATCCAAAAAAATCATTTTTAAAAAAAGACCTGCATGTGTTGTGGGTAGAATAGCTCAAACATAAAAAGACCATTAAATACCAAACTTGGTGTTTAAGTTTGGTATCTTCTAAAGATGCGATACGAAGATTTTCAAGAAAATCCTCCCAACCTCAGCTATTTGTTTTCTCAAAAATTGCTCTAATGATTTTGATAAAAATACCGTAGGTTTAAGATGTTTTTACAAACGAAATGTATATCTTGCATTTTCTGGGAATAGCCTCTGAGGACATCTTAATTCTGGATGGATTTTACGGAAGTATAAACCGTAAGATGTAGACAAAAGCTTACTTAATAGAAAGCGTAGAGCTTGTTAAAACATACCATTTATGTTATATAAAATTTTTTCGTGGGGTTGGCCATTTTTGAGATATTCCTTGTTATTGGTTTCAGATTAAAAATAATTATACTATTCTCATACGGGAATTTGTCAACTCCTGACCATACAAACAATGGAACTTCAATCTCATGGCAACCTACTTTTAAAGATTTACTATTTAGCCCTCATCTACCTACAAGGTAACAAGTAATAAGAACGTTTCTGCTATTTTTTCTCAATAGTATGAAGTAAATACAAGAATAACCTTTTTTTAACAATTTTATGTAGAGATGTACAGAAATTCATGTGAATGGCGCACATGCTATATTATAGCTTAAACCTCCATAGCGTACCAAAACTCCAGAATGTATTAATAAGATCAATTTCATTTAATAAAAACAAAATAAAAACGTTTATTTCAAAATACCTTCCAAATCTTAAACAAGTATTCAGATTCTATTGCTGCATAGAATCAAGGGACACTTGCTGTGCTTCATATTAAATTCTTTCCGAGAGTATTGTACAACATATCGCTACCTCTGCTTTTTCCACATTCTTGTCGTCGTTCGTGCGTGTTTTCTGAAATATTTTCGTGTTATTATGTTCTGTGCTGCAATGCCTGACTTTCATTTTCGTTTCTTATTACGTACTTGGATAGTGGAAGACCGCGTTCTGTCGTATTTGATACCGAAGTTTCCCCGCAGCTTTCTAAGCGGAAGCAGAATTTGTGGTTATATTTGCTAGACAGATTACCATGTTATGATATGGGTGGTGGTTTTAGAACTTGGTGCTGACATTCAAGTCGTGCAATGTGAGTGATTTCGAAACTATTAATGTGGACGCGGATTTTCTAGTCCATTTTCAGCACCACAATGCATTTATAGAACTACAATAGGTAGTGGTTAGTCGGCCATGAAAACCAACTTTTATTTTCTCTACGTGTACCATGTACTTAGTTTATGCAGAAGGTATTGCATTGTACCCAAAAATTCGATACCGAGATTTCACCGGAAATATATGTTTTGAGAGTCCCTGAATCCAAAAAAGGGACTTTTAGAAAAATGTTCGTGTGTGTCTATGTGTCTATCAGTGTGTGTGTGTGTGGGGGGGCAGCATAGCTAAAAAACGAAAATACCAAACTTGGTATTTAAGTTCAGTATTAGGATGCAAAATGGAAGATTTAAAGAACGTCCATCCACCCCCAACTACCCTTTACTGGAAAAGCTTTCGAAAATTTTAATCCAAAGATTTTAATTAAAATATCGTATATTAAATATATTAACCTTACACATAAAATATATATCTTGAATTTGCTGGAAACTAGATACACAATGTATATTTCAAGGATGCACAGGAAGAGCTTCAAGAACACTCTCCTACCTCCAACTACCGTGAATATTGAAACAAATTTCGAAAATTTGGATGTTCCAAAAAATGCCCATTTTGATTAAAATATCTTATATTAAATATATTTATATGACAAATAAAATATGTATCTTCAATGTTCTGGGAATAGCCTCGGAATCCATCTTTATTCTGGATGCGTTTTTTTGGAATTTTGCATAACTGGTGAACCTTAAGAGATAGACAAAAACTTATTTCACAAAAATGTCAAAAATATAGATATTCTTAAAATATAGACTTTATGTTATATTGATTTCTTCCGTGGAGTTAACCGTTTTGAAACATTAAAATGAACTTTTCTTATACGGGACTTGTCAACAGCTGGCAGCGCAAAAAAAAAAAAAAAAAAAAAAAAAAAAAACAAAAAAAAAACGGATTTTAATCTCATAGCAGCCATATTTTAAAACATTTGACTGGCAGTGTAGCCTTGTGTCCCTTCTATGTATAAGGAACTAAGTAATAAAACCGTTTCTGCTAATGTTTATTTCGATTAGTATGAAGTAGATATAAGAATAGGCTTATTAAGGATCATTTATTACACAGATGTAGAGAAAGTCATATGCTAACCACATCACCTTGATGATCGTTCAGTTTTGCCTTACTCATCTGGGCGTTAAATCACACTGGGCTTGATTGTCTTACATGTAATGAGATTATCGCGTCACAGATTAATTCATTATTGTACTTTTTTAACTATTATAACACGTATAGGAAGTATTGTATTCTGCCCTAAACTTATTAACCTATGTACGGGAACCATTTTTTTCAACCTCCGATAAGCTATAAATAAAAGACAAGTTCATAGAAAACAATTATTTTATTATTAAAGTTGTGTACACATATGGTTGCTTTTCAACATAATCACCGACAAAATTGAGCCATTTATCGTACCTGTGCACAAGCTTTGCAATACTTTCTTCAAAAAAAACGTTACCGCTAATGATTTCAAATGAGCATTGACGTTGTTTTGAAGATCTTCATACTCTACGACGTTTGCGGAGAGCCATTCAAAACAAACGAAGAGGAATGCTGTTAATCCATGACAACGCTCGTCCACACACTGCTGGCAAAACCCATCGGCTACTTGAACAATTTCAATGGGACATTTTCGATCATCCGACGTACAGTCCTGACTTGGCACCCAGCGACTTTCACCTTTTCCCTGAACTGAAGACGTGGCTAGGAGGGCAGCACTTTCAAAACAACGAAGATCTTCAAAACAACGTCAATGCGTATTTGAAATCATTGACGGTAACATTTTTTAAAGCGGGTATTGTAAAGCTTGTGCACAGGTACGATAAATGTCTCAATCTTTTCGGTGATTATGTTGAAAAGTAACAAACAATAAGTGTATAAAACTTTAAGTAGTAAAATAATTGTTTTCTATGAACCTGTATTTTATTTATAGCGTATCGGAGGTTAAAAAAAGGTCGTCGTATCTCTAACGAAATGTTTAACGAATTATGAAGTCGTTTAAAAATAAACTTTTATCCAAATACCATGCAATGCCGATTAAAAGAAATCTGAATTGTTCCATTCACGTGAATTTCTTATTTACATTGTGCTAATTGAGATAAACATTAAATAAATTATCTTATTACCTAGTCCTTTGTAAGCTAAAGGAGGGGGGGGGTGACACTGGGCTAAAAGTATAGTCAAATATTTTAAAAGGCCGGTTGTTATGTGAAAAAAATTAAATTCGGTTTGCTTAGCGCCCAGGAGTAAAACAAAAGAAATACAATTAAAGATTACCTTCCGTTTGATAAAAGTTTAAGTAGCTTAAAATTGAAACGAATAACCTCGGATATTCGGAAAATGGTTAGTTCTAAAACAAATATAAGCGACAAATCATGTTTTGACGAGAACTACATTTTTTGTGTATCTCTTACCGGTTAGATAAAACTCATTCAGAATAAGAGGTTTCAAGAGGCTATTCCAAGAAAATACAAAATATACATTTTATTTGTAATGTAAATATATTAAACATGTAAATATATTTAATATACGGTATTTTAATAAAAAATGAAGTACCATTTTTTACTTTCTCTATACGCACTATGTACATAGTGTATAGAGAAGGTATTGCACTCCACCAAAAAATTCGATACCGAGATTTCACCGCAAATATATGTTTTAGGGCCCCCTGTATCCAAAAAAAGTATTTTGAGAAAAAGGTCCGTGTGTGTGTTCGTGTGTCTGTGAACACGATAACTCAAAAACGAAAAGTCGGTAAAATATCAAATTTGGTATTGAAGTTTAGTATCTTTCATGGATGCGACACGAACATTTTGAGAAAAATCCCCCCACCCCCAACTACCCTTTACATGGAAATTTTTTCGAAAATTTAGATTTTCTCAAAAATGGCTCTAACGATTTTGATTAAAATTTCATATATTAAAGATATTTACCTGACAAATAAAATGTATATTTTGAATTCTCTGGGTATAGCTTCTGAATATTCTGGGTCAATTTTACGGAATTTTGAATAACTGCTAAACCGTAAGAGACGGACAAAAACTTACCACACAACAAATGCAGAGCACTTTAAAACACACACTTTATGTTATACTCATTTTTTTCGTGGAGTTAATTGTTTTTGAGATATACCTTGTTTTTGGTTTCAGCTTTCAAAAACATACTTTTCACACACAGGAATTTACCAATCCCTGTCCATACAAACAAATGAACTCCAGCCTCATAGCAACCAGATTTTGACTGTCTCTTTAACCTATGGTACTCCCTTATTTCGCTTCTACTTACAAGGAAGCAAGTAATAAGACTATTTCTACTAATTGTTTCTCGATTAGCATGAAGTAAGTAGAAGCCTAGGCTTTTTAACAATACTTTGTTGCAGAGATATACAGAGAGTCATGTGAATGGAGCACTTCAGTTTTTTTTTTTTAAAAAAATGTTTCAAAAGAACAATTCCATGTAAAATATAGTTTGAGGTGCGGGGCTTTTCTCAAATATCTTCGTGTGGTATACTTAATTAAAATACCAAATCTGGTATTTAGTACTCTTCCCGAAATTGAGCTATGCTGTCAAAACACCGACACACACCCACGCATACACACATGAAACTTCTTCTAAGAATGCTTTGTTTTATTCAGGAGACCTCAGAAATGTATTTCATTGTGAAATCGAAAATTTTGGCGTAATGCAATACTTTCTCTTCATACATACTATATGCATACTAGTGTAAAGAACGTACTAAATAACAGTAGATACAGAAAGTCGCTCGAATGTAGTGTCTCATTCTGTTTTACTATTATTTGGGTTCGTAAACCAGTTATTATAAGAAACATGAGTAGTTACTGTAAAATTGCGAACATAAATGTTAAAGCTCGCATACTATTAAAATTTTAATTGCGCTTAATAAAAAGTTCGAAAAATTACAAGAATTTTCAGAAAAGTTCACGGTAGGTAGGTTAACTCTCACAGAAATGAGGTCAAAGCAGGCATTAAAAATACTCCTGGTGCTGGGATTTTGTTGAAATTGTGAACGCTTAACAGGGACCCTGGTCGTAAGGAGATCTTCATTGCCATTCTGGCACAACATACCAAGAGAGTAAGGAAACGTAAAACCGATTGGGCAATCCTCCCCTTCATTCTTCAACCCCGCTTGACGCTCCCTCAATATATGCTGACTTTAAAGTAGTCTATTCATTTTGTTCACCACGTGCGTGAATTACCTTGGCATTTTTTATAAATAAAAAATACAGTTCCGAAGTCTTGTTTGGAGTATGTTTTTTCCTTTTCCCCCTACATTCCCTTTGTTGTCCTATTTGTTTTCCCGTTTAATATAACTGAAAAATACATATAACAGATTTACAAACACACAAAAACCCATTCCAAAAATGGGACTCGAACCTACGGTACTTAACGCCACGAAGCACCAACGCCACTTCAGCGAGCGCGGTTATGTGGACCAACTATGGCATTAGAACTTCAGTATTTAGCACAGAGAAAATGTTAACCTAATTTTGCATCACCCGGTGGGACGGTTGCTTATTGTCCAACCAGAGAGCAGTGATCCCCAGTTCGAACCTCAGAATTTGATTTATCGCAAGTAACGTTTCATTTGCACACGTTTTCCCCCTTTGTTAATGTAGTTTACACAATACGATTTAAGAGCATAGCTAACTGAATGAGAGGTCTCTCTTGAATCAGAAGGTGGCACAATTGAAAATCAGCGCCCAAACAGGAGAAAACATAGACGGAAATGGTGAGGAAAAAAAACCGTCAAACGATAAGTATTTTCAGAGGTATTTGTAATGTCTGTGAGTGTACAACGAAAAGCGGTTTTTGGAGCGACTCAGTATAATTTTTGGCCCTGTGAATGACACCTTTGACGGAAGTGACTCCGGATCGTCTTGTGGAGGCTAGCGGCTTATTGCTATGCTCGGTGGCAGTGGTAAAGCGCCAACTCCCAGCCGGCTTTGCGGTTGCCATGGTAACTATCTTGCCTGTCTCACTCGCCCGGCAGACCACAGAGCTTCCCAGGACCTTTATTTTCAGCTCTCAGATGTCTTTTGTGATTTTCTCTGAAAGGTTCTTAAATTAACTCGCTTTCAGTTTCAAAATCCACTTATGGTTCTGTACTCTATATTATTTTGCCGTATTACGCTTTCTTTAGACTCTTATGATGAAAGCTGCAGCTTCATTCAGTATTACCCAGGCAGAGGGCGGTAAAGCTTGAGTTAGAAAGCAAAAAATCTGATGTGTTCCATTCACATGACCTTCTCTACATCTCTGCAACAAGTTTTTCTTCTATTTACTTCATGCTAATCACAAAACATTAGCAGAAATAGTATTTTACTTGCTTTCTAGTAAGTAGAAGCGAAATAAAGGAGTATAACACGTTAAAGTGATATTAAAAAGCTGGTTACAATGTGACTGAAGTTTCCTTGTATGTATGGACAGCATTTGACAAATGCCTTTATGAGAAAAATATAAGTTTTTCAAAGCAGAAACCAAACACAAGGAATATTTCTAAAACGATTAAGCCCACGAAACAAATGTATATAACATATATTGTGTGTTTAAACGTGCTCTACATTCTTCGCGTAGTAAGTTTTTGTCCATCTCTTACGGTTTAGCAGTTATTCAAAATTCCGTAAAATTCATCCAGAATAAAGTAGTCTTCAGAGGCTATTCCCAGAAAATTCAAGATATACATTTTATTGTCAGGTAAATATCTTTAATATATGATATTTTAATCATAATCGTTAGCAATTTTTAAAAAAATCATAATTTTCGAAAAAAGATCCATGTAAATGGTAGTTTGGCGTGTGGGGATTATTCTAAATCTTCGTGTCGCATCCCTGGAAGATATTAAACTTAAACACCAAGTTTGGTATTTTACCAACTTTTCGTTTTTGAGTTACCGTGTTCTCAGGCGCGCGCACGCACACACATACTCACACGGACCTTTTTCTGAAAATACAGGGGTCCCTAAAACATATATTTCCAGTGAAATCTAGGTATCGAATTTTAGGATGGAGTGCAATACCTTATCTATGCACCATGTACATAGTACATATAGAGAAAGTAAAAAATCTGGTGAGTTCCGTTTACATCAGTTTGTCTACTCGCTGTAACAAATTATTGTTAAAAAGCATATACTACTATCTACTTTATGATAATCGAGATAAACATTAGCAGAAATTGTCTTAATTACATGCTTTCTTGTAAGTAGAAGGAAAATAAGGGAATAACCTAGGCTAAAATAATAGTCAAATATTTTAAAACCCAGTGGCCATGTGGTTGAAATCCGTTTCTGTGCATGGTCAGAACTTTTTCCGTGTGAAAAAAGTATAAGTACAGGGTGTATATAAATGAATATCGGGGTTTTAACTCTTTATAATATTTATTGCATTTAATTACAGTTATAAATGACATGTCAAATAAAAAAGCAACTCAGTTTTGTTTGTTGGCACAAGTGCGCATGTGCGTGCAATGTTTCTGCCGAAATCCGCTAGACAGCGGTAGTAGCAGAGATGGCGACTAGTAAACAGAAAGCGTTTTGTGTTTTGCTGTTTGCAAAGACCGAATCTGTAGTTATTGTGCAACGTGCGTTCCGTAATAAGTTCGGTTGTGATCCTCCTATTGATAAAAACATTCGTAGATGGTACAATCAGTTTGAAGATACCGGCTGCCTTTGTAAAGGGAAGAGCACGGGACGACCAGGAGTAAGTGAAGAGACTGTTGAGCGAGTGAGAGAGTCGTTCACTCGTAGCCCAAAGAAATCAGTCCGGAAGGCTAGTGGTGAATTACAAGTTCCTGTGTCGACTGTTTGGAAAGTTGTAAGAAATCGCTTACAGCTACGTCCTTACCGTTTACAGTTATTCCAGGCTCTAAAGCCGACAGACCACGGATTACCTGCCAAATTTGCAAACGACATGTTGTTTCACGACGATTTTGTGGATCGTGTTGTCTTCAGTGATGAATCGACCTTTCACCTTAGTGGACATGTTAACACTCATAATGTGCGCATCTGGGGCTCAGAAAATCCTCACGAGATGGTACAAATGCACCGAGATTCCCCTAAAGTGAATGTTTTTTGTGCCGTATTCCGGCGAAAAGTTTATGGGCCTTTCGTGTTTGGTGAACCTACTGTAACTGGCACTTCTTACATTGATACACTAGAGCAATGGCTCTTCCCTCAGTTGAAAGAAAATGAGCCAGAGAACTTCATTTTCCAGCAGGATGGTGGGCCACCTCACTGGCATAACGAAGTACGCGATTGGTTGAACGTCACTGTACCCGAGCGCTGGATAGGCCGCAAGGGCCCCAATGACAGGGCTTGCTATGCATGGCCTCCACGTTCTCCTGACCTAACACTATGCGATTTTTACCTTTGAGGCTTCATCAAGGATCGTGTATACGTGCCTCCGCTACCAGCTGACATCCCTGAATAAAGACAAATTAAATAAAAATTAAAAATTAAAATAAAACAAGAATTAAATTTTAACATCCAACTCTTGCTACAATTACTAAATACACACTTATCAACGTTTAGGAAGAACTCGGCTATAGACTTGATGTGTGCCGTGTGACAAAGGGTAGTCACTTGAACATTTATAAGCTTCCGTGTATAACTGTTTGAGTTGCTTTTTCATTTGGCATATCATTCATAACTGTAAGTTGAATGTAATAAATATTATAAAGAGTTAAAACCCCGATATTCATTTATATACACCCTGTATTTTAAGTTTAAAATAAAAACAAGGGATATGTCTGAAATGGCCAATTCAACGGAAAAAAAGGTACATGACATAAATTGAGTGTTATAGCGTGATCTACATCTTTTGAGTAAGTTTCTGTCTATCTGTTATGGTTTACCAGTTTCGAAATATTCAGGCAAATTCATTCAGAATAAAGAGATCTTTAGAGGCTATTCCCAGAAAATTCAAGATATACATTTTATTTGCCAAATAAGTATCTTTTATATACGGTGTTTCAATCAAAATCGTTAGAAACATTTTTGAGAAAATCAAAATTTTCGAATTTTTTTCCATGTACAGGGTAGTTTGGGGTATGGGGATTTTTCTCAAAATCTTGGTGTCGCATCCCTGGAAGATATTAAACTTAAATACCAAGTTTGGTATTTTACCGACTTTTCGTTTTTGAGTTATAATGTTCACGTACACACACAAAGGGACCTTTTTCTGAAAATACTTTTTTTGAATACAAGGAACTCTAAAACGTCTATTTCCGGTGAAATCTCATTATCGAACTTATGGGTGTAATACCTTCAGTATACTCAATGTATATAGTACGTGTAGAGAAAGTAAACATCTGATGTGTTCCATTCACATTACTTTCTGTAGCTGTTGCGCAAAAAGCTTTTCTTACAAAAGATTATTCTTTTATGTACGTCATTGCTATCGAGATACGATTATACTTATCGTAAACTTTGGAAGAATTCGTATTATTACTTGATTCTTATTAAGCAGAAGGGAAGTAGGGGAACACGCTAAACCGATAGCCAATTCTCTTAAAAGCCGGCCGCTATGTGATGTAGTTGAAATTCTACTCTTTTTGCTGCCAGGAACTAAAGCTGACCTACCTTTTGAAAGCAAAAACATGAAATATCTCGGAAATTGTCAACTCTACAACAAAATATATATATGACATAAACGGTATGTTTAAAATTTTTATCTATTTCTTACGATTTACCAGTTATGCAAAATTCTGAAGATGTCGTCCAGAATAAAAGAGTCTTATTTCCATAAAATTCAAGATATCTATTTTATTTGTAATGTAAATAGCTTTAATATACGGAATTTTATTCAAAATCGCTAGAGGCATTTTTGAGAAATCAGAATTTTAACATATTTTTCCATGTAAAGTGTAGTTTAGGGTGGGCGATTTTCTTGAAAATCTTCGAGTCGCATCCTTGTAAAACACTAAACTTAAGTACCAAATTTGGTATTTTTCAGCCTTTTAGTTTTTAGCTATGCTGTCCACACATTCACACAGACACGGATTGTTTTTATACTTTTTTCGGACTGGGGACCTCAAAACGTATATTTTCAGTGAAATTTCAACATCAAATTTATGGGTGGAACAGAATATCTTCTCTAGCCACTAAATACATTTTATGTACGAACATGCTTGAGAAAGTAAAAAGGGGAAGCATTGTTTTTCTTGCAATTTATATGGTGACTGGGCTACCCTTAAAATGTTCATCTCCCTGGTATTGGGGTAGCGAGTATTGATGACGATTGGTGTTTAACGGCACTTAATTGCTAGTCATAAATGCCGTTATAAAAGAAATCCAGGCAAAAGTGAGCAATAAAAAGTAATATTAAAATCTTACATGCTTTATCCACATGACCTTCTGTACCTACTCTACAAACAAACTTCTTAAAACGATTTTTCTTGTTTCTACTCAATACTAGGTTAAAAATTAGCAGAATGGTCTTAAGTAGAAGAGAACTAAGGGAATACGCTATGCAAAAGTAATAGTCAAATGTTTTAAAAACTTTCGCTATGCGATTCCCATTGAAAATCTTTGCATGGCCCAGAGTAACACAAAATAAACATAGATGGCTCCCTGTTTGAGATAATATAAGAATTTTAAACTCGAAACGGTTAACTCTAAACTAAAATGTAAAGGTCATAAGCTATGTATATGTTTTGATGATATCTACAGTTTCTGCGTAGTACATTTTTGTTTGTCTCTTGCGGTTTACCAGTTTGGCAAAAGTGATTCAGAATGAAGGGGAGTTCAGTGGCTATTCCTAGGAAAATCAAGATATACATTTTTAAGGTAAATATCTTTTGTGTACGGTGTTTTAATAAAAATCGCTTCAGCCATTTTTGATAAAATGAACATTTTCATAAAATTTTCCATATAAAGGGTAGTTTGGGTGTGGGAGATTTTCTTGAAAATATTCGTGTCGCATCCTTGGAAGATATTAAACTTAAATACTAAGTTTGGTATTTAATGGAATTTGGTTTTGATTGTGTTCATCACACACACACACACACGGATTTTTTCTAAAAAGTTTTTTGCAATCAAAACATGTTTTCCGATGAAATCTCGGTATCGAAATTTTGTGTGATATATCGCAAAATACCTTCTCTATTTACTATGTACAGACATAATAATAATAATAATAATAATAATAATAATAATAATAATAATAATAATAATAATAATAATAATAATAATAATAATAACAACTTCATAACACGAAAGCTCACAAGGAATCTTGACCTACCGCCCAATCACTGTGTCCCCCATCTCGGTACATGACAGATGTCATGGATGGGGTGCAGTATTGGAGGGTGAAATATTGTCAGCACCTCGAACCCGCCCGGCCGGTTAACGCGGTCCTCTACTTCATTGCGTATGAACGTTTCTCGTCTGCAGCTCATTTTAGTGTAACTTTCATAGAGATACGCTAATTCCAAATAATTTAAAAATATTTTTCAATCTAATCCTGCGTAGTAGTTTTTTAGAACATTTTAGTACGCTCACTTAGTAAAACATCAATAGCTTTGTAAATGTTGGTGCTAGAGCAGAGATGTTTCTTTATTTTGATTGGTAAGTTTTACTTTAGCTATTGGCAGCATTAGAGTTCCGCTCATATGGTTTTCATCCGAGAATTTTGAAGTACTGGAAAGTTAGGCTACATTGTTTAATTTTTTGTTTAAAAGCAATTTCTGAAGAAGTAATCTCAGAAAATAATTGATACAAAGGGTTGAAAGTTTTTCCGCACTTTGGCATATAAATAAGCTTTATTTTAACGCAAAGGTTTGTGCACATGGAATAGTTTTTTTAACTTTAAAAATATTAATTTTCAATAACAGTTTTAGAGGTTTATTACAAACATTATACCTTTTCTTCTAATGAACAGAAGTATTCTACTTTTAACCAATCAACGGTAAATGTATTGCTGAATATACCTTGAAAAAATTAGCCCATTATCGTAAATAGTTGCTGAGATAATGGGTCCAACTTTAACATTGGGAAGATAGGGCATTCATTACCTGTACACAAGCTTTGCTCTCCAAATTACTAGTATTTCGCTGATGTAGAAAATATTACCGGCAACTGTAGCGCAGTGTCATTCAAGGTCTTTTTTTGAAACGTAGCTAAAGACTTAGGCCTGTGGACTTTAGAAACGATCTGATCAAACAGTGAACGAGGTAATGTGAAGTTATTGAGATAATTATTATCTTTGAATATATTTGTACAATATAGAATAATTTATATTGATATAATAAATTCTTATAAGGGTAATGTGGAAAGAAACTATAGTTAATACTATTTTATTGGAATAAAAAATATTTCATTTGAGGAATAATCCTTTTTACTGTCTCAGAAGTATTTTTCTTTGTTTAATTTTTTTGAACATTAAAAAAATTAATGCAAAACCACCTCTTCATATTCAACATTATATCCTGGTATTAATTCAGATTCCCCTTCAGCAAAATCAAAAGGTCTACGATTTGTCTCAGCAAGACAAGAAACAAACCACACATTACATAAAGGTAAATATAAAAAGAAAAACCAAATACCCATTTGATAATAAAAAAATCCAATAAAGAATATCTTCTAAGGGAAGCTATTTTACAAAGGCCACCAGCAAAACAGGTCATATGTCTTAGATAGGTTCCGCCAAGGAATGAAATTGCAATGGAATATGTATGGCATCTTAATTGTATGCAGATGGCCACATACTTTTTGAGTGTAAAGCATCGTTTTACTTGACGGGCACACTGAGCCTTCAATATCAGCATCAATTTCCATGCAAATGCTGAGCTATGAAGCGTCTATGATTCACCAACACTGTGTGCATGCTATTTAACCTGAAACTGCTTGCCCAATGAGGTCACAAATTTAGCACTAATGGATCCTGTTGGAGATTTCTTCTTCTTCTTCCTCCTCCTCAGTTTGCTATCCTCGGATGTAGGATTTATAAGAACACCGAAGTAATAGAAGTCATTTCTTAAAGTATTAAAGCCAGAGCTTTGATAGTTTGCACAGGAAGTACTATCAAAAAATCTGATGTGTACCATTCACATGACTTTCTCTATTTCCCTGCAACAAATTATTCTTAAAACGCTTATACCTCTATTTACTTTATGATAATCAGAAAAAATGAGCAGAAATAGTCTTATTACTTGCTTCCTTGTAAGTAAAAGCGAAATAAGGGAATACCATAGGTTAAAATGATAGTCGAAAGCTGGTTGCTATGTCAATGAAATTCCTTTGTTTATTCCTTTGTTGACAAGTTCCTGTATGAGAAAAGTATAAGTTTTTCATAACAGAAACCAAAAATAAGGAATGTCTCAAAAACGACAAACTCACGAAAAAAATGTATATAACATAAACTGTGTATTTTAACGTGCTCTATTTTTGTGTAGTAAGCTTTTGTCCATCTCTTACGGTTTAGCAGTTATTCAAAATTCAGTAAAATTCATCCAGAATAAACTACTCTTCGGATGCTATTCCCAGAAAATTCAAGATATACATTTTATTTGTCAGGTAAATATCTTTAATATACGAAATTTTAATCAAAATCGTTAGCCATTTTTGAGAAAATCAAAATTTTCGAAAAAAGTTCCATGTAAAGGGTAGGGGGATCTTTCTCAAAATCTTCGCGTCGCATCCCTGGAAGATACTAAACTTAAATACGAAGTTTGGTAGTTTACCTACTTTTCGTTTTTGAGTTTTGGTGTTCACAGACACACGGACACACACACACACACACACACGGACCTTTTTGTGAAAATGCTTTTTATGGATATTGGGGACCTTAAAACATATATTTCCGGTGAAATCTCGGTATCGAATTTTTGGGTGGAGTGCAATACCTTCTCTATACACTATGTACATAGTGCGTATACAGAAAGTAAAAAAGAAGTATGCATACCAAGTTTCAGTGCATTGTGTAACGTCATTTGGATCTAAAAATTTATTTCAATTTTACTACCAAAATTCAAAATGTATCTTCTCCGACAGATACCGTACCCCCATAATTTCATTCTTTAAAACACATTCTTTCGTACTTTGTAACGAAGCATTTAATTTCAATTTTTACTTTCTCTACACATACTATGTACATAGTGAATAGAGAACGTATTGCATTACACCCAAAAATTCGATACAGAGATTTCACCGGAAATATATGTTTTAGGCTTCCTTGTAAAAAAAAATATTTTCAGAAAAAGGTTTGTGTGTGTGTGCGTCTGTGTGTGAACACGATAACTCAAAAACGAAAAGTTGGTAAAATACCAAACTTGGTATTTAAGTACAGTATCTTCCAGGGATGCGACACGAAGATTTTGAGAAAAATCCCCCCACCCCAAACTACCCTTTACATGAACATTTTTTAAAATATTTTGATTTTCTTCAAAATGGCTAACGATTTTGATTAAAATCATGTATGTTTAAAATATTTACTCGACAAATAAGATGCATTCTGGGTTAATTTTTCTGAATGTTGCGTAGCTGATGAACCGTAAAATATAGACAAAAACTTACTACACAAAAATATAGATCACCTTAAAACAAACAAATTATGTCGTGGAATTAACAGTTTTTTAGATATTCCATATCATTGGTTTCAGTTTGAAAACACTTAAAACTTTTCTCATACGGGAACCTGTCAATTCCTGTGGTCTCTCAAAGAAACGGATTGCAAACCTTTAGCAACCACATTTGACTGTAGGTTTAGTGTTGTGTATTCCCTTATTTGCCTTCTACTTATAAGGAACTAAGTAATACGACCGTTTCTGCTAGTGTTTGTCTCTCGATTAGCATGAAGTAGATAGAAGAATAAGCTTACTAACAATAATTTGTTACAAAGATGTAGAGAAAGTCATGTGACTGGAGCACATCAGATTTTTCCGTATGTGATTGGTATTAAAATAAATACTATACTATAATAAATAGAAAACCAAGAAAAACTATAGTATGATTAAGTGAATGATTTTTACTTTCTCTACCATAGTACATCCGTAGATGAGGTATTGTACTCTACAATTCTATACCGAGACTTCAAAGGAAATACATGTAAAATAGGGTTCCTTATTTAAAAGAATCATTTTCAGAAAAATGTCCCCGTGTGTGTCTGTGAACACGATAACCCCAAAATGATAACCCCGCGTCATTTCTTACACTGCTCTCTGTAGAAGTTTCGATGCAACCTACTTTGGGCTTTTTCTTCTGGCCACTGTTAGGAATGCCCTGAAAGTTATCAATTATTAACCTAAGGTATGATTTTACTATGGTTTCTGAATTAGAAGTAGTTTTTTTATGATGGTAAAATTTGCATTATTATAGCTTTTATAATTTTCAAGAGACCTTAATATACATTTCATTGAAATGTAGCATTGAAATAGATCTCTATCAAAAGGTGAGAGTAAACCACTCGCCTCTCACCTAAGCAGACCGTGTGAGCCCAAGTGACCTCATATGGGATTTATGGTGGACAAAGCGGCGCAGTAGCGGGTTTTCTGTAGGTTCTCCGGTTTCTCCCTTCATCTTATTCCACCGGTGCTCCATCTTTATTCCATGTATCAACAATATCATCGCCTGCGTTGGCCTATATAGTAAAAGCGGGCGGTTAACACTAAAAAAAAAAAAAAAAAAAAAAAAAAAAATTAATGTGCTCCATTCAAAAGACCTTCTCTTCATCTCTGTAACAAATGATTGTTAATAAATTATTGTTAACAAATTTATTCTTCTGTTTAATGCTAAGACATTATCAGAAACGGTCTTATTACTTAGTTCCTTTATAAGTAGAAGGGAAATAAGGGAATACACTAGGCTAAACTGACATTCAAATGTTTTAAAATGTGGTTGCTATGGGATTGAAATCCATTTCTGTCCATGGCCATGCGTTGATAATTCACGAATGAGAAAATTTAAAGCATTTTAAAACTGAAATCAATAAAAGGAATATCTCGAAAACGGCAAACTCCACAAAAAAAAAAAATGTATATGACATAATTGTGTTTAATGTTTTGTCTATATCTTATGATCTACCAGTTATGCAAAATTCAATAAAACCATTCAGAATAAAGAGGTATTTAAGATATACATTTTATTTGGCATGTAAATATCTTAATTATAAGAGATTATAATCAAAATCTTCGAAATGTTTTCTATGTAAAGGTTAGTTTTGAGTGGGGCCCTTGTCTTGAAAATCTTCGTTTCGTGTCCTTGGAAGACACTTAAATACAAAGTTTAGTATTTAATGGTATTTTCGTTTTTGAGCTATGCTGTCCAAAGACACCCACACGCACTCACGGACCTTTTTCTAAAAATCCTTTTTTTTATTCAGGGGGACCGAAAACATGTATTTCCGGGGAATTCTCGGTAACGAATTTTTGGATACAATAAAATACCTTCTCTATACACTATGTAGAGAAGGCGACGCCGTGGTTGAGAGGTAAGACCATTCGCCTTCCACCTAGGCGGCCCGAGTTCAATCCCAAGCGCCCGCATATGGGATTTGTAGTGGACGAAGTGGCGTCTGGAGAGTTTTCTTCAGTTCCCCTGGTTTCCCCCGCCACTCATTTCACCAATTGCTCCATCACCACCTTTCCAGCTTATATTTCACAGTATCCAGTTCATGTTCATGCCTAACTACGGGCCGACCCCTCTTAACAGGCTCTTCATTCTGTGGCTTCGTGCCGTTGGCTCCCCGACAGGCTTCTGACCCCCTAGGCATTGACTTGTAAGTCCTAGTGGGTGTCAGTCATACAGATATGGAGAGGGTAGGCCGATTACGAAACGAAACGTAAATCTCTACTCGTGTTCTACTTGTATATTCAGCGAAATGTATAATAAAATCACTTCTGAAAATCTTTATCTCAAATATAAGAAATAGCTGTAATTTACACAACTCATATGTTACATTCATATTACTTTCTCGACCAATTCAGAAACAAACTATTCTTTTATGTATTTTATGCTAAGTGAGGTAAACATTATGAGAATAAGGGAAATGTTTACATAAATATTTATTAAACAGCAATACCTTTCTATGAAAGTTAAGGATAAGTTCTGTTTTCTTTCTCGTTCCTGCTAACAAGGCCCTGTGGAACGACTGTATTTCACACGGCTGATCTAATTTTAACTTATATTAGCAGCCACGCTGGTGTTTCAGTATTTATCGCTGGCAGCGCAGTTGGTCCGGTTTATGTACTAGCTATCGCTGGACGCAATATCCTCCACGAGCGCCGCTGACGCGACTCTAAATCGCCTAATTTATGACAAAACGGGGCTTCGACCAACACATTCACAATGAATTACGTCCAGTTCACCTACACAATTTTCCCCAAGTCTTGCTCCTCGTGTTGGTTCACATAAAATACTGTTTACAATCCAACATTGGTGTGGGAGAAAATAAACTGGCAATGAATCCCATCATTTGCTAGAGTTATTTAGTTTGCTTAACCAGAGATAGTGGGAATTCTGATTCTCACTGATTCCGAGAAGAAACTGGCATTCAGATTTAGGACAGCTCGATGGGTTCCAACTCTTCTTCTAAGCGCAAGTAGGTCGTTATACGATGAGTCTGTTTTTATAGGTTTTGTTATTTGTTTTTATTTTTTATTTTTTTTTTAGCTTAACATCATTTAACCTGGTGGTCATATCCGAAGATGAATGAAATTGGTGAAATGATGCTCAAGTGATCTCAGGGACCATAGAGCTTAAAGATACTCGGCATACGTCTACTCAGGATAAGGGAAAACCCCGAAAAAACCCTCATCCTAACCGAGATTCGAACTGGCGACTTGTCGAGTGTGAGGCTGACACCCAGGTGGGCAGTTTGTTATTCTACGCTGCTAGAATTTGGGACGGTTCAAGAGAGTTGCAATTCTCCTCCTCTTATGCGCACATGGGTCCTTACACGATGATTCGGTTTTTGTAAGTTTCGGCTAGATCATTTTGTTATCTATTGCTATTTTTTGTAGTTAAACGTCCTTTAACCTGGTTGGTCATATCGGACGATGAATGAAATTGGTGAAATGATGCTCAAATGATCTCGGGGTCCAAGGAGCTTAAAGTTACTCGACATTCGTCTACTCAGGATAAGGGAAAACCACGAAAAAAACCTTATCTAGGTAACTAGCCCTAAGCGTGATTCGAACTCACGACCTGTTGAATGAGAGAAAGATATGCTAACACCACACCACCCAGGCGGCCAGTTTGTTATTCTATGCTGTAGAACGTTATTTTATAGATAGAGTCAGACTGAATAATTCAATACCAGTGCCGGGATGTGAATCACGAATCTCCTGATCTCTAGCCGGTTGTTCTGCCCATTTTTGAGAAAATCAAAATTTTCGAAAAAAATTCCATGTAAAGGGTAGTTTGGGGTGGGGGGATTTTGCTTAAATTATTGGTGTTTTACCGACTTTTCGTTTTTGAGTTATCGTGTTCAAAGACACACGGAAATTTTTCTGAAAATATTTTTCGATACAGTGGACCCTAAAGCGTGTATTTCCAGTGAAATCTCGGTATCGATTTTTTGGGTGAAGCGCAATACCTTCTCTACATATTATATACATAGTACGTGTAGAGAAAGTAATATCAGAAGATATAAATTTACGTCTATTTGAATAAGCAGAATCGGACTGAAAAATTAAATGCTATAGCCGGGGTTTGAGCCACGGGTATCCCAGTCTTTAGCCAGTTACTCTACCTCTGAACTACCACTGCTAAACTGTAAGAGATGAACTAAAACTTACCACACAAAAATGTAGAGCACATTAAAACAGACAATTTATGTTATATACTTTTTTTTCCTGGAGTTGATCGTTTTTGGAGATATTCCTTGTTATTAGTTTCAGCTTTAAAATGTTTGTACTTTTCTCATTCAGGAATTTGAAAGCTCCTGTCCATACAAACAAAGGAACTTCAGTCACATAGCAACCAGCTTTTGACTATCACTTTAACCTATGGTACTCCCTTATTTCGCTTCTACTTACAGGGAAGCAAGTTGACGCAGGATTTACTACTCAGTAAATCAAGTCGACAGAAAATGGAAAAATACTGCCAGAAAATAATAATGGTATAAAATAATAAAACATTTTGTTTCGCAATGTAAGCCAAAAGTGTTATGTATAAAAATGGCAGCGCGACATCATCGCCTCACGATACGCACGAACATAGCCTTAAATGACGTTATTTTACAAAAATAACATAGCCAAATCTATGTAACGAATACAACACATTATATTGTATAGATAAAAATTGTATTTAGAAAATTATATTTATTATAAAACATTGTTAAAAACAGTAATATGAGAGAAGAAGAAGCATAATAGAAGTGAACGAAATACCGGATGCTATAAGTTGTTTATACTGGTAACAAGGCATTAAAACAGAGTTAAATAAATACTTGTTTAAGGAATCTTATCTATTTATAAGAATATTTCCATGTAAATTATGCATATGCATTGATTTTAATTATTATGTATAAACATGTATTATAAATTTGTATTTCACGAATTGTGGAATAGGAAATTTGCCGTTCTGATGGAGACGGTCAGATTACAATGGTATAAAACATTGATCTTCAACTATTGTATATATGCGAACATTTTAACAAGTTTCCAGGACGCAGTCAATAAGAGAGATGCCAGGTATACAGACGCCAAGAGATAATCTCGCAAATCGAGACCTCTTTTATAACTATTCAGTGAGAAATACAGCATTGTACTAATAATCACCAAGAAATATATTGAAAGTACACATTAGAATGTATATATTTGGCACAGGTTTATAGAAAAGGGATTCTGTTCAAATAGCGTGCCATAATTCATCACATTGTTTCGACAAGTTAAGAAATAAAAGTTCAAATATATCAAGAAATCGTTTAAATTACATTTATTTATTATTACATCCTACCATCCAAGCAGACTGAAGCTAGCAGAATTAATAGAAAACGTGGCTAAGCTGTGCACAATAAGTAATTCGCTGCCGATAATAACCTTGTACCTGCTCCAACAATTAAGTCTGGCGCAACCAGTTAATTACAGTTTCGCCAACAGCGAGGGTTATCAACCTCTTATACAGCGACAAATTCCAACCCGTAAAAAGGTTTAAAATACTACAGCACAGCAACCAGGAGCCCTGAGACCACTACACCACCACTACATAGACCTCTTCATTCCGCTCCAAAGTAATAAGACCTTTTCTGCTAATTCTTTCTCGATTAGAATGAAGTAAATGGAAGTATAAGCTTTTTAACAATAATTTGTCGCTGCGATGTAGAGAAAGTAAAGTCACTTTTGTGTTGTACGTGGCTTATAGCTCACTTCTTTGTTCTGCAGCTGAGAGCTAACCTAGAACATAAATTGCATACAGCACACGTGCTCTTGTTGCATACAAGCTCATTGCTGTTACAAAGTGTGCGTGTAAATGACCTCGTAACTGTTCTTTTCAAACATTGGATGTTTTATGTTGCGCACTGCGGCTAACGACATAATGTTCCGAGGTTAATTCCGCGCGTGTAAACAGGTACCAATATTGTGTTACGCCATCATCGTTCATCGTTCTGTTCTAACAGCAAAACAATTTATTGGAACCGTCTCCAACAGTGTAATGTCCAGCAATAATCTCTAACCACCTGCAATAGGGTAACACAAATAATTATGAACAAAGTTATGTATTTATGCACAAACTATCATGCTATGTATTCAGAGAAAAACCTTCTAGGACATACATAAATGTAAATGCTGTTATTTTAAACATAGGTTTACTCTCTCTCGTGTGTGAAAAGTTTGTGTTTTAAAACTGAAATCAATAACAAAGTATATGTCAAAAACTGCCAAATCCACGAAAATTATGTATATATCATAAATTGTGTGTTTTAACCCATGTAAGCGGTCTTAAGAAGCTATTTCTATTAAATTCAGATGTACATTTTATTTGTTATCTAAATGTATATAATGTACAAAATTTTAAACAAATTCGTTAGAGCTATTTTTAAGAAAATCAACGATTTTCAAACCTTTTGTTTGTAAATTGGGGGTTGGGAGATTTTTCTAGAAATCTTCGTCTCGCATTCCTGGAATATACTAAACTTAAATACAAAATTTGGTATTTTACCGACCTTTTGTTTTTGAGTTATCGGTTCACGGACACTCAATTACACATGGACCTTTTTATAAAAATTCTCTACACGTACTATGTACATAATGCATTAAGAAGGTATTGCATACCACCCAAAAATTCGATACCGAGATATCACAGGAAATACATCTTTTGGGTTTTCCTGAATTAAAAAAAAAAGCATTTTCAGAAAAAGGTCCGTGTATGCATGTGTGTGTTCTGTGTGTCCCTGTGTCTGTGGAGAGCATAGCCCAAAAACGAAAACACCGTTAAATACCAAGCTTCGTATTTAAATTCAATATCTTCCAAGGATGCAAAATCCCCCCACTTCCAACTACATCCTACATGGAACTTTTTTCGAAAGTGTTGGTTTGCTTAAAAATGGCACTAACGATTTTGATTAAAATGTCGTATATAAAGATCATTTACCTGACAAATAAAATGTATATCTTGAATTTTCTGGGAATAGCCTCTGAAGACTACTTTATTCTGCATCAATTTTACGGAATTTTGCATAACTGCTAAACCGTAAGAGATGGACAAAAACTTACCATACAAAACATGTAGAGCACGTTTAAACACACAATTTATGTTACATAATTTTTTTCTTGGAATTATCGTGTTTGAGATATTCCTTGTTTTTGGTTTTAGCTTTGAAAAACTTATACTTTTCTCATACAGGAACTTGTCAACTGTGTCCATACAAACAATGTACCTCAATCACATAGCAACCAGCTTTTGACTATCACTTTAACCTATTGTACTCCCTTATTTCGCTTCTACTTACAAGGAAGCAAGTAATAAGACTATTTCTGCTAATTTTATATACAATGGACCCTAAAATGTTTATTACCGTTGAAATCTCTTATTTTGAATTTTTGGGTACATTACAATACCTTCTCTATACACTATATACATAGTAGTGTAAAGAATGTAAAAATGGAGACAACAGCGTTTGAGATTAAAGTCCTTTTGAAGCAATACTGGAAACAAAATTATAAAACTGCAGTCATAATTCAAAGAATATCTGAAGTCGAAGGTGAACGTGTCGTAAAATAAAACGTTTTAACGATAGACACGAACAAATAAAAAGTATACGTTTTGGAATGTTCAAAACACAATATTTTGGAAGAAAATTCACAGCCATGAACTCGAGTGCTGTCAGAAGAATTTGCTGCTTCAAAAAATGCCACACATTGACAGTTGAGTCGTTCAGAAGCTGTAAATTTGTTCCACATGAATGAACACTTGATCAGACTCAACGTAGAGCAAATATCTGTCGTCAGTCAATCCCTAGGATGATGGATTTACCAGGAAAATTGTCAATATGAGGAAAAGTGTATTACCGCAACTCTGACCCCTCGAAACAGTGGTTCGATACCCATCAGCCTGCACACACTGTAGTTAAAAATTCGGTTTGCCCCCAAATGCATATTGACATGTGTCCAGTGCAGTTTTGGATGTAAGATTCACTGTGAATTTGTTCCAAACGGAGGTGTAGTCAATGCAGATCTTTATTCGCAAAAAGTGGAGTCAGTTCGTGAAGTTTTGGAACAGAGATTCCACGAGTTAGTTGATATATATATTTTTTTTTTGAAACAGCTCAACGCGAGAGTTCATACTGCTCAAACAAGTGAGTATGTTACATTCGCTTGAATTACTCTATTTTTACCTTTTCTATATATTATGCACCCAAAAATTCGATACCGAAATTACACCGGAAAAATGTTTTTAGACCCCCTGAATCCCAAAAAGTATTTTTAGAAAACTGTCCGTGTGTGTACAGCATTTTTTGAAGCGGGTATTGCAAAGTTTGTGCACAGGTACGATAAATGTCTCAATCTTTTCGGTGAATATGTTGAAAAGTAACCAAAAGTGTACAAAACGTTTAGTAACAAAATAATTGCTTTCTATGAACTTGTGATTTATTTATAGCCTATCGAAGGTAAAAAAAAAAAAAAAAAAAAAAAAAACGGCTCTCGTACTATTTATTGTATTGTAACACACCAGGAAAATGAAAACGTATGATGACTTAGTGGGGATTATAATAAACGGGAGAATTTCTTCATGTAGCTTTCTAAAAGCCGAAAACCTGATAGAAAAAACTACGTCACTTAATTAAATCAAGTGTAATTGTAGTGTTCATTTCTCTTTATTTGTTTTTGCTCACGTATTACCGATTTACGGGTGGAAAGAAAATGAAGCTTGACGATGCTCTTTATTTCAAGCTCAGGATTACCGTTGCCACCAGAATTTGAAATTTCAATACCATAAGGGGAATACATAAATGTTGGAATCCTAGGAGAAGAGTAAATTAAACTAGAAATTCTAACAACCTGTATTTTCTTTAAATATTGGTATTAGAAAGAAAATGTCATAAGTTGCAACGTAAATCTTCAGTCGAGAAAACTGGCAGAAAAGAAACGAAAGAGAGAAAAAATTGGAAAGGCGCTCTTTGAACGCAAAAACAAACTTATTTATACGCCACTCAGAGAACTTGACTTGGATCAATCCTGGCTGCACTGAAGAATCCATCTGTGGAGCGATGGAGTGGAAAAGAAAATTGGAAAGCAAGCAGAGAGTAGAAAGAAATTTTTCATTATAAAGTACCCAATAAGAAAGCGAAAAAGGCTCTCGAGATCACACATGCAGAAGAAATGAGGAAACGTCAACTAAAACTCAGGGGGCCCTCAAATTTACAAAACGCTTTCCGGAGAACGTACATCACAATGTTGACTATTGAAGAAAGAATTACACTTTTGGAATATTGTTTATGTGACAGCACCTATGATTTGGTCCAGAGACATACAGTTTTCTCCAAAACATGATAACGTTCAAACGGGACCGTACCCCCGGTCACTGGGCAATAACCATTAACAAACATAATACGAGAGTGTGTACTAGGGGTGAAAGGCAACGTACTTAAAATCTCTGTTTCCTGGAGACCCGAAGAATCTGCTTGCTAGGTGAGATTCGTGCCTCAGTTAAGGGACCAATAGGTGGAAGACTGCGAGGGTGGATTTCAAACCGCAAAGCACCTAAACTCAATGTAAAAGTCACGGGTTATCATGTTCTGAAAACTATTGTACCTGTATATATTGCAGGTGTTCCTAGGACCGTTACCGAAGGATGGTATCCTTGTCTCTGTCATTTTTCAACAAGATGGGTCACCACCTCACTATGCATACATTGTGCGGGACTATTCTGAATGAAACGAGCGGCGAATCGCATGTGGCCTCCTCATTCCTCCGATTTCACTTCCCTTGATTTGTTGCATGGGGATTCATCAAGAACCGAGTGTACGCTACCAGCGTGGTAGATGTGAATCAGATGAAACCACAAATAAGATCGACATGCTTACTCATAACTCCTCGCACCTTACGACGCATGTTCCAGGCAACAAATGAAATGGCCTGTTATTTATGTTATTTATGGACGCTCTTTAACTGCTTTGGTTCTCAGCGTCCCATTCTATATTGGGCGTGAAAGATCGCTTAATTTTGCTCAGAAGCCTCTGTTATCAGGCTTCAGGTTCTTTTACGTGCCGTAAATCTACGACACGGGACCCCACAGCTTCACTTCCCTTCCGAAGGAAACCATGCTAAGGATTTTTACGCCCGAAAAAATCCATCGTCCTCCGCCGGGTTTGAACCCGCGACCTTGGGTATATAAAGTTAGCATGGTAACCATTACACCACGGAGGACGACTGTTTCAGGCAAGGACTAGTTATTGAGAACAGTGTGTTCATAATGAAGTTGAACTGCATTAGGCTTTATAAGGCTCTTCTCTATACGGATATAATATTAATGTGTTATAACAGACCAGGAACATGAAAATATATGGTGTCTTTGTGAGTATCGCTTAATTAAACAAGTTATTGGAGTTTTCATTTTCTTCTCACATTATTTTCTCCCTCTTTCTATAGTGTTTTTACTCAGTATTATCGATTTTCGGGTGAAAAAAAAGAAGCTTGTCGAGGCTCTTTATTTTAAGCTCAGGATTACCATTGAGAATAAAAATGTAAATATCAAAAACGCCTCACCATAAAACTAGAAGCGGCAAGGAGAATGCAGAAATGTTGGAATCCTACGAGAAGAGTAAAATAAACTAGAAATTCGAACAACCTGCATTTTCTTTGGATATTGGTATTAGAAAGAAAATGTCATAAGTTGCAACGTAAATCTTCAATCGAGAAAACAGGCAGAAAAGAAGGGGTGAGAGAGAGAGAGAGAGAGAGAGAGAGAGAGAGAGAGAGAGAGCGCGCACGAGAGTGAGATTCGAAAGGCGCCCTTTGAACGCCAAAACAAACTTATTTATACGCCACCCAGAGAACTTGACTTAGATCAATCCTGGCTGCACTGAAGAATCCATCTTTGGAGCGATGGAGTGGAAGAAAATGAGAGAGCAAGCAGAGAGTAGAAAGAAATGTTTCATTATAAAGTACCCAATAAGAAAGCGAAAAAGAGACTCTCGATCACACATGCAGAAGAAATGAGGAAACTTCAACTAAAACACAGGATGCCCACAAAGATACCGTACATTTTCTGGAAAGCGTATATTTAGATTATTTCTGTTACAGACATAGTGAAAATACATTACAATGTTGACTACTGAAGAAAGAATCACACTTTTGGAATATTGTTTAGATGACATCACCTATGGTGAGGTCCAGAAACACATAGTTTTCTCCAAAACATGATAACCTTCAAACGGAACCGCACCCGCTGTCACTGGACAATAACCATTAGCAAACAAAATACGAGTCTGTACTAGGGGTGAAAGGCAATATCTGTTTCCTGGAGACCCAAAGACTCTGCTTGGTAGTTGAGATTAGTGCCTCAGATAAACGACCAGCAAGTGGAGGACTTCAACTGCGGTGATAGGTTTCCAACAGCAAACCACCTAAACCCAAACGCCGGGGTTATCATGTTCTGAAAAATATACCTGGATATGCTGCAATTGTTTCGAGGCCACAGTTTAGGGAGAATGGCATCCTTGCCTCTTGTCATTTTTTAACAATATGGGGCACCACCTCACTATGCATACATTGAGACGAGCGGGGGATTGCATGTGGCCTCCCCGTTCCCCCGATTTCACTTCCCTTGATTTGTTGCATGGGGATTCAGCAAGAACCGAGTGTACGCTACCAGGGTGGTAGATGTGAATCAGAGAAACCAAAAATAAGATCGACATGCTTACTCAAAATCCTCACACCTTACGACGCGTGTTCCAGGCAACGACTAGGTGTTGGTAACAGTGTGTTGATAATGGAGGCGGACATGTTGAACTGCATTAGTAAGACTCTATACGAATATAATATTTATTGTGTTGTAACAGACCAGGAACATGATGAACATAGGGACTTTGTGGGCACTCTGTGTAATAAACGGGGAAAGTAGCATAAGTAAAAACCACATCGCTTAATTAAACCAAGTGTTATTGTAGTATACATTTCTCTTTTCAAATTATTTTCTCTCTCTTTCTTTGTTTTTACTCGCGTATTATCGATTTTCGGTTGGAAAGCATATGAAACTTGAAGAGGCTTTTTATTTTAAGCTCAGGATTACCGTTGCCAACAAAATTTGAATTTTCAATAGCGTCACACTATAAGGGGAATACAGAAATGTTAGAAACCTACAGAAGAGTAAATTAAACTAGAAATTCCAACAACCTGTATTTTCTTTAAATATTGGTATTAGAAAGAAAATGTCATAAGTTGTAAAGTAAATGTTCAGTCGAGAAAACTGGTAGAAAAGAAAGGGAAGAGAGAAAAAAATGAAAGGCGCTGTTTGAACGCCAAAACAAACTTATTTATACGCCACTCAAGGAACTTGACTTGGATCAATCCTGGTTGCACTGAAGAATCCATCTGTGGAGCGATGGAGAGGAAGAAAATGGGAAAGCAAGCAGAGAGTAGAAAGAAATGTTTCATTATAAAGTACTCAATAAGAAAGCGAAAAAGGCACTCAGGATCACACATGCAGAAGAAATGAGGAAACGTCAGCTAAAATGTAATAAGTGGGGATGTAGCTTTCTAAAAGCCAGGACAACTGTGCAGTAAAAACCACATCAAGGCTCTTCGCTTAATTAAACCGAGTGCTATTGTCGTGTTCATTTCTCTTCTTACATTATTTTTCCTCTCTTTCTTTGTTTTTACTCGCGTATTATCGATTTTCGGCTGGGAAGAAAAAGAAGCTTAACGAGACACTCTATTTCAAGCTCAGGATTACGGTTGCCAATAATTTGCAATAATCTTTGCTTCACGAGACAAAGAAAATTATTTTTCTTGTGATGGTTTATGGCTTATCATATCTCTTACAGGCGTTTTAGTTTATTAATTCTCTGACGCCTTTTTTGAAGAAGAATATTCGGAATCTTTTGTGCTTTTCTTTCTTTTTGAGTCCACCAATTAAGGCAATGCACCGGTGACATTTTCTTAACCTTAAAATGCATGTTGTTACACGTATGCAACAAAGATGATTATCAAACCTTTTAGTATTTTTAGTGGATTTTTTTTCTAATTTCGTATTATTATACCAGTCCAACAATAAAATTAGGTTAGTTGTAGGTGTTTATATTGTAAAATTATTAATATTTTTGCAATAAAACTGTAGTGTTTTTAAATAATAAAGAGCAAAAGCCATGCAACTGCAGTCTAATGTAACCCGTCAGCATCCAAGCGCATCGTCACACCGGTTATTTTACTTGGGCCCTCCCTATCCTTTACCATGGGCACATTTGACTGTAGTCGATGGGACTCGAATTAGCAACGTTCGGCTTTGAATGGATGGCCAGTCCATTACGTATCGCAATAACCATTACGGTTATTCAATTCGCTTCACTTGTCATGAGTCGGTGAAACGGATATAAATAACGTTTTTCAATAAATAAAGCAATTAAGGGTTAAAAAATGAAGCATTTACATTTTCACCTTTAATACTACGTACATGCAATGTACATAACAAGAAAAGAAGTTATTGTATTCCTACGATGATTTAGTCTTCTCCGGAAATACATGTTTTGAGAATCCCCGAATAAACAAAAGCTTTTGTAGAAAAAGGTTTTTGTTATACTGTTTAACGCCCGTGTTTACTACATATGTCACAGCACAAGATGACATTGATGATACATGGAATGAAGGTGGAGCACCGCGGGGGAAACTGGTGAGCCTATAGAAAACCTGCTCCTGCTTCGCTTTGACTACCACAAATCCCACATGCGATCGCCTGAGATCGAGCCCGGCCGTCTGGGTTTGAGGGGGTGGTCTAACCACTCGAACACTGCGGTTCTGTGTGTGCGTACGTGTCTCTGGACAAATACGAAAAACTCAGTTTTGGTATTTCAGTTTAGTATCTCACAAGGATGCGAAACGAAGCTTTTGAGAAATATCCCCATCCCAAACTATCCTTTAGATGCAAGACTATCGAAGTTTTCGATTTTCTCAAAAATAGTTCTAACGATTTTGATTAAGAATTCGCATTAAAATTTGCGTGTTAAAAATTATCAAAAATAAATAAAATAATAGTAAACCTGAAAATAATAGTAATAATAAGAAATAAAATAATAGTACAAACCTGAAAATAATAAATAATATGAGCAACTGCGCAGTCACCTACTCAGAGAGTGGTTTATTTAATTGTATTCATGGCATCATAACACATCTGCGGAACAAATTAATAAGGGAATGTCATCTTGAGGACCAACTAAATTCGTCATCTGACTGCGGATGGTGGAAGCTGCTACACTGGACGTCTTGATGTAAGAGTTGGAGCTTTCACAGCGATAATTTTAGAGCCTCTTGGGTTACCAGACACATGGTGTTGATAAAACAGCTCGAGCTTTTGGTCATGATAAATCTGACTACGGATGGTGAAGGTACTTTATCGTCATTATATTGGCATGAAGCAAAAGTTAAGTAGTACGGAGTGAGGTCAGTATGGCTGTTGTGCAACACATACCATCAATGAGATATGTTTCGAAACATATCCGTTGCGATATGACCAAATAAATATTAAATAGAATAAAATAAAATAGAAGAAAAATTAAATTATCAAAAATATTTCATTGCATTAACGGAGAGAATATTTGAGCAGACCTTTAAGTTTTTTCACAGTAATTTCTTAATTTCCTCATACTATATGTGCTAATTTTCAAGTAAATAGCTTCAAAATTAAGAACGTTAGGAAACTCAATCGTAGTGTCCTTAAAGAGAAGATAATATGTAAATTATTCAAGGGGAGGCTTTCTGAATTAAATTCCGTCCACTGGCATGGAGTCAGTAACTGGAATATGTAATTAATTATGCATGCCAAAATCGACGCTGATGCCAGTGAGACTTTGTGAACAACTACTTCAGTCTGAGTATAACTCTGGTGAAACTCTGCAGTAAAAGTATTGACATAAGAGGCAAGGAGCACTTACGCAACAATAATTTTGTAGCGAATAGATGTCCACTTAAAGCCTTCCCAGACAGTGCGGTGTTAGCGTGTCGCCTCACATTCAATAGCTCGTGAGTTGGAATTTAGCTTAAGGCAAGTTACGCGGATAAGATTTTTTCGGGGTTTTCCCTTATCGTGAGAAAACAAATTTAGAGTAATTTAAGCTCAATAGACCCCAAGATCCATTGAGCATCTATTCAGCAATTTGAGTTATTGTATGATATGACCAATCCGGTTAGAGGACATTAAGCTACAAAAAATGTTATTATTCTCTCTACACATGGTGTACAACGAAGGTATTTCATTCCAACCAAAAACTATGATACTGAGATTTCATCGGAAGTACATGTTTTGGCCCTCCCTGAATCCAAAGGAAGCATTTTTAGAAAAAGGTCCGTGGGTGCGCGTGTGTCTGTGTCTGTATGTCTGTGGACAGCAGAGCTCAAAAACGAAAAGATTGTTGAATACCAAACTTAGTATTTATCTTCCAAGGATGCGACACGAAGATTTTCCAGAAAGTACCGTCACCTCCAACTACCCTTTACATGCAAATTTTTTCGAAAATTGTGATTTTCTCAAAACTGGACGAACAGTTTTGATTAAAATGTTGTGTATTTATGATATTAACCTGACATATAAATTGTATATCTTGAATTTTCTGGGAATAACTTCCGAAGACTACTTTATTCTGGATGAATTTTAGGGAATTTTGCATAACTGCTAAACCGTAAGAGATGGACAAAAACTTACCACACAAAAAATGTAGATCACGATAAAACACACAATTTATGTCATATAGATTTTCTTTTCATGCAGTTGATTGTTTTTTTTTTTTTTTAGATATTCCTTGTTATTGCTTTCAGCTTTAAAGAAACGTATACTTTTCTCATACAGGCATCTGTCAACTCCTGTCCATGCAAACAGAGGAACTTCAGTCACGTAGCAACCAGATTTTCACTATTACTTTAACCTATGGTACTTCCTTATTTGGCTTCTATTTACAAGGAAGATAATTTCTGCTAATTTTTTCTCGATTAGCATGCAGTAAATAGAAGCATAAGATTTCTAACAAGAATTTGTTGCAGAGATGTAGAGAAAGTCACGTAAATGGAACACATCAGATATTATTTGTTGTTGAAGAATGCTCTTCGTCCTATTTGGATAAAATTGCACTCAATTCACACAAACGTTTATAAAACGTGATTCTTTTGAAATGAGGTAAATCTAGATCAGTACAGTAATTGATGAATTTGCTGTCACAGCTTTTGGCGGCTGATTTTAATAAAGAAATTTCGCAACGTTACACGAATTGCACTCTCACAAATTTTCCACACCCTTGCTTTGCATATTTGACAGGATTTGATTTTTTAACCAGATGTAACCACCTTTCTTGTGATGTGATTGACGAATAGTTTCTGAGCGATATAGTTAAGTAAAAAGAAGCAAAGACCTATCCTTGCAATTAAATCAAATTTTGTCTACTGTGTTGCCCTCCGTGGTTACCATGCTAACTTCATATACCCAAGGTTACGGGGTTTTTTTTCCTAGAAAAAAATACAGTTCCGGAGGTTTATCAGGACTCCAGCGCTGTATTCCTTTTTTCCCCATTTTTTCCAGTTTCCTATATTTCCTAATAGACCTTATTATTCTTAACGTTTTCCTGTAACATATACATACACAAACATAGACACATTTACAAACACAGAAACACCCATGCCCAAGGCGGGACTCGAACCCACGATCCTGTGCACCACGAAGCGCCAAAGCGAGACACTTTAGCGAGCGCGGCCACCGGGATTGGCAAACGCGGGACCAACGGCTTTACTTCCCTTCCGAAGTCATGTTAAGGATTTTTTCGGGCGTAAAAATCCTTAACATGGCTTCCTTCGGAAGGGAAGTAAAGCCGTTGGTCCCGCGTTGTAAATTTACGGCACGTAAAAGAACCTCAAGCCTGATAGAGAAGCGTCTCAGCAAAATTAAGCGGTCCTTTTCACTCCCATTTAGAATGGTACGCTGAGAACCATAGTAATAAAAGAGCGTCTATAAATAACACGCCATTTACATTTTTTTTTGTCTAATGCTTCTTTTTCTAGGCTGTTTATATTCAAAACACTGGTAAACGTAAATGGCGTGTTACTTATGGACGCTCTTTAACTACCCATCGTCCCATTCGATATTAATTTTGCTCAGAGAACTTTCTATCAGGCTTGAGGTTCTTTTACGTGCCGTAAATCTACGACACGGGATCAACGGCTTTACTTCCCTTCCGAAGGAAGCCATGCGATGGATTTTTTTCGCCCGGGTTTGAACCCGCGACCTTGGGTATATGAAGTTAACATGATAACCAGGGCGATAAAAACACTGGTGAACTCAGAAATTAATCTGCCTCTACTTTTACGGGAAGCGATATTTCTCACAAAACTACAATAAACAATCAACACTATTGGTTTTCATCTTTGATGAAGCTCAACGGCGAGCGTTCTCCATGATTCTAAACAGCAACGGTTGTAAACAACATTCCGGATAACAGCTGTTGGAACTTAATGCTCTGTTTAACGAATTCAGCGTTAGTTAAACTCTTACGAATTTGTATAGAATATTATATCATTTAAGAATAAATTCATTCTGAATTTTAAATTATTAGCCTGCGTCTTATTTCCTTCGCGCATTGCTACTGTGTTGTACCATGGTGCACTGGCTACATGAATCCGTTATGGTATGGATCAACCTAAGAGTGAATACAGTTTGGGTATTAGGTCATTAGCTCTTCTTTGTTATATTAACAGCTGAAGCATTCGACTTTGACCGTGATTTGACGGTTTACTCCTATAACATATTTCAGTTTTAGGTTGAACTTTTCCAATATCCGTGCATATCTTAAAACTTATACTGAACACACGTAACTAGTTAGTTAAAACTTTCAGAGCACTATAAAAATCTTCCATTCTCATGACTTTCGCTACAAATTAACACATTATTGTTCAAAAACTCATGCTTCTATCTGCTTCGTGCTGATCGAAATAAGCATTAGAATGGATCCTTTCTTGTAAGTAGAAGTAAAAATGGGCGAATACACTATGCTAAACTGGTCAAATCTTTAAGCTAGTTGCCGTATGGATGAAATCCGTTGCTTTGCACTGCCAGGAGTTGACAAATTCCTGTATACGAAAGATTTTAAGTACTTATTTTAAAACTGAAACCAATAAATAATGGTCAACTCCGCGAAAAAAAAAAATGAATATTTCACGAGATCTACATTTTTTGTGCATTAAATTTGTGTGTATCTCTTAGGGTTTACTAGTTATGCAAAATCCAGCAAAATTCAATCATGAATGAGGAGATCTTCAGAGGCTATTCCCAGAAAATTCAAATTGTTGCAGAACTGTAGAGAAAGTTCTGTGAATGGAACACATCAGATGTTTTCTGTCTATAAAACACCGCAACTTCAGATAGAAAGAAACCAATTTCTTACAAAAATTGAGAAAGTAGAAATCGTAATGAGTTGGAACTAGAGACAACCGAGTAAGATCTCTTAAATCGATCGTATGTTGGTATGTTTACATGAACTTATTTATTACTCTATGTTTGCAATATTTAGACACGAAAGAGCTTTTGCGTTAATTGAATCTCTTTGGTTATTTTTGTAAAATAATCATATGAAGATAAAAATATCTGACTTCACATGACTTTCTCTATATCTCTGCAATAAATTGTTTTTAAAAAGCTTATACTTCTATTTACTTCCTGCTAATCGAGAAAAAATTAGCAGAAATACTCCTCTTTCTTGCTTCCTTGTAAGTAGAAGGGAAATAAGGGAGTACCTTAGGTTAAAGTGATAGTTAAAAGCTGGTTGCTATGTGACTGAAGTTCCTTTGTTTGTATGGACACGAGTTCACAAAGTCCTGTATGAGAAAAGTATAAGTTTTTATAGCTGAAACCAAAAACAAGCAATATCTAAAAAACGAACATCTCCAAGAAAAAGGTATATAACATAAATTGTGTATTTTAAGGTGCTCTACATTCGCTGTGGGGTAAGTTTTTGTCCATCTCTTACGGTTTAGCATTTATGTAAAATTCCGTAAAATTCACTCAGAATAAAGTAGTCTTCAGAGGCTATTCCCAGAAAATTCAAAATATACATTTTATTTGTCAGGTAAATATCTTTAGTATACGATGTTTTAATCAAAATCGTTAGCCATTTTTTAGAAAATCAAAAATTTCGAAAAAAGTACAATATAAAGGGTAGTTTGGAGTGGGGGAATTTTTGTCAAAGTCTTCGTGTCGCATCCCCGGAAGATACTAAACTTAAATACCAAGTTTTGTATTTTACCGACTTTTCGTTTTTGAGTTATCGTGCTCACAGACACACGGATACACACACACTCGCACACACACGGATCTTTTTCTGAAAATACTTTTTTTTTTGGATACAAGGGACCCTAAAACATAAATTTTCGGCGAAATCTCGGTATCGAATTTTTTTGGTGGAGTGCAATACTTTCTCTATACACTATGTACATAGTGCGTATAGAGAAAGTAAAAACATGACCAGGAAGAAAGTCTGATGGTATTTTTCTTTGTTTGAATATGCTGCTGTGATTGCAGCTCGAAAAGTTAATTTTTCAACCAAGCTAGTATAGTACCTATGCATTTGAACAAGCATAATAGCAGTTATATCTATTTGATAGTACTGTTACTCCATGGTGGTCAGTGTTAGAATAATCTATTAACTCGCTTTTCCTTTATTGTTTATGAGGCCGTGAAATCCGTTATTATTTTCCTTATATTAATAATATTCAAGCTATTACGATAATCTTCTAGAATGATATAGATGATCTTATGGGCTTTGTAGACATTAAATTAAATAATGTATCCTGTGAACTGGGATATAATTTCAAGTATTAAACTAGACAGAAGTTTTTGCCTTGTGTCAAAGGCTATCTTGACCAACTTTGGTTGAAATCGGTGTAATGGTATACAGAATATACAGATTACTTAAATAAGTAATTTGAGATAGGAGACTTATGGCCTGAAATTATTGAAATTTCAAAGTAACGGCTATAAGTTTCTGAAGTGTCAGTACGCCACTGGCTAATTTATCAACCATTCGAGAGCATAACACAAAAAACGAAATAACATGTTACAGCGTACCTCTCTAGCATAGTGGTTATGATACTGGCTTTCAAGTGTTCCGAGTTCGGGTCTCGTTCCCATATCGCAGCACTTCATCTGGAATGAAAAAAAAAAAATAATAATAAAGACATTTACTCTATGACAGGAATCTAACTCATGACCTTTAGGATAGCAATTTCCGACGTTACGCATTAAGTCACCAAAGCAGTTGAAAAACGCATCAAGAACGTGATTAATGAAGCTCAGTGTCGTACTGTCAAGTGATTAGTTCGGGATTTTACAGATTTTTGCGACATTAAATCTTGAGAACGCTAATAAAGAGCTGCTAAACATCGATATTTCTATACTCGGGCAGCAGTTTTAAAGACATTCTAAGCCATTTTTTCAACCTGCTTTGCTTTAACACCGACTTATCAGCACCTGATTCCCACACGTTTAACGCTCTGTAGTTGCGTTATGTTTAGCCGGGGACCACGCATCGCCGATCTCAAATTGCTTTTATTAGTCACGTGCACATTCTCGCAAATTATATCGGTGTAGTTCATTAACGCTCTGTATAAACCTGCAAATAGCATACATATACTGATATTAAGAAACGCACTATGATGACGTTAATCGTAAATGACACTGAATCCAAAAT